>JAGIQG010000027.1:5412199-6012199 GCA_024679065.1 Sphyrna mokarran | reverse complement strand
AGGGACACTATCCACTGCAACACAAGACCTCACTTATTTTGTAGTAACCTTTCATGTAGCACTCATTGCATGTCTAATGCAAATTGCTACAATCCCATGAAGAACTGTGAACGGAATTTACTGAATGACTCCAAATGAAGAAATTATCAACAAGATTCCCATTTCTTGTGGCTTTATGTTAACACAAACCAAAATCTAGCAGGCAGAGGAGGGTGGGGAGAGGATTCATTGGCCTTCCTGCTGTGTGTTTCTCAAGTGGGCTGTCCTTTGGCAGCAGCATCCTGCCACTGTCAGTCGAATTTCCTAGATTCATGACAGTCTTGATAGCACAGATTTCCTGCAGACTTCTTTTCTAACTCCTCTAATTAACCTTGTTAAATGGTCTGGTTGACTAAATCAAAGCACAGCCATAAATTTTCCAAATCATTACCTCTGTTCTTCAACTGTCCTTTTAAACTCTCTTACGCACACCACTCCTTGCAACTGTGCTTTTTCTGTTCTTCCCCTGTTGCAGCTTCTTTGTCTCAGGCTACACGATGTTTGTATCTTAACTTCTTTCCTTTTATTACTGCTTTCAGTAATAGGTACAGTATATTTTTTAATCATCCGTGAAATTTACAATTGATCCCTTTACAATTGCAAGCTCTTAAACTCCCTTTCAAAGTTCTTACTGATTCCACATATATTTTAAAGAAATTACAGTTTTCCCTTACTGTACTGCTTTCAAGTCAAAGCCCAGAAGGAAAAAAACAGTGAAATTAGGAAATAAGAATTCCAGATTTGGAATTTTTTTTCTCTATTGGGAAGTCATTACAAAGTATATTACATCTACTGGTTCCTTTTATATACACCAAGAACACTAATTAATTTATAATACACAATTTCCCTTTCATAAAATCATGTTGACTCAGTTTGATGGGATTATGAGTTTCTAGATATCCTGCTACTTCATTAATAATGGATTTTAACATTTCTGAATGACAGATATTAGGCTAACTTGCTGTAGTCTCCTGCTTACTGTCTCCCTTTATGTTATTTCCATTTAAGGTTTGCATCATCAGGAAAACTATCTCAGCAGGTCATCCTAATTTAGCTAAGAGGACACATATAAATGTTAGAAGAATACGGGTTGTGTGCTGCCAACACAACCTAAGCAGAAGAGCATGGTGTAAAACAGGCTGTAATTGCCATGACTGTAAATGGTGCAGCCTGGTGTAAGCCACTTTCACCCTTCTCCGCCTCTGCTCTCAAGCTGCAATAATTTAATTGTTCCACCAGGTGGTAGGCTTTATTCAATTTTTCGGGCAGTGGCAAAAGGTGCATCTGTGGCATTATTCAATGTATTCAATTCTCAAAAACAGAAATGAGAGTTTTAAAACATCAATCTACAGTTAATTGTGATGGCCAGATGTTGCCAGTTATTAAATGGAATGCACTTTAAAACAAATTTCCTTTTGAAGATCTCCCAGAAACGTCTGGTTAGAAATCCCATCAAAAATGCCAATAAAGTTTCCTATTGGAAAAGCTTCAATTTACTGGAAATACTTCATTCAGCCCTGCGTAAAACTAATGGGAAATTAGTTTTGTCTCATTATTTTTCACACTTGTATTTTTTTAACCTGCCTTTGTATTAAGCTCCCGCGGTACGGCGCACAATTTAACTTGCTTATGGATGCTTTAGGTTGAATCCAATTTGCTTTCCAGTGGCTCAGTGAGATTACCCTTGCCTCTCAGTTTGGAAGTTCAGAGGCTCAAGTCCCGCTTTGGAGGTTTGAGCTGATAATCTGTGTTGACGTACCCACTGCGGATTCTTCTGAATGAGACGTTAAATCGGGGGCCCATCTGTTGTCTCTGGTGGATAGAGAAGCTCTGAGCTGTATGAGAAGAGCAGGGAGCTATCCTTGTTTCCTGGCCAATATTTATCGCTTAACCAATGTCACTAATAAAACAGATCATCTGGTCGTTAACTCGTTTATTGAGCCTTGTTGAGCACATAATTAACTGCCCTGTTTCCCATATTACAATAAAAAATATTATAAAGCATCTCCCAATGCCCTGAAACCATCAATGGGCTCTTTATAACCCCCCCCCCCCCACTTTGTCATCACCTTTTTTGTTTAAGCAAACTGTTTGTTTCTATCCTGTGTTGAGTCATGTCCCATTCATCCAGATTTTTTAACTGATAAAAAGGATAAGTAATATTGGGAGTGAATGATGATCAAAGCAGTTGGCAGTGAACAGGCAGCTTGCTTTGCATTGGACTTATTTTCCCATTGGCTTCAATAATAAGGATGATATAAAAACCAACAATCTATTCACTGTTAATTCACAGTGTCACTGCCTTTAACTGGTTTCACTTTCACTGATAGCAAAACAACTTTTGTCAGATTTCATCATTAAGCATCGTTGGGTCCCTAGAGTTATCTTGTTGGGCCTACTCCTGGAGATGTAATCCAAGATGTTGTCCAACTTGTCCATCCTGATGATCATAGATTTCCTACAATGCAGCTGAGGCTATTTGGCCTCTGACTCTCCAACAGAGCACCCTATCTTGGCCCAGCCCTCTGCACCATCCCCACATGGCCATGGCTAATCCACCTATCCAGCACATCTTTGAATTGTGGGAGGAAACTGGAGCATCTGGAGAAAACCAACACAGACATGGGAAGAATATACATACTCCACACAGACAGTCATCCCAGGCTGGAATTGAACCCAGGTCCCTGGTGCTGTGAGGTGGCAGTACGAACCACTGTACCAGTGTGCCTCCTTTCTGTACCAGCTGTGTTTATTACCCAATCAGACAAACGGCTTTATCTCCCATCCCTGATATTGTTTATTTTAATAAACAAAATGGCCAAAGGTTTTAAAAAACAAACACAGTTTTTAAAATCTCCTATTGTGTTTCTTCCTGAGTTTGCTTTCACCAGCTTCCTGGAGATTTGTCATGAATTCCTGGAAAATCCAGGCAAATCCTGTCCCATGTTAGAAACATACAAATACAGAAGATAGGAGCAGGAAGAGGCCATTTGGTCCTTTGAGCCTGCTCTGCCATTCATCATGACCATGGCTGATTGTTCAACTCAATAGCCTAATCCTGCTTTCTCCCCATAACCATTGATCCCATTCACCCTGAGTGCTATATCCAGCCATCTCTTGAATACATTCAATGTTTTGACATCAACTACTTCCTGTGATAATAAATTCCACAGGCTCACCACTCTTTGGTTGAAGAAATGTCTCCTCGCCTCCATCCTAAATGGTCTATCCTGCATCCTCAGACTGTGGTGGTGAAAGAATTTGTTGCATTAAAGGAATACTATCCAGCCAAACAAGATCAGGGAGTAGGCATTGAAAACTGCAGTTCTGATTCAACATTGGATCCATAGGAAGATTACTGAATCCATTGTAGATCAGCCAATCACAAACCTTGGTCTTAATTGGTGACCATGGACTGTAGTGTGGATCCTCCTGCCTTGTGCCTCATCAATTGAAAAAAGATGCATTATTGATATTTGTACCCTGGCAGTTACCCTGACAGCACTTACAGCAATGTGAGAATGAGCTGGAGACTGAGATCAAACATCATTGTGGAAATCTTGCATTCCTATAAACCTCTAACTTGGCATCTATCACTCAGTAGAAATTACAATCATTCAGTTCCATTTAAAGCTCTCAATTTTTGCTGCATCTAATGAGTAAAAAATGTAGCTGGCTCACTATCTATAGGTGGATTCTTAACACAGTTCACACTTGTCATTCATAAATGTCACTGTTAACACCTGTCAATTGCTCTGTTCAAAGTTCATCTTGACCGAATTGTAGGACATAGACATGATGCATCATGGGTATCTCTCACCATTAGAGAGAGAGACAATTGGTTACTTATTTCACCGCTTAACATCTGGAGAATGGGCAGTCACTTGGCGTTGAACTGGGGTAAACACAATAAGAAATCTCACAACACCAGGTTAAAGTTCAACCACTTAACTTTGGACTTTAACCTGGTGTTGTGAGACTTCCTACTGCAGACACTTCTCCCCAGGGTGAGGGTATTTCTGGTTAACAATAAACGCTAGGATTACCATGTTTGCTTCACAAAGTAACACAGAACGATGTAGTCACAAGGAATAGAAAAATAATCTTTTGTTTTCGAACTGTCGCCTAGACTTCATGGTAAAAGAAAATAGAGAGAGTGAGGCAGAGATGGAAATGGGAAATAAAGGCAAGGTGTGCTATTTCTCCTTTTCATCTGAAGGGTAAATACAAACTAATGAACTGCCTCACAGGGGTCAGCACGGTCATCGAGTGTTGATGTGTACTGAGTATCAAGGTAAGATGTTTGTTTAACTGCAATTATACAGGGCATTGGTGAGGCCACAACTGGAGTATTGTGCATAGTTTTGGTGTCTTTATCTGAGGAAGGATATCCTTGCTATAGGGGTAGTGCAGCAAAGGTTTATCAAGCTGATTCCTGGGATGGCAGTCTGTCATATAAGGAGCGACTAAGTCAGTTAGGATTATATTCACTGGAGTTTGGAAGAATAAGAGGGGATCTCATATAAACTTATAAAATTTTAACAGTGTTAGACAGGGTAGATTCAGAAAGAATGTTCCTCATGTTGGATGATTCCAGAACGAGGGGTCATAGTTTGAGGATAAGGGGTAAACATTTTAGAACTGAGGTGAGAAGAAATTTCTTCACCCAGAAGGTGGTGAGTGTGTAGAATTCACTACCACAGAAAATAGTTGAGGTGTGATTTAAAGAAGAAATTTAAGATAGCTCTTGAGACTAAAGGGATCAAGGGATATGGGGGCAAGGGGGGATAAGAATATTGAATCTGATGATTAGCCATGATCAAAATGAATGGCAGAATAGGTTTGAAGGGCCAAATGGCCTACACCTGCTTCTAGTTTATATCTTTCTATGTCACCAACTCCTCCAATAGAACTGGCCATTGTGAATACCACATCCACTGTTTTTATTTAACAATATAGAACATAGAACATAGACCATAGAACATTACAGCGCAGAACAAGCCCTTCGGCCTTCGATGTTGCGCCGACCAATATAAAAAGCAATGCCCCTCCAAACTAAACCATTCCCTTCTCTTCCATATACTTATCAACTAACCTCTTAAACGCCACCAAACTTGGCGCATCTACAACTGCTGCAGGCAGGGCATTCCACTCCCGAACCACCCTTTGGGTAAAGAACCTACCTCTGATATCCGTCCTATAACTATCACCCCTTAATTTAAAGCTGTGTCCCCTCGTGCTAGCTTTCTCCATCCTAGGAAAAAGGCTATCACTGTCCACCCTATCTAAACCTCTAATCATCTTATATGTTTCGATCAGGTCCCCTCTTAGCCGCCTCCTTTCTAACGAAAACAACCTCAAATCCCTCAGCCTCTCCTCATAAGACCTGCCCTCCATACCAGGCAACATCCTGGTAAACCTCCTCTGTACCCTCTCCAATGCCTCCACATCTTTCTTATAATGTGGGGACCAGAACTGCACACAATACTCCAAGTGCGGCCGCACTAGAGTTTTGTACAGTTGCAACATGACGTTGCGGCTCCGAAATTCAATCCCTCTACCAATAAAAGCTAAGACTCCATATGCCTTCTTAACAACCTTCTCGACCTGACTGCCTACTTTCAGGGATCTATGCACATACACACCAAGATCCCTCTGTTCATCTAGACTACTAAGAATCCTACCATTTGCCCTATACTCTACACATTTATTATTTCTGCCATAGTGCATTACCTCACACTTTTCCACATTAAACTCCATTTGCCACCTCTCGGCCCAGCTCTGCAACTTGTCCAAGTCCCTCTGCAAACTATAACACCCCTCTTCACTATCTACCACTCCACCGACTTTAGTGTCATCTGCAAATTTACTAATCCATCCTTCAATACCCTCATCCAGATCATTTATAAAAATTACAAACAGCAGGGGCCCCAAAACAGACCCCTGAACCCCCTATATCACCCTGAACCCCCTGAACCCCAGACCCCTATATCAGCCATATCTCAGTTGGCAGCACTTTTGCGATGAGTCTGCCAGCTGAGATCAAGATTCATTCCAGAGCCCTGAGCTTGTAATCGAAATGGAATCGAATGGCTTGTATTCGAAGCCAAAACTCCCAGTGCAGTACCAACGGAGTGCTGAACTGTCAGAGCTGCAGTCCTTGGGATGAGATGTTACACTGAAGTCCTGCCGACCTTCTGAGGCAAGCATAAAATATCCATTATCATGAAGATGGGATTGGAAAATATTTATGTCTCAACCGACACGGCTAGATCCAGTTATCCAGTTATTATTTTGTTGCTGTTTGTGAGATTCCTGTTTGAAAATTGGCTGATGTGTTTCCCATGTTGGAACAGTGACTGCACTACAGAAAGTACGCTGACTGTGAAGAGCTTGGGACATGCTGAGGTTGTAAAAGGCTCAAAATAAATGCAAGCTTTTCCTTTCTATTATTGACACAACTTACTGTTACCATCTCACTGTGGGCTTCGTTGCTAATAGAAACGGTTTGAAATTCTCCAAGGAATGTGGCCATATCTCATTGAACAACACTGAAGAAAGCGACTCTGGCAAGTGACTGCAACTTAAACAAGTGAACCAATCACAGAACAAACAAATGGCAAGGATCTGTCTGAGAGGAGAGGAAGCAATCCAAATAGAGGAGCAACATATTGGAAGATAGAACTGCTAACAGCAAGGATACAATTCGAGACTCTGACTCTCTTATTGCAGCACATAATGATGCTGCAAAATATGGCCAGGCTGGAAATGATCTGATACCTCACCCCATCACTCAAATGGATTCTGCTGGAGTTTAGCCCCAGAGACTACAGGATGATCATTAATATTTTATACCACAAAACAGTTACAATTTGGGATGATCACATGAATACAAAAAGGCTGGAAGCTGCCTTTGAACTTTTGGGGTAAAAAGAAACAATCCTACTATTTATCTGAAAAAAGAGACATGCTATTGAAACTTTTCACCTTGCACTCATCAGAACATGGAAGAATAACAAATTTCAAAGGAAACAACAAATTATATTGCTTGAGAAAAATGGCCTATTTGCAGCTGTAGTCAAGTTCTGTTTGATGAAATGACAAAGCTGCTTTTCTTGGGATGTTTTGTTTCCTAGAATTTTGGTCATGAATTGGGAAACTCAAAAGTCTAACCCTGTCTCCAACTCATTGTCTATCACAATGGTATCAACCTAATCCACAAGCCCTGCACTCTAATCAATTCATCTCCATCTGCTTTCAGTCCTGCACTCGTACTCAGTCCCACAAACTCAAATCTCTGACCCCTCTGCACTCCACATTCTCCAGAAATGTGAATTCAAAATGTCCTCGATTTCAAACTCCAAAAAATACATTTCACTTTTCAAGCCTTCGTGGTGTTCCATTTCTCTTTACAGCCAATTAAGTACTTTTAAAATGTCATTATTATTGTAATTTCTAAAAATGTGGCAACCAACTTGTGCATAGCAAGATCCCATAGTCAGCAATATGACAATGACCACAGAATCTGTTTTGATGCTGTCAGTTGAGGGGTAAGCATTTGCCAGGATTGTGACAACTCCCCTGTTAACCTTGAAACAGCTTCTTGGGATGTTATACCTTCACAGCAAGAGCAGACAGGATGTCAGTTTCAATATCTCACCTGAAAGATCACATTCCCAATAATGCAGCACCAACTCATTCCTCTGCTGGGAGCATCAACATAGAGGTAGGGTTGGCGTCAGAACTCATAGCTTCTTGACTCAGAGCTGGGAGTGTCTCCAGCTGAGGTATGAGGGTATCTGGCCAGGAGACCAGGAGAAGCCTCTGCTCTTAGAATCATAGAATTCCTACAGCGCAGAAAGAGGCCCTATCCCCACAACCCCACTTACTTACACTGCTAACCCCCTGACACTAAGGGGAAATTTAGCATTGCCAATCCACCTAATCTGTACATCTTTGGACTGTGGGAGGAAAGTGGAGCACCCCAGAGGAAACCCACACAGACATAAGGAGAATATGCAAACTCCAGTTCGCAGGTGACACAAAAGTTGGTGGAATTGTGAATAGTGAAGAGGATTGTCAGAGGAAACACAAAATATAGACCAGTTGGAGACTTGGGCGGAAAAATAGTACATGAAGTTCAGTACGGACAAGTGTGAGATAATGCATTTTGGAAGGTTCAATGAAGGTAGGAATTATACAGTAAATGATAGAACCCTTGGGAGTATTAACAGGCAGAGAGATCTGGGCATACATGCCCACCAATCACTGAAAGTGGCAACGCAGGCTGTTAAGGTAGTCAAGAAAGCATAGAGTGACCCAAGCCGGAATTGAACCCGGGTCCCTGGCACTGTGAGGCAGCAGTGCTAATCACTGTACCAGAGATTGGCATGGAATCTCTGACGTCCAACTGAGTGCTGGAAGAAGCAGATTAGGACTTAGTTTTGTGTTTGTTTCTCAAGCGTAGCATCCTGGGAATTAAATATTTCTCATATGGAAGTGTGGACCGAAACATGGGAAACAAGCTCACAACCCTCCAGACCCAGAACCAGATTTATCATTACTAAGAAACTGGATGTAATGTAACCTTTCAGTTTGCAAAATGATGTGTTGAAAAAGAAACATTTAAATCTCTCTCCAGATTGGGTTTTGAAAGCCTCTGCACTGGAAATCCAGTGGGAGCTCGGGGAAGTAATTATGCTAATAAATGATTAATTACCAATAATGTTTGAAATGAAATTCAATGTGGGATAATGATGATTTAAAATGTTTGATTCTTCCTTCGTTTCTCTTCCATGCTTTGAAACCACGTGGTGATAAGTGTGACTTTGATGAGTAGCTCGGTGTGAGTCTGATGTTTCACTCTGAAATGAAAGCCAGACATCATCTCTCGCTTATTAAAGATAAAATGAAAGCCCAGTCAGACATTACTAATCAGGTGGATAGAGGGGCCATCCACAGTGACATTTGGAAATGAGTCTTGTCATATTTAGATTGTGGCAATGCCATTATCAGAGCAGGTTAACGATTTAAAATAATGATCATTTCCTCTCACCTTTCCCTTTATTTGCAACCAAAATATTCACTTCTCACCTTAAATTGTCTGCGTGCCATTAATGAATTTATTGATGCTTTTCTTTCCCCATCTGTAGAACTAACAAATGAACAAAACACTCCTAAATTCCAGGATAAAAGAAAAATTCTATGGCTGCTGGAATCTAAAACAAAAACAGAAAATGCTGAAAATCTCAGTGGGTCTATCGGCATCTGTGGAGAGAGAACAGCATCAATGCTTTGAGTCTGGATGACTCCTCCTGTGAACTGGTTAAACTGCAGTACTGGCTCTTCCTTCTCAGTTCTGCAATGTCAGTTTAACATCACCAGTCCTCCTGTTCAAACTAATGCTTTAATTTCACAACGGCTGAGAATTATCAGCAAAGCTTCAATCAGCAAAATAACATAAGAGCCTGAATGTTAGCAGCCTTAATATTATTGCACTGTCTAAATTCCCATCATCAAACTAATTGCAGTGAAATCTCAGGAGGAAGGCAGATCAGAAAGTCAAATTTATCTGTGTGTTGCTGCCTTCTGCTGTTGTCCACTAAGTGCAACACAACAGCCCGGAGGAGCTTTGAGCTAATTTCCTGCAGCACTTTGTGGAGATTGAAGTGATAATCCCTCTATTGTACGACGACATATACAGAGGGAAAATAAGCATAAAGCTTCCAAGCATTATTCATCAATGCAATACAATAGAATACAAAAAAAAATCATTGCCCTAACCAGCATAAAACGGCATGATCAAACTCAAATCAGTATCAAAGAATAGAATCCTTTCTTATTCCTTTGTTTGATCTGGCATCACTGACAAGGAAGGTGTTTATTACTCATCTTGAATTATTTTTGAGGCGTTTTCATGTCTTGTTAGGCAGTTTAGAGACCCATTAGGAGTCAATCACATTGTTCTGGGACTGCACCTATAGGCCAGACTAGGTAAAGGTGGCAGATTTCCTTCCCAAAAGGATATTGTTGAACTAGATGGGTTTTTATTCCAATCCAGTAGCTCCCTGGTTACTGTCACTGATAGTAGCTTTTTATTTCAACTTTATTTAAATTTTTAAGTTTACTTAGTAATGTCACAAGTAGGCGTCCATTAACACTGCAATGAAGTTACTGTGAAAATCTCCTAGTCGTCACCTCCACCACTGGTTCAGGTACGCTGAGTGAGAACGTAGCACAGCCAATGCACCTACCAGCACGTATTTTGAACTGTGAGAGAAAACCGGAGCACCCAGAGGAAACCCATGCAGACATGGGGAGAATGTATAAACTCCACACAGACAGTCACCCAAAACTGGAATTGAATCTGGCTCCCTGGTGTTGTGACGCAGTAATGTTAATCACTGAGCCACCGTGACACATCAATTCACACAAATAAGTTAAAAATAATATTTACAGGTCATTCATTGAGGGCTCTGGATTATAATCACATAATATTGTGCTTTCATAATGTACCCATTACATCCTAGGACAACCCACTGCCCTGCATTGCGGCACTGTCCAAACCAACACAACTGATTACAGTTTAATCTAATATAACATAACATAATATTACATAGCCAAATGCAAGACCCTGCATAACATTATATTCCAAACTTAACACAAAATGAGGTAGGATTGCTCAGTCAATCCAGTCAAATACACGATAGTCCATTCTATCACAACAACTATATATATATGTATTCCAGTCTATGTCAGCACAGAATATCCAGTTCAGATCAGCCCAGTACAGATTTTCAAACTCAGCAAATCAGTAATACGTTCTACATGCTAAAATTCATAGAATTGCTCATCACCAAGTTGGCTCCTGATTTACTACATTTCAAGCACTGGATGCCATGTTAACTTTGGTGTTAACTAGTTCTGAAGAAAGATATATGTCTATAGGTATATTGCTTAAATTGGAACTATAGAGATAGCTAGCTGTTAAGAATTATAACTCGTTATGTTTAATTATTTGAGGTAAATCATTCCTTTGCTAGTTATCCATGTGGGTTAGTGACATGGCTAATAATTACTACTATTCTTAGATTGCAATTTTGTTTCTGCAACTTGAATCTGTACATTTTGTCTTCAATCCTTGTACAGAGATTAAGCACAGATTGTGTGTGTCTGCTGGAGTCAGTGACCACTGTGTAGCTATTTCTCTAATTACATCACCAAAACAGATAATTGGGTCATTCTTGCAGAGCTGTATATGAGATCTTGCTATGTGCAAACTGATGGCCATGTTTCCCTTCATTATAAGAGACACTACACTTCAAAAATACTTCATTGACTGTCCAGCAGTTTGGAGTATCCCACTCAAAATTCCTGCACCTGTCTCTCCTTCTGCCAGAATTACCTGAATGTTACTGAGAAGGCAGTCAGTCAAACACTGTCCTCATAGAGCCGTCAGACTGCACCTGGTCACCTGAAGTGTTGTCCACAGCTTGCCAGCAAAATGCTGATGAGACCTGAGGTCCAATTTGGGTGAACCTCATGTCTACAGTTTGACGATACTGTGTCTTTGCGCAAAGGATCTGTGTCATGTATCTTATGCAGGATTTGTTTTAGCAGTTTGTTTCATAATAGGTGCAGCTTTGTCTGTACCTGGAAGCTTGTGTTACTGCAGCAGCATAATTGATTTTAATTGCTGGAATGTTTGTTTTAATCTGGATTAATGCATGGTTGTTATGTTAGTGTTTTCACCAGGGGTTTTCAGAATGGGGTTTTGATTTGGTTTTAACAGGAAATGTCATTGATTGGCTGGGCTAGGCTCACAAAGAGAAACCCAACTCATGTGAAGTTTGGGAGTGCAGAGAGAAGAAATAGATATTTGGTTTTCTGAAGGGTAGGTCGTGCCTTACTGACCTCATTGAGTTTTTTGAAAAAGTGACTAAAGAGGCGGATGGGGGTAAGGCGGTTGATGTGGTATATATGGACTTTAGTAAGGCGTTTGATAAGGTGGCCCATGGAAGACTTCTGCAGAAAATGCAGATGTATGGGATAGAGGGTGATTTAGCTAATTGGGTTAGGAATTGGCTAGCAGATAGAAGACAGAGGGTGGTGGTTGATGGGAGATATTCATCTTGGAGTTCGGTGACAAGTGGTGTACCTCAGGGGTCTGTTTTGGGGCCCCTGCTGTTTGTAATTTTTATAAATGATCTGGATGAGGGTATTGAAGGATGGATTAGTAAATTTGCAGATGACACTAAAGTCGGTGGAGTGGTAGATAGTGAAGGGGGGTGTTATAGTTTGCAGAGAGACTTGGACAAGTTGCAGAGCTGGGCCGAGAGGTGGCAAATGGAGTTTAATGTGGAAAAGTGTGAGGTAATGCACTTTGGCAGAAATAATAAATGTGTAGAGTATAGGGCTAATGGTAGGATTCTTAATAGTGTAGATGAACAGAGGGATCTTGGTGTATATGTGCATAGATCCCTGAAAGTAGGCAGTCAAGTCGATAAGGTTGTTAAGAAGGCATATGGAGTCTTAGCTTTTATTGGTAGGGGGATTGAATTTCGGAGCCGCAACGTCATGTTGCAACTGTACAAAACTCTAGTGCGGCCGCACTTGGAGTATTGTGTGCAGTTCTGGTCCCCACATTATAAGAAAGATGTGGAGGCATTGGAGAGGGTACAGAGGAGGTTTACCAGGATGTTGCCTGGTATGGAGGGCAGGTCTTATGAAGAGAGGCTGAGGGATTTGAGGTTGTTTTCGTTAGAAAGGAGGCGGCTAAGAGGAGACCTTATCGAAACATATAAGATGATTAGAGGTTTAGATAGGGTGGACAGTGATAGCCTTTTTTCTAGGATGGAGAAAGCTAGCACGAGGGGACACAGCTTTAAATTAAGGGGTGATAGTTATAGGACGGATATCAGAGGTAGGTTCTTTACCCAAAGGGTGGTTCGGGAGTGGAATGCCCTGCCTGCAGCAGTTGTAGATGCGCCAAGTTTGGTGGCGTTTAAGAGGTTAGTTGATAAGTATATGGAAGAGAAGGGAATGGTTTAGTTTGGAGGGGCATTGCTTTTTATATTGGTCGGTGCAACATCAAGGGCCGAAGGGCCTGTTCTGTGCTGGAATGTTCTATGTTCTATTTCTCAAATTGGCTCTTTCTCTCTCAGGATTGGGAGACTGGGATCTGTCAGAAATTAGGTCACTTTCTCTGATGTTATGCTGTTTGAAGTTATAATTTTCCTTGACGACTGCTGTTTGGGAGGCAGAAGACTGGTGTTTTTCTGGTTCTCTGTCCAGAAGTGTTAAATGGAAATCTAGCATCCATGTGAGCATATGTGTCTTTGGCGTTAACTAGTTCTGAAGAAAGATATATGTCTATGGAGAGATTGTTTAAATTGGAACTATAGAGATAGCTAGCTGTTAAGAACTATAACTTGTCATGTTTAATTATTTAAATTAGTTGAAATATAATAAAAAAGTGTAACTTTTACCATGTTGTTAAATAAAATTTATTTTAATAAAAGCTTCCAAGTGGGTTAATAGAATCACACCTGGAGTGAAACACTTAATCCTCGCACAAATACCAACATCAGATAAAGTTGGGGTCCAGGCTAACTTCATAATATACCTTGGAGTTTCTGATCTGGTCCCAAACATCTTCTGTCAGATGAAATCCCAATGTCCAACGTATGGCTAGACAGAATTTGAAACATTTGTTACAGATTCCAGTGGGATCTCTTGTATTTAGTTCCATTCTGGGTTATTTGTCAATCTGATTAACGCGACTCTCAATTACTATCAAAATAGTTTCCTTTTAGATACATTTTTGAACAGTAAAGGAATTAAGGGCTGTGGTGACCGGGCGGGTAAGTGGAGCTTAAGCCACGAAAAATCAGCCATGATCTTATTGAATAGCGGAGCAAGCTCAAGGGTCCAGATGGCCAACTCTTGCTTCTAGTTCTTACATTCTTATAGACATTGGCGAAGCCACCTTTCTCTGCAAACCAACTTGTAGAATCAAGATCTTTTATCATTGCTGTAGTATCAGCTAACAGAAAGAGGAAGTGGCGATTTTAGCCCCAAACCACAGCACTGACAGTACTAGAAACTTCTGAAAGAAGGTAGCTTGCCTGCAAGTGTGCTACACTTCCGCGACATTTTGGACCACACATATATTGCAATCATTTAGTTTCTAAACTGGGAGTTTACTGGAGCCATGCAGATGTCCAGGAGTTACAAATATTAATTTTCTATTGGAACTTTCATCTTCACCAGGATCTCTCACTTTCTGGATTTTCCTTTAAGCAGGTTGGGAGTGGCACAGTGGTTAGCACCGCTGCCTCACAGCACCAGGCACCTGTATTCAATTCCCAGCTTGGGTCGCTGTCTGTGTGGAGGTTGCATATTCCCCCCATGTCTCCTTGGGTTTCCTCCAGGTGCTCTAGTTTCCTCCCACAGCCCAAAGACATGCTGGTCAAGTGCATTGGCCATGCTAAATTCTCCCTCAGTGTACCCGAACAGGTGTCAGAGTGTGGCACTAGGGGATTTTTACAGCAACTTCATTGCAATGTTAATGTAAGCTTATTTGTCACATTATTAAATAAACCTAACTTAGGAATAAATTTCACAAAATCTACTTTACCAGTCAAACATATAGAAACAAAAGATGCTGGACCTTTCCTCCGCTTCCCCCTTGTCCTGCCTCTGCTGTTAATTCAAACCTTTGGTACAGAATCAGAATCCTACCGGGCAGGAGGCCATTCGGCCCATCGAATCTGCACGGACCATAATTCCATCCAGGCCCTATCCCTATAACTCCATGCATTTATACCAGCTACACCCCCTGACACCAAGGGGCAATTTTGCATGGCCAATCCGCCAATCTTTAACTTTTTCTGGTTCTGCTGAAAGGCCATAGATGTGAAGGCGACCCAAGGAAATATTTTTTCATTCAGCGAGTGGGTAAGATCAGGAAAGCACGGCCCAGTGTGGTGAAGCCAGAATTATCTGAGGCTTTCCAAAGGGAATTAGATCATTGAAAAGGAAGAATTGATCCAGGGAAAAGGCAATGGCATAACACTCAGTGAATTCCTGCTTCAGAGAGTCCAACACAAACACGATAGAATGGTGAAGGAATTTCTTCAGCCTATGATTCTATGATCTGAAATATTAATTCTGTTTCTCCCTCCATGACTGCTACCTGACCTGCCGAGTCTCTCCAGAATTTGCTAGTTTTATTTTGATAGCTGAATCAGCTCTCTCTCACCAACACATAGGAAGGTAAAGAGGCAGTTCCTGCTCAGAGGGATGGATGCTGTGCTGAGCTATTGCACTGTGAACTGTGGTGAAACCCAAAAGTACAGCTGATTTTTTACTGTTTGCATTTAAAAGGTTAGTCACATCTCTTAAACAGAAATCTACCCAAACAGATTGATCATTGGGATAGATTCTAATCTTGTTTCACAACATTAAAGAATGGCCGGAGCTACAAAACTGAAAGCAGAGTTTCAGGCTTGAGTACACTTTAGTGCAGTGGATGTAAAAGATGCTGTGACATTGCTGTATTTAAAGAGCAGATGTTCTCCTATGTCCTTGTCCCTCAATCACAGTATCATCTGCTTGGTGCACATAGCTGTTGGCAGGAGCTTGCTGTGCATAAATTAGCTGCCACGTGTCGAGCAACAATGACTACAGGCAGGATTTTATGTGCTGTTTATGCCATACTCCTGCTGCAGTGAAGTCAGAGAATTTGGCAGCCAAATCTCTGTTCAGCTGGAGAAAATCCTGCCAGCATGAATGATGGTAAGACTCCACCTACATTTCACAACATTTGACTGGGCTTTGTTCATGATCTTTTGTAGTTTCCTGTGGTCTTGGGCAAAGCAGGAGCCATACCAAGCTGTGATACGTAGAAAAGAATGCTTTCTATGGTGCATCTGTAAAAGTTGGTGAGTCATAGTGGACACGCCAAATTTCCTCTGAGAAAGTAGACACAATAGTGGGTTTTTTTTTTATTCCAGTGTTGGCGTGGGGGGAATCAGGAGAGGTTGTTGGTGATCTGGATACCTAAAAACTTCAAACTCTTGACCATTTCTACCTCTCCTCATTGAACAGGGGCATGTTCTCCACTAGACTTCCTGAAGTCAATGACAATCTCCTTCAATTTATTGAGATTTGCACTAGTTCACTAGATTCTCTCTCAATCCTGTACTCTGCTTGTGATCCAGCCATCTACGGTGGTATCATCAGGAAACTTCAACATCAGGTTGGAGGTGAATTTGGCCACACAATCATAGGTGTATAAGGAGTATAGAAAGGAGCTAAGGATGCAGCCTTGTGGAGCATCGGTGTTAACGATGATCATGGAAGTGTTATTGCCTATCCTTACTGATTATGGTGTATGGGTTAGGAAGTTTAGGATGCAGTTGGAGAGGGAGGAGACGAGCCCCAGGCCGTAAAATTGAGATGAGTTTCGTATGATAAATGGTGTTGAAGGATGAACTGTAGTTAATAAATAGGAGTCTGGCATAGATGTCTTTGTTATCTAGATATTCCAGGATTGAGTGCAGGGCCAAGAAAATGGCATCTGCTGAGGCAATTGGAGGGCTGGAATTGATTTGTGCCATGGCTAAACTTTCAAAGCACTTCATAATGATGGATGTTAGAGCAACCAGATGATAATCATTAAGGCACACTGCCTGGCTTTTCTTTGGTACCGAGATAATGGTCATCTTGTTGAAGCAGACAGGGACCTCAGATTGATATAAAGAGAAATAAAGATGTCTGCAAACATCCCCGCCAGCTGATTCATGCAGGGTCTGAGTTCTTGACCAGGTACCCCATCTGGGCTAGTCGCTCTTCAGGAGTTCCCTGAACTCAGTTCATTAATAAACGTAATTAATTGGTAAAAGTTGAAAGCTAGTTTCAGGAATGGTGCAATGAAGCTAACATCAATTGTTGTAAAAACCCATCTGGTTCACTAATGTCCTTTAGGGAAGGAAATCTGCCATCCTTACCTGGTCTGGCTATGTAGGACTTACCTCTTGTTTTCATTTGCAAGTTTAGGACAAGGGAAGAGTTGGAAATACAGGATTATAATCTCCCCTCAGTGGAATCCATTTTACAATGATAAATCAAACTTTATTACAATTTCTAGTCACAAGGGTTGGAGACAAGAAGAGTTTCTCAGAGCACCAGAGATGCACAGGTCCCTGGATCCAGCCTCAAGAAACAGAAATCACAGTGCAGAGGCCACTAATAAGATATTCCCAACAGGAATCTCCAAAAGGAATGGGACAACTACAGGATTCACAGAATGCTTTCATATTATAGCATCTGAAGATTTAGACATAAATTAGTAAACCAAGTTTTATGGCACATGGACACTCAATTTGAAGGAGAGCAAGAACATTAACAGTATAGACCAATGATAGCCCTTAACTGATATCACCAAAATACAGAGCATCAGATCATTCTCACATTTGTTGAGTGCAAATTGCCCACTGCATCTCCGATATCACATCGTGGAAACACTTTGGTAGTATCCCATTGGCTGTAAAGTGCTTTGGGAATATCAGTGATTGTATAAAGTGCAAACTTTTTTTTGTTTATCAGCCAGAGCTAGATTTTAAATGTTTATGTAGAACTGTGGGTCAAACTGTGTTTCCCTGGACAGCTAACATCCCATCAGAGCGTCAGAGGAAGCTATAATCTGAGGCACAAGAAATGGGTCACCTGACCCTTCCTGGATGGATTGATGAGCGAGGCACAATATTTAAAAATAAATTGACACTTGAACTTTCAGGTCAAGTGTTGGGTGCAGGGAAGTCAGTTGTTACCAGGTTCTTTCGGGGTGAGGACAGAGCAGACCAAGAAAACCTACGACTGACCTGTTTTGCCTGTGGAGACAGGGAGAGTTGTGGGGAATAATTAAATTCTGTACATCTCAGGTATTGCTTAAAGTGGAGGGATGCAGGAGAGAGATAGCGGGGGATGATGGTTGGCGAAGTGAGATGGTGGGGTGGTGGATGGCTGAGCACTTGATGGAATGAGATGTTTGGACTGATGCCCTGCGAAATTTTAGTCTTGAAATGGATAAGGGGAACAAATAAGAAAAAAGTTTGATAAGATCCACGTAGATTCCATTCATTAATAAATCCACTGGGAATTCAGCAGAAACTTGCTTATAGGAATAACATTGAGCTCTACCGTAGTGAATAGTCAAGGTGAATGGTACAGATGCCTTTCAGAGGAAAGGAGATGTGCACTGGAGACAGAAAGGAGTAGAGGACATACTGACAGTGAGACATAAGTTTTTTAAAAAAGTGAAGGGGCTTCTGAATTCCTTTGCCGGTCCCTATAACATAAAGCAGTTTTAATACAACAGCCCAAAAGATTAATTCCGGCCATCTTAAAAAAATCCAACACTCATACCCAGAAACAATTTTAAATCAATCGGTTTATAAGTTTCACTCAGATTCCGATATATACAAGTCTTTAACGGCAGTAGTTCCAAGAATAGAAATTCAATACAAATCCACAATTACATAATCAACCGCCTTTTTCCAACATTTACAAAACAAGGGTTGAAACATTTACACGACTCCCTCTGACATCAGCACTGATTGTTCCAAGATCCTCCATATACAGAGAGGACATACATGCTTATTAATAGAGTATGTACAAAATATCAGTAGACTGGATGGTTACAGTCAGTCTGCATTGATTTTGCATCAATCACAAAATATATCTAGATTTACCAGGCAAGGCCATTCTTTAAGGGATACAGTTTTCTATTTTACGATCTGTCCAGAACTATTTTCATACAGGGGAAAAATCTCAGTTGGTCACAAACACTAAACCAATTTAAATATTCCGATGTGTCTTTTCACATCGGAAACTCTTGGTTGTATTTTTGTTGCTCAGGCCGCAGGGGACAGTGCTTTTCCCTGACTGCATGGGCTGCTTTGAGAGGAATCTGCACAACTTCAGACAGTTCCTACTGGGCCCCTTGGTTCAAAACAGCAAACCAAACCTACACCTAAAATCGAGCAGTATCAGACTGGGAAAGTCACTGCGAGAACAGGCTGTTTGACCATTTCCCATTCAGAGCTTGCATGAGAAGTCAATGCAGAAAATGGAAAATGTCACATGCCGGAATGAGATTGGATGTGGAGTGCTTTGATCTGCATCTAATCAGAAAACACAAAAGTAAGCTTATTAGCAAAAGAACAAGAGGAGCAATTTTTTTTTAAAGTTAGTAAGAAACCTCACAAACCAAGTTAAAGTCCAACAAGTTTATTTGGAATCACGAGCTTTTGGAGCACTGCTCCCTCATCAGGCAAGTTTCTTTTTTCTTCATTAAGCAGCATTGTGAATAAATTGTTTGAAAGGCCTTTGGAAGAGATTCAATAACAACTTTTCAAAGGGGATTGGGTAAATACTTAAATAGAGAATATTTGCAGAGCTGGAGGAAAGAAAACTGGCTAGACTGCTCTTCTAAAGAACAGGACAGGCACGATGGGCTGAATGGCCTTCCTCTGTGCTCTATGGTTCTGAGATCAGCCTCCTTAACTCGATTCTGAGTTCCAAATGTCCTATGATTTGGAATCCACTGTGACAAACAAGGGTTCACCCAGATCTCCTGATCTCTCAGTTCAATTGCTAATGTTACCAGTGGGAGTTTCATTTGTGTAAATGTGAGCCCAGAGAGACCAACTCCACACTACATGGTCACCACACAGCAAGAGAGACTCTCACTGAGCGGAACTGAGAAACGAGTTACACATGGGTACTTTTATGATTGCCAACTCTAGTCAGACATAATTCCTGCAGGTTTTATTGAAGGTTCCTACCCTCCTCCTGCTCCCAACCCATCACTCCACAATTGGCCCAATCTTCTTATAACAAGTTAGAAAAGACCTTGTTCTCATCATTGATCTGCTGTGGTTTCAGCTGACAGATCATTTGGTACAGCAGGTAATTTAACATTAACCAATGGCACAGGTGCAAAGCTTCAATGCAGAAAGAAAATTCAAGTTGCAAGGTTTAGTAAACTTTTATTTAGTCAGATGACTGTAAGGGTTAAACTTCCCATTTGCAATGTAGCTGTCCCTGTGGGTCGATAGGATTTCCTCTTTCCAAAAACCACAACCAGACAGGGAACACAATCATGGCTGGAGTTTTCGGATTCTTACAGTAAGTGACACCACTTCATCGCTGAATTCTCAAATAGAAGATAGGGATGATTGGGCAGGGAGACCCAGTTGAACGTATTCCTGGAGGTTTCCATCGCTAATCCTGACCAGTACACTGCTGTTTTTCTCATTTCTGATATTAACAGAGAAAAATCCAACTCTCCGATTTGTCCCCAGATTTTTCTCCTGGTTGCCACATGCAGCAGTATCCAGAAATTAATCTTTAATTCCTGGCAGGTTGGCAACCGAGGGGAAAGAAGAACAGATTGGTGATGGTCTCCCCAGCTTTTATCAAATAGAAATGGGATGACCCAGGATGAGGGCAGTCGCCATATTGCAATGTTATTGCATCCACGGTTGGAATTCTACCATAGGAAGCAATAACTCTTCACCAGAAAGAGTGGTGTCCTTGTACCGCAATGCAAATTGATTCAGAAATCAGCCATCCCAACAAACAATGCAGACATGGCCTGAGATTCTCACTCTGGAAGAACATAAGCCACAATAATCTGAATCCAGAATCCCTCATGTCCATTCCAGGGGCTGACAGCTGAAAGTGGAAGAGGATTTGAATAAAATATATATTAAAAAAAAAGGGTTTTTTTTCCCTTCTGGAAGGTTAAAAGTGATCTGATTGAGGTCTTTAAGATTACAGAGAGATTTGATAAGGTCGACATAGGGATAATATTTCATTTGTAAGATGTCTCAAAATTAGGGGCATAAAGATGAATAAATCCAGAGTTTGCCCAGAAGAAACTTCTTTACATAAGAGCAGTAAGAATGCAGCACTCATTCCTGATGATTGATGCTGTTGGCCTCAACCAATTTTAGGGGAGCCAGAGAGGGAGTTGAGGAGAAGCTGATTGGATGAGATGAGGTAGTGTCAGAGAAGATTCATGTGGGGCATAAAGACCAGCATGGGGGATGGTGGACAGAATGGCCTGTTCCTGTGCTGTATACTCGATGTAGATTATCCATCATGTAGAAAACTTGACAAACAAAATTACTTGTGGAATATATTTCAAGTGAGTGACTGCAAATCAGTAACACAGAAAAACACAACTCAGGGGTTATAGACAGAGCTACAATATTAACCAACATATGCAGTTTTGTGCTTTAGCTGAATTTTATAAATATGATGCTCTGTTATTTATGAGCAAAGAAATGGGACCAAGAGCAAACCTTGAACTTGCTGGATTTTTCAAGAAATTGCTAGAATTTTGGATCTAAAGTCAATATAGTAAATAGGACAGGAGTAGACCATTCAGCCCTGTGAGGCTGTTCCACCATTCGTTAGGATCATGGCTGAATATCAAATTCAATATCCCTGATTCCCCCTTGTTCCATATCCCCTGAATCCCATTCACCCTCTGTTACTATATTGGTTTCTTATAAACATCCAAGTTTTGGCCTCAACTGCTTTCTATGGTAGAGAATTTCACACATTCACCACTCTCTGGATGAAGAAATTTCTCCTTATTTCAGTCCTGAAAGAGTTACCTTGCATCCTCAGATTGTTACCTCTGGTTCTGGACACCTTCACCATTGGGAACATCCTTTCTGCATTTACTCTAAATAGTCCTGATAGAATTTGAATCCCCCCTCATTCTTCTAAAGTCCTGTCAATACATTTCTAACTGATTCACTTCCTCCTCATGCCAGTCCCATCATTCCAGAGATCAGTCTGGTAAAACCTTCTCTGCGCTCCCTCTTTGGCAAAGACAAATAAAGGAGACCAAAATTGCACACAACATTCCAGATGTGGCTTCACCAACCTTGTATAAGTACAACAAGATATCTCTACTCCTATACTTAAATCCTCTCACTATGAAGGCCAACATATCATTTGCCTTCATTCTCACTTGCTGTATCTGTAAGCTACCTTCAGTGACTGGAATACAAGGACACCCAAGTAGAGAGCCTCTTGGTATCACATTGCAGGGGGAAAGGGCACTGGGCCAGGGGTGGGGTGGTGTGAAGGAAATGAATCCGTTCTTGCTTTTTGCTAACCCATTGTGTGTTCTCCTTCATCAACACTCCGGGATTGCTTTGGGATTTGTGGGAATTGAAGATTAATGTCCTGGATATTACTGGAAGTAGCTCAGGCAATAACTCATCAGGATTAGCAAAAATAGTGGCTTTTAAGAAAAAATATTTGAACATTTTTGTATTTTTGTTATGAAGATACTGGAAATGGGGGAATTCTAACCTTTGATAATTAAACTAAAATGCTTCCAGGTCAAAGAATATGCATGCATGACCCAAGAATACAACAGGGATAAATCATCACAGCCAATTGGAAAGCAAACTGACTCTGTTGTCCTATTAGATGTTATTTTATTGGTCAGATACGTGGCCATTTCCTGTATTTTTATATCTAATACACAAAAGTGTCCAAATACATTGTCTTAGAAAAATGAAATCACGTGGGGAATGTGATTAATTGATAAACTTAGAATATGACTTAATCATAAACTGTTAGGTGAAACTAGATCAATGTCTAAAAATTAAAACCAATTTGATAATTTATCAAATAATTACAATTAGCTTTTAATTAATTAATCGGGTCTGACGGGATAAAGTTTAAATTAAATAACAAGAGACCATGACACTAAAGGATTCTTGATTTTTTTTCTCTCAGTAAATTAAAATCAAATCTATAGATTAAAAATAAAATTATTTAAGATGCTCATAATCCCTATAAAATAAAGTGACTTCAGTACAAGGGAAACAGCTGCTTGGCAACTGGCCGATGAGTCTTTAGTTATTCAAGTTTATTTCTGTTTAATCAATGGGTAATATAACAGAGGTAGTACCAGGACATCTCAGTTCTATGGAGTGTAAATTCTCCCAAACTCAGTGAAAGTGGAGGCAGTCGAAATGCTGGATGGACTGGAAAGAGATGTACAGGAGGTATTAGAAAGGCTATCTGTACTTAAGGCGGACAGGATGTGTCCAAAGGATACAGAGGAAAGTAAAATAGAAATCACAGAGACATTACCAATAGTTTTCCAATCTTCCTCAGAGACAGGGTTGGTGTCAGTGGGCCGCAGAACTGTAACTATCATACCTGTGTTCATTAAAAATGGTTACAAGTTTAAAGTAACAATAGGCCAGTCAGTTTAACGATGATGCAAAGGCTTATAGAAATTTAATTTTGGAAAAAAATTAACAGTCACTTGGATAAATATAGCTTAATTAAGGAAAAGCACTTGAATTTATTAAAGGCAAAAATTGAGTTGTTTGATGAAGTGTACACCGAGAGACATTGATAAACTGTACATAACAGTTTATCAATAAACAGGACAGTCACAATAAGGACACAAAATTGACTGAGTGCAGAAAAGAGAGAATAGCGGTGAACAGTTGGAGGGATTGTACAGCTCCCCAGGGGTTGATGAAAGGATGGCTACCCAGCTTGTTCTGTGTTACCTAGACTTGCACTGGAAACAAATTCAATATTTGTGGATGACACATTACTTGGATATGCTGACAACTGTGAAGAGGAGAGAGATTGATGTCAAAAGTCACATTCTGGGTGGACAAGTGGCAGATGAAATTTAATGGAGAGAAATATAAAATGATGTATTTTGGAGGGAAGAATGAAGAAAGGCAACAGAAAGAGGCCAAATCTAAAGGAGGTTCAGAATAGAGGGACCTGCAGGTAAATGTGCACAAATTGTTGAAGATAGCAGGGCAGGATGATACAGAGATCCAAAAGGTATATGGAATCCTGGGCTTCAAAAACAGATGCTTGAAGTTCAAAACTAAAAAGATTAGAGTGAACTTTAGAAAATACTGGGTTAACGTGAACTGGAGTATTGTATCCAATTCTAGGCACCACACACAAGGACAGGAAGCTTTGGTGAGAACACAAAAAAGGATGGATAAGGATGGTTCTAACTTCCGTTACACAGACAGACTGAGAAGCTAAGACTGTTTCCCTTAAAGAGGAGGAGATTGTGAGGAGATTTGATTGAGGTGTTCGAGGTCATAAGGAATCAGGCAGAGTAAATCATGAGAAACTGTTCCCATCGGTAGAAATGTTGAGAACCAGAGGAAATAGATTTAAGAACTAAAAGGCGACACAAAGAAATCTTTATTTTTACGCAGCGAGTGGTTAGGATTCAGAAAACACCACCCGAGTTCATACTGGAGACAGTCAGTCCATGAATTTCAAAAGGGAATTGGACAATTATCTTAAAAGAAACAACTTGCAGGAGTATGGCAGAAGGTGGGGGAGTGGGACTAGCTGAGTTGCTCTTGCAGGGAGCCAGCACTGGCACGATGAGTTGAATAGTCTCCTCTGTACTGTAACCATTCTAAGAGAAACCTGTAAACGATTTCCATAAGTTACGCATTAAACAACCTGCGAATATAACCAGTAGTCTAATCCATAAATTAACAAAAAAAACACTTGTGCAATATAACCCTTCCAGGCATTCATACAGCGTCAGGTATCTCAGCACAAAACACCTGGAATGTCTCTGGATTCAGGAGAACTATTGCCTCCTCAGCAAAAGCTGCAAGTTAGGAACACCTGTCTTTCTCTGTAGAAAGTGCAAATCCATCATTCATCATTTGATTGTCCTGTCCCATCTTCACCATCCAGGGAGATTCCGGGAGGAATTCTGCCATGTTCCGGGTGCACCCTCCTCCCCTCTCTCCACCACACCAACTTCTGGAGTGAGCGACGCGTCTAAATAAGCATCGGGAATAAGGAGCAATTCAGGAAAATCGACGAGCCCCCTGGGTCATAAGCGGGTCCTGGCATTGGGATCTGGTCAGAATGCGCCGTTCCCACTGCCCTCAGTAACTCTCCAACCTGCAACAAAGCAGAGAGGCAGCATGAAGGATCAGGACAAATTCTCTCATCTAACTCAACTACAATAGTTATGAGTGCCACAAATGAGTGCTGGGTGGCCCAGCAGCCTAGTGTGGTTAGCACTGCTGTTTCACAGCTCCAGGGACCTGGGTTCGAATCCAGTTCAGGTCACTTTCTGTGTGGAGTTCACACATTCTCCCCATGTTTGCATAGGTTTCCTCCTGATGCTCTGGTTTCCTCCCACAGTCCAGAAGTGTGTCTGTGGATTAGGTTGATTGGCCCTGCTAAATTGCCCTTAGTGTCCCAGATTGCACAAGTTAGAGGGATTAGTGGATAAATATATGGGGATAGGACCTGGGTGGGATTGTGGTTGGTGCAGATTCGATGGGCTGAATAGCCTCTTTCTGTATTGTAGGATTCTATGAAATTACCAAGCAATTGTGCACACCTGATGTCCACTGAGCCTTGGTTTTTTAAAATCTATAAAATAAAGCTCCCTCAGCAGAAATAAGCTCATCTTCAATTAGAATGCAGTAAATTAGCAGAGTAAGCAGTTTCAAAATAAGATGAACGAACACACTGGCTTCCCCAGTACCTCTAACATTCAAACTATGCTGAAAATTATATTAAATACAAAGTATCTGAAAATCAGTACCGCATGAATTGTGCTGAGAACATTCGACAGTGGCCTGATAGAAAAAGATCTTTTTCTGAGTCTACAAACTCAGCCAAACTGGCCATTTGATCTACACTGGTGTTTGTGTTCTACATCATCCTCTGGGGAGGCAGTGGTAGGTGGAATAGTCTCCAGATTAGAAATGCAAAGACCCAGGGTAATTCTCGAACCCCACTATGGCAGTGATAAAATTTGAATTCAATAAAACATTTGGAATTAAAAGTCTGATAACAACCTTGTAATCATTGGTAAATCAGATGGGTTTTTCCAACAATGTCCTTTATGGAAGGAAATCCGCCATCTTTACCCGGTCTGGTCTACATGTGATTCCAAAGCCACAGCAACGAGGGTGGTGAGAGCAGAAGGCGGGGACAAGAGGGAGGTGAGAAAACCACAGCAAAGAAAACCACACACCTTGACAGATTCAGAGTGAAGGCTTGGCTTTACTTACTTTAGATGGTTCGAGCAATGTTTCTGGGACAGCTACGTCTGGGTGTCCATGTCCTGTTCGTGGGCGATACAGAGACGAGCTTCCCTCAGGGAAAGGTAGGCCTCTTCCTCAGGATCGTAATAGTAAAATTTTCGCAGATACGATATGAGGGGTCTGAGCAAGATCAGTAACGCAAAGTCAGTCAGCAGCAAACACAGGGAAAGGCAGTTCACGGAATCAGTCTGGATGAAGCCGTTCGGCCCATTCTGCCTATGCTCACTCTCGGAAAGTGCTATCCAATTCATCCCAACCTTGTGCTCTGCCTCAGATGTCTGAAATTTTCAGCTAAATATTTATCCAATTTGCTTTTAGAGATTACTGCTCTTTCCACCACCCCCTGAAGCAGTACAAGATCTTGTTGCAATGTGATATTTACAGTAATGTGTTCAGCCAGTATAGTGCGTCTCAATGCTACACCACCCCACACCCCCACCTACCACCCCACATCCCAGCATTCTCCACCCACCACACAGAGTGCATCCTCAGGTAAACCTTTATCGTAGACCACCCATCCTTCACTCACTCTGTACTCTATCCCCACCCGCCCTCCCCTGCCCACCTCAAGCACAGACTGCCACCCACAACCCTTGCCAAACACCACACTGTCCCCAGCAACCAAAGCAGAACCCATCCCGAGTAAGAGAGAGTTTCCATTCACTCCCCCCACCCACAGATCCCCCCAACCCACAGACTACTCACTTTGGGAGTGGCAGTTCCGGGATGTGGTCTATGCGGACAAGCTGCCGGATTCGGAAACGGCAAAGGTGCTGCAGGGATTTCACGTTGCTGAAACGGGAGACGGGATAGAGGAGCTGCACAGGGGTCGGAGGCAAACCTGCAAACGAGAATGGTCACAGAGCTTAGGCTAAAGCTGGGCTGCCAGGCGCTGCACTAATGCACTGGGAAACTCCCAGAGGATCTCACAGGTCAACAACAACAACAACTTGCATTTATAAACTCCTCTACCACAGGAAAGGCAAGCTCAGATCCAAGCACTACCGCTGGGCCTCAGTTAAATAAGCAAATTGGAATTGAAAGCTAGCATTTGCAATGTTGGAAAACTCCATCTGCTTCACTACTGTCCTGTGGGAAAGGAAATTTGCCGTTCTTACCCAGTCTGGCCGGTACATTCTCCACAGCCTCAGCAATGTGGTTGATTCTCTGATATGGTTCAACAAAGTTTCTCAATCAAACCAACAACTTCTGAAGGGGTAATTAGGGGCTGGCAATTAATGCTGATCTCACCGGTGATACCTCCCACTCCAGGAACTAAAATAAAAACTGTCCATAACGCTTCACAGGAACAACATTTCGGACCAAACCACACGAGAGAGATCAGTACAGGTGACCGGATAGCAGGAAATGGACAGGAGTCAGAGGAAAGCCTGTAAACAAGAATCAAGTAACTCCGGCCAAATGAACCACCCCAAAATACTGCTCGGTAAGAGCAGGTTTTAAGGAGAACTCTGAAGAAGTAGTAAGAGGTAAAGAGCTGGAGAAGCTCGAAGGAACACGTTTCAGGTCCAGGCAACTGAAGAGTTGTGATTTATGCCAAAGTCTGCAATTTAATTGAGATTCTTTTTGAAGTTTATGGAAACAGGATCTGAAAGCATAAGAGGAACACAGGGGTCAAAATTCTCATAAAGGAGGAAGTACGCTGTGAGAAACATGAGTGTGACGCACTGGGGTGGGGGATCGGTTGATGCAAATCTGCGACTTCCAGGGATGAGACGTGAACTGCAAGAGTGAGTATTGGTAAACTTATTGAGTGAAGCAGAGAAAGATCCCACCCTCAGACCCTCAAAACAGAATTAAACATGGGTGTGCGCTGTGGCTCAGTGAGAGCCAGACCAACCTGACTGCAAAGACCAAGGTTTTATATCCCATTCCAGAATACCAGCCCCAAGCTGACACTCAGGGGGTCAGCGCCGAGGGAGCGCCACACTGCCGGGGAGGTCAGCGCCGAGGGAGCGCTGCACTGCCGAGGGGTGGGGGAGGTCAGCGCCGAGGGAACGCCGCACTGCTGGGGGGTGGGGGAGGTCGGCGCCGAGGAACGCCGCACTGCCGGGAGGTCAGCGCCGAGGGAGCGCTGCACTGCCAAGGGGTGGGGGAGGTCAGCGCCGAGGGAACGCCGCACTGCTGGGGGGTGGGGGAGGTCAGCGCCGAGGGAACGCCGCACTGCCGGGGAGGTCAGCGCCGAGGGAGCGCTGCACTACCGGGGGTGGGGGGTCAGCACCGAGGGAACGCCGCACTGCCGGGGGTGGGGAGGTCAGTGCCGAGGGAGCGCCGCAGTGTTGGAAGTGCTGGATTTCAGATGGGACATGAAAGCAAAGTCTTGTCTATTCTCTCAGGTAGATGTAAAGATCCCACGGTCACCATGACGATGGGTATTTCTCCTCAGTGAGTCAGCAATGATTCACCCCCTCACCAACATTACTGCTCATTTGTAAGTTTCCTTTTTATTGGCTATTGTGGAAAATGTCTTCCACATCTCTGACATTACAACAAATGTCTCCACTTCAGTAAGTATCTGGAAAGTGATTTGGAATATTGTGAAATCAGAACACAAACAAAATCCTGTCACAAGATCCTTCATGTCTAAATGAGTGATGGGTGGAATAAATGTTTTAACATTTCATTGTCCAAGAAGCTGCTAACAGTGTCAGGGGGTCAGCGTCAAGCACCCTCTCAGCACCGACCCCCTGACACTGCGGCACTCCCTCGGCACCGACCCCCTGACACTGCGGCACTCCCTCGGCACCGACCCCCTGACACTGACCTTCTGATAGTGTGGGGCTCTCTCTCTCTCCTGGGAATCATTTTCATTATGTGAGTAAATTTGATGCTCACTAAAACACCTGCTCCAGTTCCCTTTTGTGCCCAAAGACCAGACAGGACTGTAGGCCAGTGTGGGTAACAGGAGGACTGGCAGGCAGTTAGCCCAGAACCCATATTCAGCGCGGCCAGTGACCATCTCCAGCTTGAAGCTGCTTTGAACAGTTGCTGCTAACTCTCCCTTGAGGAGCAGGCCAATTAAAGCTGGGGTGGGGGGAGCGGTGCTCTCACGCACATTGACCCCATCATAACTCCAGCAAGCAGCAAAAATGACAGAATCACTGCTCAGCAAAATAAATTCCCAGAAACACATTTGCAGCAGATGTAATCTGACAGAAATAGGTCTGTAGTTTGAAAGCAGGAAAGGTCAATCAGTCCTTAAAGAGCTAATGGTTTCCAGTGAAGAGCAGAAATGTCGTCCTTTCAGTAAGTGGCTGGGAGGATGAGTATTTGCAGCAATGTGAGGCTCATGTCTCTGACTGACCCCCCCCCACCTCCCCGGCGAGAGCGAGATTAGTCGCGATGAATCAACCAGTCAAGGCCAGCCAGCTGGGCCACACAATTATGAATCCATTTTTAGTTCTGTCCCTTTCAATCTGGGATTCAGACAATTACAGCCCCGAGATTGAGATTTATCCTCACCAGTTAAATACTTCAAGCAATGCTCTCATTACCTGCTCTCCCTTTTCATTTATTAAAAGGCAGTAACTATGGAAACAGGACATGGGATAAGGAGCAGAGCTCAGGTGAAGGATTTAGAAACATCGGGGAACGTTGGGGCCACTCAGGCTGCATCCAGGGTGGAATTTTGTTATTCCACAGAGTTGAAACCAGAGTAAATTCCCTGGGTTTTTCAGTGGGAGTTTAAACAGAATCTCCGGTATTCTGACAGCACTAGCATCAATCACATTGACAGTCAGTGGGTGGATCTATACCCCACTGGGATAGTGCTGAGTGAGCCACTGCGCATGTGGCCAAACTGTCAGCACCAAGATTGGCTCCTGTCTGCCAGCCCCGTAACTCGAGTGCTCCTCCGAGGTCCTCCCATCCGTCCGAGGCTGGAACACTGTCCCCCCCCCCACAAACATACCCAGACCTGACCGCACCACACTCTCCCCTGATCCCCACAGGCTACGCACTGCACCCCACCAACATCTCCCCGCCACCCCACCCCAAAGCCAACAATCCCGGTGGCCAGCCACGATCGCTGGCCTTCTCCACAAATCCCAACTGCAATGTGGCATTGGGAATTCCCCCCCCCCCCCACCCTCACAGATTGCCAATCCAGAGGCCCCACCCTCTTGGCACTGATGGGAATGCCAAGGTGCCATCTGGGCATTGCCAGTTTGTCTCTTGGGCACTGCCAGGGGGCCTAGGATGGAGCACTGTAGGGAAATGACCTTTTAAGTACTGTCACGCAGCACTGATGGTGCTGGAAATCTGATGCTGGGAGATGATTCTGGCCATCTGGCCCTGAGTGCAACAGGCTGGCGCGAGAATCTCCCAGCCTGCTAAACAAACCAGTGCAGTGGGACAAGAGAATCACCCCCCACACCGAGCTTTGGCTGTGACAAGCAAAGCAGTACTGCTCCAAATTAGTACCTTTGCTTCAACAGCCCACAGCACAGAAACAGCAGCTACCTTCTAGAATCTTCGGGGTTTTAGATCCATCAGGAGTTGCAGTTCCCGAGGTCACAGAACAAGTTTGAGGCATCAGAAGAAGAGACCATTCAATCTCCGAATCACTCCATCATCCTGTGGAGCTGAAATGGTGTGATTGGAGACTGGATCCTTGCTCCAGTAGAACTATGGAACCTTCAATACAACAAACAATTGCCTATTATTGGTGCCCTTAAATGTATTCAAATCCATGGACAGAACCTGACCCTGATACATATCTGTGTTCCAACACAACCAAACACTTGGTCAAGGAGACACGTTTTGTGGATCTTTTGAAAAAGATGAGATAGCTGCTGTGATTCAGCGAATCCATTACTGACTCAGAGTCACAGAGGTTTACAGCATGGAAACAGGCCCTTCGGCCCAACCTGTCCATGCCATCCAGAGCAGCCACCAATGGTGAGGCAATTAAAAATGCCAGAATGAAAATATTGCAGCTATCTCGGAGGTTAAGAGATGGCTGCTGAGACAACGAGCGGTGAGGCCAAAGAATGATTTGAAAACAAGGATGAGAATTTTAAACTCAAAACCGAGTGACTGGAACAGGAGTTGAGAAAGACCTCGTCCACTGAAACTCTCAAAAAGGGGAAGATTTTCTTTCGGCACATTTGCTGTCACGTTCTCATGGTAATAATTCAGTACAATCAGTCTCAAATAATGACGAGAGTGTGTACAGGAGTCAGATAGAGAATCTGATAAACTGGCGCGGTGATAATAATCTTCCCCTCGACGTCAACAAATGAAGGAGGTTGTCATCGACTTCCGAAAGCATAAAGGAGAACTTGTCTACATCAATACGGATGAAGTAGAAAGGACCGAGAGCTTCAAGGTTTTAGGTGTCCAGATCACCAACAAAATATCCTGTTTCCCCCATGCTGACACTATAGTTAAGAAAGCCCACCAATGCCTCTATTTCCTCAGAAGACTAAGGAATTCTAACATGTCAGCAATGATTCTCACCAACTTTTACAGATGCCCCATAGAAAGCATTCTTTCTGATTGTATCACAGCTTGGTATGGGCTCCTGTTCTGCTCAAGACTGCAAGAAACTTCAAAAGGTCATGAACGTCACACAAACCAGCCTCCCATCCATTGACTCTGTCTACACTTCCCACTGCCTCAGCAAAGGATCCCCAGCACTCTGGATATTCACTCTTTCATCATCTTCTGTCAGGAAAAAGATACAAAAGTCTGAAGTCACGCACCAACCAACTCAAAAATAGCTTCTTCCCTGCTGTTGTCTGACTTTTGAATAGACCTACCTTGCATTAAGTTGATCTTTCTCTACACCCTAGCTAGGCTGTAACACTACATTCTGCACTCTATGAACGGTATGCTTTGTCCACATAGCATACAAGAAATAATACTTTTCACTGTATACTAATACATGCGACAATAATAAATAAATCAAACAAATCAATCAGCAAAATAGGGCATGCTCTGTTCAAATACAAGACCAGAGAGATGTTGAGAGGCTGAGTGAGCAGTTTACCAGGGAGATTAGAGAAAGAAAATTCAAAACCATCTCAGACCGGCTGCTTAACTTCGGTGAAGACTGTTTAAAATCTGAGTTTCGAGGTGCAGTTTTTTCTGACAGAGATAGTGGCAACTTCCTGCAGCCCTGCGATTAACTACAATACAGTGCGTCAAAGATCTGTTTTTTAAAAATATAAAGGAAAGGCCTTTTCTATCCTCCTCCTGCCCCCAAAAGTTTAGAATCTTATTCAAAACCGTTTGAAAGCCACGTTGACAGCTATGTGCCAGAGACTGGACAGTGTACAGCAGCGAGCTAGGGAGCTTCCAGATAAACTGCAATAGAAACAAAGTGCTGGAGACACAGCAAGTCCTGGGGAACAAGAAACAGTTAATGTCTCAGATCAGATAAAACTTCTCCAAAAATAGAAATCATATTCAACTCTGAACACGTACTCTGTTTTTCTCTCTCCACAGACCCTGAGCTTTTCCAGCTTTTCTTTTTATTTCTGATTTCCAGCATCTGCAGTATTTTGCTTCTGGAAGTTGACTCTCAAACTTTCAAGCCAGTGTCACTGGGCTGCTTAACTTCAGTGAAGACTGATTAAAATTTGTAATTAAGGACACAGCCTTCTGGAATTATCTCGTTTCCCAGATCCAGAGGCATTGTGACTCTCCGACTATCTTGGGTTAATATCTATCTCTCAATCATTGCTGCTTGTGGGATCTTGCTGTACACAAATTGGTTGCTGCATTCCCTACATTACAGTGACTACACTCTGAAATGTATTCCCATTGGCTGTAAAGGGCTTTGGGATGCCCCGAGATTGTGAAAGGTGCTACAAATATTTAAATTTTCTTTCTTTTCCTGATCCTCGGCTGAGCTCAGTTGCAAAGAGACAGCACTTGCAGAGATTTTAGAAATGGTCCCTGTCTGACTACGTGACTGGCTGGTGAATCAGAAAATAATACAACATAAACACAGGAGTTAAATCGGACAATAGCAGGTCCAGATCAACTGCAATTGCTCACTTCATCCTCCGCAAAACATCTTGGTCTTCACTAACAAAGCAGTGACCACAGAAGCAGCTACATTCAGCCTATTATTCACACATAGGCCTGATAAAGGTGGTCACATTATTAGGACCGGTTATTGACTTGGCTTGCACTCCCTCGAGGCCAGAGACTCAATGATCTAATGTGCTTAAAAGGTTTGATAGAGAGAGATGATAAACTTCTGGAGTGGGAATCCCGGATGGGGGTGGGGGGAACTGGAAATCACTTAAATGAGAGTCGGATATTGAGGAAACACTTCTTCACACAGAGGGCAGTGGAAATCTGGAACTCCACCTTCCTGAGTCTGGGTGCCGTTTGGAGAGTTAAAGACCAAGACTGGTAGATTTTTTTCTTAGACAAGAAAATTAACATTAACGAAGGTAAAGCCATGATCTAATTGAATAACGGAGCAGGCTCAAGGGGCTAAATGTCCTCGTCATTGTTGTAGGATAACAAAGTGCGTTTATATAGCACTGTTAACAAATAAAAATGTTCCTAGATATTTACTGAATGAAATAATCTTTGGGAACAGATAGGACAAGAACACCAAGACTTCTTCAGAAACCAGCACTTAACTAAAAACATCCCCATAACAAAACAGCAGCAAGGCAGTTTAAAGCATATCGTTCACTAGTTGTACTCTGGATATGAAGCTCAGTAATTCCACTTGTTTCACAAGCTGTTTCCCTTGTTCAAGTTCTGCTCAAACCCATTTGCCTCTCACCACAACCTTCCATTTACCAGCCTTTCAGAATACATTTACAATATATTTTTGTTTTGCACAAAGGATATCTCACAATGCATTCATGAGTAGTAACAGCTTCTCACAAAATCTCAGCATTTTAAAGTGTCCAGTCCACCAGCTCATTTTAAATCCCCCAAAAATAATCCTGAAACACTATTCATTGTTTATTTGCTGTAAATAGTGCTCAATGTCCTTGAGAGAAAGACAAAGGAAAATGCCCAGGGAATGCAGCATCTTCCCAACCTGTTCCTCACGAGTTTTCCATTCCTTCCTCATGACTATAGCAGACCACAGGATCAGCTATCTGCTCAACTAAACCATAAAGATGAGGTATGAGCAACTTCCTGAAGACGTGGTTTCCCTGCTGCTCTCGACTCAAAGATAATCTATTCAGCTCCAGTCTGATACAATTCAGCTCCCCAGAAATGCTAGCAGATTCGGGGAACACAGAGAAAGCAAGTCTCCGCACCAATCAAAAGCACACAACGCTGGGATTGACAGAGGTACAACAGTTAAAAGCAGGTTATTTTGATGGAGCATTTGTTCTGATTTAAATAACAGGTCAAACAGGAAGCTATTTCCATTTCCTCATTCACTTCCTCATTCCAAAACGCAGTCTCTCCCCCTTCCTTCCACATTCATGCTCATAATATCACAGATTAAAGGTTAAATACAGAGTAAGCGATACATGACACAACCATTTTCCACACAGCAAAATCCACAAACTGAAGATGAAGAATCAACAGAATTTGGGAAAGACAGAGAGAGATGAGGAATGGTTGGATCCCAGGAATTCTGCCTTTAGTCTTGGACAGACCTGTGGTTTTCACCTGGGAGTGAGGGATCAGACAAAGCAGGAGCTTAAATCAAATTCAAAAGGAGACTCTGACTTACCAGGAACCCGTGAGCGTAGAAAGTACAGAAACTTCCCGTTTTTGGAATGCATGATGGCCCTTTCGATGAACTCGACAACAGACTGGCAGCGGTCTTCAAACTTCGGCTGACACCAGAGGCTGAAAGTACCTGTTAGAAAGAGAGAAAACACAGTGGGTCAGGGGGAGAGTAACCAATGGATCGGCCTGAACCAGCTCCACCCACACATCAACAAGACAGTTAGCGAGAGAATGCAAGCAATAAATATTATCCTTCAGAGGACAGGAACCACGTACTGAAACTGTTCCCTTCACCTTCATAAATCTCCCAACCGTAAACCACATCCACACGACTCCGTCATCACCCAGATTCCATCAATATCAGTGGCAACAAGGTCAAAGGATGGGAATGTTGTGGAGACCAATCTCCTGACTTCCCAAATCCTGTCCATTATCGAAAAGTCACAGGTCAGGAGTGTGAGGGAATACCCCCCACTTGCCTGGATAGGACACAGCTCCAACAACACTCAAGCAGCTCAACACCACCCTGGCCAAATCTGTCCCTTTGGTTGACACTCCATCCTCCACTGTAAACACTCACTTTCCCCACAGCAAATACAGTCTACATGAAACATTATCATCCCACAGTGAAGAAAATTCATATCTCAGTCAGAGATAGCCCAGCCTTATTGCCAGTTTGTGATACTCCAGTCAAGGAAACATCTGCAGCATCTGGCCTATCAAACAAAGTGTTTTAATACATTCATTGAGATTACTTCACTTCTTAACTCTAACAAAGATCTTGACTATTCAATCTCTCTCCCCATACGGCAACGCCCTCACCCCATGAATCAGTTGAGGGAACTCCTAGAAAATTATATCCTCCCTTAGATAAGGAGATTTCAGTTTCACGGAGGTTGAAGAAGCTGCAGTTTCTCTCCTTAGAGCAGAGAAGCTTCAGAATTGACCGTAAGACATAGAACCTTGTGACTCAAAGACAATGTGGTTGAGGTCAGGGTAAGTTTTGAGAAGTGATTCTGGTGACACACTCAGAGCAACTCCAACTGAACTAACTCAGTTCACTCTGCCATCTTTTGAAGCATTGACCTCATTTTTTCAATTCTCATCAGTGTTTTTTTCTTAACTGCTCAATTAGAAACCCACAAAGCAGGCCACTGGACCTCCCCTCGACCGCGACACACTGTAGGAAGCGTCAGAATCACAGAGGGAAGTGAACACTTCTTATACAGGCCAACCTGTAACAAAATATATCCAGGCCACACCAGGCAAACCCAGAGAGAGCAGGAGAGTAAGAATCATCAAACCAAACCTCAGTGGTGATCCTCACATTTACAACTTACACAGAGTATTAGCTCTCAAAGATTCCATAGCATAAAGTTTATATTTTAGTGAGATTTGTACATTAGGTGGAGTCTATACAACTGACCTTTGCTGTCTCCCTGGAGCACAGTATACTGGCACAAAACCTTTCTGGTGATGGATTTGTGGTTGAGGCTGAAGATGAAGATGAAGATGAACTCAACAAGGACTAGAAGAAAGACCAGATTGTATTTGGGGGAAGATATCTCCAGCCAGATTGTTGTTGTACAACAAACACTGAATAACTGCTTTAACTCAGGAACCAAGCTCAACCTGCACAGGAAGTCAGCTCCTGGGAAACACCAACAACTACCACACATTTCTTTCTCTTTATCCATTCCAAGGATGAGGGTTGTTCACTGGACCAGCACTTATTGCCCATCCCCAACTGTCTGTGGTGGTGGTGGGGGAAGAATCCCCTTCTTGAATTGCTGCAGTCCATGTGGTGTAGGCACATCCACAACGCTGTTAGAGAGGAGTTTCAGGATTTTCTCCCAGTGAAGGGATGGAGATATATGTTTCCAAGTCAGGATTAAGCGTGAATCAAAATAGAACTTGCAGGTGGTGCTGTTCCCATGTATCTACTGCCCTGGTCCCTCGCAATGGTAGCAGTCTTGGGCGAGAATTTGGAAGGTGCTGTGAAAGGAGCCTTGGTGAGTTGCTGGAGTGCATTGTGTAGATGGCAGATACTGCTGCCATGGTGTGCTGTGCTGAAGGGAGCAATATTGAAGGTGGTGGCTGAAGAGCCAATCAAATGGGGTTGCTTTATCCTGATGGTGTTGAGCTTCTTGAGTGTTGTCGTAGCTGCACCCATCCAGACAAGTGGACAATGCCCGTCAAACTCCTGAGCTGTGCCTTGTAGATGGTGGACAGGCTTTGGGTAGTCAGGAGGGGGTTATTCGCCACAGAATTCCCAGCATCTGACCTGCTCTGGTAGCCAGTGTTTAAATGGCTATTCCAGTTGAGTTTCTGGTCCATGGTAATCTTCAGCATTCGTGGGGAATTCAGAAAAATCATTGATCAGGAACGGTTCAATTCTCTCCTGTTGGAGATGGACATTGTTCAGCACAGAGTGATACAAATGTCACGTAGTGTTCAATAATAAACTGTACAGAGGAAGATGTCCGCAAACACAGGAGCCTAATCAAATATTAACACAGAGCTGTTCGCAATCATCCACTTACTCACAGAGTTAGGTTTTCAGGAAAGGTTTAAAGGAGGGGAGGGTGGTGGAAAGGTTCAGGAAGAGAATCCTCAGAGCTTAGAGCATGGGAAATTAGCAGGACACATCCAACTGTGGTGAAAAAGGGGATGGAAAATAGAATCCAAAGTCTAGGAGGTGTGTACAATCAGAAAAGGTTATACAGCTGCAGAAGGTAACAGAGACAGGGAGGGTAGTTGAGGCTAAAGAGACAGGGAAGATTGGAAGAGGTTACAGAGATAGGGATAGTAGTTAGGGACAGGAGGAGGTTACAAAGATAAGGATGTTGTAGGAATTGGGAGGATTTACAGAGATAAAGAGGGTTGTAGGGGCTGGGGGGGGGGGGGGGGGGGTGGTCACAGAGATAGAGGGGGTTATCGGAGCTGGAGGAGGTTACTCGGGGGGTGGGGAAGATATCTCCAGCCAGATTTTTCTTATACAACAAACTGTTGTTGGAATGTGGGGAGGGAGATTAAAAATCGGGATAGGGATGAGGCAAAGCCATTGAGCATTTGAAAACAAGGCTGCAAACTGTAAAATTCAGGTGTTGTTTAACTGGCGGACAAACAGAATCTCATGCATGTTAACACAGAGCAGAAAAACTTGGTAAACGCGTCTGCCAATCTCACAGCCAGGCTGCCACGAGGAGGAAGGAAATTTTTAAAAAAGTGAGAGAAAAAGCAAACAGGGAAGTTGGATACTGGCACAAGATCCCCCAGTTTGTCAGTGACTGGAAATGAAAGTACAGCTTGGACAGGAATGAAATCAAACTGTCTGCTTCAATCAACAGCCTCGACTCCTGTAAGAGCTGTGACCGCTGCTCCCATTCTGTCACTCAGATCTGTTCCAAGGCCATGAGATCATTCGCTTCCAGCCTCCTGGCTTCCATCAGCAGCAGATATCTGTACCGACTATATTCAACTTCCCTTCTTAATAGCAGCATCACCCACTCGGACTGCAGCCATACCGATCTACTCAACTAAATTTATTGGCCTCTTGGCTAAGAAACCGAACTGCCAGAGGCAAGGCCAGAGTTCTGAATGGATTGGAGTCTGCTACACCAGACCCTGGAAACCTGGTCCAATGGGAAAATTGGCAGTGGAGGCATGAAGGCTTGTGGAAGGGGTGACAATCAAGTGGGCCATTTTACCCTGGATGGTGTTGAGCTTCTCCAGACCAGTTGGAATCGTACTGATCCAGGCAAATATTCCATCACGTTCCTGACTTGTGCTTTTTGGGAGTCAGGAGGTGAGTTACTCACTGCAGAATACCTAGTCTTTAACCTGTTCTGGTAGCCACAGTATTCATATGGCCAATCCAGTTCAGATTCTGGTCAACATTAACCCTCCAAGATGTTGATAGTGAGGGAAATTCAACCATTGAATGTCAAGGGACTTGAAACTGCAACATTTTAGTGTTTAGATATTTATCTGAAATTATACTATTTATAGGTGACCAACTCAACTTAAAATGCCTGTTGTTTGTGATAAACCGATTTACCGCTGTGTTAATAACACTGCATCAGGTTACCATCTTCAATACAATGGAATTTGTTTTAACAAAGCTTTTTAAATTAAATTTGAAAACAATTCCAATGATCAATGTTTGAGCTTGGATGTAGTTTTAGCAGGAACTTGAGGACCAAAACTCAAAGTAAAAGCCATTTCCCTTGGGGGAGAACCTGGAACCTCAGGCTCAATTCTATAAGTTTTCAGATGCTTGGAGAAAAGGATAGTCATCTCAGAGTGAGAGTACTAAACTGGGGGAAGGCTAACTACAACAGTATTAGGCAAAAGCTTGGAAATATAGACTGGGGGTGGCTGTTGGAGGGTAAATCCACATTCGATATGTGGGAATCTTTTAAAAATCAGTTGTTAACAATTCAGCATAAATATGAGCCTGTAAAAATGAAGAATAAAGATGGGAATATTCAGGAGCCCTGGATGATGAGATTGTGAGCTTAGTGAAAAAGGAGGCAGCATAAATAAATTTCAGGAAACTGAAAACAGATAAGGCTCTTGAGGAGTATAAAGGTAGCAGGAAAGAGCTTAAACAGGGAGGGCAAAAAGAGCCCCTGAAACGTCCTTGGTAGGCAGGATTATGGAGAATCCCAAAGCTTTTTATGCATCATTGAGGAGGAAGAGAATAGCCAAGGAAAGGGTAGGTCCTTCAAGGATACTGGAGGGAATTTGTGAGGAGCCAGATAAGGTAGGTGAGGTCCTTAATGAGTACTTTGCATTAGTATTCACAAGAGAGATGTGGTGCATGGGGATTGTAGAAAGGAGGATCTTGACATTTTTGGACATGTTGAAATAGAAAGGGCAGAGGTATTAGAGATTTTGGAAAATATTATGGTGGACAAGTCCCCAGGGCCAGATACGGTCTATCCCAGAATACTGAGAAAGGCCTTGACCAAAATCTTTGTATCTCTTTAGCCATGGGTGAGGTACCAGAGGATTGAAGAACAGCTAACATTTTTCCTCTTTTTAATAGGGGCAGAAGAGACAGTCTGGGAAATTACAGACCTGTGAGCTTTACGTCAGTGGTGGGGAAATTATTGGAAAAGATTCTTAGAGATAGGATGTACTCACATCTGGAACAGAATAGGCTTATTAGTGATAAGCAGCATGATTTTGTGAAGGTGGGGCGGGGGGGTCGTGTCTCACAAACTTTCAAGAAGTGGCAGGAAAAATTGATTAGGGCAGGACAGTGGATGTTGTATACATGGAGTTTAGTAAAGCCTTCAATAAAGTTTCTTGTGGCAAGCTGATACAGAAGGTGAAATCATATGGGATCTGAGGTGAGATGGTAAAATGGATACAAAACTGGATTGGGCATAGAAAGCAGAGAGTAACAGTGGAAGGGTACTTTTCTAACTGGTCGTCTGTGACAAGTGATGTTCCACAAGGATCAGCGCTGGGACTTCTGTTGTTTGTTATATACATAAAAACAAGCAACAGTAGTTACACAAGGTTATATCTAACTGCACAAATGATTTAAAGGAAATGTCTGATTAGTAAATTAGCCGATGATATAGAAATTGGGAGAACAGCATATAGTGAGGAGGATTGTCAGAGGATACAGCAGGATATAAATCAGCTGGAGACCTGGGCCAAAAGATGACAGGTGGAATTTAATCTGGACAAGCATGAGGTGATGCAATTTCGAGGTTTACTGCAGAAGGAAAGTGCACAGTAAATGGTAGAACCTTAGAAATATTAGCTTACAGAGGGAACTTGGCATGCAGATCCACAGTTCCCTGAAGCTGGCAACTCAGGTGGACAAGGTAGTGAAGAAGACACACACCACGCTGGCCTTCATCAGTCAGGACGTTGAGTGTAGGAATTGGAAAATCTTGTTGCTGCTCTTTAAGACTTTGGTTAAACATTTGAAATATTGTGTACAATTCTGGTCACCACACTACCGCAAGTATGTTGGTGCATTGGAAAGAGTGCAGAAGAGATTTATCAGGATGTCACCTGATTCGGAGGACATGGCCTGTGGAGAAAGATTGAACAAACTTGTATCATTTTCATTGGAGTATCGGAGGATGAGGTGGATGTAATAAAGGTTTACAAGATTATGACAGGCTTGAATAGAGTGGATAGTCAGAGTCTTTTCCCCAGGGTGAATTACTCGGGGGCATAGGTGGAAAGTGAGATGGGGAAATTTAAAACAGATGTAAGGGGTAAGTTTTTCACACAGAGGATGGGTGAATGCCTGAAACGCACTGCCGGAGGTGGTAATGGAAGCAGATTCTATAACAATGTTCAAGAGACATCTGGATAGGTCCATGAATAGGCAGGAATAGACGGACATGGACCACGTAGAGGCAGGAAAACATTAGGGAGGGGCATCTGTTTCAGCACAGACTTGGTGGGCCAAAGGTCCTGTTCTAGTGCTGTACTGTTGTTTGCCTCAAGATAAAAGAAAGCCATTTAGGACCAAAATGAAGAACATTTCTTCATTCAGTCTGAGGAATTCTCTATCCCAGAGACTTGGAGTATATTGAATAGAGGTATTTAGATTTTAAGAAATCAAGTGACATGGGGGTGATTGGAGAAGTGGAGTCAATATGAATATTAGCCATCATTTTATTGAACACCGGAGTAGGTTTAAGGGACTGGAGAAATTACTCATGGTCTTATTTGTGGTGGTTTTATATCTATAAGACCTGTAGCTTTCATTAGTTATAAAAAAGTAAGCAATGGCTTTTTATCTTGAGAAAGTCATTTCAGTGTATTTGTCATATTAAAACAATGAGCTAGATCCTGACAGAGCCAGAGCGTTTAGAAAATAAACCTTACACTATCCAGGAGCAATGCCACAGGGAGTCTGCTAAGCCACCTCCAATGTTATGCAGAGGCAATCATTAAGTGGTTCGTGTTTTACAGTGGTCTCTCTGTTCATTTATTGTCTGTCTCTCCTTTTGGACCAGTTATTTATGGAGATGGAACAGATTTTATAACACGCAAGCAGCCTTTTATTCTGTCAGTAATGCAGCTCTTCTCAATATCTGTTTTAAATTTAGTATTCACTAATTTAAATTTATGTCCTGTGCTACTGTTCCAATCCTTAATTGTCAAAATAAACAAGGTTATATCCAACTGCACAAACACAAAGCCTGATGACTGCTCGTTAAAAGCAATCCCCTCGTGTGCTCTCTCATCAACACAATGTAACATCAGCCCGGCTTCTGGGAATAGGACGTAAAGTGTGCTCATGACAGCTTACATCTTATTAAAAGAGTTTCTGAAAAATTAAATGTAAACCACAAGTTTTGTAGCTTGTATTTTACAAGCCAACATTTGCAGAACATCACCACAGAGCTTGGACTGGACGATGATGCTCTGATCCACGGTTTTAAATCACAACAAAGGCTATCTTAAAGAAAGCTAGATTTCTGGTTACATCGAAGCTCATGGTGAGAATGAAAAATCAGTTTGGAAATAAAACAGTGCACCCCCTCCCTGTATACAGGGTATAGATTATATAATACATCATATACAGATGTGCCGAAGCATGCACTGTAGATTATATAACACAAAATTGGTGCACTCTGTAATCTTCAACACTGAGCCAAAGTGGAACAATATTTGGAAGGATTTGCTCCTGGTCTGGAAGCTAATCTCAGATTATGAAATCTCTCAAACGATGCTCGTAGTTTCTGACAATCTGATTCCCTCAATTAGTTTAGTGCTCTGCAATCATTACCAAACAGCCACGATTCTTGTGTCTGTACAAGTGTGAGCTTGCCAGTCTGCAGCAGAGTGTCTATTCTTTAATAATGAACTAGCGTACGAGTGTGAGATGTAATCAAACTACAGCAGCAGAGGGGACAAGCAAGTTTCGATGTTAGAAGCACCTTCGAACCATCAGCTGATGGAAAATTTTGTTGGCAGCTTGATGCAATATTTAGCTGCCTTCTTGGTTACTTTGTGTCAATCCTTTGTTCATTCAGGATTCTGGTATCTAACTGACATCTTTCCAGATAATTAAAGTTTATAAAGTGGAGAGAGAAAAATAATTTCCTCCCGTGGGGAAATTCAGAACGAGGGCAATGTTAAAATCAGAATGAGATGGTCAGGGGAGTGTCAGAAAGCATTTTTCTCCAAACAGGAAATCCCTTCCTCAAAAAGCATCACGGTCAAAGATCAATTGAAAATTACAAAAGTGACAGTGCAGATTTTTGTAAGGGAGGGATATTAAAGGATTACAGAACAGTGGCAGATGGATAGAGCTTAGTTATAGATCAGCTGTAACCTAACTGAATGGCAGAAACAGGCTCAAAAGTTTGAGTCTTCTGCTTAAATTGTAGGGGTCAATTTCCATGAAGTTCCCCCGAATAATCTCTCATTATTTCTGGGAATTGTCAGCTGAGGTTGCCGCTGAGAATTGGAGAAGTTTCCTGAGGAAGTTAGAGCTTTAAAATAATGTAATGTGCTGGGTACCATAATGTTGTGTTTGTGTAAATGGACTAATCTCCCAGGTAGCCAGAGCTCAAATCTCACTAATCTAATTTCGATTCAATTTGAAATCAGAAGAAGTGATTAAACTTCTGACATAACCCAAATAGTTCACTAACAACTGTGTAGGGAAGGAAATGTGCCAGCTTTACCCGGTCTGAGTCTGCACAGAATCATAGGGATTTGGAGCAGAAGTTGGTAAATTTAGCCCTTTGGACCTGCTCCGCCATTCAATCAGATCATGGCTGATCTCTTCCTGGTTTCAAACCCACCTCTCCATCTATTTCCCAAATCCCCTTGTTCTTCTTTTAAATCAGAAATACGTTTAGCTCCTTCCTGAAACTATTTAATGATTCAGACTCCACCATGCTATGGAGCAGCGAGCTCCACAAATTCACCCCCCTCTGCAAGAGGTAATCCCCACTCATCTGAGTTTGAAATCTTCCACCTCTCAACCGGTGACTCCAGTCCCACTCCAGTGTATCTGACCATTAAGCAATCACTCAATTGTATCAAAACATTACAATCCCACTTGGACTGCAGCAGTTCAAAGTGGCGATAACTCATCATCACCTGCTCTGGGTGACTGGCGATAGGGTGCAAACACTACTGACCTCTACAACGAGAAAAAGAAACACAAGTACACAAATCACTTTCTGTGGCTACAAACCCAGTAACAGCATCACACTGAGTCAAAGACAAGGAGAACAAAGCATCAGTGCCAACTGATCACCTACATATTGTAACCTCGCTCAATACCCAGTACAGGTACCGCATCAACATTCGGAAGGAAAAACTGGTCGCATCACATCAGTGAAACTCTCGGGTCCACAAAATACAGGAACAGAATTAGACCATTTGACCTACTGAGTCTGCTCTACCAATAAATCATGGCTGATATGATTCTCATCCCCATTCTCCTGCCCTTTCCCTGTAACTCTTGATCCTGTTATTGATCAAGAACCTGCGTCAATGAGTTTATCTTCCACTTCACGTTTGAAAAGATCTTATATTTACTAAGGCATGACAGAAACGCACAAGTTGTTGCCCTCACCTCGATAATGCTCCATCCTGGTATGGTGGGTGATGCCTTGTGACCGGAAGCTGAGACTGAGGATGTAACGCGGATCCGAACTGTCCCTCACCAAGAACGAACCATCTGGCTTCCCCTTCAATTTCATTTCAGCATCATCCCAGTTCATTGGGCCCCAGTACCAGCCGCACTGCAGGAGAGAGCAGAATGGGCATCAGGCTGGGAAAGAATTTACAACCTCCAGCATGGCACGGACAAAATTCACAAACTAGCAAAAAGATAGACTCGTGTTTACAGACAGCTTCTCAGCTCTTCGCTAACAACGATCTTCTTTTCAAATGGAATCACTTTTCTCGTTCTGGAAACGCAGCAGCCAATTTGTGCACATCAAGTTCCCACAAACTGCAATGTGATAATAACCTCATGATGTTTGTTTACTGGTGTTAGTTGAAGGATAAATATTGATCTGGATATTGGTGCAGTGGGGGTAAAGGGGGCAGCTTCCTGCTCTCTTTACATATGGTACCATATCCCCTCGCCAGGCCAGGACTTCAATTCAACATCCTGATCCGAAAGTGCGGCATCCCCGCAGCACCGCACTGAGCCGACAGCAACCCCCTCGAGCCAACGGTGCGGCACACCACTGCTCCCCCCGCCCCCACCCTGCGAGCCGACAGCGTGGCACATCCCCCCACCCCGGCACCACACCTAGCCGACAGCAACCCCCCCATCCCCCTCGAGCCGACAGCACGGCGCAGCACTCCCGCGGCACCGCACCGATCCAACGGCGCAGCAGCACTCCCGCGGCACCACACCGATCCAACGGCGCAGCACTCCCGCGGCACCACACCGATCCAACGGCGCAGCACTCCCGCGGCACCACACCGATCCAACGGCGCAGCACTCCCGCGGCACCGCACCGATCCAACGGCGCAGCACTCCCGCGGCACCGCACCGATCCTGCCACTCTGGATTACCCTCGAGACTCTGGATTGAGGCTGGAAGCCAAAGTGCCTGACTGGGAGGTAACAGTTACCCCTGGAGTCACCATCAATCCTCCAAGGCACAGACAATTCTTTCTTCCTCTCTGCTCCTCTTCAATATCATCAGTGAAAGTTTCACAGATTGTTCAGAGTGAAATAGCAGCGACACAAGGCCGGTACCTTCTCGAGCTCCCGTAAACTGGCTGCAAAGCTGCTAGAATCCCTCCGGCTCAGCGGGCAATGCTGAGGTTGCACCGTCATCGGCCGGATCTGCGGCAAGTTTCTCTGCAACGTGTCTGCCAGAGAGAAGAAAGATCCAATCAATGCCCAGAACAAACAACTCATTTTCAACTCTCCAATAAGGAGAGAAAACCACTGAGACGGATCACAAAGGCTGATCCCATTGGAACACCCCCATTATTCTGCCACGGAGAGACTTTAGGAAAAGTGATTCTGGAATGTTCTGGAGTCACAAACAGCTTCTTCCCTGCTCCTGCTATCAGAGTTTTAAGGGACCTACTTTGCACTGAGTTGATCTTTCTCTATGCCGTAGCTGTGACTATAACACTCTGCACCTTCTCGTTTCCTACGAACAGTATACTTTGTCTGTACAGCGCGCAAGAAACAACGCTTTTCACTGTATACTAATACATGTGACAATAATAAATCAAATCAAATTATATTCTAACTGACACCAAGTCTCATTCACTCATCCCCGTGTGTTCATGAACACGTGAGTGTTCAAGAGCAGTAATGCCTCAATTTTAAAATTTTCATCCAGTTTAACAATTCCCGCCTGGATCAATACTCCACACCTCTGTGACCTCCTTCAGCCTCACAATCCTCGGAGATCTCTGCGCTCCTCCAATTCCGGCCTCTCGTACATCCCAATTTTAAATCAGTGAACCAGCTGCCCGGGCCCCAAATCTAGAATTCCCTCCCTCGTTATCACAACTTCCCTATCCCTGTCTCTTCCTTTAACAAAATCCTTAAAATTTACCCGTTTGACCAAACCTTTATTTACCTGCCTTAACAGATCTCAGGTGTAATATTTATGTCTGATAACAATTCTCTAAAACACCTTGATGTTTCATTGCTTACAGATGCTATACAAATGCAAGTGGTTGTTGGTCTGGTTAATTGATGGAATGACTTCAGATGTCCAGGTTTTAACTAAAGCATTCCTTTCAGAAGGGAAATGACAAATTGTCAGATAATCAAAAACTCAAAATCAGAACAGGAACCAACCCCAAAATGGCCAATTCCCAGAATCCGCTTTCTCACATCATTTAGAATCAGAGTCTTAGAGGAAAGGAGACCATTCAACCCATCATGTCTGTAACAGTTCTTTGAAAGTTATCCAGTCAGTTCCACTCCCAGTAAACCCTTCCTCTTCAATTATTCATCTAATTCCCTTTTGGAAATTTCCTTTGAATGTGTGTTTGCCATCCTATTAGGCAGCGTATTCCAAATCAGAATTCTCATCTTCCCTCATTCTTTTATCAAACAATTTAAATCCCACATTCTCTGCATATCGATTCTTATGAAAACAGTTTCTCCCTTTTCCTTAGCAAAGCCCTCCGTAATTGAGAATACCTCGTGTTAATTTCCCCATCACTGTTCACAGGACACTGGAGTAAAGTGGTTATTCTGCCCGTTCCTTCCTAAATTCAGTCATTCTCGGTCTTTGGGTCTTCAGCAACACTTCCATAACTCCCTGCACGGGTTACTTACTCTGCTGTCACATAGACAGACCAAGTGTCGAACAGGCAGAATCAAAACTAAAGGCAAAAAGAATCAAGTAGAGATGGCAGCTGTGTGGCTGCAATGGTGGAGTTTCCGGCTGGTGGATGTTGGACCCAACAACGAGCATCAAAAATAAGGAACAGATTAAAACAACTTTTACTCCCCAACTCTCAGTACTTTAATAAACCATTTGTTCTGATGAAGGAGCAATTTCTTCAAATAAATGGTTTGTCAATCTTTGGAATTCTCCACTCCAGAGCTACACAGCTCAGTCAGTGTTGGAGACCAAGGTCGATAGATTTTTAGATCCTGGTGGAATCAAGGGAAATGGGGACAATGTGGGAGAGTGTAGAAGAGGTAAAACGCTGAATGACAGAACAGGCTCGATGGGCTGAATGGTCTCCTCCAGCTCAAATTTCTTACGGTCATAAGGAGCAGAGGCGGGGTCTTACCGTTTAAGCTGAGGCTGTGCTGGATGGAAGTGTGAGGCGGAGGAGGAGGCGGAGGAGGAGGCGGTAGAGGTAACAACTGTAAGCTAGCAGCAGCCGGGCTCACTGGGCAAGAGGGTGGTTGCGGCCCTGCGATGTCATCTGGAAAACAACACAAGCTTCCTCAGAAATAAAACCCAGAGGCACGGGTTGCAAACCCAGGTCACCAGCCAATTCCCACCCCAACAACTATGGTGAGATAACAAATGGGAGCATGTGGCCTCCCCAACCCCCACAAGACAGCAAGTGAAGATCCCAAACACTGATTCAGTTTATTAAAGCCACAAGTAGGCTTACATTAACATTGCAATGAAGTTACAGTGAAAATCCCCTAGTTGCCGCACTCTGGCACCTATTCCGGTACACTGAGGGAGAGTTTAGCGTGGTGAATGCACCCTAACAGCACAGCTTTCAGACAGTGGGAGGAAACCGAAGCATCGAGGGAAACCCACGCAGACACTGGGAGAACATGAAGACTCCGCACAGACAGTGACCCAAGTAGGAATTGAACCCGGGTTCCTGGCGCTAAGAGGTAACAGTGCTAACCACTGTCCCAACTCAGGAATAACAATGAATGGTGTTGATTGCTGACTACATAATCTAGATAATAGACCTTCACTTTCAGAGAGATAAAACAGCATTTTGCTGCATTAAAGATGCTATATAAATGTTAACTGTTAGTGGGATTGTTACTTGCATGTTATTTTACCAGGACCTTAATTGAGCAACAATAACTGAAGTGAGGTTTTCCTCTCCTCCATTTAGATATAAAATTATTCCCACAGAATTCCTGATATCAGGAAGGACCAATAGCAATTAATTCCTGATGGCATAATAAGGCAAATCCCAATGGATTTGTTTAAGAAACATCTGCTTGCTGCGATGGGATAGGTTGGAGCTTTAGGTGGGCTAAATAGCTATCCTCTTCACATCTACCTTACTGTCTGTGTAAGCAGATTAATATTCCCTATGAAAAGGCTGCAGCTGAATAATAATTGGTTTCAAGATCACATTTACTGGGCCAGAAGATGCCATTCTTTCCCTGGAAAAAAGTAACACCCAAAAACATTGGTCCAAAGGTTAAGTCCCAACCCTTCCTGGTGCATTCAATGGATTATCAAATACGGTAATTTATATTCCATTGGTCAGGCTGGAACAAACAGCAAACTCACTGCCCACCAGTAAGAATACCATTCTTGGCATCCAGGATTTATATTGGACAGTGCCATTAGCAGGGGAACCTCCTCCTCTGTTACTCCACTGCTGAACTAGCTGGGGCCATTATATAAGTTGGTAAAATGGTGACATCAATCAAGGCCATTGGAGGGATCAAGTTTCCACAAACAGACCAGGATAAATCTCAGACCCATAGATCACGACACTAACTGGTAGAACTGGCCGTTAGTTTATCATTGGCATGTTTACTTGCAGTATACATAACAACAGGGACCTAATTCTTTCACTGTCCTCAGATAAACAACCCTCTCCATTACAGGATCAAGAGTGGGCAGTGAAAGCCATGAGGAGTGCGGGAAAGCAAGCACAGTATCCTTTATCTTCGCAGGGAAGAGGTGATGGGACACACCAGGCAAGGAGTCATGCCTTGCTGCAGTTTGTATACTCTACCGAGAAGGCTGAGGCTCCTGCGAGGTGGAGGCGGAGGCGTCGGGGGGTGAGGTGACGGGGGTCCACGGCGAGAGATGTCCAGGTCAACCAGTGACACAGTTTCTCCTAGTAACAGACGGGAAGAGACTGTCAGTGAAAACAGAAAAGGCTTTGCCCATTCCCCAGCACCCCATCGTGAACGTGTTTCCAGCTCTGCTCTTTGCTTCTTCCCATGGGCTCTGCAGCATCCGTGCCCAGCATTCCGACACCACTACTGCACTCCCCCCACCCTGCCACCCCCAATTCAGGGCTGTCAGAATGCAGCAATGTTTTATTTTCTCTTGCTTGGGCAAGTCCTCAAAATTACAGATTTAAGATTAATTGGCATAAATATTAGGGTAGTAGATAAATAAAAAGGAATGCAGTGAGTTTTAATCTGAATGCAGTGTCAATGTGGGCAAATGCAAATTCAATCAATTTTCAAAATGGAAAAAATGTAAAGGATTATGACTAATTGGAAAGGGCTGGCACAGGTACGAGGGGCCGAATTACCACCTTCTGTACTGCATGGCTTTATTATTCCACAACAGCCTCTCTCCCAGCCTCCCAGAAAAAATTCACAGGATGCCAGATCCGTGTTCAGACACCATTTACTTTCTCAGCAAGTGGCAAAACAGCTAATCTCAGAATAATGACAGGAACGGAGAGAAGGGGGAGGAGGAAGAGAGAGAGGGAGAAGGTAGGAAAGCAAATAGAGGAGGAGGAGGAGGAGGAGGAGGAGGAGATGATGACGACGACGGTGGAGCAGAGAGAGGAGGTGGACAAGGATGAGAGAAGAGGGAAGTGTGAGGGAGGAGACAGTGAAAACAGATTAAAATCTCTGTACCTGTGAAAGGTGAAGCTAAAGACACTGGAGTGAAGGCACTTTGTGTCCGCGTCAACTTGGGCTTGCTACAAAAGAAAAACAGTTAAAAAACATCATCAGACAAGCGGGCGAAAAATCCTACAGAAAGAGTGAGATTGGTTAATACAGGAACATTTGGTAAGATTGTCAAACTCCCCCGACTCAGAGAGCAACATCTTATTGCTGAACGGGAGCCTACACTTTTAAATATTCACACTCTTGTCTCATTTTCTGGCTTGTGGGTGGATTCAATATTACACAGAATAAATGAAGGGTTTATAACAGGACCAAATTCACAGAGGCCTTAAAACCGATCTCTTAATCTCCAGCAGATTCTGCCACACATTCTCCCTTTAGCAGTTGACCAAATGCTCACCTTCCTTCTCAATCCAGCCTCAGAGACGGTCTAAATCTGCAGGCCTGACTGCTTTCAGCAACACTCTCACTGGCAGAGTCAAGGTTCGCCCTGGTACACAGCCAGAGCTGCCACCTCCAATCTGTGACAGAGCTGTCAGCACTCCTGCTACGACAACCAGATTCCAAAGGATTTTCCGTCAGATAAAAGGGAAAATGAGCATCTGATGCCGCAAAGTTAAAACAGCCAACAATGTAATTGTGAAATGAAGCAGAGACCACACCCCACCCCACCCCCACCTCACTGACAAGTAGCTCTCAGCCCTCGCTCTCTGAACAATCCCATCACACAGTCATTACAGGCAGTCAGGATTTCAGCCCTTATTCAGAGACTGCAATCGTGATTTAGGAGCAATGAAGATGGAGCATAAACATGACTAGTGATTACGTTAATTACACACACACCTATGCCGCGTGTGCACTCACACACCTATCCAGTTTAGCAGATGTTAAATACCAACAAAGGGTAAAATTTCCCTGGAGGGATAGTAAGGGTCACACTTCTGACATACAAGTGGAATACATTTGAAATGACAGAGGGTATACAGCAGAATCTCAGTCCATTAAACAGCTGCTCATCCCCCCCCCCCCCCCCCCCGCCAAAACAAACCAGCCACTGCTGGTGATTGTAGAAATTGGCCATTCAGCCCTTTGACCCTGTTCCACTATTCACAACTAACATTCAACTCGGTAACAATGTTCCTGCCTCCAATCATTTGATCCCTTCATCCCAAGTGCTTTATCTAACTCCTTGAAAAAACACAAATATATTGGTCCCAACACTTTGTTATAGCAAAATCCACAGATCCACCACTCTCTGGGTGAAGAAATTTCTCCTCATCTCTGTCCTAATAGATTTGCTCTGCATTCTCAGATTGTGACCCGGAGTTCTGGAACCCCCAACATTGGGAATATCTTTCCTGTTATTTACCGTGCCCAGTCCTATTAGAATTTTATGGATCATGAGATTCCCTCTCACTCTTCTAAACTCCAGTGACTATAATTGTCAATCTCCTCTCATTTGACAGACCTGCCAAACTAGGTACCAGCCTGGTAAACATTCACTACACTCCCTCTACAGCAAGGACATTGTTTCTCAGATAAGGACACCAAAACTGCACACCATATTCCAGGTGTAGCCTCGCCGGGGCCCTGTAGAATAGCAGCAAGACATTCCTGTTCCTTAACTTGAACCCTTTCAATTATCCAATTCTTTTCTCATTGTGGTTTGTAGGATCTTGCTGTGCACAAATTAAACACTGCAGGATCTTAGCAACAAGAGTATTGAAAAGTCACTCACTCACTGATTTCTTTCAGGTTTCCCAAAGGTGGGAAATTCATTCTATAAATGGATGTTCTTCATTCCGACTTTTCCAACATCTTTCAGGAAGTTAAAGTTAGACTTCAGTTAAAACTGAAATTGAAAATACATCCTCGACACCTGATCTGTCCAACAGGTTTATTGCTTCCTCCCAATGAAATGACCCACGGCTGAGAGCATGATTTTTAAAAAAATCTTAAAAGGTACACTAACCTCACATCAGAAATCTTGGTTCTGACATTTTCACCCAAGTGTCAATTCTTCATGACATCACCCCTGAACATCTGGCTCATTTGTTTTGTAATTCCCCCCCCCCACCCCAAAACAAATCATTTACTCATTGTAACCTTCCACCCTAGATTTAGATAAAATAAATCATCCTTTCTGCTAGGTATTTGTCAAGAGTTCAAATCAACATAAAATGAAAATTTCATCATGCACCTAACAAAATAATAGATAATAGATTTATTTTGACACCGATATTTTTAATGTCAGATGAAAGTTCCAATCTCAGGTAGATACTGCTTGAAAATAAAGCAGAAAGGTTCTTGGTGTCGATGAATTATTTCACACACCTGCATCCTACCCAACTGGCATCTTGCCCAGTGGGTTTTGGCCATTTGCCTCGTCTGAATATTAAAAACTAGAAGTTATTGATGTTCCGTGTGCTACCAGACCCGTTACACATGCAAAATGTTAACTGCTGGAATTTGGACGATCTGTGGAGTCAGGAATGTACCTAAATCGTTTGAAGTTCACAATTGGATTGATGCTAAAACAAAACGAGAGGAAAATGTTCTTTGCCTCAAATTAGCAACTTAAAGATAAACTGATTAAACCAATCAATCCATGATGTTGTTTATCCTCCTCAACAGCCTCTTCCCCTCCCTCCCTCAATACCGTACTGGCATATCCTTCCATTCATTTCTCCCTTAAATCTGGATTATTTCCTTTCAGATGTCTCAGTTATATCTCAACTACTCCCCAATTTCCAAATCTCACTGCTCTTTGGGTAGGTTCCTCCCAAATTATTGACCGGATTTATTGACGACCCTCACAAATAGAAATATCTTTTTTTAAACCTAATCAAGATGGGTCTTGTGTCAGTGTCCGCTGTGGTTCAGTGGGGGCCTCCAGACTCAACAACTTCATGATCTGGAGGTAGGTCCAACCCCAGGATCTTAAGCAGACAATCCAAGCGTGACAACATGCCAAGAACGCAAGCAATAGGAGTGGGGTTGACCACACAGCCATCCAGCTTGTTCTGCCATCCAATACCATAGGGGCAGATCTTGGGCATCAACCCAATCTCTTCCCTTTAACCCTGAGCAATTGTCACAGTAACTTCATTGCAGTGTTAATGTAAGCCTACTTGTGACAATAATAAACAAAATTTTTAATTCTCTCAGAATCAAAAATCCGTCTGTTCTAGCCTTTAATATATTCAACAATGGAGCATCCACAGTCCTCTGGGATAGAAAGTTCCAAAGATTCACAACACCGAGTGAAGTAATTTCCCCTCATCTCAATCCAAAATGTTCAGGCCCTTTATCCTGAGACTGTTTCCACTGGTTGGGAAATCTAGAACAATCTCTTAGTGTCAAATCCCTTCAGAATCTTGTTTCAATTGCCTCTCATTCTTCCAACTTCAGAGAATATTAGGCCAATTTACTCAGCCTATGATAGGACAATCCCTTTACCTCAGGAACCAAGCTAGTGAATCTTCATTATACTGCCTTCAATGCAAATATTTCCTTATTAAAGATGGAGACCCAAAACTGCACAAAATACTCCATATACAGTCTCACCAAAACTCGGTACAACTGTAGGAAGATTTTTTATTGCAAGGGGATTGGACAAGAGTAAAACCAAGTGCCATTTGCCTTCCTAACTACTTGCTGCATCTGCACACTAACTTTCTTTAGCAAGTTTCAAACCTATTAAAAAGATATTCAGCTTTTCTATTCTTAGAACCAAAATAAATAGCTTCACACTTCCCTACATTAAGCATCACCTGCCATCTTGATGTCTGCTCACTTAACCTGTCCATATCTCTTTGCAGCCTCTGTGTCCTCCCCACAGCTCACCTTTCCACCTAGCTTGGTATCATCAGTAAAAGTTAGATGGCAGGATAGAGTGTAATGCATCCAAATCATTAATGCAGACTGCAACTAGTGGAGGACCCAGTATCAATCCTTACAGCATACTGCTATTCATTGCCTGCCAACTGGAAAAAAAAGTCATATTTATTTTCTATCCATTAACAATTCTCTACACATGCAAATAGAAACACAGAGAAAAGATGCAGGAGTAGGCCATTCAGCCCTTTGAACCTGGACATCCATTCAATATGATCACGGTTGAGCACGTACTTTCATTTTCTCACTCCCACTTCCTCTCTATACCCTTTGATCCCTTTAGCCACTAGGGCCACATCCAGCTCCCTCTTGAACATATCTAACGAACTGGCCCCAACAGCATTGTGTGGTAGAGAGTTCCACACGTTCACAACTTTCTGAGCAACAAAGTTCTTCCTTATCTTAGTTTTGAATGGCTTATCCCTTACTCTTAGACTGTGATCCCTAGTTCTAGACCTCCCCAACATCAGGAACACTCTTCCCGCATCTAACCTATCCAGTCCCATCAGGATTTCATACATTTCTGAGATCCCCTCTCATGCTTCTAAATTCCAGTAAAAACAAACCCCAACCTGTTTTTCTTCATACGTTATATATATATATTCCAAGAACCCTTATTTTGTCTATTAACCTTTTATGTGGTACCTTATCAAATGTCTTTTGGAAATCCAGATATATGACAGCTACTGGGGTTCCCCTTTATTTACCTTGCTAGTTATGTTATCAACAAACTCCAATAAATTTGGCATGATTTTCCCTTAGGAAGCAAGTCAATGTGGTTTTACTATGTACATGGTTAAGACTTTCTTAATAATAGATTCCAGGTTTCTCCTAAGTACTGATATTAGGCTAATTGGCCTATAGTTTATAGTTTTCTCTCTTCCTCCTTTCTCGAAAGCAGTGGAACACTTTCAATTTGAAATCTGATAGAATTCTCCCAATTCCTTCAAATTAGGGGTGAGCCTAACTGGTGTATCCACTATTTCTGCAGCTCTCTCATTTGGAACCCTGGGTTGGAGGCTATCAGATCTTGGGAATTTTATTCTCTTAAGTTTCTCCCACATTTGTACTCTACAAGTTTCCTTAATTTTCTCACTTATGAACCCCTAGGTAACCGTCTATTTCAGATATGTAAATTGTACTTCTACTGTGATAAAGTATTTTGTTTGGTATTTATCTAGTGCTGCACTGCTGGACTTGTGGATAAGATGTTAGACTCTCTCTACCCACACGTGACTGTAAACAATCCTGCGACAATATTCCAAAGAGAAGCAAGGGAGCCACTCATTTCCTGGTCAATATTTATTCCAACTAATTTCACAAAGACAGATTGTCTGGTTATCACGTTGCTGTCAGTGAGAATGTTATGGTGTGAAAAGAGCTTGTATCTCCTACATTACAACTTTAATCACAATTCCATTACTCCATTGGCTGTAAAGTGAGTATGCCTCGAGATTGTAAAAGGCACTACATGATTTGAACACAAGTCATTTCATCCACCGTCTTCAAGTATCTGAATTTCTCATTCTATTTCAGGTCTTTAGTCAAGGAAATAAAAATCAAAATCTGGAAATCTGCATAGAAGATGGAATGTTCTGGAAGCAACAACAGGTCTGTTGGTTCAAGTACAGATTGTACACTACATGGTGAACTGTCATCAGTTGCAAACAATTCAGCAATTCTTCTGATCTGAGGATCTCTGAAGAATTAGTGTGATGGAGCAAGCCTGGATATTAAATTGGCAGAGAACATTCAATGAGGATTTTTTGTTATCTGGTCATTATCACATTGTTGTGGGATCTTGCTGTGTGCAAATTGGCTTCTGCATTCCCTACATTATAACAATAGCGAGTCTTCAGTAGCCACTAAATGCTTTGGAATGTCCCGAGCCGAAGGAAACTGTTAATGAAGCTCACGTCTTTCACCTGCATTACACAGCGAGCTGTTATTATTCAGCCAGAGAGATACACAACAGCTTCAACAATAACTTGGATGAGGAAACTGAATACTTCAAAATAAGGAGAGATTTAGGCGTGGCAGAGTGGAACCAAAAGTATTTCTATCCAGAAGTCAGCAGATTCTTGGCCAGCTGAATGATCTACGCTGTAACATTCTATGAAATTCAGGGGTAGAGTATGTTACACAATGGGAATATTGCAGTCTTCTGTTTGTAACTCTCTTCTTCCATCTCAACCCTACCTACAATACCAACCTTCCCTTGCCCCTTCCAATTTCTCTGATGGTCATCTTCCTCAGCAGAGCTGGAGGCCAGCTCTCAGGCTCTGCTAATCTCAGCCTGTCAGGGCTCACTGGACAGTGTTAACGCACAGGTAAATCAGTCTACCGTTTCCTCATATCTTCATTCAGGTGAAATGTTAGACCCCTTATCCCATCTCCTCGAACCCAAAACTCCAAACATCATCAACATTCATATTCCTCCAAATGTCAGCAACATGAAGCTCAACCTCCTGATTTTACTCTTCATTTCTCCTGCGCCATTGGCTGTGATGCTTCCTCTAGTTTTGGAGCAACGAGCACTCCCTGGACAGGGCTGGGCCCAACAGACTGAACACTCCCTGGGACAGCAGAGACATTTGTGCGGTGATGTGTTTGATAATCGCAAAGCAAGACAAGTTTGAGTGAAACAGCGTATATGATACACCAAATGGTTAGTTTATGATTTTAGTTGAAAAGTTGAGAAGAGACCTCAGTCGCAATCATCAGTGACTGGGTAACACAGCCCTCTCGATCAAGGATTCTATATTCAAAAGACTTAGTACTCAAAGCTATAAAATTACATTTATAAATAGCTCACCTGGAATAGCTGTGTCCCATCTAGTGTATAAAGTGATGTACAATCGCTGACAGTGAGTCACGTGGTGCCTGAATGATTCATTGTACAGAGAGCAGGAAACATTAGCTCAGCACACTCGGGTCTATAAATAATTAAAAAGCAGCCAGAACAGCGAGTGTTAGTGAACGTGGAGATCTCTGAGGATCGAGATATTCGGAGGTGTCTGTTCCATGACTGGGAGAGCAGTGAAGGAATTATTCTAAAACCACAGTGCCGGATGCCCCTTTCTCCACCAGCATCCAACTGTTTCTCTCACAATCAGGCCATTCAGCCCAACTTTAACAATGCTGGCACTTATGCATCTCTTTTCTTCATCACCTGCCCAGCATACCACCTTGCTCCTTTCTCTAGAATTGATACAGTTCACCTTCATCACTCCAATCGAGAATTCAGCATCACATGCTGACCCTCGAACAGTACCAACTCTGCTCGTCTTTGCACTGGTTGGATTCGGTCTCTGGTGACTCCCCTTACACTCTTTAAAAGGCTGCACACAACATTCAACCTCAACTCGACGAAACAGTAAACAAAGTTAAAATAACCATTTCTAACTCCAGTAAAAGGATCTCAGGACTTGAACCATTGTGTGTTTGATAAGGAGGCTCACATTAATCAGATATTACCAAGGGGGGGATTGTCAATTATTCGAGTCTGACTCCTTTACCAAGTTGTTGATGGACATCAATCCAATCGTTACCCCCAGTTCAGTGCCAAGGGTAACGAAGCGTATAACAAACAGGTTTATGAATCTTCTCGAACTTGGTGCGGCCTCAAGCAGTCAGCAAGAACGAACTTGCATTTCTAAAGCAATTCTTCACTGAGTGACCAACTACCTCATGCACAATGAGGTAACTTTAACCCAACTCTCCAAATAGGAGAACCAAGAGACTGGGCAGAGCCCAGTAAAATCAAACTGAGGGAAAAGTGGTGTGGCAGCTGAACCAATCAGCTTCATAATGGGCCATATTGTTAACCAATGGCATCCAGTCTGTGACCTTGCAGCTCAAATATGGTTGGTACATAGGCAAAAACAGCAAGATCCCAGAACAACTGGAGATGTCAGTCAGTCAGTCAATCAATCTGTTTGTTTCTCATAATATCACCCGAAAGAGATTGATCGGAACACCAGGACTTCTTGTTGTTCCTACAATAGTGCCATAGCATCCTGAATGGCCACCTGATCCATCAGCCTAATTCCTCCATTCAGAGCAGGACACTGGTCATTGAACATTGAACATTTGTGAGTATAACCAACCATCCAATCTGGAAGCACTGACACTCTCCAACTTTTAGTTGTGCTGCTGTGAGTAACATTTTCTTCTCTAAATCCTGGTTCAAGCTCCATTGTACAACCCTAGGCTGATACCTCAGTGCAGAAGCGAGGGACTGAGGAACTGCCACACAATCAATCAGGGAAAACCTGAAGGCAAAGCATCGCCTCACCCCAACCTCTCCGAACACCCCCTCCTCCCCATCACCTCAAATGAAAACATTTCTGTGGCGTTAAGAATGTCCTCTTGTCTGGACTTACATCAACAGAACCAACTGTAATGATCTGGCACATATAGGTTTAATGCAGGACTGAGTATAGTACCACCCACAGAGTGATGTGAGAGAATGTGATCACATCTACAGAGCCGTGTGTGCAAGAAAGCATGGAGTCTGCTCCTAGCTTGGATCCTTTACTATATATCTACATTGTTAACAAATGCATACAATTAATCTACTTCATTAAGACCTACCAAATGGTATCCAACATCCTACGATAACTTCATTAGCCATTTATCCCTTAGCTGTTAGTGGGATCTTGCTGTGTATAAATAAGCTCCTGTCTTTCCCCCACATTATAACCTTCCTGCTGCAAGGTCATCAACGTTAATGCTTCTCACTGCACAGACACCTGAGCCACTCAGCTATTCCAGTGTCGAACATGAGACTCACTGGGGCCCGGCGCTACACAAAGAAAATTCTCTTAACCTGGTTTTAAAATAAATAAAACCTTTATCTCCCATCGGTTTACCTGCTGCTACACAGTAAAAAGGTGGAAGAATAATAATTCACAGATCCAAGGTCAAAAAGCTTTCCTCGAAAACAAGGTAACAGATAACAAGAATAGAAAAGGTCACGGCCACTGGGTCGAGGCTTTTACTCGGAACACAATCCAGGAGCAGAATCTGTGTGTGGGGCTAAAGTGGTTTCAGATGAAGATTAGCATCACCTTCCCAGCGCCGAGAGAGAGAGAGAGAGAGAGAGGCAATAAAAAGCAGCCTTGCCACATCTAGTGAATAAATTGGAATAAAATTACCTGATCGCTCATCGCTGCATACAATTACACATCTGAATTAACTGTCCAACCACAAGCATCTCATTCATTTTAAATTGCATTTTTAAAAATCCTAACACTCAAAGGTCAGAGAACTCCAATCAAAGCAAAATCCAGGCTGTAGGCAAGTTTATTAAAGAAAAATCCCTGTGTGCATCCAGTCAACAACAGAAACTCTTCAGATCAGCAGAGAGTCTGGGAACAAGTGCTGGCAATGCTGTTATTACTGCTGTGCTGAAGGGACTGGGCCACCATAGGTAACAACGTCAAATATTGCTGCCAGTCGCTGGAATCCCCATGGATCTGACCCCCTTCGCCAACTGATGCCACCTCGCTGATAAATATAGACTGAACCAAGTAATTAAATGTGGTAAACAGTGGCAAAGAGTCTGCATAGTACACAGCCCTCTCCCCTCCCCCAAAACATCTGGTGGCACATTGTAGGTGTAACCAACGCCAGGGAGATAGACTGCAGTACAGTGATTAGCACTGCTTCCTCACAGCGCCAGGAGCCCGAGTTTGATTCTTGGCTTGGGTCACTGTCTGTGTGGTTTGCACATTCTCCCTGTTCCTGAGTGGGTTTCCTCCGGGTGCTCCGGTTTCCTCCCACAGTCTGAAAGACGTGCTGGTTAGGTGCATTGACCTGAACAGGCGCCGGACTGTAGCGACTAGGGGAATTTCACAGTAACTTCATTGCGGTGTTGTCAGCCTACTTGTGACTAATAAACTAACTTTGCAGTGGTTCAAGGGAGCTCATCACACCATCTCGAGATCAGAGATTTGAAAACAAGGGGAGATTTTTTTTAAAAAAAAATGGAGGTACTAGTGAGCACAGGGGTAATGGGTGAATGGGACTAGGTGCAGAGCACAGATAGCAGAGTTTTGGATGAGTTTCAAGTCAGTGGAGGTTAGCCAGGAGAACATTTCCACGAGTTTTTTGGAATTTCCAGCTGAATTTGCTGGAATTGGATTATTTGATTATCAATCTTTACCTCTTCCACCAAGCCAATCTCTAACTAATGTAACCAAACTTTCTTGTAACAATAAATGGATGTTCCTTGTCTCAACTGTACAGACATTTTATCAATATTGAGAATTTTTATTTCCTTTTAATTTTAATGCACCAATTTTGGGAATGATGGTTTGTATTTGCGCTCTTTCCTGATCAGTGACCACCTGCCTATACTAATCCAAGCACTGTTTTTAAAGGCAGTAAATTAGGTGTATTCTGGGAGCAATATTTGCTATACCTCATCATAAAAGATAACAAGACTTGTTATTAATACAGCACCTTTCATGATCTTAGGATTTCCCAAAATAAGCATGAGGTAAGTTTAAAGTGCAGTCATTTCTGTAATACAAGAAACATGGCTGCCAAGGTGTGCACAATAAGATCCCATAAATAGCAATGTGACAATATGGTTTCCTGGTAATTAACAGCATCGATCAAATTAAATTGAGGGATAACTATTGATCCAGACATTGGGAAGACTTCTCCTGCTCTTATTCAAAATAGTACCACAATATCACCAACATCTGGCAATTTAATGTCTCAAACAAACATTGGCATCTGTTGACAGTGTAGCACTCCAGAGTATGGCACCAGATGACCCCACCTAGGTGGTGTGCTCAGGTTTCTGCAGTGGGGCTTAAGCCAATACCTAATGCAGAAGTGAGTGCTCCCTCCCCATTGTACGAGAGGCAAATCCACAAACATTCCATTAATTTATGAATTTCCAACCTTCTCCATAACAAATCCAGAACTACCTCCAAGCCAGTGATGTTATGAAAGATCCTTTGTTTTCGCTTGGATCATTAGGGTCAGCTCCCGTGGTACCAAACTAATAACAGATGTAATTGTGATTCAGTCCAATAAGCGGGAAAAAAAAGCACTCAACAATATTTCATTCCAGCCAGTTCTGAACAATTCAAAAGTGAAACAATTTGCAGAAATAATTTCTGAGTGATAATCTTATTTTATTGAGCAGCGCAGAAACATAATTCTTTAAACATCTTCAAACATTTCAAATCAGTCTGTGACACCAACCACGGAACTATTCAGATTCAGGTGAAAGAAAATATTCATTTTGGAATCCCAAATCAAAATCTCACTGTTTCTTCTCACTACAATTAATTTTTCCCTCTCCCATTTTAATTCAAATGTAAAAATACTTTAATGTGCAAGAACAAGGTGGTTATGAATTTGTTGGATATTCAGAGATCACCGCCTCAATCTCAACCCCAAGCCTAGGTAGAGGAAAGAAATCTTTCAGAGCTCACAGCTGAATTAAATTAAATAAATAAGAAAGGAGAGCAGCATTCGAGGATGACTGTAATCGTGTTTAAAGCAGTTACATTCCTAACAGCTCCAAGGCCCAGTTCTACTGAGACACAGATCCCTGCAATGTAATCTTATTACAGAGCTACTTGCTGATTTGGTCTGACAGCAAAGTGCGACACTGGAAACAAACTGGTAAATGGAAATAGAATCGTTAACTCTTACATTGCTGAACTTCACTTTCACTCCAACATTTCCAGCTATCAATGACTTAAGCAAAAGCTGCCACCATATTCTGATGCACATTACTGACAAGACTGAAAAGTCTGATCATTAACACAAGACACTTCAGTTTATATAGTTTCTTTTCACAATCTCAGCAATTTACAGCTGTAAAATACTCTATTCTTATATATATAGGATATCATTTAACCTCTTAATTTCTTTTTCCCCCACTTTCCAGGTAGCTTGTGGTATGAAATTGCAATGTGGAAGAACAAAAGGTTTGAAAGTTGTTCATTCCTAGATGCTTTAGGGTTTAATACATCATGGTACAATTTCGCTGACAGTGCTGTTTGGATTCCGCTGAAGTGCAGAATGTGCGAATTGTGCCGATTGAGTTCTTTTTGTGGTCACATTGCAAAGAGAACCGAGGCAGTGGGACAATGAAACTTTGAATTATTGGTTACCTCCCACGGGGAAATCACAAAGGAAAAGGTCTTATTCACAGCAACACCTGTGCTGCTATAATGAATTTGCAATGACAGCGATTGCAAAAGATCTCAGGCATTCCTCAACAAGTTGGAGTGCAGCAGGATTAACAGGATTAATGCACGTTACATCTCTACCCAGTGAAATGAACATGGCAAAGAACAAACAGACAATTAAAGACACTGCACTTGCCTGGACTCGACTGAAGACAATAAAGTGAGTACATTGCAACCATATTCAGTGTTAGATTCAAACAGCCAGTTGTGACGGTACTGTGCCTTTAAGAAATTTTATTTATGTTTCTCTGCAGGATGTTTCTAGCAGGCCCTGAAATTTGTTGGCACTATGTTGTCTGTAGCTGATGGCCTTTACTGCTGCTAAGGCAGAATAATTGAAGCAACATTTGTTTTTAATCTGGTCTAATGCAGTGTCCTGTGCTTTTAACATGTCCCCATGGGATTGTTGAGTGGAGCTTTATTGAGGTTGACTGACAATTTATATCATGTGGCTAAGGGCAGCTGTGCTTCATGGAAAAGCCCAGCTTTTAGATTAGTTTCTCAGTTGCTGTCAGAAGCTGGTGGAGGCAGTGTCCCTCTCCAAAGGTGTTCTGAAAGTTCCAAGACTAGGAAGCTTCAGAGATTTGATTCAATATTCAAAGAACTAATTCACAGCAGGTGTCGAAAAGCTGAAGATCTAGCTTCACGTGAGCATTCTTGTTTTTTGTGCTAAGTCTGGAGAAAGGGTGTATGTCTGTGGGATGACATTTGAGTTGGAACAACAGAGGTAGCTAGTTAAGGATTTTACTGTACCATGTTTAAAATCAGAGTGTGGTGAGTGTCTGAAACAAGCTATCAGAGGTATTAGTAGAAACACGTACAATTTTGTCTTTTGCAAAGCATTTAGACAGTTCATTGATACGATGGGCATAGAGGATATGGGCCAAATGCCAGCAATTGACACTAGCTTAGCGGTTTAAAAAAAAAAGGGTAATATAGAAAATTTCGGCTGAAGGGCCTGTTTCCACATTGTAAACTTCTACAACTCTTTTATCAAAGTTATGCTAATTATTTTATTATATTCTAATTGTGTTCTTAAATAAACTTTGTTTGATGAAAGCTTTCTAGTGGGTCACTTTAATCACACCTGGAGTGAAACACCTTATGCTCATCAATGCCAAAATCAGATGTAAAAATTTAGGATCTAGGCTAACTTCATCAAAACACCTGGATCTGGGTCTTATAACAAAATACTTCTTGAAATGTTTTCACTATTGTAGGAAACAGCAAGGCCCTATGAATAGCAATGCCTCAATGACCTGACAAATTGAGGGATGAATATTAACTGGGATATGCTCTTTTTCCAGGAGTACCATGGGATCTTTTAGATCCAAATGGTTTAGCTATTTGTTTGAAAGATAGCACCTTCAACTGTGTAGCACTCTCCAGGACTGCAGCAGCAACGTCAGCCTAGATTTTATACATGAGTCTCTGGAGTGGGACTTGACCCTTTAATCTCCTGAATCAAAGACAAAAGTGTTACCCCTTCTATGCTGCACTTGGGCCATTTGCACAGATACTCATTATCAAAGACACATTCACAAATACCCAGCAGAATTGCCTGGGCCTACATTGTGAAAAGGAGACACACACAACTATACAGCAGTTCTGGAAATTTCACGCTATGCTGCAACGTTGGAGGAATGGTGGGAGATTTTGTGCCCTCAAGGTCACAATCTTCTCCTCTCCCCCCGCCACCAAAAGTGAATACCAAATTCCTTCACAGAAACCTTCAGCCCCTTGAGCCAAATGCAGAACCATGTTGGAACAAATTCTCCAGAGAGCAAGACAAACTTCCAGAGTTACAGGGGGCATGTTGAAACCCACGTACTTAGAATTCCCAACACAACAAAGAATAGGACTATCAACATTTGAGAAAACACAGATTAATATTGACTGGTACATCTAGGATAAAGGAGGGGCTGTCAGAGTGTAAATAAGAAAGATTGGCAGCAAGGTCAGTAACGAGGACACAGGTTTAAGAAAATTGCCAGGAATCTTGCAGAGGAAGCTTGTTTTAAAGCAGTGAGTTATAATGTTCTGGAATTCACTGTAAAAGACATGGGTGGTGGGGTGGACACAATGAAGAGTGACTCAAGAATGAGGGATAACTTTTCTCTACAAAATAGTCTCATTCTTAGTCCCCATCACTGCAATAACTGGATGAAGAATAAATGTGAGTATTATAATAAATATTTGACTTCCTCAGGGTTTCCAATAAGAATGAGTCTTTGAAGCCACACAGACTAAAATTCCGATTTGTGCCCAGTTGCTGAATCTCAGTTGGAGTGAACACGTACAATAAGCCTCAGTGCTCTACGCCGAAACATTCAGCCCAATAAATTAACTCTGGTTGTTTCTACTCCACGAGTCTCCTCCTACCCAATAACTGCTATCATTTTACCCTCATGTTTATCTAGCTTCATCCAAGTGCAACTATACTATTCACCTTAACCACACTCAGTGGTAGAGCATTCCACATTCTGGATGAAGACATTGCTCCCAAATTCCCTCCTGGATTTAGTTCTGAATATCTCATATCTATATTTGGACTAGATTCCATTGAGCAGTGTTGGACTTCCCCAAAACTGGAAATATCTTTTACACATATCCTATTGAAATCCTTTTGAATTTTACAAATTGGAAATCCCAAATAGGCATTGGGAAAGATCAGGATTGGTGTGGTGTGGAATTCCCCATGAATGAATAGCCTGACCCCTGGGGGAAGAGCTGGAGTGTACACATCCGTAAAATTAAAATAACAGTCGATACACACTGGGAAAGGGACAAATAAGAGATTAACATTGGAAAATAAAATTACTATGCAACAGGGGTTCGGATAGCTCTTTGCTCAACTCCAAGATATTGTGTCAATAAAGTTCCCCAGAGACAGGCACTGCAAGGCATACATTTGTCCCAATTAAATTTTACTTATCCCAATAGCAACTCAAATGTCAAATGCATAAAGATGTTCTGCAGATATTTACAATTAGCTCAATGACTGCCTTGCAAAATCTCCAAACAAGCCCTTGCCACAGCAGGTAGCTAACATTAGTGCCGTGTGTCTTTTGCACTCTATCCCCTTTTTCACGGATACGTGGCCCGCGTATTTTTGACCAGAGTCACACCAGTATCTCTGGCCAGAGGAGAGATAATTGGGTCATTTCCTCTGCCAATCGCTCCAGGAGACTGCATTGCAGCAAGTGGCTGGCACTGATCTGATTTCATTTGTATGCAACAATCTTCCACTTGCTATATCTTTCAGGAACAAATCACCCTGCTATCATTGGGATATACTGTGATCATTTTGGCCATAGAGTTTAGTTTGCTGTAGTTCATACAGACCCTTTTTAAAAATAGACTCTGTAGACTGTTGTTGCAGTGCACGGTTCAGAATCTGCTCAGAGTAAATGTATATCATTTGCTGTGAGTTTTGCTCAAGTCTCTCCCTGGCTCCTTTCATTGTCACAATTGTCTTAAGAGGAACATTGCATACGTCTTAAGCGAGGAAGTCCTGAGAAACCATCGGTTAGATGTCAGATAGAATATCATGTTCAATTTCTAAGCACCATGCCTCAGGGAGGATGCCAAGTCTTGCAGCGCATGCAAAAGACATATATCAGCATGGCGCCAGGGTCAAGCGACTTCAGGCCTGTCCAAAGACTGGAGAGATTGAAGCTGTTCCTTAGAGTGAAGAAGGTTGAAGGGGAGATTGACAAAAGGTCTTCAAAATTGAGAGGTCTTAATAGATTAGATCAGAAGAAACAGTTTCCACTCACATAAGGGTAAACATCTGAAGGTCACAAAGTCATAAGGAGGTGAGCGAGATAAGGAGAACTGTTTTCACACCGCAAAGTCTTTTGATCAAGAATGCAACATTTGAAAATAATGGAAGCAGTTACAATAATAACTTGGATATATATTTGAAAAGCTGCATTATGAAAGGCAAAGGAGAAGGAGCAGGGATTGGATAGCTCAAAGTGCTGGCACAGGCGTGATAGACCAAATAACTTCTTTCTACACTGTAAAATTCCATAATAATCCCAGGCTGATTTCTCTTCACGTTGTCAAATGCAAGCTTTTCAGAATAAAGCTAAGTAGTTGCTGAACTCCACAGCAGGTTAGTTTGTGTGTCAAGGCAACACAGTATCAACGTTTCAGGTACATTTCCCATCTTTACAGGTACTAACTGGGCTGCTGTGTATTTCCAGATTTGCTACTTTTTTTTTCCCCCCTTTATTATTTTCAAAGCTCTGAGTGAACGTAAAGGAGATAAATAAATAACTCACTGTGCCATAATATTCCAGTTCACCAGAGTCACACTCTCCACATGCAGATCCAAGTATCAAATTAAATTATTCTTATTTAATTTTAAATGTTCGGTACATTATCAGTGCAATAAACTCACAGTATATTACATCTCTGGGAACAAGGATTGCATTTTTTTTAATGAGAAACTTGGATCAATGTGGGGATCTTCAGGGTAATATCATTTTATTGTATTCATTCAAGAGATGTGGGTGTGCATTTATTACTCATCCCCAATTGTCTTGAGAAGATGGCAGTGAGCTTGTCTTCCTGAACAGCTGTAATCCATGTGATGCAAGTACACCCAGTGCTGAGTTCCAGGATTTTGATTCTGATATTGAAGGAATAGCTGATATATTTCCAATTCAGGGTAGTGTGTGCCTTAGAGAGAGATTTGCAAGTGATGGTGTTCCCATAGGTCTATTGCCCCTATTTATCTAGGTTGTAGAATTTGCAAGGTTCTATCTAAGATGCACTGCAGCAATTGTTCAGACATCTTGTAGATGGTACATATGGCTGCCACTATGCAGTGGTGGAGGGATTGAATGTTTGTGGATGTGGTTCCAGGGCTTCTTTGTCTCGATGGTGTTGAGCTGCTACAGTGTTGTTGGAACTGCACTCATCCAGATAAATGGAGAGTATTCCCCCTCACTCCTGACTTGTGACTTGTAGACAGCGGATAAGCTTTGGGGAGTTTGGTAGTGGGTTAGGTAGTGAGTTAGCTAGTGAATTACTTGCCGCAGGATTCCTAGCGCTTGACCTGTCAAACCAGCATTTATATGACTAGTCCAGTTCAGGTCACTGATAATCACCAGGATGTTGATAGTAGGGAATTCAGCGATGATAATGTAATTATCAAAATGGGATGGTTAGATTTCACTTGAAGATAGTCATTTCCTGTCACTTATGTGGAATGAATGTTACTTAAAACAGTAGCTACATTTCAAAAGTGGCTCCATTTGATGTAAAGCAGTTTGGGAAGTCTCAATATTGTGAAAAGCACAACTTGGTAAATCCAATAATTCAAGAGAAACCATTTCACCCAGAAAGGAGTTGGGGCAAACAACATAAATGTCTTTAAGGAGAAGCTGGATGAGCAATGAGATAGGAACAAGTTATTTTAATTCAGTTTGGATGAAGGGGGTGAAGCAGCTCACGTGGATCACCGGAAATAGCAGACATTATTTGAGCAGAATGGCCTGAGCTCCGTGTGACTTGATGCAAAGTACTGGGAGTTATTTTATCTGGAATCTTTCACTCAGCTTCAAGCCTTCACTTGGTTTAATTGCTGCAATGGTGAAATGTAACCCACTTACCCCAGTTACATGACGATGAACATGGAAAAATTTGCGAATGAGTTACTAACAGGTTCGTAACGGGAATTCTCCACTAAGAGAGATGTGAACAGGTGAAAGTTGTTGTCAACACAGAATTCCTCCAGGTGAGAGCAGCACGTGGCAGATATCACCTTCTGAAAAGGGAGATACCAGGGCAGCGATCACAAATTTTTCTCCCCATAAATTGGCTGAGAATTTTAGAATTTAGCATGGCCAATGTTAGGACTTTTCATCTGGTTACACCTCACCCAGGAGGCTGCACGTCTCAGTGTGTTTGGGGGTGGGGAGGATATTATTGTGATGCACAAGGTAATAAACTGCATGGAACTGGAAGGATCAGAGAGCTTTTTTCAGGTCTGTCACTTTTTATGTGAAATCCGTAATGACTACAAATAAAGCACTCAGAGGCAGATTGGCTGCTATGTGATTATATTCAGAGAGGTTTGTATCATCTCTCAACTTTATCCTGAATTTGAAAAGCAATAAGCTCCAACAAATCAACAGCTGAAGTGATTGCCTCCCTCCCCATTAATTTGCTCCGACAGGCTCAGAAAGATCAGGGACCCAAGTTTATTATTTTGCAAAGGAACAAATCGCCTACTATTTAGAAATCCTCTTGGCACAATTCTGTCTTTAGAAAGTGCTTAGAGTCAGAGAATGATACCGAACATGAGGAGGCCATTCAGCCCATTGCTCCTGTGCCAGCTTTTTGAAAGAGCTAGCCAGGTCGCCCATTCTCTGTGCACATTCTTTCCCTTCAGTATTTATCCCAATTCCCCTTTTCCTACTGAATCTGCTGCCACTACTCTTTTGTGCAATGAAATCCCAGATCCCAATAACTCGCTGCGTAAAAAATCTCTCTCGCACCTGTCTGGTTCTTTCGCCAAATAATTTGTGGAAACTGCCCGTCTGTTCTCCCTCCTCTCTGTCAATTTACAGTTCCACATAGCAGCAACCTGCAGAGGCACATCTGTAATAACAGCAATTATTTGGTTTCGATCGTGCTGAGAACTCAGTTGGCTATGCAGCCAACATTTGGCTTTAAATGCTAAAATCAAAAAAGGTTGGAAACGTGTCAGTCAGCCTCCAAAAAAGAGAAAAGATGATCAACAATTTGGAGGTTATGACGTAGGACATCGTGACTCGACTAGTAATCCGGAAACCCAGGGCAAAGCTCTGGACACCCAGCTTCAAATCCCACCATGGCAGATGATGGAATTAAATAAAATAAATCCAGAAATACAAGTCTAATTATGACATATAACTATTGTCATAATCTGGTTTACTAATTTCCTTTAGGGAAAGAAATGGAAACAAAAACTAGAAGCAGGAGTAGGCCATTTGGCCTTCAAACCTGCTCCACCATTCATTATCATGGATGATTATTCAACTCAAGATCCAGATCACCCTCCCTCTCCCCTCCAATATCCTTTCATCACTTTAGCCCCAAGAAGCAAATCTAACTCTTCCTTTAAAAGGACTGTTTGCTGTGGTAGTGAATTCCACAGGCTTGCCACTCTCTGGGTGAAGAAATTTCACCATATTTCAATCTGAAAAGGTTTACCCGTACCTTTAGATTATTTGCCATCCTTAGCTGGTCTGGCCTTCCTGTGACTCCAGACCCACAGCAGTGTGGTTCCCTCTTAAATGCCCCCTAGAAATTCAGGTCAAGGGACAACTAGGGATGGGCAACAAATGCTGTCCTTGCCAGTAATATCCACATCTCATTCCTGAGAGATTTCCTCTGGATTCCTTCCAATTGTTGCCCAAGAAGCACCCAGAACATCAGGTTCCAGATACAGCCTTAGCAAACCGATTTAAATTCACAATCACCTTCTTCAACCTATAATTCCCACTCCTGGTGAGAATATCTTTGCTCAGTCAGGTTAACAGAGGTTTGCTAGCCTAACAAATTAAATGCCTACTTTCCTTTTGCTATTCCACTGGCTGAAGTTCAGCCCAATTAAAAATATAATCCATTCTGTCATCTCTCTCTCTCGCCTAATCTCATGACTTTATATTGAACCCAACTCTCTGTTCACCCATTAAGTCACTTTGCCTCAGGCCCTTTCAATCATTGCACTCATTAAATTGGCCGCAGTGGCCAAACTGGCGACGTATAGAGACACCAGTTCCATGGACACCTTACATGTTCCTTTAAAGTTAACTTTCACACCATGTTAGCACAGTATGAACCATTCCTTCCCTCTCTGATTCTTGTTCATAGAATCCCAACAGTGCAGAAAGAGGCCCACCCAGGCCCTACCCCATAATCCCACATATTCACTTTATTAATCCCTGGGGAATTTAACCATAACCAATCCACCTAATCCGCACATCTTGACTGTAGAAGGAAACCAGAGCACCCAGAGGAAACGCATGCAGAAATGGGGAAGAATGTGCAAACGCCACACAGAGAGTCCCCGAGGCTGGAATTGAACCTGAATTCCTGGTGCTGTGAGGCAGCAATGCTAACCACTGCACCACCATGCCACCCCAGTATATATGTTCACAATTGCTGGCTCTCACCCCACAGATATGCTTCAATTGCACAACTGTTAACTGAGGGTTGACAGTCAAACCTGGAGCTGTTCTATCTGAAATTGCTCAATATGGTACCTACAATACAAAAATGCAAAAGCAAATGTGGATTCATTAAAGCTTACCAATGGACCCTCAAACTTGAAGTATCATGGGGGTAATACACCCCACCCGCAGTTGCTACATGATTTCACCTCTCCAATAATCATTAACCTGACACAAGAAGCATTTTGAATCACTCCAAACCTCAGATCATTATCAACATCATCTAAATCAGAGACATTCATGTTGCTTAATGCATTGTTTCTATGTCCAGGACAAACACATTTGCTATCCAGCACCTTGCACTGACTCTGTTATTCAATGAGATCTTCACTGATCTGCAACCCAACTCCACAAACATAAAGACTTCCGGAACTCAGAATCCCATCTGTCGATGAAATGAACATAGATCTGAATTCTGTTGAGCCTTCACGTACCAGCTCAGCTGTCACTTTGCAAACTGCCTCTGACAGTTAATTTGGATCAGAATTGTGTTAAACAGAATGGTTGGGGAGGAATAGAGCAAAGTAGGTGCAGTGTGCAGCTTTCAGGAGGGATAGTAAAGTTAAAGTTTATTTATTAGTCACAAGTCGGCTTACATTCACACTGCAACGAAGTCACTCTGAAAATTCCCTAGAATGGACAGGTTTCAGGATGATTCTATGAAGAATTAGGGACAGTCCTTACTGATCCTGAAACTACTGTTTCTTATGCAGGAGGTGCCACATTCCTCTCTGTTGCCATCTTTCTCAACTTTAATTCTATATCCATATCATTACAGTCAAGCATCCCATTCTTATTCCTCCCAAATTCTACATCCTATAAATTATTCCTGTTACTCTATGAATCTATGTTTCTTTGGAGTCGGGTTGATGGGATGGGGGGAGGGAGGAATGTTAACAAAATGAATGGTGGAGCAGGGTCAAAAGCCAAATCCTGCTTCCAATTTCTAGACATCTTCACCAAAAGCATTAAATCACCACCTGATTCTCCATTATAGTCTTTCCGAACCCCAGAATATCAATCACAGGTTAGACGATGGACAGATGGACACTTTAAAAACGAGCAATCCTTCGTAACACGTTAAGAATCCTGCATGTACTTCCTGCTATTGCCACACACACTTCCTGTAACACTTCTCCCTTTATACTCTGACACCTCTATTATTGTAAAACAATCTCCAAGTGACAGCAATCATACCTGTGATACATTCTCAATATAGATTAATCCAGGTGTCACACAGGCTCCAATGAAAATCTCTGCATCATGGTTAATAATGAGGCCAGAATATCTACAGCTTCTTCCAGTAATTTTCCCACAAAGCCAGTTTGATCCTTAACTGACCCAGTTTTCCACTAAGACTGCAGAACAATTGGTCCTTGTTGCCTTAAAGGGGTAACACCTACAATTTAGCATCATGTGTGAATATAACATCCCTGACCCTAAAATAGTCACTCTGATTAACCACATGGATGACCATTCACAAAATGAATTTAAACATTGTATAGAATTCAGCTGCAGATATTTCTCAACTCTTTCACTGAACGTAAACAGATGTCCCATGACCAACAACACCTTGTATTTATATAGCACCTTTAACATTAAGGAACTATCACAACATGCTTCATAGGAGTATTAAAAAGCAAATTTTGACACCAAGACATACAAAGAGAAATTAGCTCAGATGACCTTAAACTTGATCAAAGGTGACCATAGGAACACAGACATTAGTCAGCAATTTAGCCTAACCAGCCTGCTCGACCATTTGACATGCTGCCGGCTGATCTTATCCTGGTCTCAACTCTACTTTTCCACCTTCTCCCCCTAGCCCTTTGTCCCGCTTTTAGGTTTTTAAGGAGTGTCTTAAAAAGATGAAAGTGAGGTTGAGAGATGATGGGGAGGAAATGTCAGAGCTCAGGGCTGAAACATAGCCACCAATGATAGAAGAATGACATAAGTGTAATACAAATCATGACTGATACAGTATCACATTTCTTTACATTACTGTTGTATCAATATTGCACACTATACAGCGCTCTGCAAGAAATGTGACAATCGTTTTCTTACAGATCAGGAGAGCTGTGGTTTTGATATCCACAAGCTGACAGGAAATGATGAGACTGTGGGTGCTACAATTGGTCTAAGTGTCCTTAGAGGAATGAATAATTAGTGACCCCTGCTGTGAAGCAGCAAGTGTGTAGACTGCAAGTGAGGATGCTCTCAGCCTCCACTGCAATTCATTTACTTGTTCCACCATTAAATTGCAGCACAGCACACACCATGCAGGTAAAGCATGGTCAGTTCAGCGAGTTGTCATCCATGGCCACAGTAGCCTCATAGTTATGACATGAGAACAGCAACTGTGTTCAAATCCCCATCACAGCAACTTAATTCTCTGGTCAGGCTGGAGGCCTATCGCAAGATGCCCTCGAGAAGACAGAAGCCTATCAAACTGCTGCAAAGACCAACACATTAGCTTAAACTCTTCAGTCCTCAGTGGCAAGTGGATGGGATCACGACTGGGGAAACAAATGTAGGAATGAAAGATAGAAAAAGCAGAAAGCAAATGTGAAAAGCAGAAGAAATAAATGTTAGCAGCAAATCGGGCCAAAAGGCAGAGTATCTGAGCACATGGAACATTCACAATAAGATGGACAAATTAACAGCACAAATGGATGCGATATAACTGCAAATAGAGGCAGGGCGACCAAGGCTAGGAGTGGAATATCTAATATTTAGGAAGGGCAGGCAAAAAGGGAAAGGAGGTGGGGTGGTGTTGGTTAAAAATGAAATCCATGCAATAGTGAGGAGGGATATTGACTCTGAAAATGTAAGTCTGCCTGGGTGGAGTCAAGAAGCAACAAGGGGGTGGAAAGCATTAGTGGGAGATGTCTATAGGCATCTAAACAGTAACTGTAAGGTCGGGGATGGAAACAGGAAACTCAAGATGCATGTAACAAGGGTGCTATACTAATCATAGGTGATTAATTTACACAGACTGGACAAACAAAATTAGTAATAATAATACTGTGGTGGATAAACTTCTGGAGATTTTTTTTTAAGAAGTATGTTGAGGGACTAAGGAACATGCTACCCTAGATTTGGTATAATGCAATCACAAAGGGGTTAATTGATAACCTTGTGCTGGGTTCTTTAGGGAACAGTGACCATAACATGATAGAATTCTTCATTGGGATGGAAAGTGAAAAAATCCAATCTGAAATTAGGGTTCCAAATCAAAACTAAGGAAACTACAATATGAAGCAGAAGTTGGCTAAGATAGATTGGGGAACTTGATTAAAAGGCATAATGGTGGGTAGACAATTCTAATATTTAAGAATCAAATGTGTGTACTGCAACAAGTTACGCTCTCTTTTCTAGTGCAAAAACATAAGAAAAGCAGCCCAACCACAGCTAATATAGATTAAGGATTAGGTTAGAAATTAGTATTAGTATTTTAGGGATGGTTGAGAAAGAGAGAAAGCATGCTGGAGTATAGCATTGAGATAGAGGATTAGTCCTAAGACTGGTGGAGCAGGCTTGAAGGGCAGAATGGCCTACTGCTGCTCCTATTTTCTACGTTTCTCATAAGATAAAGGTTTTTTTTCTTAAACTGAACCAGTTAGAATTCCACAACAGTGTTATAATTGTCTGATTTTTAAAATTAAATGTAAAAATCCCCACTCTGGCAAGTTACAGAATTGAATTCAATAACTGGCTTCTTTGTGAACTGGCACTGCAGGAAATGAATACAAAAGCTGCAGTTAAAATTCCGTCTGCAAAACTAATGTCCTTCAGGAACCAGGCCATGTCTCATTCTGGTATGTATCACACTAGATCTACATGTCTTTAGAGCAAGAACTACTCGGTAAGACTTATTGCTTTCAGGAGAACGCTACGTGGGGGGGGGAGAAAGTCTATAATTATATTTTTTTTCTGCACTACTAATTTGAGCAAAAGGATGGATCCGTTTAATGTACAAGAGCCTTTGTTGATTGTTACTCTCAACTAGGTTAAGGTTGCTGTTCTATGAGATAACTGGGATGCTGCGGTTCCATTCAGCCTGACAGCTCGACAAGATTGTGTGGCATTCCCACACGTGAATTTTAAGACAGAACACACCAGCCACTGCAACACAGCTGTGCCATTGCCTGTATCATATCAAAGAACGATACAGGAGTAGCTCACCTGACCTACTGTACCTGTGCTAAGGTACACTGCTTTTATTAATCAAACTCCCCCGATATTTGTTTCCTCCTTCAAGAATTATTTCTCATTTTTCTTTTGAATGTAACTACTGAATAATTTTCTTCTGCCACTCTTTTAGACAGTGCATTCCAGATCACAACTCATGTAACAACGTTCTGCTTTTTTTTTTAAACAAGTTCTCTTAAATTTGTGTCCATTGGTTACCAACCCTCCAGATTCTGGGAGCAGTTTCTCCCGATTATCAAAACCTTTCACAATCTGGAACAGATCAAGGATATTATTACAGTTAAATTTCAGGGGACAATCCAGTACTGAGACAATATACACTGATGTGTCACATTTATATTATGATCTCAAATTGATCTGAGCAATGATGGCCATTGAAACAGTTGATAACATTGTAACTTCAACCTAGAGTTGTAACAGGAACTCAAAAGTGCTCTCTCCAAAAACCACCTCAAAGTTTGGGAAGACTTAATCTGTCATTGTGTGCTAGATACTGTCAGAGTTTGTGTGCTGGCTACTTCTCCCTGGACACTGTGTCAGAGTTTGTGTGCTGGCTATTTCTCCCTGGACACTGTGTCAGAGTTTGTGTGCTGGCTATTTCTCCCTGGACACTGTGTCAGAGTTTGTGTGGTGGTTATTTCTCCCTGGACACTGTGTCAGAGTTTGTGTGCTGGCTATTTCTCCCTGGACACTGTGTCAGAGTTTGTGTGCTGGCTATTTCTCCCTGGACACTGTGTCAGAGTTTGTGTGCTGGCTATTTCTCCCTGGACACTGTGTCAGAGTTTGTGTGCTGGCTATCTCTCCCTGGACAATTGACAGTGTGTTGTGTGCTGGCTATTTCTCCCTGGACACTGTGTCAGAGTTTGTGTGGTGGTTATTTCTCCCTGGACAGTGTGTCAGAGTTTCTCACAGCCACACTGATTGAGATTCCCCTCCCCAGACAGTCAGGAATGAAGTCGGATACCTCCTGATGTTATAGTCCTGTAGCTGGGAGATCTCCGCCAGGCAGCCGGCTGATGTCTCCAGGTCCATCGAGTGCCTCTTGGCTCCGGGCTCGGCGCTGCAGCTTTTAGTGCGGAAGATTTTGCTGAGGCGGATTTTGAGCGAGTTTTTGCGGGATTTTCCGGGCAGGCGGCTCAGCAGCTTCTCGTCGGCGAGCGAGGGGCTGGGCGAGCTGGAGCAGCGGCTCAGGCGGACTCGGGCGGCGGGACCGGGGCTCTCGGGCTGGGCCTCGCTGTCTCTGCGCCTCCCCGGGGAGCTGCGCTCCGGCTCCGGGGGCAGCTGGAAGGCCCCGGCCTCAGCCTCGGCCTCGGGCTGGCAGCTGCCCGGCTCCAGGCCGCCCAGGCCGGCCTCCAGCACCAGCACCGCGTCGCTGCTGTCGGCCGGCTCCTCGCTGGGGGAAGCCGCCGGGCCCGGGCACTCGCAGCCGGGCGAAGCCGCCCACTCGGCCCCGCCGCCGGCTACCGAGAAGCCGCCGAAATGTCGCGCCAGCTCCCAGCAGACGCGCTCCTGCTGTCGGGGGCAGCAGGCCGGGGAGCGGGGCGGGCTCGGAGCCTGTGTCCGGGGGAAAGGCAGCCGGAGGCGGCCTGGATCGCCGCTCCCTGCCCGCAGCGGCTTGCGGAAGACCATGAGGTGCGGGCGGGCGGCGGGCAGCCGGAGGTGCTGCAGCTTGCAGCCGGCATTCTGGTACAGAGAGTCGGCCCGGCCCGCTCCCAGTCCCCGGGGCCGCTCCGGGGCTGAACCCCCGCTGCCGTCCCCTAAAGCCGGCCCCAAAACCTGCAGCAAAACCAGCTCGGCGGCCGCCTCACCGCTCATCATCCCGGCCCGGGACGGGGGGTGTGGGGAGAGACCCGGGGGAGAGGGACTGAGAGCCGGGGTTGGGGGTGGGAGGCAGAGAGCTGGGGGAGAGGCACTGAGAACCGGGGAGGGGGGACAGAGACCCGGGGAGGGGGTGCAGCGGGGCTCTAGCACATTAACCCTTTATCCGCTGTCCAGGGATGCTCTCCCCTCTCCTCCTCTCTCTCTCTCTACCTGTCTGTCTCTATTCCAGGCTAACCCTCTTCTCTCTCCTATTCACACTCTCTCCTTCCCTCTCTCCTCTCCCTGTGACTGGTCCAGGCTAATCCTCTCTCTCTCTCTCCTCTTCCCCCACTCTCTCCTTCCTCTCTTCCTCACACTCTCCTCCCCACTCACTCTCTCCTCCTATCTCTCTCCTTCTCCCTACACTTTCTCCTTCCCTCTCTCTCCTCTTCCCTTCTCACACACTATCTTCTCCCCTTTTTCTCACTCACACTCTCTCCTTCCCTCTCTCTTTCTCTCCTCGCTCTCACACTCTGCTCTTCCCTGTCTCTCTGTTCCAGGCTAACCCTCTTCTCTCTGCGCTGCGCTGGCCCCGCAATCCAGCATCTTTGCAGTGACACACGGCAGCGAGGAAAGCTTCATGAGCCACAGCTCAGTGTTTAAAGCCACACCCGCTGACACTTCCGCAAATTCAATGCAATCCCCTCCCCATCCGACTGCTGGGCACTTGCAAAGGTCAGAGCGCCGGGCTCAGGCCAAAATCTCCCAGACACTGTCACAAGCACTAAGCTTCTGCAAAGCTTTCCTTTACAATGTGTGAAGGGTATTGCACCAAAATACCGTAAAAACCCGGACCTGGGGTATCAGGTGCTAGCAGCTAACATGAAGCGGATTTCCGGCTGAGATGAAAGGTCATCTTTGAAGCTGCTTTAGCTGAATTTGGTTTACACTGAAGGATTTTAACTCCTTTTTTCCGATGTAGTATTGTAATGGGCACGGACTGATTCCCTTAAAACAGACAGTTAAGGAAAATGTTCCAGAGATGCAATAGGTGGGTCATGAGAATTCTGGGCGCTGTGTGGTTGTAAACCTATTTAAATATCGTCCCTATGTTACAGTGAATTTTATCAGGACATCTAAAGAATTGAAACTCTGCTGTTTTAATTTTTATGCATTCATTAGTAAACATTCGACACGTGTGATCCCAGTTGGGAAGCTATCACCTCTGGAATCTGTATTGTAATCCGGTTTAGTGATAGAAGCGAGAGGAATCTCAGCCTACCGCTCATCAAGGGATCACTTAAAATAGCTTTGGCCATGTCAAATCCAGTGCCGGCCCAGTGGGCAGGAGGCCGAGGCCATAAAGCTGTCATTCAATTATTTGGAATGCTCAGGATGGTTTTTGTAGAGGATGGTGCAATAGAGGGTGCTATACTGACACTGAAACTAAGACATGCTGACAGTTGCCTTTAGTGCCTTTAATAAATATTCCAAGACCCTCCACACTAATGTTAGCATACAAACAAGGAGCAGGATGGACCATTCAGCCCCTCAAGCCTGCCTTGCCATTTAATAAGATCATGGCTGATTTGATTTCACTTATTATTGTTACCTGATGTATTACAGTCAAAACGTGCTGTAGATAGGGAAGGAAAGGAGAGAATGCAGAAAGTAATGTTACAATCATAGCTAGTGTGTAGAGAAAGATCAACTTAATGTGAGGTAGGTCCATTCAAAAGTCTGATGGCAGCAGGGAAGAAGCTGTTCTTGAATCAATTGGCATGTGATCTCAGACATTTGTATTTTTTTCCTGGTGGAAGAAGCGGACGAGAGAATGTCCAGGGTGCGTGAGGTCTTTAATTATGCTGGCTGCTTTTCTGAGGCAGCAGCAAGTGTAGACAGAGTCAATGGATGAGAGACTGATTTGTGTGATGTACTGGGCTACGTTCACCAGCCTTAGTAGTTTCTTGTGGTCTTGGGTAGAGTAGGAGCCATACCAAACTGTGATACAACCAGAAAGAATGCTTTCTTTTCTATGGTGCATCTGTAAAAGTTGGTGAGAGTCATAGCTGACATGCCAGATTTCGTTAGTCTTCTGAGAAAGTAGATGGACTTTGCTAGCAATAGTGTTGACAATGGGAAGATGAGGACGGGTTGTTGGTGATCTGGTCACCTAAAAACTTGAAGCTCTTGACCATTTCTGCTTCGTCCCCGTTGATATGACAGGAGGATGTTCTCCACTAGACTTTCTGAAGTTGATAACTACCTCCTTCATTTTGTGACACTGAGGGAAAGATTATTGTTGTCACATCAGTTCAGCAGATCTGATTATTCCTCAAATCTGCATCTTGACCACTCCCAATAACCTATCACAATCTTGTTGCCCAAGATTCTATCCACCTCTGCTTAAAAATATTCAAAGTTCTGTTTCCACCAACTCTTCAGGAAGAGAGTTCCAAAGACTCACGACTCTCAAAGAAAGAATTTCATCGCAATATTTATCTTAAATGGGCAGCCTTTTCATTTTAGACACTGACCCTTAGTTCTAGATTCTCCCAAAGAGGAAATATCCTTTCCACAGCCACCCTGTCAAAACCCTTCAGGGTCTTAAAGCCTTCAATCACTTTGCCTCTTATCCTTCTGAACAGTAGCTGATATAAGCTGAGCCTATCCAACTTTTCTTGGATAAGCCACCCATTCCAGGTATCAGTCATGTAAAACCACCAAAAGTGGTCTCACGAGTATTCTGTACAAATGAAGCATAACCTTCCTACTTTTGTATTCAATTCTCATTGCAATAAATGACAATATTCTATTATCTTTCCTAATTAATTCCTGACCTACATATAAGCCTTTTGTGATTCATGCACAAAGACAACCAGATCCCACTACACCTCAGAACTCTGCAATTGTGGTCAGTGCTGTCTCAATGGGCTGAATGGCTTCCTTTTGCACTGTAGGAATTCTGTGATCTCTCATCATTTAGATAATATGCTTTATTATTCTTCCAGCCAACATGGAATATTTCACATTTAGCCACATTTTCCAGATCTTTGTCCACTCACTGAACTGATGTACATCATTTTGGTGCCTCCTTGGGTCCTTTTCACAGTTTACTTTCCAACTTAACTTTGTGTCGAGATCAAATTTGATCACCTCCCCTTTATCCAAGTCAATTATGTAAACCATAAAGTGTTGAGATCCAGCACTGTTCCCTGTGGCACATCACTCACTGCAGCCTGCCAACCTGAAAAAGATTCATTTATGCAACTCTTTGTTTCCTGTTCTATCCATGCCAGTGTGTTACCCCCTGAAACATGGGCTTTATTTCTGCAAACAACATTTGTCACATTAGGATAAACTGAGACAGGCGGCAAAAACTTTGGTCAAAGAGGTCAGTTTTGTGGGAATGCCTTAAAAACAAATAGAAGTTTGTTTGGGGAGGTTTAGAGGGGCAATTCTAGAGCTTAGAGCAGCAGAAGGTACAGCCACCATTAACATTAAAGAAAATGGGGAATGCCCCTGTGCCCAGAATTGGAGGAGCACAGCATTCACGGTGTTGGGCAAGAGGAGGATATGGAGGGTAACGTAGCTCAACGAGGTAGCAGCAAGCCTGGGATGGCTGTACACTGGTACTGAGTGCTCAAAGTGGATAAAAAGATTCTCATATCTAGCAATATAATCCTGTCTCCTCAATGACACCAAGAATTTTGGGGACAGAAAAATAAAATGAAAGACAGGTGATTTATAATTCTCAGCTCCATTGAGACGAGAATAAAATGACTGACAGGAATGTGTGAGTAATGTAATGCAGTCAGGATTTCTGTCCCATTCGACGTTACAGTCCCAGGAATGTCTAACCCCACTGGCTCAATTCGCACATGAGGAATGGATACTTAGGATGAAGGTGGCATTTGCCAACAGAACTGTCCCCAGTGTGAGTTGGAAGAGAGGAATGGAGAGAGTAGAGGGAGGGGCGAGGAACATAAGAGGCCGTTGAGTCCGTCGAGAATTTCCATCTGTTATGAACAGTAGAGGATTAATCTAAAGAGCCTTAATTTCTCCTTTCACCACTTGACCATAAATGGGAAGGGGTTTTAATTTGCTTTTCCCTTCATAAACAATGCAGTATTTCCCAGCCCCTCAGTTTTGGTGTGAACCTCACAGCAAAACTCACGATAGGATGAATTAAAGGGTTAGTTTCCACTCAAATGCGGGAAAAGGGTAACAGCATTGCCTCATACAGTAAAAAGGGATCGAGAAAGAAAAAATTACAGGCAAAGACCCCAGAGAAAATAATTATTGTTTCATTTGTGTTTAAAGTACAGTGAAGTATGCCTTCACCGAGGTCAGCGAGTTGAAAGCCAATGCTGTAGAATGGTTAGTGAACGTGACTTACATGAAGAGATAGGCATGCAGAGATGAATCAGTCTTGTAAGTGGATGGTACAGAGGTTCCGGTGTAAAATGGGATCCGGTTCTCAATCTGGGCTGCAGTTTGTAGATGGTAGACTGAGTTTTGTAGTTCCACAAGGCAATTCAACTGTTCATCAACTCAAGGTTCACGTGACATGACTCCTACCTCTCCACATTACCTTTGACAAATGGTGTGTATTCTCTACCTGAGTCCCCAAGATGGTTAAATGCCCCAACCATTAAGACTTGAAAGTAAAGTTGCAGGGTCCTTTGTCCAAGCAGACAAATAAATGCCAGTTGACCAACCAGGGTTGAAAAATCCAGGTGGCCATTTTATAATTCTCTTTGAATTTAGTCTGTGCAACCCACAGAGGGGATCATTACTCTCTCTTTAGAGATAATGAGGTGTAAGTTTTTGCATTACAGCCAGAAAGCTCCTTTTGTTCAAGGGTCACAAACAGACACATCTTCAGCCATTTTGAAAGATTTTGCCCAGTTTTTTGTAATTTTAGATATTAGCCAGGAACATATCCGTATATATTTTATAAAATATATAGAATGTGAGGTCTTGGTCCTCTGACACAATATTCAATAAGATCATATCTGAACTGTGACCTAACCTTATAGGAGGGGAAACGAGAGAAAAAGAGGAAAAGGGAGAGAAGGAGAGAGTATAGGTGAGAGGAGACCAGGAAGGAGTGCAGAAGAGCACAGGCATAAAGAGAGAGGATAAAGGAGACAATAAGTGAAAGGAGAGAAGATGGGTGGGGAGGTGAGGAAATGTCAAGAAGAGGAAAGAATATATTGGACTTTAACAAAATCAAGTTCTGTAGTGGGAGATTTAAGAGATTTATGGAAGTTGTTTATAGCATCAAGCTCATGTTTAGGGTTACTGTATAATTACTAAACAGCCATCAATGTTTCCCAAAATAGAAAGTACCCCTTTCACTAAATTCAGACCTATGGGATTTCACATTTCTAATATCCTTTGTTTGTTACAAAGTAATAAACTGAAATGAGAAATTTTATCCTTCCAGTAACTTACAGTGAAAATGTGAACTATAAATTACAATGTGAAAAGCTGGAAAAAACTCAGAAACATACGCTGGTGAAAGAGATAACACAATAAAAGCTACTGTGTGCAGGAAATTATGTCACAATCAATACTCAGTTCAAGAGGCTAAAACTCAACAGCTCCTTCCAAGCAGTCTATATCACAGGAAAACAGAAACAAACGAGAAAAATAAGCATCAAAAGCAGCATTATTTGGTTTCACTGAAAACAATGCTCTTTATTTTCTTTCCTTCCCTGAGGGTGAGAGGCTACACTGAAATGTATTTCCCTCGGAGGCATTACTCCCTCTAATCCCCAATCATAGGGAACAGGAAGAGGCCATTCAAACCCTCAACCATGTTAACTACTCAATAAGATCAGAGCTGACCTTGCACCCAACTCTCCCTTCTCATATTCTCCCTATATCTTTCAATTCCACTGGTGTCTGAAAGAATAGTTGGTCTCTAACTGAAAGTGATTGATTCACCACAGCTCCTTTGGTAGCTTCCTTTTGAGTGAAAAAATTCCTCCTCATCTGAGTCCAAAGTGGTTGACCCCTTATCCCAACACTTGACCCCAGCTTCAAGATTCCCAGCCAAGGGGAAGCATCAACACCTATTTTGGCATGTTAGCTATGACTCTCATCAACTTTTATAGATACACCAAAGAAAGCATTCTTTCTGGTTGCATCACAGCTTAGTATGGTTCTTCCTCTGCCCAAGACCATAAGAAACTACAAAGAATCATAGAACCCTACAGTGCAGAAAGAGGTTCTTCGGCCCATTGAGTCTGCACTGACCACAATCCTACCCAGGACCAACCCCCATATCCCTGTACATTTACCCCTTAGTCCCTCTAATTCACACATCCCAGGACACTAAGGGGCAATTTTAGCATGGCCAATCAACCTAACTCGCACATCTTTGGACTTCATAAAACTAGTGAACATAACGCAGTCCATCACACAAAGCAGTCTCCCATACATTGATTCTGTTACACTTCCTGCTGCCTCAGAAAATCAGCCAGCATAATTAAGAACCCCATGCACTCATATTCTCTCTTCCATCTTCTTCCATCAAGAAAAAGATCCAAAAGTCTGAGGTCATGTACCAATTGACTCAAGAACAGCTTTTCCTCTGCTGCCATCAGAGTTTGGAATGGACCTACTTTGCATTAAATTGATCTTTCTCTACACCCAAGCTAAGACTATAACAATACATTTTGCAGTTTCTCCTTTTTTCCTCTATGAACGTATGCTTTGTCTGAATAGCACACAAAAAACAATACTTCTCACTGTAAATATAGGATTTGATTTGATTTATTATTGTCACATGTATTAACATACTGAAAAACCTTGTTTTTTGCGTGCCATACAGACAAAGCATAGCATTCGTAGGGAAGGAGAGAGTGCAAAATGTAGAGTTACAGTCTTAGTTAAGGTGTAGAGAAAGATCAACTTAATGCAAGTTAAATCTATTCAAAAGTCTGACAGCAGTAGGGAAGAAGCTGTTCCTGATTTGATTTGTACATGACCTCAGATTTTGTATCTTTTTCCCGACGGAAGAAGGTGGAAGAGAGAAAGTCTAGAGTGTGTGGGGTCCTTGATTATGCTGGCTGTTTTGCCGAGGCAGCAGGAAGTGTACACAGAGTCCGTGGATAGGAGGCTGGTTTACATGATGGATTGGGCTACTCATGTCATTTTGTAGTTCTTTGCAGTCTTGGGCAGAGCAGGAGCCATACCAAGCAGTGATGCAACCAGAAAGAATGCTTTCTATAGTGCATCTGTAAAAGCTGGTGAGAGCCATAACTAACATGCCATATTTCCTTAGTCTTCTGAGAAAGTAGAGGCATTGGTGGGCTTTCTTAACTATAGTGTTAGCATGGGGACACTAGGACAGGTTTTTAGTGATCTGGACACCTAAAAACTTGAAGCTCTCGATCCTTTCTACATCATCCCTGTTGATGTAGATAAGCGCATGTTCTCCGTTATGCTTCTTGAAGTCGATGACAATCTCCTTCATTTTGTTGACATTGAGGGAGAGATTATTGTTGCCACACCAGTTCACTAGATTGTCTATCTTGTCTCATCATTGTTTGAGATCCGACCCACTTCAGTGGTGTCATCAGCAAACTTGAAAATCAATTCGGAGAGGAATTTGGCCAGAGTCATAGATGAATAAGCAGTACAGTAGGGGGCTGAGAACACAGCCTTGTGGAACACCAGTGTTGAGGATGATCGTGGAGGAGATGTCATTGCCTCTCCTTACTGATTGTAGTCTGTGAGTTAGGAAGTTCAGGATCCAGTCACAGAGGGAGGGGCCGAGCCCCAGGCCACGGAGTTTAGAGATGAGTTTCATTGGAATAATGGTGGGATAAAGTGCACATCTTTGGAGTGTAGGAGGAAATGGAAGCACCTGGAGGAAACCCATGCAGACAAAGGGTAAATGTGCAAACTCCACATAGACAGTGACCCAAGGTCGGAATTAAATCTGGGTCCCTGGCGCTGGGAGGTAGCAGTGCTAATCACTCTGTTGATGTTAGTGCTAACCATTGTCCCACCCCTTCAGGGTACTAGTAACTCCATGACCACCTCCCAGCAATTTCTCCCCCATAGGATTCTATCTTATTAAACAGCATCTTATGTAGCATTTCCTCAAATGCATTTTGATAATGCAGGTGCACAATATTAAATCAGCTACATACTGTAATCAGCTATGTACGTAACACCAACAATTCAGTGAGTGTTACCATTGGAGAGGAAGATCCCAGAATGGATCAAAAGATCAAAACGTTTACTTTTTTTTAAAGAAAATGTGCAAGAACAGAGCCACTAATTAGGTTTAAACATCACAGGAAAAGAAATTTATTAAACATAAAAAATTGATTATAATACAACACTGCTTTATCGACCCCCCCCCCCCACGTTAGCTGTACAAATATGTACAGTTTTCAAAAAATAATACCCCACTCTGAACAAAATGGCTGATGCCACTTAATTAATCTTCCATGGATTTCTCTCAGATTCCCCCCAGATAATTGTTACATGAGAATTTCCAAATTCCACTCCCAAAAAGACATGCTTTAAAATGTTTTTTTCAACCAATGCTTTGCATCAACTGTTTGCATTAATAATCCATTCCAGCTTTTCAAACTAGCCTTTCAAATAAAGCTTCTGCTCCTCTTTTAACAAGGAATCCAGCACCTTCCTTTGTTTTAAATAATTTTACACAAACTCAGGTACTCAGACCCCAACAGACAGTTTTAAAAACTGGAAATAAGGACAACACACAATTGCTTCAGATATGTGGTTTGCCTGTAGCCAACCACATCAACACTTCTCTTCCTAAGTCTGACTTTGACGTTAATAACCAGTATCCTACTCTCACACACTTCCATCTTGTTCTTTTAATGTCACATTCTGGCAACTTCTCTTCATTTCTGTAGTTTCCTTAACTAGCTGTTCTTTAACTTTCCTGCAATTGGTTTATGAACCATTACTCTATGGTATGGCTTCTCTTCTAACAAAGCTGAGAGATTTCTTCTGTAATCAACTGCTGTAAATCCAGCTAAAACTAAACTGAAAAAGCATCCCCATCCTAAAGGTGCCACTGGCTACTAAGCGGTGATTATATATTTCTCCCAGTTTGTTTACTTTTCACGTCATAATCTTTTCTAAGCCCAACAGAAGCACAATTTTATCTGAAATCCAAACTCCCAGGTGCAAACAATTTTATCTCACATGAATCTACTGATAGGTTTATCTTGTTTGATGCAGAAACATTAAACACTAAAACTATATCTTATTTCTAATATTTAACAATACAAATATAGAACCATGAAAATGGCAGCTGTTTTCTAGACAATATATTCAACAACCTTCCTTAGAAAATTAATCCAGATTGGTGAGATTTTACTTTCTTTTCCTAAAACCATGTTGAGTGTCTTTTCTAACCTCTCTCTGTCTAGATACTCACACAAAATGTCTTTAGATCTCCCCTATGGCCAACTGTACAATGCAACTTTAAAACATATTCTCCCCATTGAAAAGAAATAGTTTCAAACATTTGTCCTCTTCCAGAACTCTACCTGAAGAATCCTTCCACTAGTTCTTAATTGTCCTTCAGCATTACTTCAAAAAAATAGGTATTACTACCACAATTCTGCACTAAGTGGGCAGCACGGTGACACAGTGTTTAGCACTGCTGTCTACAACATCAAGGACACAGGTTCAACTCCAGGTTTGGTTATTCCAGGCTTGGAGTCTGCACATTCTCCCTGTGTTTGGGTGGGTTTTCTCCAGGTGCTCCAGTTTCCTCCTATTGTCCAAAATATGCATTGGTTCGGTGAATTGGCCATGCTAAATTCTCCCTCAGTGTATCCGAACAGGCGCCAGAGTGTGGCAACTAAGGGATTTTCACAGTAACTTCACTGCAGGGTTAATATAAGTCTAATAACACCAAAAAGTAAATACTTTCTTTTCCAGTAACTTTATCACTACTCTTGAAGCACTTGCTGAGTTTGGTACATTTCCCCGTTCTCCTAAAAATGACTTTCTTTCATGTGTAAGAGTATTTTCGCTGCAAACTGATTTGGCCTTACACAGAATCCATTATAGTCACATTGACCTTTATGAGATGTGAATAGCCTCCTTATGCAATGATGTGTATAGGGATTACACAGAGTTATGTCACAGAACAGTTGGAATATACCAGCAATTTTGTTTTTTCATGAGCCTCCTCCCACTAGTTTTATATCTAATCTTGTAAATGTACTCTCAAATTCATCATTTGTTTATCTCATTTCCACTTAAATGAATCTATGCTATCTGTCTCAACTGCTCCTTGTCATATTGAGTTCAACATTCTCACCAATCTCTGTGTGAATTTCCTGAATTCCCTATTGGATTTATATGTGATCATCAGTTTTGGGCTTCAGTGTGAACATCTTGCCTACGCCTACCTGATTAAATCTTTTGAAGATCTCTCAATCAGGGCACCCTCTCAATCTTTTCTTTTATAGGCCTGGTCAGCCTTTCCTCTTTATAAAATTCGTTCATGGGCATCACTGGCTGGGCCAGCATTTATTGTCCATCCCTAATTGCCCTTGAACTGAGCAGCTTGCAAGCCATTTCATAGATTGTAGAAAATCATAGAACCCTACAGTGCGGAAAGAGGCCCTTTGGCCCATCGAGTCTGCACCGAACACAATCCCATTCAGACCCTACCCCTATAACCCTACATATTATACCCACTAGTCCCTCTAACCTGCACAAACCCGGACAATTTCTTAGCATGGCCAATCAACCTAACCTGCACATCTCTGGACTGTGGGAGGAAACTGGAGCACTCAGAGGAAACCCACGCAGACAGATGGAGAATGCAAACTCCACACAGAAAGTGACCCGAGCCATGAATTGAACCCAGGACACTGGAGCCGTGAAGCAGTAGTGCCAACCATTGTGCAACTGTGCCACCCAAAATTTCCTTCCTTAAAGATTAGTGATCCAGATGGATTTTTAAACAATCAACAATTGTTATCACAGATTTTTTATTGAATTTAAATTTCACTATTTGCCGTGGTGGGATTTGAATCCAGGTCCCCAGAGGGATCTCTGGGTTACTAACCCAGTGACAGTACCCCTACCACCCCATGCATTCTGGATAAACATATCTTCTCAGTTGCGTTTTCAAACATTTAAATCTCTTATCTCTTTTTGCATCTTCTCCTGTGCCTCAATATTTGGAGACCAGAATGTTGGACAGTATACCAGTTGTGATCTAGCCAAGCTTCTTATACAAGTTTAACATTATTCTCTGCTTTTCTATTCTATATTCCACCTTTCTTCTGTGTTGGTAATGTTTTTGCTGCTGAATTGATCTGATTCAAGTTTCTGCCAGCTGAACAAATCTGCTCCACTTGTAGACGAGTTTTCAAATGATTAATTAAAACCCAATAATGTTATGATCACTGTTGCCCAGGCATTACTGCCTATGTGGGTCCAATACTGCATCAGGATCACTACAGGATACTGGATTACTAGTCAAGAGCTAGCATTTGGGATATTACTCTTCCCGAGGCTGCACCAAATGGGACAATACAGGGATCCTATTACTGCCCCAGTTGAAATCAGCTGACTGATCACAGAACAGTAACTGAGTGCAGTTACTTCCTGATTGTAGTTAAAATAAAGTTGCTGTAGTCCCTGACGACCATAGGCTGTTCTCCCCTTTGACTATCAGTGATTTAACCTGAGCGTTACCACACCACAGTTGAGGAGCAAGTTTGAGAAAATGAATAACCTCAGCTGGCACAGGAATTGAACACATGCTGTTGGCATTACTCTGTTCACTAATCAGCCATCCAGCCAACAAGCTAAACCAATTCCTGATTATATTGGCTCAGCTATCCCTCTCGGAGTCTGCCTTTGAGGGAATTTAGCAGTTTAGGATCAAAAATAACCATAACTTATATTTAACATAATAAACCACTGCAAGGCATTTCACAAAAACATTATTAAACAAAATATGACACCAAGCCCACAGAAAGACATATTAGGGAGGATGACCAAAAACTTGATTGCAGAGAAAGAAAGTAAAGAGCATCTTATAGGAGGAGGGAGAGCTGGCAAGACTCAGAGATTTAGGGAGGGAATTCCCTGCAGCCCAGGCAGCTGAAGGTACCGCTGTCAGAGTACAACTGGAGACATGCAAGAGGCCAGAATTGGAGAAAAGTAAAGATCTCAGAAGGTTATGGGCTGGAGGATTTTATAGAAATAGGGTCATGGAGGGATGTGAAAATAATTTTAAAATCAAGCTGTTATCAGATTAGCAACTGTACTCCAGTTATTACAGAATAACCTGGACTTTGTCAGGCAAATTTTATCATAGAACATAGAACATAGAACAATACAGCACAGAACAGGCCCTTCGGCCTTCGATGTTGTGCCGACCAAAATAAAAAGCAATGCCCTCCAAACTAAACCATTCCCTTCTCTTCCATATACTTATCAACTAACCTCTTAAACGCCACCAAACTTGGCGCATCTACAACTGCTGCAGGCAGGGCATTCCACTCCCTAATCACTCTTTGAGTAAAGAACCTACCTCTGATATCCGTCCTATAACTCATACCCCTTAATTTAAAGCTGTGTCCCCTCGTGCTAGCTTTCTCCATCCTAGGAAAAAGGCTATCACTGTCCACCCTATCTAAACCTCTAATCATCTTATATGCTTCAATAAGATCCCCTCTTAGCCGCCTCCTTTCTAACGAAAACAACCTCAAATCCTTCAACCTCTCTTCATAGGACCTGCCCTCCATACCAGGCAACATCCTGGTAAACCTCCTCTGTACCCTCTCCAATGCCTCCACATCTTTCTTATAATGTGGGGACCAGAACTGCACACAATACTCCAAGTGCGGCCGCACTAGAGTTTTGTACAGTTGCAACATGATGCTGCGGCTCCTAAATTCAATCCCCCTACCAATAAAAGCTAAGACTCCATATGCCTTCTTAACAACTTTATCCACTTGACTGCCTACTTTCAGGGATCTATTGACACATACACCAAGATCCTTCTGTTCCTCAACACTATTAAGAGCCCTACCATTAGCCCTATACTCTACACATTTATTGTTCCTGCCAAAGTGCATTACCTCACACTTTTCCACATTAAACTCCATTTGCCACCTCTCGGCCCAGCTCTGCAACTTGTCCAAGTCACTCTGTAAACTAAAACACCCCTCTTCACTATCTACCACTCCACCAACTTTAGTATCATCTGCAAATTTACTGATCCATCCCTCAATACCCTCATCCAGATCATTTATAAAAATTACAAACAGCAGGGGCCCCAAAACAGACCCCTGAGGCACCACACTCGTCACCGAACTCCACGATGAATATCTCCCATCAACCACCACCCTCTGTCTTCTATCTGCCAGCCAATTCCTAATCCAATTAGCTAAATCACCCTCTATTCCACACATCTGCATTTTCTGTAGAAGTCTTCCATGGGCCACCTTATCAAACGCCTTACTAAAGTCCATATATACTACATCAACCGCCTTACCCCCATCCACCTCTCTGGTCACTTTCTCAAAAAACTCAATGAGGTTAGTAAGGCATGACCTACCCTTCACGAAACCATGCTGACTATCCCCAATCAATTCATTTCTCTCTAAATAACTATAAATCCTATCCCTAATAATTCTCTCCAATACCTTGCCCACCACAGAAGTAAGACTCACTGGCCTATAATTCCCAGGAAGGTCTCTCTTCCCCTTCTTAAACAATGGGACCACATTCGCCATCCTCCAGTCCTCCGGAACCACACCCGTAACCAACGAGGACCTGAAGATCAGAGCCAGAGGCTCTGCAATCTCCTCTCTTGCCTCCCAGAGAATCCTAGGGTAAATCCCGTCCGGCCCAGGGGACTTATCCAACTTCAAACCCTCGAGAATTTCTAACACATCCTCCCTATCTACTACAATACTTCCCAATTTGCAACCCTGTACCTCAGTGCTCTCCATAGCTACATTTCCAGCACTCTGCATGAATACCGAAGAGAAATATTTATTCAGTGCATCATCATCATCAGTGCATCATCATCATATTATTTATTTCACTGTTGTATCATGTCAGCTGAATACAAACAAATCCAATCAGCCCAGGGATACTGGAGCTTTCCTATCTTCAGTCCAAGAGTTCAAATAGAAACATAGAAACAGATTATAAAAACAAAAAGGAAAGTCATGCTGTTAATTTGACTGTCATGGGCTTCTCTGGAGGCTAAGTATCACCAAAGCTTCAGTCAATACAAAGACTCACAAAAGCCAATGTCTCGGGTTAATGATGTATCTTTATTAACCCACGGTCAAAGGGAAGATAACACTGGTTAGTCCAATCCTCTCTACAGAGAAGGCTCTGAACATTCCAATATAACTCTGAGGTTCCTACGCACAGATTAATCAATTATACATTTTTCATAACTTTCATCAGTTATGATCAAATCATTTTCCGTATAAATTATCAATAACACTTGTCACTTACTGTAGCCAATTGCATTCTATCCTCTGACATCATGAGATTTTATTGGTCCATAGAATCCGATGCTTCCTCCCTCTGGCTGATGCTGCTTCCTCTCTTGCTTAGTAACCCCTGGCTCTTAGCTACAAAGGTTAAAGTTAAGTTCCCACCAACTTCTGCTACATCATTAGTCCAATGAGACAGATGTGCTCATTGTGACTATCCATTCTGAGAAGGGATCTGTCTTAATGGATAGTGTAAAAAAAATGTATTCATAAGTAGCCCAGAGAACCTTACTATGAACAACTTTCACTGATAAGAATGTATACATTCTGAGGTTTATTGTTTCTGAAGAATGTGGTTCTGTCTGCTAAGGTTTCATCCCAGCACCCCTCACAGCAGCCTACTCTTAGACAAAGTGCACAATTCAATTACTTTTATAAAATCCCAGTTATTATGTTTAACTTATCAAAACACAAGTTTAAATCAGAAACACTGGTTCAAAACTCATTCTTCTGTGCTTTATGCAGGCTGTTCCCCAATTAAATGGTTAATCTGATCTGAGGTAATTTTAATTATTTCTAGTGTTTTATTAGTGACTTAAAATCCCTGATTTTTTTAAAAATTTTCTTTTAGCTACTAGGATTTTCTCCCCAAAAGGCTTCAAATTAAAAATAGCTGCAGTCCTTACTTAGAACATCCTTTCATCAAAATTCTGTACTGAGATTTGATTTATTGTGAGCTTTGGGACCTGTCATATAATCAAGGGCTTCAGATAATACCCTGCACTGGGGCAGCAAAACTCATGAAGGTTATAGTTGTCAGCAGTTTTGCTGGAGGCTGGGACAGTTTGTCTACAAAACAACAGTGATTATACTTCAAAAATAATGAATTGCCTGCAAAGCACAGGATGTCCTGAGGATGTGAAGGACACTATATCAATGCAAATGTGTTTGCTCTCTCTCTCTCTCTCTCTCTCCTCCCTGTCTGGCTTTTGCTTCTTCAAACCATGCCTAAAAGCTGATTTTATTTCTTTCCAACAGCTTGGAGGTTACAATTTTTCTTTATTAGGAGGGGCAGGAGGTAAAAGTGAAAGCCAGTCAGAGGTCAGCCAGATGTAATGGACTCATTTCTTGGGGAGGAGGTCCAGGGGTAACTAAATGCTTGAAGAGATATGGGATTTGGTCCAACAATGATTTGGTGGGCTTGAAATCTGTGAAAAAAGGGGAAGTTTAGCAAGTTCAGCAATCTCTTCTTTTTGTAAAAAGTTTCACTGTACAAATCGCGCTAGGCAACGTAACACTGAAGGTAGGGACTGGCTATTATCTTGTCCCAAAACTTAGCCCATTCCAGAAGAAAGGCATGTTTGAACAGAACTGGTGTTAATACCGATTTTCTGACCATTTCTCATTAGTGACTTTGCCAGTTCGCTGTCTGCATCTTTATAGAGGATGGATTCACTGATGAGGAGTTTAGAAATGCTTACCCCTGTGGGGAATCTCATTCACTGGGAGTCAATAACACAGAAATCATAGGCACCGCTCATCATTATTTCACATTAAATAAAATTAAGGACAGAAAATCTTATGAACATCCTTATTTCAATGCAGAATTTTTAATTAATTTAGTAAAATATTAGTAAAATAAACAAGAGAGATCCTAGAATTACTTCTTATAGTATCCTCTGGCCAGACCCTGACCAATTAGAATCTCTGTCATTTTGACCTCTATTTCCTGTTATTTATATAATGGAGTTACAAATTTACATCTTCTTCACATCTTAGTCACAAATCTCTTGTGACAGATGTTATAAAATACATTCTGAGAATCAGAAATCTAATATCCATGACATATTATGCATCCAATTCTATTACAACCTCAAAAGAATTCCATTAAATTTGTTAGACAGTGACCTGCCTTCATAAGTTGATGTCAGTTTGGAATTATTACCTTGACTGTTGTTATATTTTCATATTTCCTTTATATAAATCTCCAATTTATGTTCTGTTATAGCTGTCAATCACGTGAGTTGCTAATTCCCTGGACTGTATTACTGACCTCTTCAAAAACTGGAATATTTTACAATTGTTTAGAACTACCTCGTGTATTTAATCAAAGGAATGACATCTCCCAGGCTCTGCCCTTATTTCATAATGTCACCAGCAACTCGTCACATTTAATTCTACAACACCTTTGCAAACTCTACTATAAAGAAGGAAAAAGACAGCAAACATATGGGAACACCGCCACCCTCATATTCCCTTCCAAGCCACTCACTATTCTGAGTTGGAACTACCTCCTTGTTCCTTCACTGTCACTCGATCAAAATCCTGGAACTCTTTCCCTAACAGCCCTGTGGGTGTATCTACACTACGTGGATTGCAGTGGCTCGAGAAAGCAGCTCACCACCACCTTCTGAAGGGTAATTAGAGATGTGCAAGAAATACTTAGATGGGTGAGTGCATTTTAAGAAAATATTCCTGGATGCAATCCATGTAATTCCATTGCTTAATGAATATTTAATAATTACTTTTAATGGCCAATTCATTACTAATCTCAAATTTATTTCACAACTCAGATATAATTTCTTCATCTCCAATTCTATAAATAATAGGCACATTTATCTTTCTCTCTCATTTACTGCGGACGTTCATATCCCACTGCAAGGAAGGACGGAGAATCTGGCACTCAACCAAATCTCCGTTCACTGCAGTGGCACCAGAGAGTCCCATTGGGGTGAACAGCAGGAGAATCCCACCTGCCCCACCCAGTATCTTGACCTTTTGTAAACAAACTCACTTCTTTAAAATTTAGCTACATCTGCAGCATGTAACCATGGTGGTGGAGTGGGGAGGAGGGGGAAGAGGGGGGTAGTGGGGGTTGGGGGGGGGGGGTGGTAATATATCCTCAGTGCATGCCCCAAACAAATGTTTTTGGTATAAGTATGATTTCTCCATTATATCAGCAATGGCTCATTGACCAGCATTCTGGCTTCTGAGTTGGAAGGTCATGGGTCCAAAATCTTAATTCAGAAATTGTGAATCCAAGCTGTCACATCAGTGCAGTACTGAGGGAGTACTGCACTATTGGAGGTACGCCTTTTGAATGGGAAGGTGAGCTGTGAGGAGGAAGCAGAGATGCTTCAGCGTAATTTGGACAGGTTGAGTGTGTGGGCATATGCATGGCAGATGCAGTGTAATGTGGTTAAATGTGAGTTATCTGCTTTGGTCGCAATAATAGGAAGACAGATTATTACTTAAATGGGTGTAAATTGAGAGAGGTGGATATTCAGTGAGACTTTTGTGTCCTTGTGCATCAGTCGCTGAAAATACGTGCGCAGGTACAGCAGGCTATAAAGAAGGCAAATGGTATGTTAGCCTTCATAGGGAGAGGATTTGAGTATTGGGATAGGGATTTTTGCTGCAATTTGTATAGGGTCTTGGTGAGATCACACCTGGAGTATTGTTTGCAGTCTTGGTGTCCTTATCCGAAAAAGGATGTCCTTGTTTTAGAGAGACTATAGCAAAGGTTTACCCTGTTGATTCTTGAGTTGTCTAGTCTGAAATTGAGGACAGGCTAAATCAGTTAGGATTAAATTCACTAGACTTTAGAAGAGAAAGAGGGGATCTCATAGAAACTTAAAAAATTGGACAAGGAAGTTTCAGCAAAAATGTTCCTAATGGTGGGGGATTCCAGACTAGGGGTCATAGTTTGAGGAAAAGGGGTAAACCTTTTAGGACTGAGGTGAGGAGAAATTTCTTCACCCAGAGAGCAGTGAATGTGTGAAATTCACTCCCACTGAATGTTGTTGAGACAAAATATTGTCTGATTTCAAGAAGAAATTAGATATAGTTCTTGGAGCTAAAGGGATCAAAGGGTAAGGAGGAGGAAAGGGCAGATCAAGATATTTATATATTTAGGTATCAGCCATGATCAAAATGAATGGCGGAGCAGGTTCAAAGGGCTGAATGGCCTCCTTCTGCTTTCAGTTTCTATGTTTTCATTGAGATGCCAAACAGGGCCTCCATCTACTCTTTCTTGTTTAAGATTAATATTTATTTCTCAATTAAACATCACAAAAAGGAGCTTGACATCTCAAAGCTCTTTACATTGAATGAAGTGATTCTGAAGTGTAGTCACCACTGGAGTGAAAATGTGTCAAACTGATTCACTCAAAACTAACTTCTAGAAACAAGGAAGCTGCAGTAATTGGGTAATCTGTCTGAGGTGTTGCTGAGGGTGACTATTGACCAGGACACTAGGGTAAACTCCCTTTCTCTTCTCCGAATTGTGCTGTATGAATTTTTACAGCCACAAGAAGAACAATTTGTATTTATAGCATCTTTAATGTAATAAAATGTCACAAGGACCTTCACAGGAGTGTTATCTGATCAAATCTTCATATGCATTGTAATATTATTACTCATGTAGCATCTCAGATTGAAACAAATGCTTCACGTAATGAATTATTTTGTAAAACAGAATGACTGTTTTATGTTATCAGCCATACTGCCTCTCAAACAGCAAACAGATGTCAATTTGTTGGGATTTTTCTTTGGTGAAAGGAGGAATGTTGGCCAGGTGACTGGACAATCTTTTGCTCTTCATTGAATACTTTGAACAGGGACCTTTGCCATTCATCTGGCCCAGCGGACAGAAGCAATGCTTCACTACGCTCAGGCTGTACTCCAGCAGAGAATCAACCAAACACAAACACTGCGAGCATTCAGCAATCTCCTGACCCAACAGTAAAATTGCTGAGCTTACAGAGTTACTTCGTAAAACACTACAAGACAGCTACAAAACAGTGAGAAAACACACTGACATACTTATTAGTCATCACTAGCTGTGCTAAAAATGGAAGTCAGGACATCTAACGGTTTGCAGAATGACAGAAAGTTAAACTATCTGTATCTCAGACAGATAGTTGCAAATTCACACGGTAGATCCACTCTGTTACAGAAGATCAGCAGCCAGTGCTGTTTGTGCATTTTGTGAATCTGATGACACTGCTGGATAAAATACCCAAAATGTCCTTTCTAAACTCCAAATATTCCACCTTACACATTGCTCCCACTTTCCACATTGACACTGTCTAGGGATGATCTCTGCCTCCCTCCTGCCCCCTGAGATTCACAATGTGGAACATCTCATTTTTCTCACTTCCTCCTCCAATCCGCAATCCGCCTGAACCCGAACAACATTCTCCCCGATTTCTCAAAGCTCTACTTTCAACTCCTTTCATAGAACAGATAAAATAGGAACTGGAGGAGGGCACATACCCCCTCGAGGCAGTTCCACACTCCACAATAGGAGCTGGAGGAGGACACATCTCCTCAAGGCAGTTCCACACTCCATAGCTGAATTTCAGCTTCACTTTCAAACGAGGTTGTGTCCTGCACAATGGCCTTTGCTGCTTTGTCCAGTTTTCTCACACTTAAAGATATTAAAATTCATAAAGATCGTATAGTGCAGAAGGAAGCCATTTGGCCTATCAAATCTACACTGATTCTGACTGAGTATATTACCCAGACCCCAGGACCCCACTCATTTCCCATGGCTAATCCATCTAATTTACACATCTTGGGGCAGAATTTTCCCGTCCAACTCAGCACAGGAATCATAGTTCCCATCAAGCCCTCAAATCTGCACAGACCACAACATCACCCAAGTCCAATTCTTGTAATCCCACATATTTACCCTGCAAATCCCCTTTACACTAGAGTCCATTTACCATGGCCAATCCAACTAACCCGCACATCTTTGGACAGTGGGAAGAAACTGGAGCACCTGGAGGAAACCCATGCAGACATGGGGAGAATGTGTAAATTCCACACTGACAGTGACCCAAAGCCAGAATTGAACGTAGGTCCCTGGCGCTGTGAGGTAGCAGTGCTAACCACTGTGCCATCATGCATGCCACCTTCACCAGTCTTGGAGTGAGCGCAGCCTGTTAAACCCATCCTAAGGGTCAAGTTAGCATGGCCAATCCACCTAACCTGTTTAAATTTGGACTTAGGGAGAAAACCAGAGCACCCGGAGGAAACACACGCAGACATGGGGAGAATCTAATCCAATCCCTGGCACTACGAGGCTGATGGTAATTATGACATGGAGATATCGGCATTGGACTGAGGTAAACACAGTAAGAAGTCTCACAACACCAGGTTAAAGTCCAACAGATATATTTGGTAGCAAAAGCCACTAGCTTTCGGAGCACTGCTTCTTCGTCAGGTAAGTGGGAGTTCTGTTCTCAAACAGGGCATATAAAAACACCCCAACCCCACTCACAGAACATCAACTCTCATTGCTCCAGAATCCTCACCACATGTTCATTCAGCTTCATCTGTTTCATCGAATCCCTACAGTGCAGAAGGACACCATTCAACCCATTGAGTCCGCAGCGACCACAATCCCAGCCAGGCCCTATCCCCATAACCTTATCCACTTACCCTAACTAATCCTCCTGACACTAAGGGGCAATCAACCCAACCCATACATCTTTGGACTGTGGGAGGAAGCGGGAGCACCTGGAGGAAATCCATGCAGAGACAGGGAAAATGTGCAAACTCCATACAGACAGTAACCCTATGGAATGGAACCCCGGGTTCCTGGAGCTGTGAGACAGCGGTGCTAACCACTGCTCTACCATCCCACCCAATACTGTGCTCCAAAATGTGACTCCTGCCCAATGGAACAACATTATAACTTCCTCCCCTCCTCCAAGGGAAATCTCCAGGTGCACTACATCCCTCTGAGATGCTGACATCTGAATTGGCAAAGTGTCAGTTAGTCAAATGCTACACTTCCTCCTCAGACAATCTGTCCTGCTCCTGATGGGGTTGTGTGTGAGCAGAGCTGGGATGTGTGTGAGCAGAGCTGGGATGTGTGTGAGGCACATTGTGAAAGCACATTCTGAGACTGCCATTGCCCTAACCACGATTTCACTGTTTTTATGATGTGAACCCATCCTTATAATCCTCCCTTATGCCAACTTCCTAACTATTTAAAACGTATGTAACTTACTTGGATAAAGATTGTCTGATGACCCAAACATAGATAGGAAAGCAGATTATAAAGAGGTCAAAAGAAGCTTACAAAGGGATGCAAATGGGTTTAGTGAGTAGACAAATGGCAAAATGTGAAATTGTCCATTTTGGCAGGAAGAATAAAATTATTTAAATGAGTGAAAGATTGCAGAGCTCTGAGATGCAGAGGGATTTTGAGGTCTTATTTTCTGAATTGCAAAAGGTTAGTGTGAAGGTATTGCAGAATGTAATAATTTATTGCAAGGGGAATTGAATACAAGAGTAGGAAGGTTATGCTTCAGTTATACAGGATATTGGTGAGTACTGTGTATAATATTAGTCTCCTTATTTAAGAAAGGGTTAGGGTTATTGCATTGGAAGCAGTTCAGAGAAGGTTTACTAAGCTAATACCTACAGCAGTGTTATGAGAAAAGACCTATATCCGCTGGAGTTTAAAGGAGTAGGAGGCAACATGATTGAAACACATAAAATCCTGAGGGTTATTAACAGGGTGGATGTGGGGAGGATGCTTTCCCTCGCACTGTTTAAAAATAAAGGGTCACCATTTAAAAAGGAGAATGGAGGTTTCTTCTCTCTGAGGGTTTTGACTCTCTGGAATTCTCTTCCTCAAAGGGTGGTGAAAGCAGTCTTTGAATATTTTAAGGCAGAGTTAAATAAATTCTTGATTAACAAGAGGGTGAAAGGTTATTGCGGGTCGTAAGGAATGTGGAGTTTGAGGCTACAATTGGGTCAGCCACGATCTTATTGAATGGCAGAACAGGCTCACGGGGCCGAGTGGCCTTCTGGTGTTCCTAATCCGGGGTAAAATGGAAATGGTTGAGAGCTTCAAGTTTTTAGAAGTCCAGATCATCAACAAGCTGTCCTGGTTCCTCTATATTGATACTATTATTAAGAAAGCCCATCAATGCCTCTTACTTTCTCAGGAAGTTAAGGAAATTTAGCATGTCGGCTACGATTCTCACCAACTTTTACAAGTGCACCACAGAAAGCATTCTTTCTAGTTGCATCGTAGCTTGGTTTGACTCCTGCTCTCTCCAAGACCACAAACAACTGCAAAGGGTAGTGAACAAAGCCCAGCCCATCACACAAACCATCTCCCATCCATTGACTCTGTCTACACTTCCTGCTGCCTCGAAAAAGTAGCCAGCATAATCAAGAACCCCATGCACCTTGGACATATTCTGTTCCACCTTCTTCTGTTGGGAAAAAAAATACAAAAATTTGAAGTCACATAACAATCAACTCAAAACCAGTTTCTTTTCTGCTGCTGTCAGACTCCTGAATGGATTTACTTTGCATTAAGTTGATCTTTCTCTACAGCCCAGTTATGACTGTAACACTACATTCTGCACTCTCTCCTTTCCTTCTCTATGTAAGGTATGCTTTGTCTGTATAGCACTCAAGAAATAATACTTTTCACTGTATACTAATATATGTGACAATAATAAATCGAATCAAATCACTGAACCATTGGCCTCCTTGCTCTCAGAAGGGCTTTCCTAATGTCTGACTATTTTAACAGACCAAGTTGCCAAACCACACTGAGCACACCTCCCCACTAGCTTTACCATTCCTCCGCTCCCCACCCTGCCAGACTGAAAATCAAACATTTCCGGTATACTTTTACAGAAATCCGGTTCAGGTGCCAGGAACTCTCGTGACTCTGTACACCTGACACCACAGCAAATTTTGAGGCCATCAAATGAACAGAAATGATCCTGAGATAAAGTATTAGGTCAATAAAGATCAGTGGATTTGTTCCCAGGGTCCTGGCCAATATTTATCCCTCAATCAATATCACCAGAAAATGTATTATCTGGTTATTATATTGCTGCTCGTGGGATCTTTCTGTGCTCCATCTGGCTGTTTGTACTTGGATTAAAATGCTTTGGTGAGCTGAAATGTGTTCCATAAATGCAAATCTTTCTTTCTACTTTCCAGTCTCGGATATTATATTTATCAAGCTTTGAGATTATTGGATTTTCTCCACTATCTGTTTGAAATGTATTTTACACTGCTTTAGATTTCAGAGTCTTGAATTCTAATCTCAGGGCTACAATTGACTGCCAGCGTCTGAGCTTCCTGAATCCAGCAGAGAGTGAGGCTGACAGCAGCACCTTAATCTCGCTGCTGACTCTACACCATTCTGTGCTGAAATGAGGCACGTGGCCACACTTCTCCCCAGAGACTGACTTCATTCCTAACTTTAGCAAAGAGCCGATTGCTCCGTCAGCTTTTTTCCCAACACAAACCATCACCATTTACTTGGTGAAGAGGTTCCACTCTGTTTTGCTTTGTGTAAAAGCTACTCTCATCATTTCTTTCCATTCATTAGTATTTGTTTAGTTTCCTCTGAGTTTTCTTCCACTGGTTCCATAGCATCTCTTACGCTTTCAAATTGATCTGAGGAATATGTTGATATTTAAAATCAAATGTAGCCACATAGGAGGAGGATTAGTCATTCGGCCCCTCCCAGCTGTTCCACATTCAATTAGATCATGGGCTGATCCGAATTTTGATTCCATTTGCTCACCTTGTTCCTGAATCCTTAATTCTTCTGCCTAATAAAAATCTATCGAATTTGGGTCTTAAAATTTCAATGACCCCAGCGCTGTTGTGGAGAGAGTGTTTCAGGTTTCTACTATTTTTTGTTTGAAGAGGTGCTTCCGGAAATCAGCCCTGAAGATGTGCCCCGTGCTCCGGCCCGCCCATCAGAGAAAATGATTTCTCTAGATGTTAGTCAACTGCTCCAATCATCATAAACACCCTAAAAACCTATCCCTCCGTTTCTGTATCCAAAGGAATGCAGGCTTTGTCTATACTCATCCTCATAATGTAAAGCTATTGTCCCAGAATTATTCCCAGACTTCTTACTATTAATTAAAGCAAACTGGACATATTTCTAAGTTCAAAGTGCTTTGTAAGTATATGTTGTTACAGATTGCATTATTTTCATGTTGGATATTTCTAAGTTTATTTTGACACTGACAGTTAATTACAAGGATTTTTGAACAACTTTTATTTGCAGTTAAAAAAATGCAAATGGCATATAGACCATCTTATTGAAGTATATATTATGATTAAGTAAATTAAATTTGACTTCAATACTCTGTGGTTAATCTGTTGGCTCTGAGTAAATTTTGGCAGTGTTGCTCCATCAGCTCTCTGCCCACATTTCTACTACTACTCACTTTCAAACAATTCTTCAGGACACTGAGTGGGCAATGTTGTTGCCTCTTCCTGACTATCTTTTAGCCCCCATGAAGCATTACCAACTCTGCAGACATTGGAGATTAATCTCAGAAACACTGCCGTGAGCAACACCCAGTAGAAAAAAAAACCCACAGGAGCATTGATAAATTATTATTTAGTTTCAATTTCTTTGAACACTTTATTGGTTGTAGAAATATTGGAGGGAAAAATGTCTGTTTTACTGTGCAGGGTACTTGAACCCTCCAGGAACACATGCAGCCAGTCTCAGTAATCTTAGATAGCCAGGAAGAGGCAAAGGCAAAGTCAGGCCCAAAGACATATTTGAAGGTGAGTAGCAGCAGAAATATGAGCACGTTAGAAGCAAAAAAAGTTCCAGAAGAGGAGACAGTGATGCATTGGTATTATCACGGCACTAATATTGCAGAGACCCAGAGTAGGCTCAGGCGTCCCGGGTTTGAATCCCACCAAGGTAGATGGTGAAATTTGAATTGAACAAAAAATCTGGAATTAAAAGTCTACTGATGACCATGAATCTATTGCCGTAAAAACCCATTTGGTTCATTGATGCCCTTTAGGGAAGGAAATCTGCAGTCCTTACCTGGTCTGACCTACATGTGACCTCAGAGCCACAGCAATAGAACATAGAACATTACAGCACAGAACAGGCCCTTTGGCCTTCGATGTTGCGCCGACCAATATAAAAAGCAATGCCCCTCCAAACTAAACCATTCCCTTCTCTTCCATATACTTATCAACTAACCTCTTAAACGCCACCAAACTTGGCGCATCTACAACTGCTGCAGGCAGGGCATTCCACTCCCGAACCACCCTTTGGGTAAAGAACCTACCTCTGATATCCGTCCTATAACTATCACCCCTTAATTTAAAGCTGTGTCCCCTCGTGCTAGCTTTCTCCATCCTAGGAAAAAGGCTATCACTGTCCACCCTATCTAAACCTCTAATCATCTTATATGTTTCGATAAGGTCCCCTCTTAGCCGCCTCCTTTCTAACGAAAACAACCTCAAATCCCTCAGCCTCTCTTCATAAGACCTGCCCTCCATACCAGGCAACATCCTGGTAAACCTCCTCTGTACCCTCTCCAATGCCTCCACATCTTTCTTATAATGTGGGGACCAGAACTGCACACAATACTCCAAGTGCGGCCGCACTAGAGTTTTGTACAGTTGCAACATGACGTTGCGGCTCCGAAATTCAATCCCCCTACCAATAAAAGCCAAGACTCCATATGCCTTCTTAACAACCTTCTCGACTTGACTGCCTACTTTCAGGGATCTATGCACATACACACCAAGATCCCTCTGTTTATCTAGACTACTAAGAATCCTACCATTTGCCCTATACTCTACACATTTATTATTTCTGCCATAGTGCATTACCTCACACTTTTCCACATTAAACTCCATTTGCCACCTCTCGGCCCAGCTCTGCAACTTGTCCAAGTCCCTCTGCAAACTATAACACCCCTCTTCACTATCTACCACTCCACCGACTTTAGTGTCATCTGCAAATTTACTAATCCATCCTTCAATACCCTCATCCAGATCATTTATAAAAATTACAAACAGCAGGGGCCCAAAACAGACCCCTGAGGTACACCACTTGTCACCGAACTCCACGATGAATATCTCCCATCAACCACCACCCTCTGTCTTCTATCTGCTAGCCAATTCCTAACCCAATTAGCTAAATCACCCTCTATCCCATACATCTGCATTTTCTGCAGAAGTCTTCCATGGGCCACCTTATCAAACGCCTTACTAAAGTCCATATATACCACATCAACCGCCTTACCCCCATCCACCTCTTTAGTCACTTTTTCAAAAAACTCAATGAGGTTAGTAAGGCACGACCTACCCTTCACAAAACCATGCTGACTCTCTCCAATCAATTCATTACTCTCTAAATAACTATAAATCCTAACCCTAATTATTCTCTCCAATACTTTGCCCACAACAGAAGAAAGACTCACTGGCCTATAATTCCCTGGAAGGTCTCTCTTCCCCTTCTTGAACAACGGGACCACATTCGCTATCCTCCAGTCCTCCAGAACCACACCCGTAACCAACGACGACCTGAAGATCAGAGCCAGAGGCTCTGCAATCTCCTCTCTTGCCTCCCAGAGAATCCTAGGGTAAATCCCGTCCGGCCCAGGGGACTTATCCAACTTCAAACCCTCGAGAATATCTAGCACATCCTCCCTATCTACTTCGATACTTTCCAGTTTGCTACCCTGTACCTCAGTGTTCTCCATAACTACATTTACATCACCCTGCGTGAATACCGAAGAGAAATATTTATTCAGTACCTCTCCAATCTCTTCAGGCTCCACGCACAACTTCCCACTGCTGTCTATGACTGGCCCTAATCTTGCCCTAACCAATCTTCTATTCTTAACATATCTAAAGAAAGCTTTAGGATTCTCCTTAATCCTATCAGCCAAAGTCTTCTCGTGTCCTCTCTTAGCTCTCCTCAATTCACTCTTTAGCTCCCTCCTGGCTAATCTATAGCTATCCATTGCACTAACCGAGCCGTCAATCCTCATCCTGACATAAGCCTCCTTTTTCCTTTTAACCGGCAAATCAACTTTTTTCATACACCAAGGTTCTCTTACTCGACCATTTCCTCCTTGCCTGACAGGGACATACTTATCAAGGACTCACAGCAGCTGCTCCTTGAATAAGCTCCACATTCCAGATGTTCCCAGTCCCTGTAGTTTCCTAGTCCAATCTATGCACCCTAATTCTCTCCTGATGGCCTCATAATTACCCTTCCCCCAGCTATAACTACTGCCCCCAGCTTCATGCCTATCCCTGTCCATCACTAAGGTGAACGTAACCGAATTGTGGTCACTATCACCAAAATGTTCACTAACTTCCAAGCCTAACACCTGGTCTGGCTCATTGCCCAGCACCAAATCCAATGTAGCCTCACCTCTAGTTGGCCTATCTACATACTGAGTCAAAAAACCTTCCTGCACACTTTGTACGAAAACTGACCCCTCTAACGAGCTAGAGCTATAGCTATTCCAATCAATATTAGTAAAGTTAAAGTCCCCCATAACAATTACCCTATTACTTTCACTCCTGACCAGAATTGACTTGGCAATCCTTTCCTCAACCTCTCTAGAACTTTTAGGAGGTCTATAAAAGACTCCCAACAGGGTGACCTCTCCTTTCCTGTTTCTAATCTCATGTGGTTCACTCTCTAATGTGGTTCACTCTCACTGCTCCCTCAAAGGGCAATAAATGTTGGTCTAGTCAGGGTCACTGTCATGGCCAACCCATGGAAAAAAAATGCAACATTGCCAGGATTTACTCAAGGCTGGCATGGGGATTCAGCAGATAGCACTGCTGCCTCACAGTGCCAGGGAGTCAGGTTCAACTCCCAACTTGGGTCACTGTCTGTGGAGTTTGCACATTTAAAGTAAAAGTTTATTTATTATTTATAAGTAAGGCTTACATTAACACTGCAATGAAGTTACTATGAAATTCCCCTACTTGCCACAGTCTGATGTCTGTTTAGGTCAATGCACCTAACCAGCATGTCTTTCAGAATGTGGGAGGAACCACAGCACCCACAGGAAACCTATGCAGACATGGGGAGAACGTGCAAACTCCACATGTACAGTGACCCAAGCTGGGAATTGAACCTAGGTCCCTGGTGCTATGAAGCTAACCACTGTGCTACTGTGCTGCATTCTCTCTCTGTTTCATCCTCTGGGTGAGCCGCTTTCTATCACAGTCCAAGAGATCATTGAATCATAGAACCTTACACTGCAGAAAGAGACTCTTCGGCCCATCGAGCCTGCACCAAACACAATCCCACCCAGACCCCACCCACATATCCCCACACATTATACCACCAATCCCTCTAAGCTACTCATCCCTGCACACCCAGGGACAATTTCTTAGCATGGCCAATCAACCTAACCCACATATCTTTGGACTGTGGGAGGAAACCGGCGTATCCGGAGAAAACCCATGCAGACACGAAGAGAATGTGCAAACTTTACACAGACAGTGACCTGAGCCAGGAATCGAACTCAGGACCCTGGAGCTGTGAAGCAGCAGTGCTAACCACTGTGCTACTGTGCTGCCCCAATGTGCCGTTTAGGTGCATTGACCATGCTAAACTCTCCCTCAGTATAACCAAACAGGCGCCGGAGTGTGGCTACTAGAGGATTTTCACAGTAGCTTCATTGCAATGTTAATGTAAGCCTACTTGTGACACAAATAAACTAAAAAAAACTTTAAAGCCAACAGCTTAACTGCAGAGTCACCAGGATGGAGCACTGGATTCTGTCAGGTTGAAGTATGGTGGATGGGGTGAGTGGTGTGACCGTGAGACTATCTCAGGGATTATACCCAACACTTGCTGCAAATTCACTTTTTCAACGTGGATTATATACTTTGAAATGTTCTCAGGGAATCTTCATTTCCAGACTGTGCCTTAGACTGTTCAGAGATGTGTATTTGCAACTAATAAAAACCTTAGAATAGAAGTTGTCCTTTTAATTTTGTTCAGAGTTTGGAAGTATTTAATCCTAATCAGGTTAATCCTTTATTTTTCCAGCTTGTTTTGTTCTAGTCTTTCCAGATTTGTTGCTTCAAAAGCACATTTCAAAAAGTGGCTACTTATTAATTTGCCCTCGCATGACTGTAACACTACATTCTGCACTCTCTCATTTCCTTCTCTATGAATGCTATGCTTTGTTTGATTTGAGTTATTATTGTCATGTGTATTAACATACAATGAAAAATATTGTTTCTTGCACGCTATATAGATAAAGCATATTGTTCATAGAGAGGGAAAGAAGAGAATGCAGAATCTAGTATACTAACATAGCTAAGGTGTAGAGAAAGATCAACTTAATGTGAGGTAGGTCTATTCAAAAGTCTGATGACAGCAGGGAAGAAACTGTTCTCGAGTCGGTTTGTATGTGACCTCAGACTTTTGTATCTTTTTCTCAATGGGAGAAGGTAGAAGAGAGAATGTCTGGGGTGCATGGGGTCCTTCATTATGCTGGCTGTTTTGCTGAAGCAGTGGCAAGTGTAAACCGAGTCAATGGACAAGAGGCTCGTTTGCCTGATGATTGGGCTACATTCACAACCTTTTGTAGTTCTTTGCACTCTTGGACAGAGCAGAGACATTCCAAACTGTGATTCAACCAGATAGAATGCTTTCTGTGCTGCATCTGTAAAAGTTGGAGAGAGTCGTAGCTGACATACCAAACTTCCTTAGTCTTCTGTCTGTATAGTGTACAAGAAACAACACTTTTCACGGTACACTAGTACATCTGACAATAATAAATCAAAGCAAATAAAAAAAATCATTAAACTCACCCGGAAATGTTCAGAAACAATAAGCAGCAGCTCAGGAAGGAAATGAAGAGTTTGAAGGTGATTTTGCGAGCGTTTTGCTGACAGAAGCAGCCTCTGCTGCCTCATTGGGAATGTGAGGGATTACCAGCTGAGATTTTCCTTTAGTCCCAGAAATATTATTCGTTATAGTCTCATCCTGAAATTCAATCTTGATTTAATTTTAGATTTAAAAAGTGTTCCTGATTTTTAATTAATAGCCCTGAAAAATAATTTTAACTCTTTGTTGATTTGTTTTGGAGAAAAACGACAAAATAACAAAAAAAGTTAGTCAGTCCTTTAATTAAAAAAATATGGTTTTAACACTCTCAATCAGCCTCCCATCCATTGATTCTATCTACACTTCCCACTGCCTCGGAAAAGCAGCCAGCGTAATCAAGGATGCCACGCACTCCGGACATTCTCTTTTCCACCTTCTTCCTTCGGGAAAAAGATATAAAAGTGTGAGATCATGTGTCAACTGACTCAAGAACAGCTTCTTCCCTGCTACTGTCAGACTTCTGAATGAATCGACCTTGCATTAAGTTGATCTTTCTCTACACCCTAGCTATGATTGTAACACTACATTTTGCACTTTCTCCTTTCCTTCTCTATGCTTTGTCTGTATAACAAATAATACTTTTCACTGTACACTAATGCATGTGACAATAATAAATCAAATCAAAAGAACAAGTTTGGATAATAGAGCTTGTTTTGAAATCATCTGAACACTAATTAAATAATCAGCTCACATCCTGAAAAATCCAGAGCACTACAATAAACAGCAGCTCTTCCCTACATGAGGAATGTTAGTCCTGTCTCAATGGCACCTCTGCTGGCCAAATGTTAAATATAACTCACCGAGAATTAATCTATTCTTAACACAAGTTAAAGTAAGACTTCTTACTTCCATTTAATTCAAAGAAAGGTTTTTGTTAGTTAGCAGTTTATAGAGATCCTTTAACAGAGTCTAATGTTGCCCTTCACAAACAGTTACATTTGAGACAAAGCCATACAAATTTACTGTGGTTTGAAGACAGGAGGGTGACACTGGAATTCTCAAATTTCGAGATAACAAACTAGTAGAGATACTGAGACAAGGACAGAGAGGGGCAATGTGTTAGAGATGGAAGCCTCCTCCCCAGTGGTTCATTCAGAGCATCTGGTTTGATTCTGGGACTAGGTTGAGTTGACTGATCTTAGACCAGTACGGGTTTAAACATAGCTGAGTAAAAAAACGGACAAACACTTCCAGGATTCTGCATTCTGATCCTAGCGCTATAGGGTGGAATTTTATGAAAAAAAAATTCCAAGTGTCAAATGAGTAAGAAAATGGGTGAGTTTCAGACTTGGTTTTCAGATGAGATTGAAAATGGGATCTTATGGACTTAAGTACAAAAAAAAAAGCACCAGGATGTGATTCTCACCAGTAGAGGGAGGAGTGGAAGCTCGGTTCACCGATGAAGCGGACTGCTGAGCTCTCAGAACTTTGCACAGGGGCCCCAATTTCCCAGCCCTGGGAGATCTCCTGCCACCTCCCAACCCAATCCTGACCCTCTCCCCCCAATAAACATTGCCATCCCCTCCCCCTGCCCCCACAGACATTGGGACTCTCTCCCATGGGCATTACCACTCCCAAACCTCACTGATTGCCCCCCTGCAGAATTCCCTCCCTCCCTCCCACCCATGCAGACTTCCCCCTTGTCCCCCCTGTCCCCCCTCCCCTTCCCCCAGATCATGCCTCCAATTCCCTCTGTATTCACTCTGGCTCTGCCCCTTGGCACAGTTCCTGGCAAAACTATAGTGCATGGTGGACACTGCCAATGTGCCACTGGGCAGTGCCAAGTTTGCACTGTTCCATGGGCACTGCCACACCCTGTCCCTGACCACACGGTGGCTTCAATGGCCTCTGATTTCCTCCCTGCGAGGCCATCACATCTGGTGCCTGTTAGTGGGAACTATACATGATTCTCACCAGGGAGAATATTAATTGGAGAGGTGGTTAAGGTGAGTGAGCCTGGGCAATTACATCTGGGTCTTGTTAATGACATACAAGGCATTTCATTAATATTTAAATGGGTTTTGCACTCTTTCTGGATGCAAAATCAGTTTTGCTGGCAAACGGTGTCACTAAGATCAGGGAAGGCAGAAAAACCAGATGCAAAGCTGATTTTTCATCTCCCATCTGATTTTACTGCATTGTCTCATTGAATGTTGGGTGGGATGCGATGATAAGATCACAGTCATAGAGTTTTACAGTTCAAACTGAGGTCCCTTGACCCATCCTATCTGACCAGCCAGTAAACATCTCTCTATTCCAAAGCTATTTTCCAGCACTTGGTCCATTGCCTTGTATGCTATGGTGATTCAAGTTCTCATCTAAATGTCTCTTAAATGTTGTGAGACTTCCTGTCTCTATCACCTTTTCAGGCAGCGAGTTCCAGATTTCCACCTCTGGGTGAAAATGTTTCTCAAATCTCATCTAAATCTCCTGCTCCTGACCTTAAATCTGTGCCCCCTGTTATTGACCCCTATCGACCCTCTACCCAATCTATGCCCCTCCGTCTACACTCAAGCCCTGGGCAACTGCCGCTAAGGCATGATGTGTAAAACCTTTCAGCCCAAGTAGACCAAGGGGCTGGTAACTGGGTCAAATCCCTCACACTGTGTGTTTAATTCTAACTGTATGTAACTTCATTAAATTCATTATCAATAGTCTGAAAAGAATGGCACTCTCTACAATGGAAATATTGAAATGTAAAACTGAAGCACCTCTCTGAGTGTGTTGTGGTTTCTGGAGAGAATGGAAATATTATTGCAATTTACTGTTAGAACAATTTGAACTGTTCTGTAATGTGTCTTCAGATTTTATATGAATAAAGTGAATTTTTGCAAAAAGAATTATTCTGTGCTTCAGCTAATTAAGGCAAGTATCCTAAATGCCTTTTAAATCACCTTCTCTCCCTATCCTGCTGCCTTCTGGGAACTATGGACTTGCATCCCAAGGTCCTTCTGGTCCTCAGTACTCCCTGGTGTCCTGCCGTTAATGATGCAGCTCTGTCGGTTATCCATGGACATTGGATGAGGATGGAATCAACATGGCTGCAATAATTCACCACTCAGTCCATATTCACTCAGCTCAGGGTCATAGAGTTATAGCGGTTTACAGCATGGAAACTTGTCCTTCAGCCCAACTTATCCCTGCTTCCCAGTTTAGTCCCAATTACCCACATTTGCCCCATTTCCTTCTGTATCCATCTTACCCATGTGACTGTTTAAATGCTTTTGAAAAGACAAAATTGTACCCACCTCTACTACAATCTCTGGCACCATCCTCTGTGTGGAAAAATTACCCCTTGGACATTTTTGTATCTTTCCCCTCTCACCTTAAACAATTCCCTCCAGTTTTAGACTTACCTTTGGGAAAAGATGTCAACCACCTCACTGATCTATACTCATTATTTTATTGACCTCTATAAGATCACCCCTCAGCCTCCTATACTCCGCAGGAAAGAGTCTCAGTCTATCCAACCTTTCCTTATAACTCAAACCATTAAGTCCTGGTAGCATCCTAGTAAATTTTTTCTGCAGTCTTTCACACACAATTAACATCCACTTGAGCAAGGAGCAACAAGAGGAAGAGTCAATATCACCTGGCACAATGGTGCAGTAATTGGCACTGCCACCTCACAGCACCAAGGACCCAGGTAAATTCTGACCTCGGGTGACTGTATGGAATTTGCAAATTCTCCCCGTGTCTGTGTGGGTTTCCTCCAGGCGCTCTAGTTTCCTCCCACACTCCAATGATGTGCAGGTTAGGTTGAATGGCTGTGCTAAATTGCCCCTAAGATTAGTGGGATTACTGAGTTGGTGCAGAATTGAAAAGCGAATGCCTTTTTCTGCAGGATTCTGTGATTCTTTAGGAGAGTGAGAAAAGGGATAAAAAGCGGGGTGTTTGGATACAATCAGGAAACTGAATGTAGATTACACTCAGATTCATTTGCATAACTACAAATAATCTTCCCTGTGCTAGCAGTCAGTCAAATTACACTTTGTCATTTACACCTTTTTCTTTCAATTACAAGATAGTCCATGGTGTGTTTAGGAGTAGTATATTGGTGCGATGTTATTAAGACAGCTGAAAACAGTTTATCACACAAATAAATGTTTTACTAAGATTGGCCAATCCTCCACCTGTGAGTGCTGAAATAAGTGAAAATGACTTATTTCAAACTAGAATCATTTACCTGTTATTGGTGAAGTTTTGCCAGCTTCCTGTTCAGTTAAATATGGGAATATGTAAAAAGGTTTACAATTCACAAACTAATTCCTGCTTGCCTAAGAAATGGAATTCAATCTGAACAACATCCTCAAAACCTTCACAGTCACTATCAGCAGAAACTAATGATGCTCAATTTTAAACAAGTGTTAAAGATTATGGAATGCTCCTTTTAGTGTTTGGTTAACTTTTAAGCTCACCTGACTTACCTGATGAAGGGGCTCCGAAAACTAGTGGCTTGTGCCACTAGTTAAACCTGTTGACTTTAACCTGCTGTTGTGAGATTTCTTACCGACTTCTAAGCAGCAGCGATGTCCGTGTGGTTAAGGCGTGGGACATATAATCCAATGGGGTTTCTCCGCACAGGTTTAAACCTTGTTCACAGCGAGGGTGTATGAGAATGTTTCAGTGGCTCAAAGATGAACATCGATTCCCACTATTTTTGTGGGTGACAAGGTGGTACGGTGGTTAGCACTGCTGCCTCACAGCGCCGGGGACCTGGATTCGATTTCTGGCTTGGATGACTGTGCAAACTGCACACTGACATTCTCCTCATGTCTGTGTAGGTTTCCTCCAGTGCTCTGGTTTCCTCCCACAGTCCAAAGATGTGCGAGTTAGGTGGATTGGCTATGCTAAATTGTTCCTTAGTGTCAGTGAGACTAGATATGCATGGGGTTACAGGGAAAGGACCTGGATAGTATTGTCATCAGTGCTGACTCAATGGGACGAATGGTCTCCTTCTGCACCACAGGATTTTATATCTATATCTTGACTTATTTGTGATCCAACAATGTTTTAAACTCCATGATCTTTTGCATTGGTTCTGTCGATTTCACCCAATTTCGCTGAGAAAACCAACACATTCTCAGCCACAAAATACAAAACAAAGAAGGAAGAACAGTATAGCACAGGATGAGACCCTTTGGCTCTCCGAACCTGCGCCAAATATATTGTCTTATCCAGACCAAACACCCATATCCCGCTATTCCCTGTCTGTCCATGTGTCTATTCAGATAAGTTTTAAATGTTACTAATGTGTCTGCCTCAACCACGTCACTTGACAGTGCATTCCAGGCCACCTGGATAATGGAAAATTAGGAAGTTATCAGCAAGACCTATAAATAGACAGTGAGAGCCTGTTAGCAAGTCTAAAAGTAGTAAGCAATATGCAAATTGAGTTCAAAGCTGAAACTTAGGTTACTTCACTGCTTCGTTATCAGACTTTCAGAACTTCCATTGCTATTTTTTAGATTGGTTTTGTTCTTTTTGGGAATGCAATAAGAAAGGAATGATGTTTGCAGTTTCAATAATCTCTTTCAAAAGAGAATTGGATAAATGCTTGAATTCTGAAAAATGTCCAAGGTTATGCAGAAAGAGCAGGGAAGTGGGATGAATTTTATATCTCTTTCAAGGGGCCAGTACAAGCACAATGAGCTGAATGGCCTTCTGTGTTGTATGATTCTATCTAAATTTCCCTATAGTTTTAGGGAAATTGAAATTACAAATGTATAAACAGAACTCAAAGTTTCTTCACTTTCCTTCTCAGAGGTTGGCTAATTGTGATAAGGACTCAGTCAGAAAGGGTTGAATGGAGATGAGGTGATCTGGGCTGGGCACAAAACAACTCCGAAACAAGAAAAGATTTGTCCCACTTCTGCACGAGTCCCAACACAAACATAATCCCTGAAACACAGAAATTCAACACATTACAATGGAGTGTCTGAACAACATCGAAACCTGTCACACAGACTCAAATCAAGTCAGCCATAGATGTACCATCCTAAATCAGTTACCTCAGAACAAAGGGTATCAGAAATATAATTATAATACAATCCTATTGACTATTCTTGCATAAAATAAGCCTGCTTCTTGGAGAAACATTCAAAAACATTCTCTTTTCCTGTATGAATTGTTTATCTATACCTCCATAATCCCAGCCCTTCCCTTTCTCTGTAACCTCCTCTGGCCTGACAACCATCCAATATCCCTGCACTCTCATCCTGGTCCCTTGTCCCCCACTGACCTTCAGCACTATGTGTCTTCAGCTGCCAGGCCCTAAGTTCAGGAATTCTGGCCACTAAATTTATTCAAAGCAGAGTTAGACAGATTTGTGTTGGACAAGGGAGTTGTGGATTCGGGGATGGGGGGGGGGGGGAAAGGAGGAGGAGGAAGAAGGAACAGACAGCAGTGTGCAGCTGATCAGCCATGATCTTACTGAATGATGGGGCAGGAGGGCTCAAAGAGCCAAATGGCCTATCCTTGCTCCTCAATCTAACATTCCTATTACCTTCCTAAACTTCTCTATCTCTCCCCTCCTTTAAGGTACACCTTTAAAAACCCTTCCTCTTTGACTATGTTTTTGGTCACCTGCTCTAACATTTCCCTTTATGGTTTAGTGTCTAAATAAATCTTCAGAAGCAGAAGTCCCTTCACCAAAACCCCTTTATTTATAATTCTAACAGCAGTGCACAAAGTGCTCACAATCAGCAGTCTACCTTCAGAGATGCCAGAGGAACTGACACACCCAGTTAAATACAAAGAATAGACTCCCTGATTGGCCCATCAATTGACTCCTTAATCAGGGAGTTCATAATCCAATAGGCCAACCTCAATAGCTTGATTGAAACCATTACAATGTCTAATTTTGTTAACAGCCTTGGGTCATTTCATTATGTTAAAGGTGCTTTTTAAATGCAGGTTGTTGTTATTGCACCTGACTGAATATTAAACTGACCAAGCCGAATCAAGCAGAATCTGCAAGGAAAGGATCAAAAAATGTTTCTTAAGACATTGTCACAGAAGAAAAGTTTCTGGCATCTCACGTATGTGCTACGCAATTCACAGCAACAGCTCATCTTAATCTTGTGTGTGCTGAGGTCAGCAGGCAAAGACTCAATAAGTAACCTTTCAAAAACAAAAATGCTTTTTGTCACAATGACATGGTGGCCCAATGGTTAGCACTGCTACCTGAGACCTGGGTTCAATTCCCGGGTTGGGTCACTGTCTGTGTGGAGTTTGCACACTCTCCCTGTGTCCGTGTGGGTTTCCTACGGGTGCTTTGGACAGCTGCATTGACCGTGCTAAATGTTCCCTCAGTGTATCCAAATAGGCACCGGAGTGTGGCAAGTAGGGGATTTTCACAGTAGCTTCACTGCAGTGTTGATATAAGTCTATTTGTGACACTAACAAATAAAATAAGCTTTAAAAAACTGCACAAAAACTAATTGCTTCATTATCCAACTTGGAAAATGGACAATTCAGTTACTAATGTCAGGGTCTCCAATCCTGGTATATTTTGTCACACCATTAAACTGCTTAGAGTGATGTTACAAAGGGGGCAGAATCCAGACCTTTGCCTTGTTTCTGTGTTACCTGTGAGATTGTCTGTATTTCCCGAGTGGTCAGCCCAACATTATGAAGACAAGCAGAATTGCTGGGTGTTTCAAAGACTTGAAAATATATGTAAATACTATTCCAGCACTCCCAGCTATTAATTGCATTTCTTTTTCTTGTATTACTGTATTTTTCTTGATGCTTCCTTCAGGCTAGTCAGCTCTGTTTAATTAGCAGCACTCGCGCCTCTGAGTCAGAGGGCTCGAGGTTCAAAACCAATTCCAAGAAATTGAGTATATAATCTAGACTGACACTTCATTGCTGTATCAAGGGAGTGTTGCATTGTCAGATCAAGCGCAATCCTTCCGATCAAATGTGCATTTTGTTGATTTTAATGGACATCAAACATCCGAAGGCACAGTAAATATCTGGGCCAACATTCTTCCTTCATGCAACGCTACTAGAATAGCTAGCAGGGCAAGATGTCCAACACTGACGCCTTTAAATCCCACACAACAACTGCAGTTGTGACCATCAACAAAAAGGTCCACTTGCATTGGTCTCAAACTGCCTTCACATGGCCGAATATGTAATTCCAAATTAAATTTTATACACTGGGTTGCTGCCTAAGTTAAGGTTAAGATGGGATGATGTAATGTTATAATATCACACCAAAAACCATCATGGCATTTTTCAAAGCTCAGCTGATTCAGGAATGGAGACTTTAGTTTGGAAGTTAGCTAATGGAATGATGGTGACGACAAACCTGCCAACTTACCTCAGGGAGGCAATGTCCTTGTGATATTATTGCTGGACTATTAATCCAGAAACTCAGCTAATGTTCTGGGGACCCAGGTTTGAAGCCTGCCACAGCAGATGGTGGAATTTAATTTCAATTAAAGAAATCTGAAAGTAGGATTTACTGATGACCATAAAACCATTGTTGATTATCGGAAAAACCAGCTGGTTCACCAGTGTCCTTTAGGGAAGGAAATCTGCCATCCTTACTTGATCTGGCCTACATGTGACTCCAGAGCCCCAGCAATGATTCTCATATGGAGGAATAAACGAAAAGTGGTGGAATGGGAAGAATGAGCAGCTTCTCTGTTTCCATTAACCACAAACTGCACCATGAGTGTAAATCTTTAATTCAGTCATCAAAATGGCCAATCACTAAGCAGACTTCTCTCAATAAACTCAGTTCAAGGACAATTAGGGACAGGCAACAAATTTTGGCAGCTACTGCCACATCCTATAAAATAAAATTAACTTGTGTAAAGAGGAATACAGATAATCATGCGCCTTCACTCCTTTTTTTGTTTATATCCAATTCAATCCAATCAAAGTCCAATTCAAAGTCTCAGCAAGTTGAGACATTCCTGATGCAAACTGGGTTTTCACCTCCTGCCTTGGGCTTGATGTACATGATCCAAGCTGATTGGAGCAGGCATTGCACCTCCTCCAAGGCTTGATCTCATTTGCATCTTAGCCAAAAGGCCCAGGTGCTGCTTTAAAAAATTGCTTCAAATGAAGCCTCAGCGTAACCTCATGATGTCAACCAAGAATAGGATGCCAAAACTATACTTGATCTCAACCAAAAGGCTGACTTCTTTGCTCTTTACCCACACTCTTTAAGCAGTTGCCAATTCCTTTTCAAACACACTATTGAATCTGCATCTTTCAAGCTCTCAGGCTCCACATTTCAAATCCTCACCACTTGTTACATCAATAATCTTTTCTTCATCTAATGCACTCCAAGCCTCCAACTTCCTCCCTATGATTGGCTTCAGTGCTGCCATTACAGTAAGAAGTCTGACAACATCAGGTTAAAGTCCAACAGGTTTGTTTGGTAGCAAAAGCCACTAGCTTTCGGAGCGCTGCTCCTTCATTAGGTAAGTGGGAGGTCTGTTTGGTAGAACTCCCACTGGCCTGATGAAGGGGCAGTGCTCCAAAAGCTAGTAGCTTTTGCTACCAAACAATCCTGTTGGACTTTAACCTGATGTTGTGAGACTTCTTTCTGTGTTTATCCAGTCCAATGCCAGCATCTCCACATCATAGTTGCTATTACCCTGAGTGATAATATAGGGAAAGAGATTAAAAACTCACCTGGACCCTTTAAACAAATGCTGTACAGATACATGGATTTGGGCCTGTGTCTATGGGAGTTTGCGCATTCTCCCAATGCTTGTGTGCATTTTCTCTGGGTGCTCCGATTTCCTCCCATACCCAAAGATGTGCTCTTAGGCTGTTTGACAAAACAAATTCTCCCTAAATTGTCTCGCAAATTTGGTTCCAATGCAGATTTCTATAAACATTGACAGGGATCATGGGTGGAAGTGGGAACATCGGGGTGGCAGCATGGGCTCGTTGGGCTGAAGGGCCTGTTTGCCGTGCTGTTTTGTTCTTTGTTCTTTGCTTGCAAATACTCAGTGTAACAAGGGGTTGGGAGCATTCTCACAGATGTTATTCTATTTGTTCTACATTCTTTGCTAAGTAGAAGGAGGTAGATATGATTTTCCATCACTTAGTACAAAACATAATCAATGCATCTAAATGACTGAATAAGCCAGGGGATAATATGATACTAAAGCAGTTATTAGGTTTTGTGATCGTAGCAATGGAACAGGGAGCACAAGATAAGCCATTATAAGTGAAAGTGGATTCCTGTTTCACAGTGTAACATCAGAGATTTGTCTAACAAAAAACAGGGATAGGAAGTTGCAATATGGTGTGGGGCTCCTCATCCCTGTCTACCAGTCAGGGTTCAAAGAACTTGGAGGTCTTGAAATATCAGTTAGAGGAGCATTGAGCAGGAACAGGTCATAAAAGAAAACATGGAATCTCTATAATGCGTAAGCAGGTTATTTGGCCCATCAATTCTGCACTGACTCTCTGATAGAGTATCCTACCCAGATCCACCACCACCCTATCCCCATAACCCCACATATTCACCCCACTAATCCCTCTAAATTACCCCATTCAGGGGTAATTTAGCATGGCCAATCCACCTAACCTGCACATTTTTGGACTGTGGGAGGAAACCGGAGCATCCGGAGGAAACCCATGCAGACACGGGGAGAAAGTGCAAACTCCACACAGACAGTGACCCAGGGTTGGAAAGGAACCTGAGTCCCTGGCACTGTGAGACAGCAGCGTTACCCACTGTGCCATTGTGGTATCAAAAGAGATGCAATATTTGGCTGTCTGGGCCCAAAGCTCTGGAATTCCTTCCCGAAAATGTGCCACCTCTCGAGATCTCTTTCCTACTTTAAGACAGTCCTTAAAATCTACCTGTTGAATGAATGTTTAATCACCAGTCCCTAGTATCCTCCATGTCAAACTCTGTTGATTAGTTGGAGTTTGACTACATTATTAATGCTATACAATTCACAGAATTTACACGCAGAATGAGGCCACTCAACAATTGACAATGTTTTCCCCACGTAATGCTGCACATTCCTCCTTTTCAGATGATGATCCAATTCCTTTCTGGAAGCTTGGATTGAACCTGCCTCCGTCACATCCTAAAGCAGCGCATTCCAGATCATAACTGTTCCCCCTGTGGAGAAGTTTTTCTCCTTTTCCATTGCTTCTGCTGTCAGTTACCTTAAATCTGTGCCTTCTCATTCTCGTTCCATCTTCCGATGGAAACAGGTTCCCAATGAACTCTGTCTGAACCCCTTATGAACCTTCTGTCAAATCGCTGCAAGGAGTTTAGACTCATCATCTCCCAGCCATCCAATAACTGAAGGGGATTTTCATAGTTGCTCCTACTTGTGACACCAATAAATAAACTTTAAACTACCCACTCACTGAAGCTCCTGGAAACATTCCTGTCAATATTTCCCAATGACTTCCCACCTTTCCAAAATGCAACTTGTTGCCTTTTCATCAGGAAGTTCAACCCATTGTGGGGAATGGCCTTGGGGGAAAAAACCCAATTCCTCATTGTCAATAAATCCTACAGTTTTATTTGGGGAAGTGGAGGGAGGAGTGAAGACTGAAATTAATTGTTCTGATGGGGGAAGGGGGGAGGATTCAAATGAATATTTTGTCACATTAAGAAGTTGTTTATTTGCATAACTCTCCCGAGTTTTTCCAAGTTGTGAACAGGTTAAGGAAGGAATGGGCCAACAGTTTGCCCTGGGTTGAATTTTGAACACACACAACAGCACCAGGCACTGGTTAGATCTGCCCCTTCCCCAGTCTGGGGAGGGGGGGGGAGATCTTTCTGTTCCTGCCTCCCTCCCACCCCTGGGCGCATCTTCTGAGTTCATTCTAACAGCGGTAGAGGGGCAGAAGTTGTTTGTCTGAACTGACAACGAGTTCAGTAGAGACAGCAGAAAGATTCACAGGATTGTCTGCGAAACAGCTTTCACTCCGGAGGACAATCCTCCTGCATGGAGAGAGAGAGAGAGAGAGAGATAGGGAATAAATCTTGCTGCTGTCTAATGTGCCCTGGGAAATCAGGAACTTTACCGCCAACATGCAACTTAATCCTAAAGGGAATAAATTCTAGATTCCCAGATCTGTAAATGATTTAAACAGCAGAGATTGCGACAGGAGCCAGTCAGTATTTGGGGATTGAGAATGGGGCTGCAGCATTCACAGTTTGATCTGCTTTTTACTGACAGGCACAGCCTGGCAAATGCCAATCAGCTGGTCCCTGCTGCCCATCAATGGGTCACACACGTTAACTCCATGCCTCCCGTTGCCATGGTGAGCGATTTGCTTTCATCATTGAGGAGGCACTATTTGAGAATGAAAAATATCGAGATTATTCCTTTCAAAAAAAAAACAGCATGCCCCTATTGAAATGGTCTTTCCCACTTTTTTTGATGCCTGGGCTATTTTTAACCTTCTCCTGCAATGTGCTTCGATTCAAAAGCTTCACATTAGATGTGAGTTTTTTTTAAAAAGCAGACTGCTCCGGACTCACAGCGAGAGGGAGGCTCAACCTCAGCAACCCATTTGCAGGATTAGCCAAGGGGACTGGGCTAGGAGTGTGTGTGAGAGGCAGCTCCGACTGTAACTGCGGGAACCTGTCTGGGGTTATCCAGTCCCGCCGCACACATTATCCAGCCTCTTCAATGCCTCTCGCTGCCGGGAGTTTCCAGCTTGGCAGATTGGAGCTGACTGGGAGGGAGTCACATACACACACACACACCGCCTGGCCATGCCTGCGCTGCGCCTGATCCTCCTGCTCCACATTGGGATCCTTGGTGGCTTCGGGGGGCTTCAGAACTCCAGCAGCAAGCAGAAAGCTGCCCCTTCCCGGGGCTGTGATGGGTCCCAGCTCTCTATCGTGGTCCTCACTCCAGGCGGAGGCTCAGTGAAACCAACTGCGGAGATAGCCGAGGCTGCCAACTATTTCCTGTACACTGGAGATGCCTCCAGACTGGGGCAGGTGAACTGCACAAAGAGGCTGGAGATCAGAGGGGCGAAGGGAAATCCGGCTGCCAGTCTCCAATCCTTGCTCCATGGGGCAATAGATACAATGATTCACGCCATCAATTTCCTCAACTTGGTCTTTCAGACCAATGACATCAGGGAGTCGAGTGTTCAGGAAGATATTGAATGGTATCACGCTTTAGTCAGGAGCATCGTGGAAGGAGATGCCAAAATCTACAAGACGTTACTCATCCTGGATGTTCCCACCATCCCTTCCAAATCCCAGCTGATATTCCAGGCGACCAAGCGAGAGGGGGAGATCGGGCTGCAGGAACTCTCCCCCAGCTCCCCTTCCCTGGATAACCACACCGCGGAGAAAGAGTGGTTCAAGGAGCTGAAATTCGGAAGGAAAACTTTGCTCAACAAGAGGGTCTTAGAGAATGACCTGAAAACCATGGACAGCCCGAAATGGGCCCGGGGAGATAGTTACGTGATTGACAAAAGCCACATCAAGTGGTCAACACCGTTCTTAGATTGTGAAGATGAGAAATTCATCCCCAACTGGATGATAACTTTGTCTTCCGCTTTCTATGGCCTGAAACCCGACCTCAGTCCCGAGTTTAAGTGAGTTTAACAACATTTCTTGATTTGCTTTTTCTAACAAAATAAATCTATATAATTTGTTCAGTAAATATGATTATCACCCCAGGCTCAAGACAAATCTCGCCAGATTAAATCTTTACAGAAATATTTCGCGTTTGGTTTGAGTGGATTGGAGAGTGGGTTCTATTCCGTTTGTTTCTCAATGTTCGACTCAAACTTCCTCCTTTCTCTTCCTGTGTCCTTTTGCTTCCGTCTGTAAGATCATTTTGAAGTTGGTTATTGCGAAAAGCATCCGCCAGGGTTGGTCAAACTCAAACCGTTTTTTCCAATGGAAAAAGGTGGCAAAGCTTTTGTTCCAGTTTGGGTTCTGTTACCCCAAATAGGGAGAGACTGCTACATTCCCCAGTCTCCCAGTAAGGGTAAATATTAACTAGGCACAGGAGCTGAGTAAGTTGGTACATTCTCAAATCCGAGATCTTCGCATTGTTCAGCATAAGATATACATACCTCCATCTCCATGCTAAAGTTGTTATAGTTGGAAATAATCTTTGGGAACCACCCCCCACACCCCTCACAGGGATGTGACTGATTCCCTGATACTTTTAACCTGCACAATGAGCAGCTATTGAGAGAAAGGGACATACCACCCTGCTCCCTGCTTAATATCACATTTCTCCCCTCTCTTCCCAAACAAGAGATCATGTAAAGAGCCATCGCCTGAGCTTCAAAAGAGGTTAAACCAGACAATTATTTAGCAGCTGGAGCATCTGTGAAGAAACAGGAGTTAACATTTCAGATGTGATCTTTCATAGCAAATTTTTTCTCTCCTACAGATGCAGCCAGACCTGTTGAGTATTTCCTATGTTTGTTTTTATCTCAGATTTCAGCTCTCTGCAATATTTTCCTCTTGTTTTTAAAGAACCTGCAGAAAGAGTGACACATCTGTACACTTACTGTTTACCAGTGTACAATGAGAGAACAGACTGTGTTGATATACATCCTGGTGTCACTATGAGGAAAACTATACAGGTTTTTTCTGTCCAGATCTCCTCTCACAGAAGGGTTTGCCGCTTGAAAGAAAAGCTTGGAAGCAAAATATTACGTCGAAATGGGCACAAAAATAGTCCATTCAATCACTTGAGTCTGTTCCCTCGTTGAATTAGATCATGGTGGATCTGAACCATCTTTGGCAACATTTGGTCCACATTCTCTGGTATTCTTACCTGTCATCCCAGTTTTCAACCTTTTAATGGACCTCCGATATTCCTGTAGGAGTATGACTGAGCGATCAAAGATGCCGGATTGGAGTTCAGTCTCGGAAGAGGCTTGGATTTCATTCCCACCACTGTCCGAGTGAGTTAGTTCATTTGGCCGCAGGGAATTGTAGCCAATTCTGGTCACCCGAGGATATGAAAGTGTTGGAGAGGCTGCAGCAAAGATTTGACAGAGGTGTTCAAAATTGTGAGGGGTCTGGACAGAGTTGTTGAAGAGAAATTGTCCCGTTGATGGAATGATCAAGAATAAGAGGCCACACATTTAAAGTGAATGGTAAAAGTAGCAACAGTGACAGGGGAGTGAGTGGATCCATAATCGCTGTCCGAGAGACAGATTCAATCAAGGCTTTCAAATAAGAATTTGTAATTATCTGAAACTAAATTATTTGTAGGGCTATGGGGAAAAGGTGAGGGAATTGCATAAGGTGAGCTGCTCTTGCCAAGAGGCAACACAGATACAATGGGCTGAATGGCCTCCTTCTGTGTTGTATCTATCCTCTGATTCTGTGATTCATTGTCTTTTGCAAAAGGTGATGGGGACGAGGGGGCAGAATTCCACATTTCTAACAAATACGGTGTAAAACTCCATCTCAACTTCACCTCTAAATGACCTTGCTGTAATTTTCGATTGTATCCCCCTATTTTGATTCCCCATTAGACAAAATAGTTTCTCCATGTCTACTCTACCAAATACTTTTAACATCTTAATCACATCAGTTCCATCAACCATTGACATGTTTAATACATCCCAGGTTTATCCCAGCCTGTTTTCATAGTTTAACCCTTCAACTCTCCGAAAAATACAGATGCTGGAAGTAAAAAACAAAAAAAAACTCCAGAAACACTCAGGTCTAATGTTAATTCTATCACTCTCTCCCTTTCCCAACCCCACCTCCCACCCTCCCATCCTCTCAAATGTTAACCCTATCACTCTCTGCCCCCCACCCCCAACCCTTCCTCAAATGTTAATCACATCACTCCCTCCCACCCCACCCCTCACACCTCCCATCCCTCACCCCCTCAAATGTTAGCTCCATCACTCCCCTCCCCACACCCCTGACCTGCTGAGTGTTTCCAGTACTTTCTGCTTTTATCTTTGTTTTGAAAAAGAGCCTCATGATTTGAAAAGAAATGGAAAGTTCGGAAACCCCTAAAAAAAAACACTGAGAAAAGAAGAACTTTACAAGGTGAGGGTATTGGTTAGGATGGTGAAGTTAGAATGATTCTCCTTGGAGCATTGATGGAGATTCTGACAGGTTTAGATCACATCAGGAAAAACAAGCTGTTCCCATTGGTTGATAATACAAGGTCTCACCAACAGGTTTATTTGTTAGCACGAGCTTTCAGAGCGTTGCTCCTTCATCAGGAACGGCACTCCAAAAGCTCATGGTACTGAATAAACCTGTTGGACTTTAACCTGCTGTGGTAATGCTGGCATCTCCACCCAATGGTACAGATTCTATGGTTCTAAATGTGCAAAGCTCGGGGGATAGAATAGAGAGATAGGACTTACTGATGGAAAGCTAGCAGGAATTCAACTGGCTGAGCGGTTTCCTGTAATAATTCTATGAGAATTAAAAGTAAATGATGCATTTATGCAGTTTCAGGGAGAGTTTGTACAGGTCTAGTCATGTGTGACTCTTCACCTGTGAAGGCTGCTTCATCCGCCCATCATTCCATAATAAACAGAATGCATGTGGGTGTGATGTTGAACTGTCACTCCAGGCACCAACCTATCTATAAACAGATGAATCACCCAGTCTCACATCAAAGTCATTTTTATATTTAATTAATGCGGTTGTTTTAATTGCTGCCAAATTCATTGTTTACTTTCTGAGGTGAGATTAATGATTGCTCTGTGATATTAACAGGCACTGCCATGTCCCTCAGGGGGAAGTCTGCAATGCTCCATTCTGTTTGGGGGAGGAACGCTCTGTATTCCCAAGGGAAAACTATATCTGCCTTGCTTTCATTTTAAACATTATGGTTAATATCATGCGATATGTCTCACAGTAGTCTGGTGGGTGGAGCTCTGACAGTCTAGTCATTTTTAAAAACCTTCCTCTCGTCTCCAATTTCCCTTCCTTCCGTTTTTTGTCCAGTTACACTGATTGGCTTGCATGGCCAATTCCGAATGCATTAGATTTTACTACAGGCACATGTTGGCCACACCAGGTAGAGGTGACAGAATTTCTTCCCTGAAGGACATTAATGAACCCACTTAACTTCACAATTGGCATGTTGAGATTTAGGCAGGATTTTCTCAATGGGCTCCAGGATGAGGAATGGTTGAGGACTCTGGGTCTGTACTCATTGGAATTTAGAAGGATGAAGGGGGGATCCTATTGAAACTTACAGGATACTCTGAAGCCTGGATAGAGTGGACATGGGGAGGATGTTTCCACCAGCAGGAAAAACTAGAACCAGAGGGTGCAACTCAGGCCAAAGGGACAATCCTTTAAAACAGAGATGAGGAGGAATTTCTTCAGCCAGAGACAGATGAATCAGTGGAACTCTTTGCCACAGAAGGCTGCATTGGTCATTGAGTATATTTAAGACAGAGATAGATAAGTTTTGATTAATAAGGGGATCAGGGGTTATAGGGGAAAGGCAGGAGAACGGAGATGAGAAAAATATCAGCCATGATTGAGTGGCAGAACAGACTGGATGGGCCGAGTGGCTTAATTCTGCTCCTATGTCTTATGGTCTGGGACAAAAACGGTGTTTCTGAGCCTCTACTTGCTAGCAGCTAAACTGGCAGAATTATTTTTCCAGAGGATGCGACCTAACTGGTCACTTTTTGCTTTACTGCTCTATTAAGGGTGGATGTGGGATGTGAATTACAGTACCTCAGTCAAAATGTCTCCAGCAGTTAGAGCCTTGGCAACCCCATCTAAAATGTTGGGCACTGATGACCGAGGTCAGAGGCCACAAGGGATCTTCAGCGTAAAGGTATAAATTTAAACTAAAACTCCCTGCGGGACTCGATACGGCAGAACAAACTCTTTCCAGTAGTTTGAACCATGTGGGTGCCCAATCTTTGGGGTGCGGGGCCTCTAATGTGCCCCAAACTGCTGTAGGGTGACTGTCTTCATTAAATTTTAGTCTCGTTATGCGGTGGTACACTTCTCATCATTGGTAATTTTTTAAAATTCATTTATGGAACTTGGGTATCGCTGGGCCAGCATTTATTGCCCATCCCTGATTGCTTGAGGGCAGTTGAGATCAACACATTGCTGTGGCTCTGGAGTCACATGTAGGCCAGACCAGGTAAGGATGGCAGATTTCCTTCCCTAAAGGACATTAGTGAACCAGATGGTTTTTTTCTGATAATTGACACTGATTCCATGGTCATCAGTAGATTCTTAATTCCAGATATTTTTTATTGAATTCAAATTTCACCATCTGCCTTTGGGGATTCGAACCCAAGTTCCCAGAACATTAACTGAGTTTCTGGATTAATACTCCAGCAAGAATACCACCAGGCCAACACCTCCCCTAGAAGATGGGTTTTCTCCGTGTGCTCCGGTTTCCTCTCACATCCCAAAGATGTGCTCTTAGGCTGATTGGCAGAACAAATTCTCCCTAAATTGTCTCAAATTTGGTTTCAATGCATAGGTCTATAAACATAGACAGGGATCACGGGTAGAAGTGGGAACATCGAAGAGGCAACCTCGGCTTGTTGGGCCGAAAGGCCTGTTTCCCGTGCTGTTTTGTTCTTTGTTCTTTATTAAACGTGCAAATTGGCTATTTGCCTCTTTCTTCACTGTCGGCATTCTATCATTCCTCTCACAGTCTAACGATGTGCAGGTTAGGTGGATTGGCCACGCTAAATTGCCCCTTAGTGTCAGGGGGACTAGCTAAGGAAAATGCATGAAGTTATGAGGATAGGACCTGGGTGGGATTGTGGTCAGTGCAGACTTGATGGGCTGAATGGCCTCCTTCTGCACTGGAGGATTCTTTGATTCTCTGGTTTTCCTTCCACCCTTAGGAAGACATTGTTTGACATTGCCAGCCCGATCACACCAGTGAGAATCTGATGCAAACTGACATGCTGCTAATCTCTGGTACCACAGCATCTGAAATGAGTTTAAATTTCAGTGAATTTCACTATATCCAAGCCCTTTCTCTCTGCATTTGGAAATAGTCCTATAAGGAGCAGGCCCAGGATGATGGATTGAATGCTCTCGTTCTCTGTGACTAATGTCTATTGTTGTGACCATCAGTGGATTGGATGAGGTAACAAAACAGCCTGATCCTGGGAAATGAGTCAACAGAAGCATTCATGCAGAACCTGTGCACTTGCTAATAATATCATTTCACCATTGTCAACCTGACAGATGAATTTTAACTGTTAACAAAATAGATTTTAAAATTGAGTACCCCCCCTCCCCGCCCCCACCACCCTCATCCCGAGACTGAGTCAACAGAGACTGACCTGTGACCTCACCTTTCGACTGAATTCTGGCCCAGTATTGGTGGCCCTACTCTCAGCTGTCTCCATCAATCTTGTCTAACCTTTAGTCAGAGGCTGGGGGGCAATGAGCACATTTCTGAAAGATCATGTTTAGCACAGATTTCAACATGATTTTTAAAATGTCCAGAGCAAAAAAAAATGATTGTTAATTAAAGCAGAGCATTAGCGAGTATCGGGGGAATGTATCTGCCTAACTGCCTCATCATCATCTTTATTCTCACCCACTGTGAGGATGGATGGGAGTGCTCGATGGTGTATGTGTGGATAAGCGTGAATGAGAACCTGGAGACTTGGACAAACCAGACTTATTGACACACTCCAACGCCAAACACACACTCCCCTCCCTCTCTCTCGCCCCTTACACTTTCTGACCCCTCCCCACACTCCCTCACTCCCTCACACTCTCTATCACTCTCACATTCACTCTCTCCCTTCACACTCTCTCTCTCCCTCACATTCTCTCTCTTTAGCACACTCACACTCTCCTCTCATACTCTCCCTCCCCTCACACTCTCACTCCTGCACACTCATTATCTCCCTCACACTCTCTATTTTCCTCACACGTTCACTCTCTCTCACCTCATTTTCTCAGTTCCTCACACTCTCTATCCCCCTTGCACACTCACTCTTTCCCTCACACTCTCTCTCCCCCACACTCTCACTCGCTCCCTCACACTGTCTCTCCCTTCACACCCTTTATTTCCCTCACACTCTCCGTCCTCTCACACTGGGTTCCTCAGCTGCATGGTCCTCACTTTCCTTCTTCTCGACTGCCCAGACCTCCGTTCCTCCCCATGGCCGTTACTGTCTCGTGGACCTGACTCCCTGGCCCCCCCCCTTGCCAGCTGACTGTTCCTCTCTGTTCCAGTTCCCTTCCCCCGTGCCCCCAGCTCCCCAATCTTTAACTCCACACTCCTCACCTTCCAAAACTCCCTCTGACCCCGACATAAATCCAAATTGGTGGTGAAATGCTCTCCTCCAATGAATTTTACAAGGAAGCCTTTTTTTGGTATCACAATCCGGTTCCTGACAATCCAGCACAAAACGTTTTTTGTTATCCTTTTAGTCATCCTATTCTTAATTATCCGGACTGTATGATTTCGGAGGATGGTTAAGAAATCAGTGACATTGCTGTGGTTCTGGAGTCACAGGTCAGGCAGACTGAGTGAGAATTTCCTTCACTAAAGGGCAGTAGATGATGTTTTTAAATATAACAGTTTCATCATGACTGAATCTAGCTTTCAATTCCAGATTTTTATTAATTGGATTTAATCCCACCAGCTACTGAGGCAGGATTTGAACTCATGACCCCGAAGGATTAACCCAAGCCTCTGGATTACTAGCCCAGTGACTTTACTGCTGTGCCACTATCTCCCCTACACTAATACCCCCAAGGCAAATGTATTCCGCTGTGCTAACTCAGACATTGTTGGGGAAACCATGCTGAGGTCGGAGAGTGGACAAGCCGAGGGAGCTTTGCTCTTCATCTAACTCTGCTATTCATCTTCTGGGAATTCCTGATGTAGGGATAGGTGATTTGAAAGGAGAGGTGATTTATCCTTCACCTTGTTAAGATCAAAAACCCTTGAAAGAATCAATGAATGTGAAATATCTTTAAATGACAGTCCCATGTCAAGCTAAGTTTATCGCAAAGAGTCTGATCCATAGTACATCATATTCAAATTTACAAAGGCCATTTGTTCAGTCCTAGAGGTTTATTTGTTTGTGTTTAAATTTGACCAGCCTGTTACTGGTGAACGAGAATGGATTATTGCATTATGTTTCAGCGTGGTACATGTACAACTGGTGAAATGTTAATTTGATGCACAGGGAATTAAAACAGCTTCACATTCTCAGCTGACTAATCCGTGATCTGTGAAATGGTGCTCTTTGTTGAAGCTGGAACTCACAGTTATCAGCAGTTCCAAGTATTGAATCAGAATCATACAGCAGAGAAGGAGGTCATTCAGCCCATTGTACCCACGCATGTTCTTTGAAAGATTAGTCTTAAACCAAGATTTATTCTTTTCAGAATATTTAAACTCTCTTCTAAAAGTTACAGTTATATCTGCTATTAGCACCATTCAAACAGTGTCTGCATCCTAACCACTCACTCTGTAAAAATAATTTGGTGATAATTTAACCTGAGACGAAGGCAAGGCTGAGTAGGTGAGGGGGGGGGGGGGGGGGGGGGGGGGGGGGGGGGGTGGGGGGCAACATGAATAACCTGAGCTAGGATGGAAATTGAACCCATACTGCTGGTGTAATTACCAACTGAGTTAATCGATTCCCAAAACCCTATATCAATAAGACGGCACGGTGGTTAGCACTGCTGCCTCACAGTGCCAGGGACATGGATTTGATTCCCAGCTTGGGTCACTGTCTGTGTGGAGTTTGCGCATTCTCCCTGAGTCTGCGTGGGTTTTCTCTGGGTGCTCCAGTTTCCTCCCACAGTCCAACGATGAGCAGGTTAGATGGATTGGCAATGCTAATTTGCCCCTTAATGTTAGGGGGACTAGCTAGGGTAAATGTATGGGGTATGGGGACAGGGGCTGGGGGTGATAGTGATTGGCGCAGACTCGATGGAATAAATGACCTCCTTTTACACTGTAGGATTTATGAAAACCGATTTGAGAAACTCTTATTAAATCTCCCCTGAACCACCTCTGCTTGAAAGAGAACAATTGGAGCTTCTTAACTCTGTCTGCATGAACAAAGTCCCCTGGTAAACCTATAACCAACGCTTTGGCATTGCTGTCAGATTCAGGCATTCAATTTACCTGATCCATTTCAGTGACGTTTCCTGATAACTTACTTCACAAGTCAATGACCAAAGTTAGTAAAACAGCAACCCATTCAAAACCCATCATTTCCCCATTCCCAAGTTTAATATCTATGATTCCAGATGGAAATGTGATAATAGGGAGGAGTGGACCCCCAATCCCATAATTCACTCATGTCCATTGACAACACCAAGTCCCCACTCTGATGGAGAATACCCAGGCTTGATAACGGAGCATCCATTTGTGACACTAAATATGTCAATCATGGCTCAGTCATTAGTAAACTTGCCTCTGAGAAACCAGGCTGTGATTTCTGTGCCACTCCAGTGACTGGAGGAAAAAAACAAGGTCTGACACACCCAGTGTGGTCCTGCGTGTACTGCACTATTAAACATGAGACTGGGGGAGATGAAGACTAGTGGTATTATCATTAGACTATTAATCCAGAAGCTCAGTTAATGTTCTGCAGACGTGGGTTCGAATCCGGCGATGGAGGACTTGAATTCAATAAAATATATCTGGAATTAAGAATCCACTGATGACCAGAAACCATTGTTGATTGTTAGAAAACCCCAGTTGGTTCAATAACAACGTTTTGGGAAAGAAATCTGCTATCCTTATCTGGTCTGGCCTACACGGCCAAATTTCCTTCATCTTCTAAGAAGAAATTTGGCATGTCAGCTACGACTCTCACCAACGTACGCAGATGCACCATAGAAAACATTCTTCCTGGTTGTGTCACAGCTTGGTATGGCTCCTGCTCTGCCCAAGACCACAAGCGACTACAAAAGATCATGAATGTAGCCCAATCCATCACGCAAACCAGCCTCCCATCCATTGACACTGTCTACATTTTGGGCTGCCTCAGCAGTTGAGCCCGGGTCCCTGGCGCTGTGAGCCAGCAGCGCTAAGCATAATTAAGGACCGAACGCACCCTGGACATTCTCTCTTCCAGCTTCTTCCGTCAGGAAAAAAAAGTCTGAGGTCACGTGCTAACGACCTCAAGAACAGTTTCTTCCCTGCTGCTGTCACACTTTTGAATGGACCTACCTCGCATTAAGTTGATCTTTTTCTACATCCTACCTTTGACTGTAAAACTACATTCTGCACTCTCTCATTTCCTTCTCTATGTTTTATCTGTACAGCGTGCAAAAAACAATGCTTTTCACTGTATATTAATACATGTGGCAATAATAAATCAAATCAAAATGTGACTCCCAAGCCACATCAATGTGTTTGACTCTCAACTGCCCTCTAAATGGCTGACCAAGCCACTCACCACCTCCTTCTCAAGGGCAACTAGGACTGGGCAATAAATACTGGCCAGCCAGCGAAGCACATGTCCCATGAATGAATAATAAAAAATACAATCTAGAAGCCATATCAGTCTCTTAGTTGTGATTAATAGATTTCATGGCACTCTGTTAAAGAACAGCAGCAGAGAAATTTCCAATGTTGGCCAACATTTACCTCAACCAGATAATTAAAATCAATTATCCGGTCATTATCGCATTGCAGTTTGTGGGAGCTTGCTGTGCACAAATTGCATCTTGCATTACCACAGTGGCTGTTAGATAGTGTTTAATTTACTGTAAAATGCTTTGGGACATTCTGAAACTGTGACAGATGCAATGTAAATGCAAATCTTTCTTTGAGCCCATCACCTGATACTAACCTGCTGTTGGAATTTCAATGTACAATTACATTATGGGCAGCACAGCGCTGAATGCTGCTGCCTCACAGTGCCAGGGATCTGGGTTCAATTCCTGGGTTGGGTCACTGTCTGTGTGGAGTTTGCATGTTCTCCTGTTTCCTCCGGGTTCTCTGGTTTCCTCCTACAGACAAAAGATGTGCATGTTAGATGCATTGGTCATGCTAAATTGTCCCTTCGTGTCTTGGGATATGTAGGTTAAAGGGATTAGTGGGACAAATATGTGGGGTTATGGGGAGAAGGGCTAGGTGGGGCTATTGTCGGTGCAGACTTGATAGGCCAAATGGCCTCCTTCTGCACTGTAGGGTTTTTATGATCACTAAACTGTTGGCTTTTAGAGTAACTTAATGCAAACAGTACATCGCATTAAGGGCCGAAAGGCCTGTACTGTACTATATTCTATGTTTAATCAAGTCAGTCAGTATAAAACATCCAACTTAGCTTTATCACCTAAATACTCTGTGGTGTTAAGATTATTTATCCTCAGAGTACTTATTTCAAAATAAAGAAAAACGTGTACTGATATATTTACTTTCTGCATTGCTGAGAGAAGAATGGAGGATTTTCACATCAATTAATTTTGGAGTTCAATCACCCATTGTCTTGCAGGAAACATGAGAGCCAGTTTTGAGCACAGCAAGATCCCACAGGGGTGACAAATGATTAGTTGATCCGTTGAATGTTATTTGAGGGATGGATACTGGTCTGAGTACTAGGAGTGTTCCCTTTGAGTCATACAGCATGGAAAGAGACCTTTCAGCCCATTATATCTGCACACCAGTCAAGCACTTATCTATTCTAATCCAATTTTCCAGCAGTGGTATGCTATGTATGAGTCGTTATAATTCACTGACTGCATTCAGTGTTTATTCTCCTCCCTAATTGCCTTCAGATCCACACATGTGGACCATAGAGTAGAATTCCTACAGTGTAGAAGGAGGCTATTCGAGCCATCGAGCCTGCACTGACAACAATCCCATCCAGACCCTATCCTTGTAATCCCATACATTTACCCCACTAATCTCCCTGAAACTAAAGGGCAATTTAGCATGGCTGATTATCCTAACCCACATATTTTTGGACAATGGAAACTGAAGCACCCGGAGGAAACTCATGCAGACATGGGGAGAACATGCAAACTCCACACAGCCGGTGACCCAAGGTCGGAATTGAACTTGGGTCCTTGGCGCTGTGAGGCAGCAGTGCCAACTGTTGCGCTACCATGCTGCCCAGTATACAACCTGCAAGAAGGGCTGTTGCCTATCTTCCAGAGTGCTGCACACATGCACAGTTTGGCAGCGACATTGCAAAGAGGCCATCCTTCTCATTTGAGCTGAGATTGTGAGAAGGAAGGCTTTCATTTTAATAGCATCTTTCCCAATCTCGGTTGGCCGCTCATTTCGCTACATCTCAAATTAAGCCAGAATGGTGGAAAAATAAAAATCATCTTAAATTAATTAAATACAAATTTCAAACAAATTAAAGGAAGTCCTTCCTTGCTAATATGGAACCAAAAACATTAGGGACATTGCGATGTCTAATGAGAAAGTCAGTGTGCTGGGACAGTGACAAACATTGATATCCCAATGGCTTTCCTCGCACTATTATTAGTTCTTACGAATTGGATTATGGATTTTCTACATATTGCTTTCACAGTTACTATGACAAGATGGTAGGTTGATATTAACTTATAATTATGACTTCACTATCATTACACCTCACACTCAGAGCTCATCCTATCTAATTAATCTAGGTGTAGTGTGTATCATTACTCCAGGAGAAAACTTAATTTTTGTTTTATGCTTTTATTAAAAATAGTGATCAAAGATGTACTCATATCACTGCAGTTCAAAGAGTATTACAATTGAGTTTGTGTGGGTGATAGATCATCGCTGGAATGTATCTCAATCCCTTAACCCCAGGAAATCTATTTCTCTCAATATTAAATATTTAAATTTACCCGGAGTTATCACAGCTTTTCCAGATTTTCACTCCCTTTTATACAAGGAAGAAATTCCTGATTTCACTCCTAAATACTGTAATTTTATGATTGTGCTTACTAATTCTGATGTTATAACATTGTAATATAAATAATAATAGGGTTAAATATAATGCCAACACTTGAATTATGTAAAAGTTTTGAAATACATTTTCAGATGCGTAAATTTCTTTGTCATATTTAGAGCATTTTAAGATGCTTGAAATACTCAGAAGGCCAGGCAGCATCTGGAGAAAAAAACAGAGTTCTGAAGAAAGGCCATCTCAATCTGAAACATTGGCCGGAATTTTACCGTTCCCAGGATCAGGGTGGATGAGACTCGCAGAATTCTCCATTGGAGGGTGGGATTTTATGAGTCTCACCCAAGTGAGATCAAAAAATCCCAGCAATTAACTCTCTCCACACATGCTGCTAGACCTGCTGAGTTTATCCAGTATTTTCCATTTTCATTTCAGATTTCTAGCATCTGCAGTATCTTGCTTCTGCATAAAGATAATTTAAATTACAACAAATCTGAAAGTCTGCCTCTGGGGCCAATGAATCTAAGAAATTAAACTTGGTGATAACAACAACTTCTATTTATGTAGCAACATTAATGTAAAACTTTCTGAGGTGCTCCATAGCAGTTACAAAACAATGTTGACATCAAGCTACAGAAGGAGAGAGTTGGATAATATTAGGAGTGAAAACTTGGTCAGAATCGTAGATCTTGAAGACTGTCTCAAAGGAGCGAGAGAGAGGTGGGGAAATTTAGAGAGGGATTCGAGAGTTTAGGGTCCAGACAGCCTGGTGGCCAATGGTGGGGCAGTGGTGATAGTGGATGCTAAGAGGTCCAAACTGCAGGAGTATGGATATCTCAGAGAGTTGTAGGAATTGAGGAGATAAAGAGGGGAAAAGGCTATGGGAGAATTTAAAAATAAGGATCAGAATTGAAAAACTGAAACATTGCTAAGTCAACCAGTATCATGTAGGCCAGATGATTTCATACAATCCCTACAGTGCAGAAGGAGGCCATTCAGCCCATTCAGTCTGCACTAATCACAATCCCACCCAGGCCCTATTCCCATAACCCCACATATTTACCCTGCCAATCCCCTTGATGCTAGGGTTAATTTAGCATGGCCACTCAACCCAACAATGAAGAGGCATTAATGACCCAGATGGGTGTTCATGACAGTTGATAAAGGTTTCTTTCAAACTGTTAATTCCTGATACTTGGAATTCATACCATGGTGGGATTCAAACCTAGGTCTCCAGAGCATTACCCTGGGTTTCTGGAATACTAATCCAGTACAAAGCCACAACACCACCATCTCCTTGTTTACCAGTGATTAATAAAGAGCACGTACTCCAAAGCCAATTTTGGAATCTTGAATGAAGGGGCAGCATTGGGTCAATAGGCTGTTATTATACTGTAACCCCTGGCCACATCTAACCAGGACAGATGGTCCTCCACACTGTCAAATATCAATTACATTTGCATTTTGACCAAGAACTCTTTCTGAGAATGAGAAGAAAAAATCCATTTAGCAAGTTCTCAAGTAAGTGGTTGAGTTTTACAAACCAATGCAGCTGCTTTAGTCAGGCACATGAAGCTAGTCTCACACTAAATGGAAAAGCAAATTTTATTAGTGAGATAATAACGCAGAAAAATAAAAGACAAGGCTTCAGAGTTAATGTTGAGGCTTTGTAAATCACATGATCTGAGTAATTCTTCAGATGTGAATGTTGCTGAGAAAACTAATGGTCTTCAGAAGGTGATGGTGAGCTGCCTTCTTGAACCGTTGCAGTTTACTGGGTGTAGGTACATCCACAGTGCTGTTAGCAATTGAATTCCAGGATGTTGACCCAAGCAATGAAGGAAAAGTGATTTATTTTGGAATCAGAATACAAACTTGCAGGTCTTGGTGTTTCCATCCTTCTGCTGCCCTTGATCTTCTAGACAAGAGAGATTCTGGGTTTGGAAGGTGCTGTTGAAGGAGCCTTGGTGAGTTTCTGCAGTGCATCTTGTAGCTGGTACACATGGTTGCCATTGTGCATCGATGGTGCAGGGATTGAACATTTACAATAGTGGATATCCTTCAAATCAAGCAGGGCTGCTTTCTCCAGGATGGTACGGAGCTTATTGAGTGTTGTTGGAGCTGCAATCCGCCAGGCAAGTGGAGATGACACCATCACACCCCTGGACTTATACTGCAGGTGGTTGGAGGAGATGCTTTGAAGAGTCAGGAAGTGAGTTACTCGCTGTAGAATATTCAGCCAATTGCCATGCTGCTAAACCATGTACCTGCAGGGGACAGATTGCAGCGACCAACAGGACTGACCTGAAACTTAAATAAAATCAGCTGTGTTGGTTTAAACGTTGCATAGGAAACTGACAATACTCAACTCACAAAACAGAAGATCTGGATTGTTCCGGACATTGTGGGCACTGACCCATGGTCAGGTCCTTCCCAGAGAGCATTAGCAACCCTGCAGGATTGTCCTCCAGTCTCCAGAGGTTAAAGGTTAATTGTTTGATGGAGAGATGGGGGGAAGGACTAGAGGCTGTGAGCTAACACAGGAGAAAGCTCAGAGGGCACATTTCGCTTTATTAGTGAAAATAATCAGAGTGTTTGATCATTGTCCATTCTTATACTGAAAATTGACACTTGGGTTAGTTGTAAGATGCTTGGAAGCATCTGGAGATTGTAAAAAGTGGCTATATAAATGCAAGATCTTACTTTCAACTCTCTGGGGGGGAAGTGAGGAATTGCCAGATCAGAATTTTGCTTCTCACCTCTTTTGCTGGATCCTGCTATTATAAGGACGTGAGAAGAATGAGAGGAGATCTTATAGAAACATATCAAATTATGAAGGGAATAGATAAGATAGAAGCAGGGAAGTTGTTTCCACTGGCAGGTGAAACTAGAACTAGGGGACGTGGACTCAAAATAAAGAGAAGCAGGTTTAAGACTGAGTTGAGGAGGAACTTCTTCACCCAAAGGGTTGTGAATCTGTGGAATTCCCTGCCCAGTGAAGCAGTTGAGGCTACCTCATTGAACGTTTTTAAGGCAAGGATAGATAGATTTTTGAACAGTAAAGGAATTAAAGGTTATGGTGAACAGGAGGGTAAGTAGGGCTGAGTCCATGAAAAGATCAGCTATGATCTTATTAAATGACGGAGCTCGAGGGGCCAGATGGCCTACTCCTGCTCCTAGTTCTTATGTTCCTATCAGGACAGGACAGGACCCAGCTACGATGCCCTCCATTGTCAAATAGCTTGACGGCACCATTGTCACTCCCAGGATTCCAGGAGCCCCGTCAATGCCTGCTTAACTATACCCCGAGAAAAGTGAATGCCTTCAGAACTGATCTGTCAAACAGCAGAAACAAACACGAAAACACATTGGAAAGCTAAATACTCTGCTGAGGAACAGAAACTATGACAGAAATGGAAGTCTATACAGAGCATCAGATCCTCTGCCAAAAGAGTTCATTTGTTTTCTAAGTAATTAGTATATTATTAAATTCACATTAATTATATAAATCACATTCTAGATGACAATTTTTGTAAGATGTAGTCAAATTTGTAAACAAATTCCTGTGCTGGTTTTCTAATTAATGGTGTAATTAAAATTCCAGTTTTAATTCAAGGTGTCAGAATGTCTGAGTTGCAGTTCCTTTAGTAAAGGACACAGCATGAGTAGCTCCTGAGAATGGGATAGAAATTGTTCCAGCATTACACTAAAGCTGCTAATTTTGCCGTATTGTGTCCAGTACACAAACCGCACCCGAGAAACATCGGACTCCTTGTTGATTCAGCCGGTATCTCGGGACTGCTGCAGGCGTCTGGGATATGCTAATGCTGGATAGGTTGCCAATCCTACAGGACTGGCTTGGAGTGTCCAGGAATTGAAGATTAATCTCCTCGATATTGCTGTGAGCAAACACAGGAGAAAAACCTTAAGTTTTTTTTTAAATGAGTTCTGTTTAACTTGGACATATTTGTTTTAGAAGTAGAGGGGAAGGTTAGCCGGACTGGGTGGGTGGTCAGTTTTCAGTAAGGATAGCAGTAAGGATAAGAATTAACTTGACAAATTAAATAAAGAAAAGGTTTAAAAAAGAAACTTTGTTACTCCAGCACTCAGGCCACACCCTGTGTCACACAAGCTCACCACAATCCCCAACTGCTTTCTATTTATAGTCAGCTTGTCAGCTGATCATGACATCATTTTACCATTGGTTATATTGACCACCAGGTCAGCTGACCCTCACAGCATGTTATCATTGGTTACATTATCGCAGATTCCAATGTTATCATTGGTTACATGATAACAGTCAGAGGAGAAGGCCATGTAATCACACTGCCAGAATATCTCCAGTTAGAGTTACCAATCCTATTGAGGAACTTAGAGACTGTACCATGAGCTTACAGAGCAGAGCAGTATCCACAGTGTCAAAGATCCACCCGGTCCTTTAGGTTTTACTGTGTTCTCAAGGAATCATGTGGGGCAGCAGCCAAATGACACATAGTTAGTTCCTAAATTCACCTTGGTGTTCATCTTGGAGTGTTGCCTCTCAAATTCTCGTCAAGATCTAGCTAAGGGCAAAGGTCAGCATCACAACAACAACCCCCCCCGACCCCCCCCCCCTGCCAATTTGTGGGAATCACACTTGAGATGAGGAGACAGGGTGAGGTCAGAAGTGTTGATAGCTGAGGAAGGAGCAGCAGTGAAGATGTCAATAACAAAAGGCGGCAACTGCTAGTGCAAGAGACAGAACAAATTCATCTTTGAACAATCCAAGAACATAGACAAGAGAAATGCCTGTTGGCTACAACTGGTTCCATGTTCACTGGAGTAAAATATTCATCATGATCCATTTCACTCTTCATTAGACTCAGCTGCATAGCCTTGTCAGTCTTTCAGTTCCAATCCTTGTACTTATCCATCACGTCTATCTACTGCTCTGCAACATTAACTTCAGGCAATTCAAATCCCCTTGCAGTCTCTGATATGTTTACATCACCCATCACATTAAAAATCTGATAAAAATCAATAATTACTATTTCACAAGAGCTCATTTCCATTATTGGTTGAAAATCTCTTTTGAATCTATGATGTGCAGATTCCTTTGTTACTTCACCTGACCTTTTTTGTCCCTAAATGTTTACAATTGTTCTGCTATCTCCCTTTACGTTCCTGCCCCCACACACGATTCTGCAGCAACACACTCTCAGGTTTTCATCTTTTGAATAAGATTTTTGCCTTTACAAGTGTGTGTAAATGACCCAAAGATCCATTTTGAAGAATAGCAAAGAGTTAACACAGCAATCTCCCACAAGCCGCAGTGAAATATCTGGTGTGTTAATTGAAGGATAAATTTCACTCAGGATAATGTTATAAAGAATGAAGAACAATACAATGCAGGAACAGGCCCTTTGACCCACCAAGTCTGTGATGACTCAAATGTCCCTCTAATATTTTCTTGCCTCTATTCCTGCCTATTCATGTATCTATCCAGACAGCTCTTGAACGTTGTTACAGAATCTGCTTTCACACCTCGTATAGCAGTGCATTCCAGGCATTCATACCTTCTGTGTGAAAGATTTGCCCCTTACATCTCTCCTAAACTTTCCCTCTCTCACTTCCAACTTATGCCTCCGACTAATTGACCCTTCAACCCCGGGAAAAAGATTCAGACTATCCAAGCCTGTCATAATCTTATAAACCTCTATCAGGTCCCCACCCCCATCCTCTGACGCTCCAATGGAAACAATCCAAATTTGTTCAATCTTTCTCCACATCCCATATCCTCCAAACTAGGCAACATTCTGGTAAATCTCTTCTGCACCCTTTCCAATGTATCAACATCCAGTATCGTGGAGTCCAGAATTGTACACAATATTCCAAATGCCGCTTAATCAAAGTTTTATACAGCTGCAATATGATTTTCCAATTCCTACACTCAATGCCCTAACCGATGAAGGCCAGCATGCCATACACCTTCTTGACCACCTTGTCCACATGAGTTGCCACCTTGAGGGAACTATGGATCTGTATGCCCAGATCCCTCAGTATGCTAATATTGCTAAGGCCTCTATCATCTAACGTATACTTTCCTTCTGCAGTAGACCATCCAAATCGCATTACCTCACATTTGTCTGGATTAAATTCCACCTGCCATCTCCGGCCCAGGTCTCCAGCCGATTTATATCCTGCTGTATCCTCTAACAATCCTCTTCACTAGCTGCTACTCCCCCAATTTTTGTATTATCTGTAAATTTACCCATCAGGCCACCCACATCTCCCTCAAAATCATTTATATGTATTATAAACAATAGTGGTCCCAGCGCTGATCCTTGTGGAATTCCACTTGTCACAGATGTCCAGTTAGAAAAGTACCCTTCCACTCTTACTCTCTGCTTTCTATGCCCAATCTAGTTTGTATCCATCTTACCAGTTCACCTCGGATCCTGTATGATTTTACCTTGTATCGGCCTGCCCAAGGAACCTTATTGAAGGTTTTACTAAAATCCATTTATGCAACATCCACTGCCCTACCTTAATCTCTTTTTCCCGCCACTTCTTCAAAGAATTCAATGAAGTTTGTGAGACATAACTTCCCCTTCACAAAACCATGCTGCCTATCGCTAATAAGCCTTTTCTCTTCCAGATGTGAGTATATCCTGTCCCTAAGAATCTTCTCCAATAATTTCCCCACCACTGATGTAAGGCTTTCTTCTGCCCTTCTTATGCAAAGGAACAAAATTAGCTGTTCTCCAATCCTCTGGTACCTCGCCCGTGGCTAAAGAAGATACAAAGATTTTGGTCAAGGCCTCAGCAATTTCTTTCCCTCACCTCTCTCAGTATCCTGGGTTAGATGTTATGTGGCCTCTGTGATTTTGAGGAAAGTGTGGGTGGTCTGATTGGGAAATTTACAGATACAAAAGTTGAGAGAGTAGTGGACAGTGAAGAGGATTGTCAGAGGATACAGCAAGATATAAATTGGCTGGAGACCTGGGCTGGAGATGGCAGAAGGAATTTAACCCGGACTTGTCCACTTTAATGTTTTTCAAATACCTGCCCTCCTTTATCCCTAATTTCTACAGGGACAGACTTGTCCTGAATTATAAACAACTGACTCTTAAAAACTCCCACATATTGGATGTGGTTTTATTGTCAAACAGCTGTCCTCAGTTATATTCCTCAGTTCTTGCCTCATACTGTCATAATTGGCCTTCCCCCAGTATAGTACTTGCACTCTGGGATTACTTCTATCCTTTTCTACAAGTATTTTGAAACTTGTAGAATTGTGATCATGATTCCCAAATTGTTCCCCACTGAGACATCAATCACCTGGCCAGGCTTGTTTCCCAGAACCAGGTCGAAAATAGCCCCATCCCGAATTGGACTATCTACTCAAGAAGCTCTCTTGGACAAACTCTGCCCCGAACACCCACCCCTGGCACCAATAGAATCCCAGTCTATGTTAGAGATTTTAAAATTGCCCATCAGAACAACTCTGCTGTTTTTACATCTTCCCATAATCTGCTGATGTATCAGTTCCTCCACTTCACGCTGGTTGTTGGGAAGTCTGTAGTACAATCCTGACAGTGTGATTGCTTCGCTCCTGTTCCTGAGTTCTGCCCATATGGTTTCACTGCATGATCCCATCAATGTGTCCTCCCTCTATGTTGCTATGACATTCTCTTTAAATCAAGTAAAGCAACAACCCCACCGCTTTTGTCATCCTCTCTAACATGCCTAAAGCATCTAAATTCTGGAATGCCAAGCTATCTGTCCTGGCTTTCTTTCATCCCAGTCTCCATAACTGCCTCAACATCATAGTTCCATGTGGTAATCCAAGCTTTAAGTTCATCTGCCTTACCTGTCAATAATCCTTGCGTTAAAGCAAACACTCCTCAGACCATCTGTTATGTTTGGTACACTCTCCCTGTGTTTTATTTCTCGTAGCTTTACTGGACCCAGTCACTGAGTTCTCCACAGTCTCTGTACTGTGTCCCTTTTTGATTTTTGTCTTTGGTTTCTCTGCCTTCCGCTTTTCCCCTGACTGTTTTTTGTTTCTGTCCTCGTTTTATTTCCTGCTTCAGTTCCCTTCCCCCTGCCACATTAGTTTAAGCTCTCCCTGGCAGCATTAGCCAACATTCCCCCCAGGTCATTGGTTTCAGCCCTGCCCAGGTGAAGACCATCCAATTTGTACTGGTCCCTCCTCCCCCAGAATCGGTTCCAATGTCCCAGGAATTTGAATCTCTCTCTTGTGCACCATCTCTCAATCCACCTTAGCTAATCTGATCTGTATATTCTGTTTTACATTTTAATCAGGAATGATTATCTTAGCTATCATCTTACCTTTTCTTAGCTAATCTGACATTTCTACTCTGACCCAGCACATGGCACTGGGAGCAATCCTGAGATTACTGCCTTTGAGATCCTACTTTTTATTTTAACCCTTAACCCCTGAAATTCAGCTTGTAGGACCTCATCCCATTTTTTTTCCCATATCATTGATGCCATATGCACCATGATAGCTGGCTGTTCTCCCTCTTCCTTCAGAATGTCCTGCTGTCATTCCGAGATATCGTTGCCCCTTGCACCAGGGAGGCAACGTACCATCCTGGAGTCTCATTTGCATCCTCAGAAATGCCTGTCTATTTCTCTTATCATTGAGTCCCCTATCTCTGTAGCTCTATCATTCTTTTTCCTGCCCTCCTGTGTAGCAGAGCCAATCATGGTGCCATGAACCTGGCATCTGCCACCTTTCTCTGGTGAACCATCTCCCCCAACAGTATCCAAAACAGTCTATCTGTTTTAGAGGAAGATGACCACAGGGGATCCCTGCACTGCCTTCCTACTCTTCCTCTGCCTGGTGGTCACCCAATCTATAACTCTAAATGTTTTTTATCTGCAGTGTGAGCAATTCACTGAACATGCTGTTCACTACTTCCTCAGCATCGTAGATTCTCCAAAGTGAATCCATCCGCAGCTCCAGAGCCATCAAGCGGTCTAACAGGAGCTGCAGTTGGACACATTTCTTGCACATGAAGGAGCCAGGGACACCAGAAAGGTCCCTGAATTCCCACATCATACAAGAGGAGCATGACACGGGTCTGGGGTCTTCTGCTATGACTTAACCCTTAACTTAAAGCAACAATTACAATGCCAAGAGGAAAAAAAAGAAAAAAGAAAAGAGTTATGTACCAGTCTCCAGCCAATCACTTACCTGCTGGCTGTGATGTCACTGTTCGATTTCTTTCTATCTCTCACTCGCCCTCGAGTCTCCCTCGCACCACTTTCCCCTCAGCATCGAATTTCCACTCAGCTCCAAATTCCCAATACCCTCATTCTGGCTGAATCTCACTCCGGCTGCAGTCTCTGTCCCATTGACGTGCGTGAGCTCACTGGTCCAGAGAGTTATGACCATGATTCTAATGTATAACTTGATGCTGAACTCATCAGCCCAAACCTGTCCAATCCATCAAGACAGACTTACCTTCCCATTCTTAGCTGCATTCTGATCTAGATCTGAGTGCTGTAACCAACACTGAACCTCCTGAAGATTCATCAGAGTCTTCAATCTGCTCCTGATGATAAAACTCCCTCTTTAAAAGGAGTCCTGGTAATAATGTTCCTCCTCATGGAGCTGCTTCCTCCCTGACAGTAGCTAATGTTTTTATCTTCTTATGATTTTTCAAAAGTTTAACTAATTGGCTTCAAATATCCATTTGTTTTTTCTTCTGTTTCAGGGGGGTGATCCGAATTGATGTTAATCTGCAGAGTGTGGATATTGACCCGTGTTCAACCGGAGACAGTTGGTTTGCTGATTCCCATCAGTGTGATGTAAACAGCACAAAGGTAGGGATGGTTAGTCAGAAGCTGGATTTGGAGACATTCAGGTGGGGTTTTTTTTTGGTTAGGCAGAGGGACATTAGATAAAATAAAAATCTGCTCTTCAAAAACATCAGATTTGCTACATTGTATAAACTAAAATCATTTTCCAGATTGTACTATTTTATGGGTTTGTCCTCGTGCTTATTTAATAGCCACAAAGCAATTGAAGGGAGAAGAGTGAGTCTAAAACTAGTGTTTTAAACTTAAATAAAGGCCAATATGTATGCATGAAGGCTGAACTAGCTGAAGTGAACTGGGATATTAAGTTAGAGGATAGATGAATAGAGGGCAGACATTTAAGAAAATAGTTCAGAATATTCATGGCATGGATAGCACAATAGTTAGCACTGCTGCTTCACAGGTAAGATTCCTGGCTCGGGTCACTGTCTTTGTGAAGTTTGCACATTCTCCCCGTGTTTGGATGGTTTTCCTCCAGGTGCTCCGGCTTCCTCTTGCAGTCCAAAGACGTGCGGGTTAGGTTGATTGGCCATGCTAAAGTTGCACCTTAGTGTACTAAAATACATAGGTTAGCGGGATTAGTGGATAAATATGTAGGGATGCCGGGATAGGGCCTGGGTGAGATTGTGGTCAGTGCAATCCTGATGGGCCAAATGGCCTCCTTTTGCAGTGTAGAGTTTCTGTGATTCAGAATAAGTCTACTCAAAGAAACATTCGCAAAAGCTGTGGTTAACTTTAGAGTTTAAAAGAAGTATCAAACTTAAGGCAAAAGCATATAAAGATGAGTGGCAGGTTAGGTGATCGGTCAGCATATAAAGGATGATGTGGAGATGCCAGCGTTGGACTGGGGTGGGTACAGTAAGAAGTTTCACAACATCAGGTTAAAGTCCAACAGGTTTATTTGATAGTATGAACTTTCAGAGCGCTGCTTCTCCCACTCACCTGATGAAGGGGCAGCACTCCTAAAGATCGTGCTACCAAATAAACCTGTTCGGTTTAACCTGGTGTTGTGAGACTTTTCACTGAACATATAAAGGATGGCAAAGGATGATTAACATGTTAATTTGGAGAAATAATTTTGAGGATGAGAGGAGCCAGCTAGAAATATAAAAACAGATAGCAGGAGGCATTTAAAAAGAAAAAGAGTAAATAAGATCAATGTTGCTCCTCCAGAGGATTGTTTTTCAAACTTTTTTCCTGGTGACTAACGTTTTCCATCTTTAGAATCTGGAGATGGGAGTTAATAGCAGATAGTGAGGAAATGGTATTTCACATGAACAAATATGTTGCTTTTATTTTCTCTATAAAGGATACAAAAAGATTCCAATAATAGCGGTAAATCAGGAGGTGGAAGGCAGTGAGGAACTTGGTAAAATTATAATCATTCAGGAAGCAGTACGGAGTAGACCAGTGGAGCTGCAGGCTGACAAGTCTCTAGGTTCTGATGGATTTCATGCTAAGTTCTTAATCAATGTTGCTAATAAGATTGAAATGTCAATGTTAATTTTCCAAAATTTCCTAGATTCTGAAAAGGTTCCACCAGACTGGGAATTAGCAAATGTAGCTCACAAAAATTTAGGAAACTATAGATCAGTTAGTCTGATGTCTGTTCTGGGAATGCTTTCAGGATCAATGATTAAGAAGTTTATATTGGGGCACTGAGAAATACTCAATAATTGGGAAGAGTCGGCATGGTTTGGTGGAAATGAAATCATGTTTAACCAATTTATTGGAATTCTTTGAAGGAGTAACTTATGTCCTGAATAAAGGGGAGCCTGTAGACGTACTGGAATCAAATTTCCAGAAGACATTTGATAAGGTGGCACATTCAAAGATGTTTGTGGAAAATATTTTTGTTTTATATATGGGGGTATATGTGTATGTCTAGGAGTAATGTCATAACATGGAGAGAAGATTGGCTGATTGGCAGAAATTGGAGAAAACCTGTAATTGGGTCTTTTTTTGGGTTGGCAGAATGTAGCAAGTCCCAACATTTCTGTATTAGAACCTCAACTTTTTGCAAGTTGTAATCAATGACTTAGATGATGGGCCTGAGGTTGTAGGTGGGAAATATTAGGTGAAGATATTGGAGTTTGCGTTTGGATATGGACAGGTTGAGTGAATGGGCAAAATGAAATGCAAAAAGATTATATTAGGGCAGGAATACAAGTATCTGGAAGGTTGTCAGATTGGAAGTGGTCACAGACACCTCAATTTTAAAATTCTCAGTACTATGTTCACATTCCTCCATAGCCTTTTCCTGTCCTATCTCTGTAACCTTCTCCAGGACTAGAACTCTTAAGAGAACTGTAAGTTCCTCCAGTTGTGGCCTGTGGCATATTCCCATCTCTCTTCACCTAAATATCAGTGAGAAAACCTTCAGACATCTAGCTCTTAAGCTTTGGAATTCTCATTGGTCTCTCCACCTTTCTCTCAGACCCTCCCCTAAATGTTTGATCAGCTGTCAAAATATCTCCCTAAGTGGTCTGATGTTACATTTTATTTGCTAAACTGCTGTGAAAGAATTGAGAATGTTCCACAATAGTAAAGGTGCTATATAAATGCAAGCTGTTGTTGGTAATATGAGAATCCTTTTGTCCCTGAGGAACTATACTGAATGGAGATCTGATTCTCCTGGCCATGATATAAACAGTGTTCCCAGGTAGTAAAACAAATTCAAACCTTTGAAGAAATGTTATTTTCAATATTTTCAAAATATTTTCAATTTTTGTAAGAATATTTTTCTCAAGAAAACGTTTTTAAAACAAAAGATCACTTGCCCCTATGCTCCCCCTTCACCCCATCACCTCCCAGCCTTGTCTTTCCATTTGACAAACGTAATAAATTCTTTCCATAAATGGAAATTATTCACAAACTCAAAATATCCACACTCTGGCACTGAGCAAATTAGCATAATTTGCAATTTCAGCCTTATCTATTCAACATTACTCATCTTATTTTAATAATATTTTATTCAACATTACGGGAACATTCTGGAAAATATTCAGAAACACTGCTTCATGAGTTTAGGATCTCAGCAGGTGACGGCTATTTTGTGGATGATGTGACAATGATTTGTGTGGTGATTTATGGAGGTTTTACCATTAAAGCCTTGGGCATCAGCCATCAGTGAGTATTTCTGCTTCAGATCCTTGGGTTGCAATATCCTTTGCGGAAGCCTCTGTGTCAAAGGGATATTCATCATCAGAGACATGACGGACCAGGATCTCTCACAACACCTAAGTACGCGTACTCCCCACAGGGCCCAGCTGAGTTACAACAGCACCCAAAGCCCTGGCTGGTTTTCCTGGGGGACTGATCTAGAAATATTAAAATATTTAGCAATAGTTTCTATAGGTATTTAATAAAGAAAAGAGATCAAAGTGAGCGTTGGGCCTATAGAAGGTGAGTCTGGGGAATTAAGAATGGAAAATAAGGAGATAGTGGATGAGTTGCATGGTTATTTTGCACAATTTGGTTCACTAATGTGCTTTTGGGAAGGAAATCCAGCATCCTTACCCGGTCTGGCCTGCATGTGACTCCAGAGCCAGGGCAGTGTGGTTGACTCTCAACTGCCCTCCCAAGGCAATAAATACCATCCCAGCCAGCTATGCCCATGGACCATGAATGAATTTTTAAAACTTCTCAGGCAGGTGTGAATGGTCCCGTGGTGCTGCTTTGCAAAAAAAGAGCTGGAGTACCTGGGCCAAAATATATCCCCCACCCCGGGAATCCTGAATGATACAGCAGGAAGGAGGCCATTCAGCCCTATCCAGTCTGTGCCAGCTCTTTAAAAGAGCTGTCCAAGCAGTCTCACTACCTTGTTCTTTTGAAAAAGCCTTGCCAATTCTTCCTTCTGAAATTTATCGTTGAGTTTGTTTCCACTGCACATTCAGTAAGTTGTTATAATCCAGGTCAGAAACTCTGAAGTGTTTTATGAAGTCTGTCTGGATTATAAATTTTGCAGTTTGAACTTGGCTGGGGTGTTTCACTTCAGATATAATTCAAATGATCCACTATGGAGCTTTTATTAAACAACGTTTATTTAAGAATACAGTTAGAAGGAAAATTAGCAATAACTTTTACCAATTACAAAAAAGAACAACCATGATATTGTACAGATCTTAATGGCTAAACACCATCCCAATTAAACAAATCCGACAAACAAAATCCTCTGCCACAGGTTTAACACAGAAAACAAGGATGTTCGCAAGATGTTGGAACTTGGTCCCTTGGTTGGATTCTGCAACTTTTTTGACTACACATACACACACAAACACACACACAAGCTTGAAGTCAGAACTGCTCTACAAAATACCAGGGAGAGAGAAAGACAGACAGACAGACAGAACACTGCATCCAGCCTGAAATAAAATACCACCTAACCAAAACAGAAAGTGAATCCTTGGATTCCTCTGTGGAGAAGCCACTGACTCTGACTTGTCAATCAATCTTCCCACATCACCGCAATGATCAAAGCCCCATTTAACCCATGTAAGTAGCAATAAAAGGACTTCTAAGCAGACAACCAATGCCTGCATACAACTGCAGAGAATATGATTAATAATATTTTTCTTAAAGGTACAGTAGTGTCACAAAGTCCACTCCAGTTTATGACTATTTGTTGAGTGTATTTTCCTCATCTTGCCCCGGTCCATTTGCCAATTATTTTCAATTGTGTTCTTTGGTTACCAACCCTTCTGCCTCAAGAAACAGTTTCTCTTTATTCACTCCATGAAAACCCATCAATATTTTAGACAACGAAAACAGAAAATACTGGAAAATCTCAGCAGGTCTGACAGCATCTGAGGGGAGAGAATAGAGCCAATGTTTCAAATCTAGATGACCCTTTGTCAGAGATTTTAGACACCTCAGTTAAATCTCCTCCTAACCTCTTCTGCTCTAACAGCTCAATTTCTCGGATTCTCCACATAACTGAAGCCTTTCATCCTTGTTAGGAACAACGTACAATTTTACATTTAATTTAAATTTGTGTGTGTTAAGAAAGATGGAACATGGTTTCAGTTTTAATTCATTTTTCTGTGAGCTTGGTGTCGAGGCGTCTGGAGGATCTCCTGGCAAAAAGGTCGGGTTTTCTGGATTTGTTTGTATACAGAAGTTTTAATGAGGTCTTCTGATCCTTGAAGTGAAGGGATGGTTACAAAGGGGTGTGATGATACAAGTACAATTAATATAAATGTAAATTTCTTTTTCTTGTTTAAGGGGAATATTTAAAATTCCAGATTAATTTTGCCAGTAGCCTGGAAAACTTTTATCTCAAGGGTATGAAAGCAAGTTAATAATTCATTTTCAGTAGGAATTTATTACTTGGATAGAGCTAGTGTACTTTTGTTTGTACAAGAGGTTTCCTGGGATTTCTGATTAAAGTTGATTGACAGGGTCATGTGATAAATTGGGTCTATAGCAAAACGAGATAAGCTTTTGCAGTTTTAAAGTTTCAGTTCTAGTGGAGTCCTCTGAAGGCAGAGGTCTGCAAGTTGTTCTGAAACTCATTTTCTCTCGGAAACACAATTTATAGCAAGTACACTTACCGTTGCTAACGGTATTTAAAGTGGTATTTAATTTGCAAAGAGGAATGTTGCTCATTTGGAGCTGAAACAGTGACAAGCTAGAAAGTAAAGTTGCTTCATTTCCATTTTAAATATTGCTCAACTGTTAATAGTTAAACCGCTTCATTTGTTAGAGTTATTATTAAATAAAGTTTGTTTTACTATAAACAATCCCTAATTTGTCAGTGGAATCAGTTTGGACTGATGTGAGTTGAATCATCTTCTTGTGTTTACTTTGATATCTTTCCCAGCTTTTTGATTGGAGTAATATAGTTCATTTTATGAGCCATTTAATGTATACTTATTCTTTATGTTAAAAGTTCATCAGTTAACTCCTGTGAATTTACTCAGTAACTTTCCTCATGCCGTATAACAAAAGCAAGGTTAGGATCTGTCAAGCCAGCTTTCATTCTGGGATGTCACATGTCCAGTATTAACATCAGCTGGGATCATAACAATTTCTCATACCATTCAACTTAATTTCCTCCATCCTCTCACAAAAGCATTGACATCACTCAGATAGACTATCTAGTCATCACCTGATTGCAGTTTGTGCTGTTTTGTTCTGAGCAAAAAGAGATACATTTCCAAAAGTACTTCACTCACTGTAAAAAGCTGCAACAATTTGAAGGTACCAGAACAATTCCAGTCTTTCTTTGCCCCCTTAAATTGGAAAATATTCTGAGGTGCTTTAAACAGAGGAGAGAAAAATGCAAATGAAAGCATTGTAGGGAAATCAATTCAGAGAGAAGATTAGATCTTATTCTGTTCCTCTCTACCCAGCAGATAGTGCCTCTGAAAGTTTCAATTGTATCAATGTGCTAAAGGGAGGGTCTTTTCCTCCAACCATTAATCCCCTTCCGACAGTGAGTGTGAGAGCAGAGACACTCTTGGAGAATTTCCTGTTTGGAAATGTATGTGTCTCACCCCGCCCCAATATTCAGCAATCAATTATAACAGGCAGAAATGCTATCCATGAGCATTTTCCCAACAAAGCTCCACAGCTAGGATTTCATCTCCATTTGGATACAATCCTGGAGTTGTAGCAAATAAATTCAAACTAATCAGACAGCCCCACCCTCAAAGTCCCACCACAACCAATTGAAAAGGGGGCAGACTCTTTTTGTTACCCAAATGGGCTGTTTCTATGAGTAAGAAAAACCAGAACCAGAGGCACAACTTCAGGCTAAAGGGATGTCCCTTTAAAACAGAGATGAGGAGGAATTTCTTTCGCCAGAGAGTGGTGAATCCATGGAACCCTTCCCTGCAGAAGGCTGTGGAGGCCAGGTCAGTGAGTGTCTTTAAGACAGAGATAGAGAGGTTCTTGATTAATAAGGGGATCAGGGATTATAAGGAAAAGGTAGGAGAATGGGAGGAGAAAAATATCAGCCATGATTGACTGGAGGAACAGATTTGATGGGCTGAGTGGCCTAATCTGCTCCTATGTCTTATGGTCTTATGGTCTAATCAGATTAAACTTAGTTTTCTTTCCCTATTGACCGTATATTCATATCTTGGGAATTAAAATAGTTAAAGGAAGTGATAAAATAAAGTCACTTTTGTTTAATGCTCCAATGGTTTGGTGGGAATTTCACTTATCTGACAATCATAAAGTGAATCCTGATGGACTGCCACTTGAGGAGGAATCACACCCCAGCAAGAGTCAATAATTTCAGAAAAAGCAGGAGGAGAATTTAGTGGGGATCAAAAGTTGACATTCCTCAAAATGATATTGGAATTAATGAAATTTAAATTGTCAGCTCGGGTTTCCAGATTGGGAATATAAAGTGGGCAGGGAATGCGAGCAATTTCACAGATGCCACGGACTTCATTAACAGCAACATGCTGAACGTGGCAACGAGACACATCAGCAAATCCTCAGGGAAACAGGAAATGAATGAGCATGAGGAAGACAATTGCATCATTAGTTTTAATAGTGTAATCTGCCCTGATTGGATAGAGTGCAGCTGGCAGCCTGACACCAGCTACATAGATGCAGAAAACAGGAGGATTGAGAACGGAACCAACATCTGAAAATTATATGAAGCTTCTCAGTTCCCTGACAGACTCTCTGCACCTTTGGTGCTTGAGGCACGTCAATATTCAAGAGTGACAAACAGACTCGGATAACAATCTTGACACCTGATTTGTGATTCAAATAGTGAGGCACAAACTCCAACATTTGAACAAAGTGCAACTCAGAGACAGAGACACTCAGAGACAGAGACACACATATACAGACACTCAGAGACAGGGACCCTCAGAGACAGAGATACACAGATACAGACACTCAGAGACAGAGACACTCAGAGACAGACACACTCAGAGACAGACACACTCAGAGACAGACACACGCAGATACAGACACACGCAGATACAGACACACGCAGATACAGACACACGCAGATACAGACACACGCAGATACAGACACGCAGATACAGACACTCAAAGACAGAGACACACAGATACAGACACTCAGAGACAGAGACACGCAGATACAGACACTCAGAGACAGAGACACGCAGATACAATGAATGAAGAACAAAGAAAATACTGCAAGGGTCAGGTCCTTCGGCCCACCAAACCTGTGCCAAAACATGGTTTCTATCCCTCTGTTCACGTCCTATCATGTGTCTACAAAATACGCCTTGAGCGGTGCTAACATGCCTTGAGATACCAAAAAAGTTAGAAACTCAAGAACAGTGAAATTTAGATACAGTGAAACTTTGATGCAACAAAATTCAAATACAGCAAATCTCTCTTTCCAACAAAAATAATTTCAAGCTCCAATGCACACACTATGCAAAAGCTGCTAAACATTTTGGTCATGTTGGATCTGTATCCCGTTTATTGTGAATACATGTGCAACAATTCATTAGGATTAGAATTTGGAGAATTGTACATTTGCAAAAAACGAGTGCTTTTGGTTATTTGACTTCAGTCATTAATTTGAGTTCAATCTATGAAGTGGATTTCTTTGCTCATTCTCACAGGATTATTTTTGCTAGAATTGGACAACAAAGAGAAACAATGAGGCTTTGAATGGTACCAAATTAAACCAATCATTTTAGTCCAGCGATAGAGGGAGGCAAATCCTGCAACTGGAATCCTTCTGAAAAAGCATTCAGAAATATTTAGAATGCACTATTACTGCCTTTGAACAGGAGACCTTCAGAGTAAATATTTTAATTAATGTTCAGGCTTAACCTGCCATTTTGAATATCAGTGATAGTTTAGTGTAATAAAACCTTACTGCATTAGTGAATATTTTATTTAGAGATATTCCATCAACAATTACTAGGTGGCAATGTCTCAAATGATTGCCCGCTTAATTCCAGACAACAGAAGTCAGGACCCTGCAAGATAAGGTTTGTGAACAGGAGATTGTTATGTCAATTATTTAATGGATTATTTAAAACCTTAATATTGCTTTATTTTCCTTTCAACAACAACAACTTAAGAGAGCACTTTTGGCATTGAGAACATTGAACTCTGTTTTTGAGTTACACAGGACAGAAAAATTTGAAATTTGAGTTTTACAAGCAGGAGGATTGTGGGGCTTGTTTTCGATTCCAGTTTGAAGGCGGGAGAGAGGAATGGACCATTATTTCTTTGAGCAGTTGATAATTATCCATTTCAATATAGAGAAACTGAGCAGAACCTTGCGAGAATTTGGCAGAGGTGAGAAAACTGCTGTGGACACCACAGTTCCATTGGCCAGTTCCCTCTCCTGATCCTATCCCTTTAATAGCCAAAACAAGATGGGTGTGGTTTGCAGTGTCACTCTGGTGGGGTGGGGATTCAGAGCTGGGAACCCCCTTCACTGATATCAGGAGCCCTTTAGAAAAGGTGTCCTGATAACAGAAAAAAATTAACCTCCCCCCATTAGCTATGGAGGAATCTGTGGCCTTCACATTGCGCCCCCTTCTACTGATCATTGCTGGCATCCCCCCCGCCCCACACCCCCCACCAGCCCATCACAAGTAGATGAATCCTCGCACATGAAGCTGTCCATGGTACCCCCAGCACTACCTTTGGCGCAGGTCGGCATTGCCAGGTTAGCACAGTGCCAACCCGTGCTAGAGGGCAGTGCTGCGGGACATTGCTGGGACAGTGCCAGAACGTTGCCTCACCCTGTCCCTCTCCCCTGGGGATTATAGCGACCTTCCTGCCCCTGGCAGTGGAGGGCGGGGGCAAGGATTCCCGCAACAGATTCATGTCTGGATGAAGATGTTCGACAATCTGGTGAGGAAGGCAGATCCCGAGAGTAGGATCTTCAATTAGATTTAACTTTACTGGAATAAATATGTATCAGGTTCCTCAGCCTGTGTGAACCTGATTACGCCGCTGGTGAAAATCGGAGATTTCGCCCTCGCTGGCAAGATTCACAGTTTGCGAGTTTCGCTGGATCTTGTGCCCCATCCAGTGATCTCACAGGCAGAGAGCGTGGCTCAATATCCCACTGGTATCTTTGGAATCAGAACCAACTCCAGTTTACTGGCCAATCCCTCGCACATCTCCAAACTTCTCTGCTCCATAATTGGTAGCTGCTTCTCCTCAAAATGTGGAATTTTCTTCCTGAACCTTTCCACCGCTCTGCCTCCCTCTCTCACTTTTACTCAGATCTTTCTGAAAACTTATCTCTTGGATCAAACTCACAACCAGCTGTCCTATTGCCTCTTTCTTTGACTTGTAGAGTCATTGAGGTTTACAGCGTGGAAACAGGCCCTTTGGCCCAACTTGCCCTTGCTGCCCTTCTTTTTAAAACTAAGCTCATCCTAATTGTCCACATTTGGCCCACATCCCTCTATATCCATCTTACCCATGTAAATGTCTAAATGCTTTTTAACAGACAAAATTGTACCCGTTCTACTACTGCCTCTGGCAGCTCATTCCAGACATTTACCATCCTCTGTGAAAAAAATTGCACCACTGGAACCTTTTGTATCTCTCACCTTAAACTTATAGAAAAGAATAGAAACATAGAGTCCCTACAGTGCAGAAGGAGGCCATTCGTCCCATCGAGTCTGCACCAACCACAATTCCACCCAGGGCCTATCCTCATAACTCCGCTTACTTACCTGACTAACCCTCTAACACTATGGAGCAATTTAGCATGGCCAACCTACCTAACCTGCACATCTTTGGACTGTGGGAGGAAACCGGAGTACCTGGAGGAAACCCATGCAGACATAGGGAGAACATGCAAACTATATGCAAACTCCACCCAGGCATTGACCCAAGGTGGGAATCATATCCGGGTCCCTGGCTCTGTGAGGCAACAGTGCTAACCACTGAGCCGCTATGCCACCCCCTAGTTTTAGGCTCCCCTACCTTTGGGAAAAGATATTGACTATCTAGCTGATCTATGCTTCTCATTATAGACCTCTATAAGATCACTCCTGAGCCATCTACGTTTCAGGGAAAGAAGTTCCAGTCTATCCAGCCTCTCCTTATAATTCAAACCATCAAGTCCTGTAGCATCCCTGTAAATCTTTTCTGCACTCTTTCTAGTTTAATAATATCCTCTCAATAATAGGGTGACTAGAACTGTACAGAGTATTCCAAATGTGGTGGCCTTGCTCATTGACAATATTTATCGTATGTTACGCTCCTGAAAGCATCTGAAGACATTTTTCTGTTAAAAGGTTCCAGAACTACAAGTTGTAATTATTTGTGGTGAAGAGTCAATAATTTTCGGATATATTCAGTGTGGAACTAGAGTCCCTCTCACTTGCAGTTAGTCGAGAAAGGAGCATTCTGTCTCAAAATAAATGTTGTGAAGTAATTAATACAAAAGCAAAGTACTGCAGATGCTGGAAATCTGAAATGAAAGCAGAAACCAACATCTCAGAGATTCGGCAACATCTGTGGACAGAGAAACAGACCGGAATTCTCTGACCTCGTGCATGTTTGGGATTTTCCGGTCCCACTGCTGAGAACGAAGATTCGGCTGAGCACCAAGTTCTCCGTTCTCACGCAGCGCTGGGACGTGTGTGAGAGCATGGAGAATCCCAGCCACAATCTTCGCATTTCAGATCAATGACCTCTCACCTGAAATGAAGCATGTAATGCTCCATTCTGAGACAGAAAGTATCCAATTTAGTGTGAATAAACAGATATTATTACTTGCCAATTTCTGCCTGCAACTGAGAACAAGACTCACTGAGGGATAGGGGACACACAAACTGAATGACAATGAGATAATGACCAAATTATTTTTGTTTAGTGATGTAGGTTGAGGGATAAATATTAGCACAGATTGGCCTGAATTTCCTGTCCAGGTTGGGGTGAGGTGGGGGGGTGCATGAGGGCGGGGGTGAAACCCACTCCCACCCGAAATTGCATTATTAATGTGATATTATGTTGGCTACTCAATTAGAATCATAGAATCTCTGCAGTGCAGAAGGAGGCCATTTGGCCCATTGAGCCCTGCCTGCAGCAGTTGTGGACTCGCCTACTTTGGGGGCTTTCAAATGGTCAGTGGATAGGCATATGAATGATATTGGAATAGTTCAGGTTAGAGGGTCCACTGGCCGGTGCAACATTGAAGGCCGAAGGGCCTGTACTGCGCTGTAATGTTCTATGTTCTATGTTCTAACTTACCCCCATAATCCCACGTATTTACCCAGCTAATCACCCTGTCACTAAGGGGCAAATTAGCCTGGCCAATCCACACACCTTTGGAATAAACAGCCATCCAATGTGAAATACTGAGTGAAAAATTTCTCTCAAACAGCTTACCCCTCACTCCAGGTGCTGACCAGGGCCCCTGGAATCCAGTGGAAATCTCCATGAGAGCAGGAGGGAAATGTGCAGGAGTCTTATTAAAGATCACTTCATTGGGATCAATGCACTGGAACTGTCAAACATTGGGATGCACAGTCCAAAAGGGCAGCACAGGAAGATCCAATTGTGGAAATTGGATAAATACCTGAGCAGGAAATGTTTGTTGGATTTTGGGAAGAGTAAGATTAATTGGATAACTCTTTCAAAGAGATAGTATACACTGATGGGTTTAATGGCCATCTTCCATGCTGTATTCTTCTATTACATTCACGTTGCTACTGTTTGCTGTACTGAGGTGAACAAATATCTGATTACGAAATATAACAGTAATTAATTTCTGTTAATTGCTCCCTGATTTTGAATTACGGCAACAAAACCTTCCCTTCAATTAAAATCTTTCTCAGTGCAGCGAGGCAGGTTAATATGAACACCATTAAAAACGAATTAGTGCAGATGGTGACGTTAACTAAATTACAGATGAAAATAAAAGGCAGATCCTTTATTGCTGAAGATTTAATAGTGGGATTAGCGTTTATTATTTTGTTCCAGTCTCCTGTCACTGAACGATTCTACAAACTCTGCATTTCATTTACAGACCAGTTTCAAAATATACGATGCTATTGTTAAGACTCCCTCATTCCACCCTCAATGTAACTTTCCGTGGGGGTAGCACTGCTGCCTCACAATGTCAGCAACCCAGGTTCAATCCCCGGCTTGCATCACTGTCTCTGTGGAGTTTGCACATACTGCCTGTGTCCGCGTGGGTTTTCTGCAGGCAGTCCAATTTCCTCCCACAATCTGAAAGATGTGCTGGTTAGGTGCATTGATCCGAACAGGTGCCGGAGTGTGTCGGCTAGGGGAATTTCACAGTAACTTCATTGAAGTGTTAATGTAAGCCTTACTTTTGACAAATAAATAAATAAACTTCAAATTGTAGTTGAATCTGTCACCTGTACTGCTGTTCCCTCAAAGTATTACTATTCCAATGTACTCCGAGAGGTTCTCCCACATTCTACCCTCTGGAAAACTGAGGTCCAGGTTCTGCTGCTCATGTCGTCTCTTGGACCAGTTCCAATTCATCCACCAGCCTCTTGCTCCTTGATCCCGCTCAAACTTATGAGCAACTTGCTGATTTTAAAGTTTTCATCCCTGTTTTCAAAAATCCCCATGGTCTCATCCCTCCCCCACCGTATTTCGCCTTCGTCCAAGCCTTGTAACCTTTGTCAATCCCATAATTCTGTAAGACATTCTCTCTTCCACTTTCTTCTGTTGGGAAAAAGGTACAAAATTCTGAGGACAGAGACTGGATTGACTGGCTTGTACTCACTGGAATTTGGAAGAATGAGAGGGGATCTCATAGAAACATAAAATCCTCATGGGACTGGACAGGCTAGATGCAGGAAGAATATTAATCAAGGTATGTTGGAATAGTAATGTTTTGAGGGAACAGCAGTATAGGTGATGGATCCAACTACAATTTAAAGTTTATTTATTTATTTATGTTAATTGGCTGCTGTCAGTGGAGGCAAATTCGATAGTCTTTCAAGAGACGTCTAGATGAGTACATGGGACTGAATGGAATTGGGGGTTATAGGTAAGCCTAGTAGGTATGGATATCATCAGTGCAACTTGTGGGCCGAAGGGCCTGTTTGTGCTGTAAATTTTCTATGTTCTAATATTCCCAATGTTGGGGAAGTCCAAAACTAGAGGCTTCAGCCTAAGAATAAGGAGTAAGCCATTCAGGACTGAGATAAGGAAGAACTCTTCACTCAAAGAGTTGAGAACCTGTGGAATTCTCTACACAGAAAGATCTGGAGCCTGTTCATTAGATATGTTCAAGAGGGAGCTGGATATTTTCCTTGTGACTAAATCAATCGAGAGATATAGGGAGAAAGTGGGAGTGGAATCCTGAAAGTGCATGATCAGCCATGATCATATTGAATGGTCGTACAGACTCGAAGGGCCGACTGGCCTACTCCTGCACCTGTTATCTATGTTTTTATCCAACTGGGTTAAGAACAGCTGAAGCTGCCGTCAGACTTTTGAATGGACCTAATATCACAGTGGGTAACTCAATGTGATTTGACAATGCCGCCATGAAGCAACTGGGGACGTTTTCCTCTGCCCACTAACATTTCAGCCTCTAATATGTTGGTATCCTTGTTTGTATCAGAGAATCATGGGTTCAAACCCCACTTAGGCATGTAATCCCTGAGGTTGATCTCCCCCCCAGTGCAGTGCAGTACTGAGGGAGTTCAGCATTGTCAGGGGTACTGAACTTTGGATGAGATATTAAACTGAGGGCTCTCAGTTGGTGGTTAAGGATCTGGTGATGCATATTCAAGGAGGGGCAGGAGAACTCTTGCTAGTTCCTGGTCAATATTTATCCCTGAACCAATATCATTAAAGATGACTATTTGGTCATCATTACATTGCTGCTTGTAGGAGCTTGCTGTGCCAAATCAGATTGTGCAAAAGAGAACGGGGACATTAGTGCCAGGGAACTGAGAACCAAAACACCAGCGGCAATAATTTACCAAAAGGGAGAGAACCCAGAGGCTTTAATGTTGTGCTTTATTTTAAACCAACTTTAGAAATATAATTAATATTGAGCAACAGGCACGAACAGCATCAGAAGCTGGATCAGACACTCAATCCTTCACCACACAAAAGACAGTGAACTGCCTTGTAACTATGGCAACACCCCTTTAAGCTTCGGTTGCCAGTGTAGCTGTGATTTGCTGCAAACTGCATCATTTATAAATAGTTTTTCCATTCGCTCCTTTCCGGGCGTGTGTCATGTTGACACGAGTTCAGTAAACGAGCACACTCCTAAAGGTTTGTCTGATGTCTGTGTTCAATCCCTTCGACAGCTGAGTCACTTTGTGACATTGCCTTCAACTGTGGAAGAAATAACTAACCCTCTCATCTCCAGCTTTTACAGATATCACAATAATTTAGCAATTCTGGAAAGGGACAATGATTGTGTTTCCAAATTAGCTTTCAGCGCGAATGCCTGCCGGATGATGCAGAGTTTGATTATACATTTATTTTAAAAATATAAGGTGGCATTTTCCATTCTCAATGCCGAGGCAGGCAGGAACATTGAGAGAATCTCGCTGGGCTGTGATAGGCAATAAAGTCAGAATGAATCCCACTGGGCTGTGACAGATACGAAAGTCAGAGTGAATCCTGCTGGGCTATGGCAGGCAGGAAAACCAGAGTGAATTGTATTGGGCTGCAGGGAGCAGGAAAGTTGAAGTGAATCCTGCTGGGCAGCAAGGAGCAGGAAAGTCAGAGTGAATCCCCTGGGCTGTGGCAGACATGAAAGTCGGAGTGAATCCCGCCGAGCTGTGGCAGGCAGGAAAGTTAGAATGAATTCTGCTGGGTTGTGACAGACAGGAAAGTTGGAATGATTCCCGCTGGGCAGTGGGAAGCAGGAACGTTGGAGTGCTTCCCATTGGGCAGTAGCAAATAGGAAAATTACAGTCACCGCTCCTTTGGGGTTCAGCTGTTTTATCTATGTTTGTGTCAGATATTTACAGAAATCTCAAGACTACTTATATTTCGAAAGATCTTTGCGGGCCCATAATGCATAGAAGCCGGGCTCCACGGTGACGAGGGACTACTCCTTAAAGATGTTTGTCCACAGAGTGTATCTGAGGAGAGACACAGTGCTGCCCATTCAGCTACAAAATCATTAAGAGAGCAAACTAAAAACCTCTTAAAGACGCATCTCAGATAATTTGGATTGGTCAGCTGGATCTCTCCGATATCCACAACAGGAAGTGTCCTGCACAAGTTAACGCTGCAGAAAGGGGGTGGATTGACTCAGGGTGTTATGGAGAAGCTACTTGTCTCCTTGGATGCGGAGGATGTTGAAGGTGGTGAATTTGAAGAGGGCGAAGGGCCCTCGAGGATATCACTGCGTGGGCATGAGGTGAAAGACAATCTCAGAGCTACAAGATTCCAGGAGGAATAAGGTGAAGATAAGTTGGTGTGAGCGCAGGTCTCTTCATACTGCAGTGCAGGGAGACAATAAAACTTTTGTTATTCTCAACATTTCTCCAAGGTTGTAGGGTTCAGGAAGGTCCATGTATGATCCCAGGCATAATGCACTCACAGTGAAACCAGGAACTAATTCCAGGCCTGACGTTATTGACCAATTTTACCCTCCCGTGTCTCGATCTTGCTGAGCAAGGACAGTGAGGGCAGTAGTGAGTGGTGTGCGTGGTGTGTATCCCTAGGGTGGAGTGACAGTGAGAATTGCAGAGTAGTCGCAATGCAAGGAAGTTGTGCTGGGTTTTGATTATTCCAGTGAGCTGTGCAGATGGGCATGTAAGTGCAATACTGGCTGGAGAGCTGTTACTGAAGCTTGATCCCAGGCAGAGCTGCAGCTGATTTAATGAACTGAAAATTTTGCCCTGTTAGCATTAAGGTCCATTTAGGTTTTAAGGAGGATTTCCCATGTTTAACTTCGATTTCCTAATGGCTGTGTCTTTTATCCTGGGATTTCAGTAATCTCTTTAAGTGCTAATAGCTTTCCAAGTCCAACTTTGCAACAGAAAAAAACTTCCAATGATTAAAACTAAAATACTTCTCTCCTCGGGGGTTCAGCTGCTGAATGTACTGATTGATGTGGCATTGACTTGTACAGACCAACACATTCACAGGCCTTTGGCACATCTGCTGACCGCTTATAATTTCCCTCAACCCCTCAGGGACAAGAAGGGAAACAATTAGTCATTGTTGCTGCCTTTGATTATTTCTACAGATTGAGTAAACACCTCACCCCCTCCAACACCAACGTACGTGTACCAACCAGACGCAGAGTGGACATCATCACAGCTCCTCCAACAACTTCCAAACTCGTTACTTCTGCCACCCAGATATACGAGGGCAGCAGGTAGCTGGGAATACTACCACCTACAACTTCCCCATCCTGATTTGGAACTCTTCCACTGTTCCTTCACTGTCGCTGGATCAAAATCCTGCAACTTTCTCCCTATCACTCACCACATGGATCACAGTGTTTGGCTTATTTATTTATTAGGCTTACATCAACGCTGCAATGAAATTACTGTGAAAATCCTCTGGCACCTGTTTAGATACATTGAGGGAGATTTTAGCATGGCCAATCCACCTAACCAGGACGTCTTTCGGACTGTGGGAGGAAACCGGAGCACCCAAAAGAAACACAGGCAGCCACGGGGAGAACATGCAGACTGCATACAGCCAGTGACCCAAGCCAGGAATCAAACCTGGGTCCCTGGTGCTGTGAGGCAGCAGTGCCAACCACAATGCCCACTGTGCAGTTCAACAAGGCAGCTCACCATCATCTTCCCAAGGGGCATTTATGGATGGGCGATAAACAATGGCCTATCAGGCAACACCCATATCCCATTCATACATTTTTTAAAAATTATGGATGGCAGGCAAGGGTAGGACTGCCTCAGCTGTGATGTCTTCCACAGATGAATAGCCACTTCTGGGGAGCAGTCAGGGGTGGGGGTGTGTATGTGGAGCAGAGGAAGGTATCAAAATTTGGCAGTAGAATGGTTTTCCAGCGTGGAATCCACACCTTCAAATACAAAAGGGAAGTAAGTGTCAGCAAAAGGTTAATAAAACACAAACTGAAGTGTGTAGAAAAATATTTTGAATATAAACGATTTGAATAGTGAACTGAGTCACAGTGACAGCAGTGCATTGCCTTAAAGCTAGTGGCTTGTGAACATCTGCAGATTACTGATAAGTATTTGTGGTAAACCAGAGTCCAATCCTGGTTAATTAATTATGAGTTGATTAGCAGGACGTAGCTTCTCTCTCCTCTGTGACCTTGCAAACTATTTCTACATTATGTCGAGTCACGTGAGCTGAACTATCACCCCATTGCCGTAGGTAGACACTTCTGAAGCAGTCTACGTTTCAATCGTGGCAATGACAATCTCAGCTGCTTAATATTTATATATTAACCTTTCTGCTCTGGTCCCTCCAGGGTCGCAGAGGAAGTTTGAGTTGATATTTCTGAGGGCGGTGGTTGTCACATCTGCTGAAAATGATGTGCTTTAACCCATCTGTCTAAATTTCTGTAAGAAACCATCTTCAGGTTGCCCATGCTCGGAATGTGCAGCAGACAGGGATACTGTCCAGCTGGGACATTCCGAGAAACAGACACTGATACAATCTCCAGGTTGTAACCAATTTGCAGCTACCCCCGGGTCCCGCAGTGTGATACAAAATAACCGGGAGCAGGAGTAGACCCCTTGGCCTCTCGAGCCATTCAAAAAGTTCATGGCTGATCTTTTCGTGGACTCAGCTCCACTTAGCCACCCGCTCACCATACATACATCATATCAATAGGCCCCAGTGTGGGGTGAGGCAAATGCTACCCAACCATCCAATTTTTCTCTAGTGTTCGTTAGTAAACATAGTTAATAATAATGACAAGATTTGCATTTGTGCCTTTCACAACATCGAGGGTATCTCAAATTGCTTTATACCCAGTGAAATAATTCACTCAGCAAGATCCCACAAAGTAAGTGACCAGATAATGCGATTTAGCAGGTGTTGGGTGAGGGATAGCCTTGGGAAATCTCGAATATTGAATAGTACCGTGAGATCTTTTATGTCCATTTGGGAGGACAGACAAAACCTTGGCCTAATGTCTCACCTGAAAGACAGCATTGCTGACAGTGTAGCATTCGGTCTAGATTTTGTCCTTAAGATCCCAACTTGAGATTTGAACTCATGACCTTGCTACCAAATGACTAAGGTGAAGAGGAAGGCCCTGCCTATTCTCAAAGGACATCATACAATGATTTAGCAACATTGGAAGCCATTCAGCCCATTGTCACTGTGCTGGGTCTGTGGCTCAAACACATGATCCTGGTATCAAGAGCGTTGAACTCATTATGAATGAGTAAAACATCAGCATTGAGGAATCCACAAGGCAGAAATGGTTGAAAATTGGGAGAAATCAAATTTAGATGTTTACATAAAAGTTAAAGATTTGTTTTCTTTTATACACAGGGAATAAAGTGAATTGATACAGACACACAAACTAGCTGCTATTAGCCCCAGCCGCATTGGGATAAAACATAAATCACTTGATGTCTCTTTCAATTCTAGTGTATTCCATCCAAAGGACGAGGATTTCAACTGGGAGCTTACCAGTGTGTCTGTAAGGAAGGGTATTACAATCCACAGCATATCGCAACTAATAGCTTTGGCAGTAAGTATCCAACCCCAAAAAAGTGATACAAATGAAGGAAAACCAGAGAGCAAGCTTTTGATTATGCATAATCTACTCTCTAATCTGCTCCTTTCATCTTCTGAAGGAATGTACAAAGAACAAAGAACAAAACAGCACGGGAAACAGGCCCTTTGGTCCAATGAGCCCACGCCGCCAGCCCGATGTTCCCACCTCTACCCGTGATCCCTGTCTATGTTTATAGATCTATGGATTAAAAACCAAATTTGAGACAATTTAGGAGAATTTGTTTTGTCAGTTAGCTTAAGAGCACATCTTTGGGATGTGGGAGGAAACCGGAGCACCCAGAGAAAACCCACGCAAGCACGGGGAGAATGCGCAAACTCCCACAGACACAGGCCCAAATCCATGTATCTACACAGCACAGCAATAGTCACTGAGCTGTTGTGTTGCCCATCAAATGGTCCAGGTCAAGCGTACACTAACGACGTGAAGCACCAGGATACTCCCAAAAAATCCAAGAGCAGCCCTCTCACGACCCATCGCGTGTATGCCCCTTGTTAGACAACAAGGTGGACCAAAGCATCTGTAAGATAAAAACAAGTACATCAATATTATCATCTATTTACACACTTCCCAGGGCTCATGATCCCTGTTTTAAATCAGTTTTCTATATCTCTCCATTTCCATTCTGTTCATGTGCCCATCGAAGTATTTCTTAAATAACTCCAGATTGCCTACCTCCACCGCTTTACTTGGCAGTGCATTCCATACCCCCACCACCCTCTGTGTGAAAAAACTCCCTCTAGCATCCAAATTATACCTTACCCCCCCTCACCCTAAGCCCGTGACCCCTTGTGCTATTTGAGTCCATCCTATGTGTTATAAATTCCCCAAAAGATAAAGCAAGTTGGAGTCAAGAATATGGAAACTTGACTGACTGTCTTGCTTAGCATCCACACCAGCTGCCCACACCATTCTGTCATTGTGCTGTTAACCTCAATCCCATTCATCCAGATTTAAGTGATGTGGAGATGCCAGCGTTGGACTGGGGTGGGCATGTGTGAAGTCTCACAGCACCAGGTTAAAGTCCAACAGGTTTATTTGGTATCACAAGCTTTTGGAGTGCTACTTGTTCACCAGTGAGTGGTTGAGGGATAGAACAGCAAGGGAAATAGGGGTCAGTATAAACTATCCCTCACCTAATGAAGGAGCAGTGCTCCGAAAGCTCATGATACATGTTGGACTTTACCTTAGTGTTGTGAGATTTCTTTAAGTACTATTTGGCATTAATCACTTTTGCTCGTTGTCGATCCCACACATTCACTCTTAATAAGTAGACAAACTTCTAGTCTTGATTAAGACATGTCACCTTTATCATCTTGACCTCTAGCTAGAGAGACCAGTTGAACCAATTAAAGAGGATTGATTTTCACACAGATAAATGTAAGTTAATGGACATTGGGAATCAGCCGTGATCTTGAGTTAAATGATGTGGGGGAGGGTGGGAGATGTGTGAACAGTTACAGTGTGAATCACTGAGTCCACATGTCAGTTTGGTTTCCCTGGGGGGGGGCAGGAATGGGATTAGAATCAAGGTTGAAGAATATCCATTAAAAGCTATTTCCTGAAACCTATTTTCAAGATTTGTGAACTGTAAAAAGTCCAGTTTATTGTGCTGTGACTGGACAGGAATCTGCTGTTTAGGATCTTCCCAAGGTTCAGACTCTCTTTGTGGTGATTTCAGGGAAAGATGATAAGCACATCTCCTTCTTCAGTCGCTACGCCGTTGGGGAGCCCAGGAGACAGTTTCAGTGTCTGCCGTGCAAAGATGGGTGTGGCGCATGTGTCAGCGACGCTCCGTGCTTCACCAAGGTGGATGAGCATTTGAGATTAGCAATCCTGTCCTTCCAGGCTTTCTGCATGTTGCTAGTTTTCATCTGTATGCTGGTTGTCTATCGCTGCAGAAAGAACAAGGTAAGTCATACCATGGTCTGACTGCGGTGTATACACTATGTTCTGTGTACCTGTGTGTGTACACATGTAGTTCGGTGTGCATGTGTAGAGTATGGCTGGGATTGTCCCAAAATTAATTCCCCAACAGAGGGAAAACAGGAGGATTTCTTGCCTGTTCTTTTGGGCACACTCGCTGAGTGCCTCAGACTGAGTCACACTGAAAAGTAGGAGGCGTGGCCTATTCCCGCTGGAGAGACAGGCAACAGAGCGCCAAGCAGTGTGTGTGTCAATGCGGAGATCTGCACATGCTCACTACGCCCCTATCCCCATCCTCCCCGTCCCAATCGCTGATTTCCCATCACAGCTTTCCCCAATTCTTTACCTGGAACTCCCCCCAATCACCAGCATTCCCATTCCCACCTCCCCCCACCCCACCAATCACAGGCCCCCAGACATCCCCAGGCCAGCCTAAATTCCCTGTCCAGGCAGGCCTGACCTCCTTCCCACCCCTAGCCAGCCCCAAGTTCCCTCACTCGAGCCAGTCCCATCTCCCCCTCAGGCCAGTCCCAATCTCCTGCCCAGGCCAGCCCCAATCAACCCTCTCCTGGATAACCAGCCCTGACCCCCTCCCTCCCCCACCAGAACCAGCCCCAATCGCCCCTTCACCTTCTCCCCCACCAATCCCACTTGTAAAGTGGCAGCAGGACCTTCCCATTCCCACCAATTATGCCCCAATATATCCTGCCCCCAATATGCCCCATTTCTCTGTCCCCACCCTCTTGGCACCGCCCAGTGCCATCAGGCAGTGCCAAGGTGCCAGACTGGCACTGTCCAAGGGGCATCCCCTTGCCCCAGACCTCCTGGGGGCCTCTGTAACCTCTGTCCCCACCAGCAGGATGAGGACATTGATTCCCTGTTAGTGGGCAGAAGGTGTAAACCCCGCTGGTGGGAATCTCTCCCAGCTGGGTAGGAGACACTAGCGGGTCTGGAGACTCATATCCTGGGCCGGCAGATCATATGTGTGTGTGTGTGTGTGTGTGTGTGTGTGTGTGTGTATTCCACATTATCATCAGGATTTATAAAGCACGCTTAATAAACATTCTAAGGTATTTCATGGAGGTGCAATGCAAAAAAAATCCAAAGTGGGAGATATTAAAAAGAGGAACCAGGAGCTTGAAGGAGCTGAAAGCAAAGCCATCAGTTGTGGAATAGGTAGAGAGGGGAAAGGGAAATAGGTAAATTGAAAAGCTCTGGGCAATGGTGGTGGAAGAGGAATTCTAGGATCTGCAGGCAGTTACAGAGATCAGGGGAGAGGAAGGGTCATAATGGCAATTAAATGAACTGGAAGATGATGGGATAAACAGCCTTTAAAGGAATACAAAAGCAGAGAAATGGGAAGCTATAGAAAGCGTAGAAAGGAGGGATTTGTGATAGTCTGAGGGGCTCTCCATCTCAGGGTTTAATCTAATGAAGTTCCATCACACATCACACTCTCCATTCACCAAGACTAGCGCCAACACACTAGCAATGTTAAACGGTTTCTTCAGCAAATTGTTGACTTTTGAACTGTCTCAATTAAGGTTCCTTACTGCGGACTATTGTCTTTTAATTGTTTTTGCAACTTACCACATAAATTAGCAAATTAAGGAGGCAAAGAGCAAGGGGATTGGAGTACAAAATAAATGAGTCTAGGGCTTTGGCGACATCACACCTGGAATAATGTGTGCAATTTTTGATTTCCATGTTTTGAAAAAGATGTATTGGCTTTGGAAGTAATATAACAAAGTTTCACCAGATTAATCTCTGGGATGAAGAGGAGAATTTCTACTGAGAGACTGAGCACATTGGGTCTACAGTCTCTGGAGTTTTGAGAATTGAGAGATGATCCCTTTGGAACATTAAATATCATGAAGGGGCTTGACAGGGTAGCTCTTTCCCATGTTCTAAGATTCCCCTGCCATTCTGCCACCCTTATATTACACCTTGTAAAAAACTCTTTCAAGTACTTCCCAATTCCCTTTTGGAAATTAGAATTGAATCTGTTTCTACAGTTTTGCCAGCCAGCACATTTCAGATCACAACTTGCTGTGTATAAATAGAACTGTCCACACAAATCCTGCTGTAGGATTTGAACTCAGTGACACTGAAAGCCCAGGCTTGGCTAATGGGTAAAATGAGGAATTTGGAAATGTAGAAGAGCTGCTTCTTATTATAGATAAATAGACCTCCATGAAAGGGGAGATCAGAAAACATCAGATACTAATCAGTAAGCTCCATTTGTTGACATCTCTTCACTAGGTCAATAATATAGACAATGTGGTGACTGGGTAAGACATCAGGTGCTGGCTAATAGAGAAGAAAAATCTTTCAAAGATATATTTGAATGATATCAATGTTTAATTCTTTTATTTTATTTATTATAGTCACAAGTGGGCTGACATTAACACTGCAATGAAATTACAGTGAAAATTGCCTTGTCAGCACATTCCAATGCCAGTTCAGGTGTACTGAGGGAGAATTTAGTCTGGCCAATCCATCCTAACCAGCATGTCTTTCAGACTGTGGGAGGAAACTGGAGCACCCGGAGGAAACCCATGCAGACACAAGGAGAATGTGCAGTCTCCACATGGTCAGTGACCCAAGCCGGGAATCAAACTCTTTCCCTGGTTCTGTGAAGCTGCAGTGCTAACCACTGTGCTACCGTGGTTCCATTTGTATACCTTTAACCCTATACGAGAGATTATTTTTGTCTAAATATGTTGTCCATCTGTTTTTTTCTTAAACAGAATCTTATTAAAGTTGTCATGCTGGAGTTTAGTTCCACTGGCAGAATGTCCTGGGAAATTGCACATTCAGGGTTTACTTCCCAAGTTTTGTAATTAATTGCTCTCTGTAGATCTCTCAGCCCAAGATTTATAAAGCTTTTCCTCAATCCCAGCACAACTGGTGAAGACAATGTCCTTTCTCTCCTCATCCCTGCTCACAAAATTCACAAAAACTTAATATTCATCAAAAAGAGATTGGCATTGTAGAAATGCAATCAAACCTACTGTAAAATAGGATTAGGATAGGCTAGTATTTGATATTGTGAGCTGAAGGGCCTGTGTCTATGTTGTCTGAATCCATGATTTCCCAAAACCCTTTACAGTCAATCAAGTACCTTCAAGATGTAGTCACTATTGTAAGTAGAGAAAATTCATCCAATTCATACACAGCAAGATCCTACTGGCAGCAATGCGATCATGATGGATCATCTGTCTTCTGGATGTTGACCAAAGGATAAATATTGGCCCAGGGCACTGGAGAAAACTCCAATCCTCTTCTTTGAATAATCTTATAGGATCTTTTACCTGAGAATGCAGATGGAGTCTTGGTGAAACATTTCATCTGAAAGGGGGCACTTTCTACAGTGCAGCACTCCCTCAGTACTGCACAGAATGTCAGGCAGAATTATGCACTGCTCAGGCCATTGAAATGAGATCTAAACCAATGATGGACTCACAGAGATGTTTAAAACATGCAATAATATGCATTAAAGAGAATAATAAAGTTATTAGTTACAGAGTTAATCTGCAAAAGTTTATGTTGTCTGAATCCCAACACAGGGAAGGTTTACAAGGATGTTGCTGGGACTTAAGAAACTGAGTTACAGAGAAAGGTTGAATAAGTTAAGACTTTATTTCCTGGGGCGTAAAAGAATGAGGGAAGATTTGATAGAGCTGTATAAAATAATGATGGGTATAGATAGAGTGAATGCAAGCAGGCTTTTTCCACAGAGACTAGGGGAGAAAAAAACTAAGAGAACATGGGTTAAGGGTGAAGAGGGAAAAATTAAAGGGAATATTAGGGGGACTTCTTTACACAGAGAGTGGGGGGAGTGTGGAATGAACTGCTGGATGAAGTGGTGAAAGTGGGCTCACTTTTAATATTTAAGAAAAACTTGGACAGGTACATGGATGATAGGGGTGTGGAGGGATATGGTCCAGGTGTAGGTCAGTGGAACTAGGCAAAAAAATGGTTCGGCACAGACAAGATGGGCCAAAAGACCTGTTTCTGTGCTGTAATATTCTATGGTTCTACATTTTACAGCCTTAGAAAAAGTATTGAACTATTCAGATAAGAGAGAAGCTCTGAGTATCATAGATCAGTACTGATCCTGGGTTGTGCTGAATTATAAATGGTCTCAGTTGTAGGAGGAGTTAAGCCACAGTTGGACAATAATTGGTGTCAGTGGGAGAGGATAAGTCAGGATTGTGGGTATGATTGCGATCCAGTGGCTGTGACTGGAGATGGTAAATGTGCAAGCATCGGCTGACAACATAATTAATCTTGTCTGTGATTAACTTTCCACCTCCTGCCTCGCTCTCTTTCCATGGTCAAGTAACCAGCTGACATTTACTGATTAGACTCTGGGGGAGGGAAGTCACACCAGAGAATTCAGGGATTTAGAAGAATGAGACGAACTGAATGTTTGTGACAGGCTCAGTATTAGAGTATAGACGCTAACTCCCTTTAACATATCACAGTTCCTGAATGAGTTCTCAAACTCGGTACTATTTCAAAGACAGGAAATTCTGTCCAATGCCTTGCCCAATATTTATCCCTCATCCAATTCCTAAAATTGATTATCTGATCATTATCTCATCGCTGTTTGTGGGATCTCGCTGCGTATAAATTGACTGCCGCATTTCCTACATTACAACAATGACTACGCTTCAAAAGTACTTCATTGGCTGGGGAGATGTCCTAAGGTGGCCTGGAGCCATAGAAGGTGCTACATAAATGCAAGATTGCTGTTCTTTCGTTGTTGGTTTAGTAAAGGGAGTGTCCAGTTTGCTCTGATTTCTACCATAAAGCTTTTAAATAAAAAGCGCATCATTTCTAAATGTTGTTGATATTAATGGAACTGTGGGATACAGAGATTGGATGTGTGATTAGTAAATTTCCAGCAGTTTTATTGTTGCTATTTTGCAAAATATTGTTACAAGGATGAAGTGCATGCTGACTAAATAGGAAACTAATTATTCATGTTGTCGCCCAGCTGACAGCAGAGAAATGCTTTAATGTCTTTATTTATGGAAATTAAGTTCCACGTTCATCTTTCCTGCAGCACATTTTAAGCTTGGCTTTCTTTTGGTGCAGCTTTTGTGAGTCGGATAGACATAGAGGGACATTTATCCAGGTTCGGATGTGTGGTGGGGAGGGATTGGTGCAGAGTTGTTCAAATTGTGGCAATCAGTTGTCAATGTCGCCAGCTCCAGAACTTTATCGGAAAGTTTAAAAATGTCTTTTCCCCCACAGCGAATCAGAACATCAGGATTGCTCCTTTTGGAGACCATTCTTGGAGGATCTATCCTGCTGTATTTTCCAGTAAGTATTCTTCCAACTGCTCATTTGGGAATGCCGAACTTTCTGGTTCAATCCCACCCATATTCAGATACAGCAACTCTGCCACCTGTTTGAGAGATCCACATATCACTAAACGGTATCTACCCAGATAAAGATAAAACTGGGCAACACCTGTCCCAGAGGCCACCCCAACCCCAACCACTGGGCAACACCTATCCCAGATACCACCCCATTCCCAACTAATGGGCAACATCTGTCCCAGCAACCATCCCCCCAATGACTGGGTATTACCTGTCCCAGAGACCATCCCAATCCCAAACACTGGGCAATACCTGTCCCAAAGACCACCCCAATTCCACACCCCCAACCACTAGGCAACACCCATCCCAGAGACCACCTCCCCAACCAGTGGGCAACACCTGTCCAGAAACCATGCTCACCTCCTCCAGTCTAGCCCCCCCCCCCCCCCCCAAAACACTGGGAAAATGCTCTGTTCCAGGCATCCTGGCTCCAAACCTTTGGATAATGAGTTCCACTGCACTCAGAATAACTCACGAACCACAGTTTTCATCATATAATCATACAGCACAAGAGGCCTTTTGGCTCAGCGGGTCCCTGCAAACACTTTGAAAGAGCTTTCCAAAGCCTCCTGCTTATAGCCTGGCAAACTTTCAAATTTATATCCGATTCCCATAATCTCCACTCACATGCTAACAGAACAATGTCGAAAACAGGAACACATGCCAACTGAATCAAATCAGCGACCTTCTTACCCTCTATCCAGCTAACTGTTACTTTCAGAAGAACTCAGAGTGAACCTGGTGGACTCTGTTATTGACCAGTTTCTGATCCCCACTATAGGCAGGTCCCATTGAACTGCAATGTCTGTGTCATGTTGGAGCCAGTAATTATGCTGCCGGTGAATCAGTGCCTTTATTGAGAGCTTTTTTTTGTAGATGGCTGACAGATGGCTCATTCTAAATTTGGAAGGCGAATTTACATGTTTGACGCATCTAATGATAATTGCTCACTTTTGTCATCTCGTTCCTGATCGAGGATTAGTCAGTTTTATTTTTAACCATTAAAGCTGTAATTCCAACAGCTCTCATTGAATTCGCCTCCCTTTGAAATGGTGAAAAGTTGGACTGATTGGCAATTGCTGCTCTTCCTTCTTCCAACTCATTTACTCTCCTGTCTGGGTTGGGGTTGTAATTTTCAAGTTATGACTGGGGATCTGTCATGATGTTGCACTCTCACGTCAGGGTGTAATCAGGAGATCGGTAATGAGTAAAGGCAAAATACCGCAGATGCTGGAATCTGAAACAAAAACAGAAAAAAGTGTTAGAAGACCTCAGCAGGTCTGACAACACCTGTGGAGAGAGAACAGAGCCAACGTTTTAAGTCTGGATGACCCTTTGTCAGAGCATTGATAAAGAATTAACCATTTTCAATATTGTCCCTATCATGTTTTAATCATTTTAAGCAAAAAAAACATCTCTGACTAAATTTAACAATGTTGGAAAATAGACCCTTTTCAGATAGCTTCCTTCTGCCTCAAAGAACAAAGAAAATTACAGCACTGGTTCAGGCCCTTCGGCCCTCCAAGCCTGTACTGACCATACTGCCCAATTGAACTAAAACCTTCTACCCTTCTGGGGACCATATCCCTCTATTCCCATCCTATTCATGTATTTGTCTAGATGCCCTTTAAAAATCATTATCATATCTGCTTCTACTCCTTCCCCTGGCACCCACCACCCTCTATGTAAAAAAAACTTGCCTCGTACATCTCCTTTAAAGCTTGCTCTCCACTTCTTAAACTTATGCCACTTAATAATTGACTCTTTCACCCTGGGAAAATGCTTCTGATATCCCCTCTTTCCATGTCCCTCAAATCTTGGAGATTTCTGTCAGGTCACTCCTCAGTCTCCGTTGCTCCATCGAGAACGAACCCAAGTTTCTCCAACCTCTCCTCATAGCTAATGCCCTCCGTATCAGGCAACATCCTGGTAAATCTTTTCTGTACTCTCATTGTGACATTACTGTTTCCTAAGTCATCCAACTTTCTGATCTCTGTTGGGGATTGGCCTAGTTATCAGTGCAGGAGAAGTTTTGGACAGTAGACTCACCAGGATCGAGGTTTCAACTCCAACTCATTTTCATTCAAATCCATTGAGGAAGGAGAGTTTCACCCTGACACTCTGAGATTTGAACCCTAAATAAAGAAATAATAAACTAAATCGTATAAATTCCATTGCCTTTCACAAGCTCGGGGTGTCCCTAGGCAGCTTTACAGCCAATAGAATCCTGCCACTGTTCTTTCATAGAAAACAACAACCAATCTGTACACAGCAACATTCAGGCAAGAATATGATTACAACTAGATCATTTAATTTGATCAGTGTTAGCTGAGGGAGCGATGTTAACCCAGCCACCGCAGTGCCACAGGATCTTCAAACTCATTTGTGAAGGCAGATGGAGCTTCCATTTAACATCTATCTGCTGCCCACCCCCCACTCACAACTTGTATCTTCATTGAGCAATATTTACTCACTGCAAAATAAATCCACAGGCCCCTTCCAACCTACAACTTTAAATAAAGGAAGAAGAATGGGTTTCAAACTGATTCCATAATCCCAGTGTTTTTGGATAATCAAAAGGGAACTTTTGAAATCAATTTTGTTTTTAAAAAAAAAAAGTTTGCGGCAGTTGTGCCACCTTTTCACACTGTGTGGAGAGTTGAGGTCCCTGCATCCTCACCCTCACACAGCACCGTGATGTTTAACAGTCTGTGTCTCTCTGGAAAGAGCTGATTGTATAGGTTACAATTCCAGCTATCCTCCATTAACTCGTCCATGTGGCCAAATCCAGAGGCAAGCCATATTCTATCCTCAAACCTACAAAACTCTACTGGTTTGTGTTACCCCTTCAATGACACAGTCATCAATTGAACCAAGGTGGTTAGAATGGATAACCACTAAAATTGAACCAAATTGAGTTGGTAGCTTCATTAGCACAGTTCTGCTAATGTCACAGTTTGGATTTCTGTTCTCAGTTGAATTCTTCAAGAGGGACAGCAGAGAATATATAGATGCAGAATGGGAAGGCATGCTAATCTTTTCCCTCTACCACCCCAACAATCTGACCAAATGAATTAACAGAAATTCCTTCACCTGTGGTTTATACCCATTTGTCAATTTTCAGATATGGTTGGGCCTGTGTTAAAGTTCGCCTCTGTTTGTGTTCTCCCATCAGGTGTTTATCCTATACTTTCAGCCCAGTATTTTCCGATGTGTTCTCCTGCGATGGGCGCGGACTCTGGGATTTGCCATCATCTACGGAACAGTAACGTTGAAGATTTACAGGTACCAAGGCCACTGTGAATGACTGGAGGTCACCACCTTGAGTTCTGATGGTCAGGTCAGGGGATGAATGTTGTATCAATTGGGAGAATCTAGGTGCCCTCCACATGCATTGGCACTGCGTGAGTCTGTCTGCACGAGGAAGGCGTTAAATTTTATTACAAGCGAAAGCAAAGTACTGTGGATATATTACATTTTATGTATTAATGTATTAATAAGCTACCATAAATTGATGAATATTATAACCACACAGTTCCATCAACATTTCCCATTATAAATTCCAATGTCCACACTAATGCCACGACAGATGATGGGAAGTTTTTTCATTCATTCAAGGGATGTAGGTGTCCCTGGCTAAGCCAGGACTTATTTAACATGATTTTGATTTGATTAACATGTATTAACATACAATGAAAGTATTGTTTCTTGTACGCTGTACGGACAAAACATACCATGTATAATGAAGGAGAGAGTGCAGAATGTAGTGTTCCAGACATGGCTAGGGCAGAGAGAATAATCAACTTGAGGTAGGTCCAATCAAAGGTCTGATGGCAGCAGGGAAGAAGCTGTTCTTGAGTCAGTTGGTAGTGACCTCAGACTTTTGTAACTTTATCCTGGCAGAAGGTGGAAGCGAGAATATCGAAGGTGTGTGGGACCCTTGATTGTGCTGGCTGCTTTGCTGAGGCAATGGAAAGTGTCGACAGAGTTGATGGATGGGAGGATGATTTGTGTGATGGACTGGGTTTCATTTCCACTTTGTTCCCATTAATGTAGAGAGGGGTAGGTTCTCCAATATGCTTCCTGAAGTTGATGACTAACTCCTTCATTTTGTTAACATTAAGGGAGAGATTATTGTTGTCACACCAGATTCTCTATCTCATTCCTGTACTCTGTCTCATCACTGTTTGAGATCCGACTCACTACGGTGATGTCATCAGCAAACCTGAAAATCAGGCTGGAGGTGAATTTGGCAACACAATCATAGGTGTATAAGGAGTATAGCAAGGGTTTGAGGAGACAGCCTGCTGGGGTACTGCTGTCGAGAATGATCAGGGAGGAGGTATTGTTGCCTTTCCTTACTGATAGTGGTCCGTGGGGAAGTCTAAGATCCAATCACAGAGGGAAGACTGAATCCCAGGCAATGGGGTTTGGGAATGAGTTTCATGGGAATGTTGATGTTGAAGGCTGAGCTGTAGAGTTTGACACAGGTGTCTTTGTTATTCAGATGTTCCAGGATTGAGTGCAAGGCCAGGGAAATGGTATCTGTTGTGGATCTGTTGCAGATCCAGGTAATCTGAGAGGCTGGAATTGATTTGTGCCATGACTAACCTTTCATATGATAAATGTCATTCCACCGGATGGTGGTCATTAAGGCACGCTGACTGGCTTTTCTTTGGTACCAGGATGATGGTCTTCTTGAAGACCTCAGATTGTAGTAAAGAGAGGTTGAAGATGTTTGCAAATACCTCCAGCAGCTGATTGACTCAGGATCTGAGTGCTTGTCTGGGTACCCCATGTGGGCCAGCCACTTTCTGTGGGTTGAGCTTTGAGAAGCCTGCTCTGATGTCTGCGATAGTTACTTCAGATACAGGTTCAATCATCAGTATACGTCCCCACTGCTGACCTTATGACGAAGGAAAGGTCATTGATGACGTAGTTGAAGATTGTTGGGCCTAGGACACTACCCTGAGAGATCCTGCAGAGATGTCCTGGAGCTGAGATGACTCTCCACAACCACAAACATCTTCCTATGTTCCAGGTATCCAACCAACAGCATATTTGCCCTCTGATACCCATTGATTCCAGTTTTGCAAGGGCTCCTTGATGCCACACTCAGTTGAATGCGGCCTTGATGTCAAAAGCTGTTATAGTCGCCTCACCCCTGAAATTCAGCTCTTTTGTCCATGTTTGATCCAAGGCTGTAATGAGGTCAGGAGCTGAGTGACCTGGTGAATCCCAAACTGGGCAGGTTATTGCTGAGCAGGTGCTGCTTGAATGTGAGGGGCTGGTGGTTATTTTCCCTCTTGTAGAGATGGTCATTGTGTACAATGCGAATGTATCTTGCCAGCCTGCATATTATCCAGGTTTTGCTGCGTTTGGACATGGACTGCTTCAGTGTATGAGGAGTCATGAATGGGGCTGAACATTGTGCAATTATCAGTGAACATCCCCACTTCTGACCTTATGGACGGAAGGTCATTGATGAAGCAGCTGAGGATAGTTGGCCCTCGGACACTAACCTGAGAGACTCCTGCAGAGATGTTCTGCAATTGAGACGATTGTAATTAGAGAATGAGATCATTTCATTTTAAATATGGACATTGGAATTTGTGATGGAAATATAAAAATAAGCACAGAATGTCTCAGTGAAGAATGTACCTTGTATTATGCCTGGATCCTCCAATCTAATTATTCCCATAACTCGAATTTCAATGTGGATTAGCTAGTATTTCCTAATTAGACATCTGGCATGTGCTGTAGTTGGATGTTTTTAGTGCAATATCTTTGAAATCTGTATTTCTGTGAGGATTGAAGAAGGCTAGTTGTCAAGAACTGTCCATTAAGAATGCTCAGGTAAAAAGCAACAAGATAATTGTACCTGGCTAAAAGATACCGCGCTGAAATGGGAATAGAATGCAGTGCTTGTTAACTCAGATGGTTCTGTTTAATTATTAATACAACAAAATGCTTTAGACCTGAGCTTTTTTATTGAGTGAATTAAATAGGGTGCAGTTTCCGTTAGATCGTGTTAGTTTTTTAACAATGCTGAGTGTCTATCATCCTGTGAGCTATGTCTGTGAGTAACTGTGACCTCTCTCCCATCCCTGCAAAATCAACCATCTTATCTGGAGAACCAGGCTCCCTGTCCTCTGCTGTTGGAACCGGTAACATTGTCAGGCATGTCTCCTTGTGAGTTGAGGTTATTAGACCTCTCCCTCCATAATCCGAGGAATTTCGGTGCCACATGGGTGTATCGCGACGTTTCAGCGCTGGTCCAGATCCTCCAATGCGGCATCTGACGTGGGAGGAGTATATCTATCAGGTGCCAGTCTTTTACAACAGGAATGCCAGCGTTCTGGTTCGCTCCCTTCCTCAGCTGGTGGAGAACTAGCCGTGTCTTCATCTGCAGTGTCCGTTTCAGACTCCGAGGTTCTAACTACAGGTGCCAGAGAGATGGGGCTGGCTGGCCTGGGAGGACTCTCCTCTGAGCACAGTTAGCTCCTGAACGAACTGTGAGTTTGAGGCCTGCACCTGATCCAGGTGCTTTATGAGGATAACCTCACCCAGGCACATTTTGTAGAATACAGCGCGTGTCCTGGGGTCTGCCATCCCTGGTGAGCATGTGGGACCATTGGCATAATTATTTACCCAAGCTTTCTCACTGGCCTCCAATTATCTTCCCCAGCTACTATTGTCATGGCCTTTACATTGGGCTTAGAGTCATAGAGGTTTACAGCTAGGAAACACATCCTTCAACCCAACTTGTACATGAGGCCCCTTATTTTTAACCTCTAAGCTGGTCCCAATTGCCTGCATTTGGCCCATAATCCCTCTATACCCATCATACCCATGTAACTATCTAAACGCTTTTTAAAAGACAAAATTTTACGCACCTCTACAGCTCCCTCTGGCAGCTCGTTCCAGACACTCATCGCCCTCTGTGTGAAAAAGTTGCCCCTCTGTAGATTCTTGAGTATTTCTCCCCTCTCACCTTAAAGCTACACCCTCCCCTACCTTTGGGAAAAGATATTGACTATCCAGCTGATCTATGCCCCTCATTATTTTATAGACCTCTATAAGGTCACCCCTCAACCTCCTACACTCGTGGCTTTCTCACCTTCATCCCAGTAGCAAACTTAATCTGGTGCCGAGTTTTCTGCCCATGAACAACTTTGCGGGTGCTATTCCTGAGTGACATTGTTCTATAATCGAATAACTAATGGGAGAGTTTGGTGTCCGCTAATACTGCCAACTGTTTTTGTGAAGCAGCTTTTACACTCTTCACAAGGCCATTCGGCGAAGGATGGCACGGTGCCTTCCTGATTTGATGAATCCCATTTGACTTTGTGAATGAGTGAACTCCTTGTCCATTGTCAGAGACCCACACCTCCAAGATCCCATTGTCAAAAATGAGTTTCTCTACTGTTATTGTTGTGATTGTTGAATGAACGCTATGGACGTCCATCCACTTGGACAGCAGTATTGGGGAAAGTGGGGGCTGGATCACTGTGACGGTCTTCACCTGAACAGGGGGAGTGTTCTTGTGAGTTGCACAACGGGACAGTGGAGGAGTTTTTAAAGTAAATAATGAGAGGACAGATCACGTGAAGGTGGCTTAAAGGAAAAGGACAAAACAAGAAAGCACAGTAGCCACAAGGATAATAACAATCAGAGTGAGGAGAGAAGGAATGGAAAACACAAACCCAACAGTTACCATAAGACCATGAGGCATAGGAGCAGAATTAGGCCACTCAGCCCATCGAGTCTGTTCCGCCATTCAATCATGGCTGATATTTTTCTCATCCCCCATTCTCCTGCCTTTTCCCCATAACCCCTGATTCCCTTATTAATCAAGAACCTTTCTATCTCTGTCTTAAAGACACTCAATGACCTGGCCTCCACTGTCTTCTGCAGCAAAGAATTCCACAGATTCATGCTCTCTGGCTGAAAAAATTCCTTCTCATCTCTGTTTTAAACGATTGTTCCTTTAGCCTGAGGTTGTGCCCTCTGGTTCTAGTTTTTCCTACTCGTGGAAATATCCTTTTCATGCCTCACAGTATCCTGTAAGTTTTAATATAATTTGTAAAAGTAATAACAAGTTAGAATCTAAAGGCTTGATATCTGAAAGCCCTCGGCATCCATAACAAAACTAAGGAATTGTCAACTCAAATAGAAACAAATGTACATGAGCTGACAGTCATTCCAGAGACATGGCTGCAAGGTGACGAAGACTGGGACCTGAAATATTTAAGGATACTTGATATTTCTAAAGGGCAGTGAGCTAGGAAAACTTGGTGAGATAGCCCTGTTAATTCAGGATGACATTAGTACAATACTGAAAGATGACCTTAGTTCTAAAAATTAAGTTATAGTGTCAATTTGGGTAGAGATGAGGTATAACAAAGTGCAAGGATAATTTTTAACCCTTCTAACAGTGGAGTATACAGGAAGAAATAATGGGTAGTAGTGATCACAACATGACTGAATTTCACTTTCAGTTTGAGAAGGAGAAGAGTGGACCTAAGACTAGTATTTTAAACATTAAGGCATGGAGACAGAGCTGGCTAAAGTGAACTTGGATAAGTTAAGGGATAAGTGCAATGGCAGACATTTTGGAGGTATCTCATAATATTTAGCAATTATATATTTCAGTGAGAAAGAAAGGCTCTAGGAAATGAATACATATCACTGGTAGTTAATTAAGGAAGTTAAAGAGAATATCAAATTGAAGAAAAAGTATCCATTTCTGTAAAGATTAATGGTAGGTCAGGAGATTAGACAGAATTTAAAAGCCAGTAAAAAAATGACTAAATACATGACTAAGGGGGAGAAATTAGAGTATGAGGGAAAGATGGCTTGAGATATAAAAACAGACAGTAAGGGTTTCTGAAAATATCTAAAGAGAAAAAAAGTAACTAATAAGCACATATCCTCCAGTGAGTCTGGGGAATTAATAATGAAAAACAGGGGAGAGGAGGGAAAGTTGAAGAGATATTTTGTGTCTGCAGAAGTCACAAGAAACGTGTAAGAAACAACTTAAGTCAAGGCAAGCGGGAGGTGTACCTTAACAAGTAAAATCATCAGGGAAAGGATACTGAGAAAACTATTAGAACTAAAGGCTGACAAGTCTCTAGGACCTGATTAATTTAATCGTCAGCACAGTGGCTCAGTGGTCAGCACTGCTGCCTCACAGCGCCAGGACCTGGGTTCGATTCTGGCCTCGGGTGATCGTCTGTACAAAGTCTGTACATTCTCCCCATGTCTGCATGAGTTTCCTCCTCATGCTCCAGTTTCCTCCCACAGTCCAAAGATGTGTAGGTTAGATGGATTGGCCATGCTAAATTACCCCTTAGCAACGTACATATATGGACTTGCAGGGATAGGACTTGGGTGTGATTGTTATCGGTGCAGACTCAATGGGCCAAATGGCCTCTTTCTGCATTGTAGGGTTTCTATGAAAAGAAGTTGCTGCAGTGTCAGCGGATGCACTGATTCCAATTTTTCAAATCTCACTTAATTCGGGAAAGGTCACATCAGATTAGAAAATAGCAAACGTGACATCTCCATTCAAAATTTTAACAGTTGAGACATTAACTGTTAGGAACAGTTTAACCTCAGGAACATTTGACTCTTTGGCAAAGTCAAAATGGAGAGCTAGGATTCATGTTACATGACCCCCGCCCCGAGATGATGTTGTCTTGTGGAGCTGCAAAACTCAGTTTGCCATGCTACCATTTACTAAGCAATAACGCAGAACAAGACTGATTAATCTCTGAGTGCCTATGTGATCGTGGAATTCAGCTCTATTGGAAAAGTTCACTCTGCTGATCTTTGTGAAAAAATACACCATTGAATTTTGATTCTGGACTCGTCACACACATGTAACGATAATTATTTTTCTCTGTGGACTTTGCCCTTTAAATCTTTCCTTTTCTAATCCACTCTTTTATTGTATGAGTGAAAGCGAGGTAACATTATGACCTCCTTCCATATTTACATGTGTGCAAATTCAACTAACCCTATGAGTTTATTCTCTCTCAGATTGCTGTGGGGTTATTCTAAGGCGTACGGTAGCACAATGGTTAGCACTGCTGCCTCACCACGCCAGGAACTCGGGTTTGATTCCTGGTTTAGGTTACTATTTATGTGGAGTTTGCATGTTCTCCCTGTGTCTGTGAGTGTTTCTTCCAGATGCTCCGGTCTCCCCACGAGTCCAAAGACGTGCAGGTTAAGTTGGCCATGCTAAATTGACTATCCATCATTGGGAGGAAGCAAAATTGGCTGAAAATTGTTCCAGTCCCTCCAGAAACAGCGCTGCAGTGGCCAGAAGAGGGATTGCAAGGAGTTGCCTGAAAATAAGTCCTGGGAACTGGAGGAGAGAAAGCGATAGGTCCTAGGGCAGCTGGGGTGGTGCAAGAGGGGGTGTAATCGGGGCCATGTGAGATCGGCTGGTGTTGCGAGGGAGGTCCAGGGGTTACTGGGCTTTAAGGAGAGAGCATCCTCAGTTTCATGTGCTTTAGATGGAGGCGTTTCCTTCCCTTCCCATTCGAGATTGACCTCTGGTCATTTTCAGATTGTCCCCCTGATCTGTCATCCACCCACCAATCTAAAAATTCAGGCTGGGTGAGAACAGGGGCCTGACTGAGACAGGGGAGGAATTCCCCTCAAGGCTCTGCCCACCCAGCATAAAATCACATCCAGGGGGAGTGGGTGGGATTTTGGAAGGAATGTTAACCAATGCGATTCCTCAGTGCCACCGTAGAACCCACTGTGAAGAGGAAGGGTGGCTCCTGACAATATAAATTCTGGCCTGTGTAATTCTATTGGTTGATATTAAGATGTGGTTCTACATCAGGAACAAGATTCTCCTGAAATCCAAATGATTTTATGGTTTATCTGCAAGAGTTTGCGCATCTCAATATCTGTGTGGCTGTCTGAATGGACTGCAAAACTACAATGCAACATTCTGAAAATTAGTAAGCATTTCCTCCAGGAGTGAAATTGAAACTTAACGATAAATGTAGGCAGAGACAATGACATTGTTTGCCTTATCTGTCACATTATTCAGCACGTGCAATGTTACCTGGAGAAAACTTTGATTCCTAATTTAACCGAATACAATTCCTCCATCTTTTCTGGTCTTTTCACACTCGCTTCCTTTGTTTAACATATGAACCAATTAAGTTTCAGATTCTTGATCACGTGAAGTGCCTCGGGCCATGTTAAAGATGCTATATAAATGTGAGCTAATGTTGCTTATTCTTCTGACTCCTAATTTTTGGATATTTCATGTTTTCACCCCTTTCTTCGATATCTCTTCCTCCTCACCTTCCATCTCCCTTTTTAAAATCTCTTTTCTCATCATTCTCTTTTTGCCTCATTCCCACTCCCTCCCCCTCTATTATTACCTCTCATCTTTCTCTCTCCAGGGTGCTGAAGGTCTTCCTATCCCGTACTGCCCAGAGAGTGCCCTATATGACTTGCTGCAAGGTGCTGAAGATGTTGGGTGTCATCGTACTAACGGTTTGTTGGTTCCTCATTGCTTGGACAGTGGCTGCCTGGGAAAACATGGAGAGGAAGATCCCACTGGTCATTCAGTCACGAACCCCAGAGGGACAATTGTTCACCATGTGTCAGCTCGATCGATGGGACTACATGATGGCCATTGGTAGCATTTACTTCTTTCATTGTCTTGCATTTTCAGCAAAGTAGGCAAAACATTTTAATGCAAACACTTTCATTCAGAATGCACCCAATGTTCGTATTAAGAATATATCTGGAAAATATCAATTGATTAATTCTAACTCCAATGAGAAAATATCAGGAGGTTTTGATGACATTCTCTGTTGGTAAATTGTAATTTATCCAGGAATTTATGGCAAGGAAGAGCTACAGCATTAGTTACAAGTTGCTACAAATTCTTAGACAGTTATATTCGCTGCCCCACTGAAATGGCAGTTCATCTTCAATCATCCCAAGAATTCTGCATTAACACTGTTAAAATGAATTGTCACAAAGTTAGGGCTCGTACTTAACAATGTAAGATCCTTTTGAATGACAAGATTGATTTTCCCCTAATACACTCAAACTCTGGTTCCGAAATTGACATTATGCTATCTCATTCTGGCAGGTAATCAATTGTTCCTGCAGTTTTACAGAATTGAAACATTAAATTTATTTTGAACTTTCACTTTTCTTATTTTTAATCCAATCTGTTCTTTTCTCTTTGTTTCTCTTTCTGATCTAATTGGACTCTAATTCACCCTACTTTACTGAGTGGAGATTAATCACCGGCTTGGATGAGTTGGATCAGGTGACCTGTTGCTGTGCAGCATTCCTGATTTAATCCCATTTCTTTCTCAATCATTTCTCTGTTTATTTCTCTACCTTTAAATCTCATTGGTTAAGGAGATAACCAATAGCCCATCATTCATGTAAGACCCAGAGTTCTCATTCCTCAACCACTTTATTATCATCTGCATTTCAACAAATAATTACACAAAATACTCCATTGACTCCAAAGCACTTTGGGACATTGCCAGAAACACGATATACAAACGCAAATCTTCCTTTTTCACTTTGTCTATGTACCAGCATTTTAACCACTGCTTGTTACAGCAATATAAACGTAGAATTGTGAATAACCTAATTAAAATCTTCTTTTAACTTTCCACTTTTACAACATCAGTTAACAAGGAAGCTTCTTGTTGTGGCCTCTGTGAACTCTCTATTTCAAGGTATTAAAACTATTCTTACCTTTGACATGTGGATTTCAGCTCTCCACTTCTCCTGTTGTTTAATATATTCTTTCCATAGAGTGTGGGTAACTCTGGCAAAGCCAGCATCTGTTACCCATCCCTAGTTGCCCTTGAACTGAGGGCTTGCTCAGCCATTTCAGGGGACAGTTAAGGGTCAACCACAAAGCTGTGAGCCTGGAGTTTAGGCCAGTCCAGGTAAGGGTGGCAGATTTCCTTCCCTAAATGACATTAGTGAAGTAGATAAGAGGGGACCTAATCGAAACATATAAGATGATTAGAGGTTTAGATAGGGTGGACAGTGATAGCCTTCTTCCTAGGATGGAGAAAGCTAGCATGAGGGGACACAGCTTTAAATTAAGGGGTGATAGTTATAGGACGGATATCAGAGGTAGGTTCTTTACCCAAAGGGTGGTTCGGGAGTGGAATGCCCTGCCTGCAGCAGTTGTAGATGCGCCAAGTTTGGTGGCGTTTAAGAGGTTAGTTGATAAGTATATGGAAGAGAAGGGAATGGTTTAGTTTGGAGGGGCATTCCTTTTAAATTGGTCGGCACAACATCGAAGGCCGAAGGGCCTGTTCTGTGCTGTAATGTTCTATGTTCTATTTCTAGATGGATTTTTTAATGACAAGCAAAGATAATATTACTGAGCCCAGCTTTGTATTCCAGATTTATTATTTTAATTTTTAAATTCCACCAGCTGCCATGGTGGGATTTGAATCCCATTCCCACATCAGTGGTCTCTAAGCTACTAATCTAGTAATATTATCACGATACCACCATCCTGCCCAATTATTCAGAGGTATATCAATCCAGTTCCCAGGATTGGAGGGTCACTCATTTGGTCATTTCACTCAGTGAAATCACATAAAAACAACTAACCTCTTAAACGCCACCAAACTTGGCGCATCTACAACTGCTGCAGGCAGGGCATTCCACTCCCGAACCACCCTTTGAGTAAAGAACCTACCTCTGATATCCGTCCTATAACTATCACCCCTTAATTTAAAGCTGTGTCCCCTTGTGCTAGCTTTTTCCAGGTGCTGGCCTACTGGTATTGTCTCCGGAATAATAATCTGGAAATCTTCTGGGCCCCTAGGTTCAAATCCCACTGAGGTGGAAGGTGAAATTTGAATTCAGTAAAAATCTGGAATTACAAGTCTCATGAAATCATTGCCAATTATTGCAAAAATCTAGCTTTTTTAAAAAAAATTTTTACCCTATCCTTAAAGTTACAAAGCCAAGGCTAAGAATGGATCAGGCAAACCCAAATATACTCCTTGCTTGCCCCAAAAACTAAATTCAAATTTCAATTGAATTGAATTCAATTCAATTCAATTTGGGCCCCACTAGAGAAACAAATAAGATCCAAGCCGACAAGATAAGATATTGTACTCCACCTTGGGCTTGATCTGACATTTGAGGTGGGATCTTCCAGCCTCGCTCATCCTGAAACTGGAAAATCCCACCCAAGGTCAACGGACCTTTCCACGCTCCACCCCTCAACTGCTCTGATTCCTGTGGTGGGCAGGATGGTGAACATTTGCCCCTTGATCTTAGTTAACACACTGAGAAACTTTAAGGAAGGAAATCTGCCATTGTTAACTAGTCTGACCTGGCCTACTTGTGACTCCAGATCCACAACAATATAGAACATAGAACATAGAACATTACACACAGAACAGGCCCTTCGGCCTTCGATGTTGCGCCGACCAATATAAAAAGCAATGCCCCTCCAAATTAAACCATTCCCTTCTCTTCCATATACTTATCAACTAACCTCTTAAACGCCACCAAACTTGGCGCATCTACAACTGCTGCAGGCAGGGCATTCCACTCCCGAACCACCCTTTGGGTAAAGAACCTACCTCTGATATCCGTCCTATAACTATCACCCCTTATTTAAAGCTGTGTCCCCTCGTGCTAGCTTTCTCCATCCTAGGAAAAAGGCTATCACTGTCCACCCTATCTAAACCTCTAATCATCTTATATGTTTCGATTAAGTCCCCTCTTAGCCGCCTCCTTTCTAACGAAAACAACCTCAAATCCCTCAGCCTCTCTTCATAAGACCTGCCCTCCATACCAGGCAACATCCTGGTAAACCTCCTCTGTACCCTCTCCAATGCCTCCACATCTTTCTTATAATGTGGGGACCAGAACTGCACACAATACTCCAAGTGCGGCCGCACTAGAGTTTTGTACAGTTGCAACATGACGTTGCGGCTCCGAAATTCAATCCCCCTACCAATAAAAGCCAAAAGTTGACTTTTAAATGGTCTGGCAATATGCTTAGTTCAAGAGCATATGAGGGAAGGTCAATAAATGTTGGCCCAGCCAGTAACAGTCACTGACGCTGAATTAAACAAACTAAATGTATAATAAAATGTCGCACTGATGACCTTTAGCATTTGGGGATTGGCAATATCATTAGGGTAGAGTAGAGGGAGCTTTACATTGTACCAGGCTGTATCTGACCTAATGTTGACACTAATTTCCAGCAATAACCCATCTCCCAGCAATGAGGTCCCTGATATTAGAAATTAAAAATAATTTCATACAAAATAAAACCAGCTCCCAATCTTCTCTATTGATGCTTGCATTGATATTATAAATATTGTAAAGCACAATAGTAACATTCATGTGGTTCATAGGAAAGAAAGAATCACACAAATTGTTTGTAAATCCCTGGAATTGTTTTTCTATTCGCTTCCCCTTCATCAGACAGCTGTTAAGAAATAATGTGGGACCAGATTTGGTGACAAAAGCTGTGAGGTATGATGAATTGATCCTGATGCAGCCAAAGTCACTGCAAATTGCCTAGAGATCCCCTGTCTATCTCCAGCTGTCCGTCAGTGTTGTCCCTTTTTAGAGCAATGATGTGAAACAGAGAACAATGAGAAACTAACCATAGCTCATTAAAGACTTAGTTTTGCACTTGACAGTTCTGTGCTTTCTTTGTGATAGCAACCCAAGCTCAAACCCCTCGATCTAACAAAAAAGACTTGTTCAGCAACAGACAGAGAAGCAAAGCCATGGGGATGTTACATATGTTACAGTGAGAAGCAATTCTCAAACACATCTTAAACTGAATGGCCCAACTCCAAGACAGTGAATTTGCCAATCCTTCAGGATTGAACTGGAATCTCCAGGAATTAATTAACGTTCTGACCAATGTTGGACAAGAATCATTGGGCTGTTAAAAAAGATTTGTCTTTCTGTTTTCTCTGAACATTTTGTTTATTCATTGTAAAAATATTGATGAGAAGATGGGAAAGTTGGTACGGGAGACTTTGTCACGAATATGTTCCATCAGTATTGGAGTCAGTAGAGTCAGAAGAATTGAGTTTGCTGTGAGTAACCCATGGATTCATTAATCTTTGTTCACAATATTTAAAATCTAATTGTCACAGCGACAATGATGGCTGCATTTATATAATACCTCAAAATTTAACTTAGTGCTTCATAGCTAGTAAAACCCACTAAAACCATACACCCTGGGATTATATTCCCACAGAGTTACACTGGCATTATATTCCCACAGAGTTACACTGGCATTATATTCCCACAGAGTTACACTGGGATATATTCCCACAGAGTTACACTGGGATATATTCCCACAGAGTTACACTGGGATATATTCCCACAGAGTTACACTGGAATATATTCCCAGAGAGTTACACTGGAATATATTCTCACAGTTATATTGAGATACATTCCCACAGAGTTATACTGAGATACATTCCCACAGAGTTATACTGGGATACATTCCCACAGAGTTACACTTGCATATTTTCTCACGGGGTAACTCTGCAGTATATCTCCACAGACAACCTCAGGGTGTGTTCCATATGGTTACTGCTTACATGTATATGGGACATGGGTTTTGCTAGTTAGACCAGCATTTATTGCCTATCTCTCGTTGCCCTTGAGAAGGTGATGATGAGCTGCCTTCTTGAATCGTTGCAGTCCATGTGCTGCGGGTTGATCCACAATGCTGTTAGGGAGGGAATTCCAGGATTTTGACTCAGCAACTGCAAAGGAACAGCTGATATATTTCCAAATCAGGATGGCGAGTGGCTTGGAGGGGAATTTGAAGATACTTGTGTTCCCAAGTACATGCTGCCCTTGTCACATTAATTTGATATTAATGTACTTCCCACAATTGTATTGTAATATTAACACCCACATAAATCTAACTTGAAATATAAAAGGAACACAGACAATTATACAGCATTTTATAAATTGAAACATGCCAAAGCATTTTCCTTATTAATTGCATTGGGAGTGTAGGGCTAAAATTGAAAATAAGATACTTCGAACACATCTGCACTGCTGAATGTCTAAAAGATTGTCCAATTTACCCACATAGGTATTAAAGTTAATTTCACCACGTGAGACACATTGAGAACTTGCAGAGTTGTAATATGATGCATATGAAAATTAATTTTTAATTTCTATTCTCTCCTTTCTCTGTATTTTTCCTTTACATTTTTGCTCTTTATCTAACATATCTCACTGAGAGAAAAAAAACATTCTTTCATTAGTCTCTCTCCTGGTTCCTGGTGGTTATGTTGAGAACGAGAATGTGTTTTCACTGGCTGGGCGAAATTTTCTAATGAGCATTTTTTAATCCATTATTAATAAGTGAACCAATAGCATTACCTTTTTCTCTTTTTGACATATTACAACCATCCCAGGGGTTGCCAACTCTGGTTGGGCGTATTCCTGGAGGTTCTGTCACATGACTTCCTACCTCTAATCCAATATTTCTATGACTAATACACAAAAATATTCAAAACATCTTTCTTAAATTGTCACCACTGTTCAAAACCACTTTGGTTTTCCATCTGTATTCCATATGGAGTGTAAGGGATGATAATCTTTAATTTCTGGAGATTCCCGTTTAGTCCTGTAATGTTAGCAACCTCTCCCCTCTCCTCCCTGACCCTGTCACTGTGAGATACTTTCTGACCTCCAAAGTGCCTTAACATTATCTCATCTATAAAAACAAAACATATTCATATGAACTTCCTTTCCTGGTGTTTTAACAGGAAACTTGACCTACTTGTAACAAGCTACAACCAGGAATTTCCTATTCCTGATGTATTGGCTCATATTCGCACTGCATCGTGATATCAGTTTCCCAGTGGGAGATCCTGAAATCTGTTACATGGGAGATAGGAATAATTAGCTGCAAAAAAAAGCAAAGACTAACTAATGGGTGGAATGTGGCACAGTGGTTAGCATTGCTGCCTCACAGCACCAGGTACCTGAGTTCGATTCCTGGCTTGGATCGCTGTCAATGCGGAGCCTTCTCATTCTCCCTGACTCTGCATGGGTTTCCTCCAGGTGCTCCAGTTTCTTTCCACAGTCCAAAAGACATGCTGGTTAGGTGCATTGACCATATTAAATTTTCCTTCAGTGTACCAGAACATGCACCAGAATGTGGTGACGAGGGGATTTTCGCAGTACTTCATTGCAGTGTTAATGTAAGCCTACTTGCGACATAATAAATAAACTCTAATTTATCTCTATCGCACTGGTAACCCCTTGATGGAACCATCGCAGAGTTGTTGACTAATCACAATGATCAATCTTTATCAATGAATCTTCAGCAGAGCCAGACATAGGATAAGGAGAACTAGTGGTGGAAAAATTTGGGGATTATCAGTCCAAAGTCATCTGTTCCTCCCAAACACCGACATGTGTTAAGTGTCTCATTACGCGCATTCTGTATTCCAAAATGGTCCTTTCTGAAAGAACTGTGTCTAATATGCATTTGAATTAATCGATACTAATTAATCAATTAGTATCCATGTTCCATGTACACTGTTCCACATACACTGATTACTCACTCGCTGAAATATTGTTTCCACAACTTAGTTTTCAATTTACCCCCTTCAAGTACAGGTTATATGTCTGGTTGTGCTATTCCGCACAAGATGCAGTATCTCTATGTGCATTATATATGTCCTTTCGATTTGCAGAAACAGCAGTCATTCTTTCTCTTTTTCAATGAACACTTTCATAGAATCATTGAATAACTACATTGCAGAAAGAGGCCATTCGGCCCATCAAATCTGCACTGACCACAATCCTGCCCAAGCCCAATCCTTTAACTCCACATATTTACCCTGCTAATCCTCCTCACGTAGGGTCAATTTATCCTGACTAATCAACCTGTAAATTGCAGCAATCTGTAAACTGTCTGTGCTGATATGTGTGCTATTGCAGACCAGAACACCTCATTCGCCTGACGAAGGCTACAAAGGCCAAAAGCTAGCAAGTTTACTATCAAATAAATCGGTTGGATTTAAAATTGGTGTTGTCAGACCTCTCACTGAGTAATCAACCTAATCCACACATCTTTGGACTAATAAAGGAAGCCATTCAGCCCCTCCAGATTATGCAAGCTCTTTGACAGCAATCCAATTTGTCGCACAGTTTGACTTTTCTGCACCTATCTCTGCTCTCCTATTCCCTTTCTGAGAGTTATTATTGAATCAGCCTCCATCACTAGTTAAGTAGTGCATTGCAGATTACAACTTGCTGCATTTTTCTTCATCTTGCCTGTGTTTTTGTTTTGCCAATTATTTTAAATGGATGCTCTCTATTTAAACATTAAAATATAGGAACTAGATTCTAGAGCTGATGAGCCCCAACAAGGGCGAAACAGCTGTCCAGTGCTTCACAATTTGTGACTGGGAAAAAACTTGTTTCAAAATAGGAACTAGAAGCAGGAGTAGGCCATTTAGCCCCTCGAGCCTAGTCTGCCATTTAATATGATCATAGCTGATCCTCTATCTCAACATCACACTCTCGCTCTGTCTCCATACACTTTCATGTTTTTAGTGTCGACTAATCTATCTATTTCTATCTTAAATATATTCAGCCATTTGGCTTCCTCGGTCATCTGTAGTAGAGAATTCCACAGGTTCAGCACCCTCTGAGTGAAGAAATTTCTTCTTGTCTCAGTTCTAATGGTCTACTCTGTATCCTGAGATTGTGACCCTCATTCTAGACCCTCCAGTCAGAGGGAACATCATTCCTCTCCAGCCCTGTCAGAATTTTATATATTCCAATGAGCTCCTCTCTCATTCTTCTAAATTCCAGTGAGTAGAGGCTTAGTCCATCCAATCTCTCCTCATACGACAATCCTGCCATCCCAGGTATCAGTCTAGTGAACCTTTGCTACTCTTCCTCTATGGCAATTATTTCCTTTCTTAGGTAACAAGACAAAACTGCACACCATATTCCAGATGTGGTCTCACCAAGGCTGCATGCAGTAAGATATCCTTGTTCCTGTACTTAAATCCCATTTTACTGATCCATCTGCCACTGAAAATGATTTCTCATTATTTACTCCATCAAAATCTTTTTCAAACATGAGCTTCTCTTGTCCAAGCAGGACAAAACCTTCTAGTTTTTCCATGGTAACTGATGTATTTCTGTACTTTATCTACCCTGTTAACAGCGGAGTTCCTCTTCCTGTGTTGGGGCAGTTATCTCTGCTACGCTGTGCGAATGGTCCCGTCAACGTACCATGAGCCACGCTTTATGGGTCTCGCCATCCACAATGAAATCCTCATGTCTGCTGCCTTCTATGGTGTCAGGTACAGTAACATAACACTCAACAGTCGCTCTTCATTACATATTGTCTCCTGTTCCATCACTATCTGAAGTCAGCTATGACCCAATTTGGGGCATGTGTTCAAAACTCATCCCAGAAACATAAAGTTTTTTATTAGTGTCACAAGTAGGCTTATATTAACATTGCAATGAAATTACTATGAAAGTCCTAGTTGTCACACTCTGGCGCCGGTTCAGGTACACTGAGGGAGATCTTAGCATGGTCAGTGCACCTAACCAACACGTCTTTCGGGTTGTAGGAGGAAACCGGAGCACCCGGAGGAAACGCACACAGAGGTGGGGACAACATGCAGACTCCACATAGACAGTGACCCAAATTGGGAATTAAACCCGGATTCCTGGCGCTCCTTGTACAATCAACCTAACCCACACTGTATGGCCGAATTCCCCTCCAAATCAATTTTCAAGTTTGCTGATGACATCACCCTTGTGGATCGGATTTCAAACAATGACGAGACAGAGTACAAGAATAAGATAGAGAATCTGGTGAACTGGTGCAGCAACAATAATCTCTCTCTTAATGTCAACAAAATGAAGAAGAGAGACATTAACTTCCAGAAGTATAGTGAAGGGCATGTCCCTGTCTCGTTCGGCCATTTTAGAGGGTGTTTAAGAGTCATTGCTGTGGGTCTAAAGTCATGTGTAGGCCAGACCATGGTTTAGTTTGATTTGATTTATTATTGTCGCATGCATTAGTAAATAATGAAAAGTATTATTTATTGTGCACTATGCAAAGTATAGTGTACATAGAAAAGAAAAGGCAAAGATGCAGAATGTAATTTTACAGTCATAGCTAGGAATGTAGAGAAAGATCAACTTAGTATGAGGTAGATCCATACAAAGGTCCTTCAGCAGCAGGGAAGAAGTTGTTCTTGAGTCAGTTGGTACATGATCTCAAACTTTTGTATATTTTTCCAACAGAAGAAGATGGAAGAGAGAATGTGTGGGGTGTGTGGAGTCCTTAATTATGCTGGCTGTTTTGCCGGGGCATGAGAAGTGTAGACAGAGTCAATGGATGGGAGGCTGGTTTGTGAGATGGATTGGGCAACATTCATGACCTTTTGTAGTTTCTTGCAGTCTTGGGCAGAGCAGGAATCATACCAAGCTGTGATACAATCACAAAAGAATGCTTTCTATGGTGCATCTGTAAAAGTTGGTGAGAGTCATAGCTGACATGCCAAATTTCCTTAGGGTCCTGAGAAAGTAGAGCATTGATGGGCTTTCTTAACTATAGCATCAGCACGGGGGGACCAGTGATGGTTCCTGATTTGATGTTTATCCTCCCTAATTATCGATGTTTTGATCATGAAACTACAATGATTTTAGGATAAATTTCATTTCTTTCCCTAGGTTCACCATGGCAATGACTCTTCACCCTGATTGGATGCTCCTGCTCTTCTTCGCTCATTCCCACCTTACAGTCACGATGACTCTAATTCTGCTCTTCATTCCCAAGGTATTAAAGTGATAAGGACAGGATAAATTCCCCTTTTCACCACACAGTGGGGAGTGGTACAGTTTGTCCAGCTGATTTCAGTGGAATCAGGATTGAGATAGGTTCTAAAACTGGAAGCTATTCTGCTTCATTAAATTTCTAACCAAGCGCTGAAGATGAAAGTTAATTTCAATTTTTTTAAATTCATTCATAGGACGTGGGCTTCACTGGCTGGGCCAGCATTTATTGCCCATCCCTAGTTACCCTTGAACTGAGTGGCTTGCGAGGCCATTTCAGAGGGCAGTTGAGAGTCAACCATATTGGTGTGGCTCTGGAGTCACATGTAGGTCAGACCGGGTAAGGACAGCAGATTTCCTTCCCTTGAGGATATTTCACATATTTCCCGCTGAAATCCATTGAATTGAGCCAAGACGCAGGACAAGCTCCCCAGTAAATGCGGCTATTTATAATGCGGTGAAGGCTATAGTTCTACTTTCCGATGTGTCAGCAGTGGTTCAATAGAGAAGCACAGTGCATTTACCCAGAGATGCCAAACTATAGTGGCTACACAAATACAGATCGACCTAAGAGATGCCCTAAATGGTACACAGAGATCTTGCTCTGGGCTAAATAACAGCTAATGGGAACAAATCAAAAGGACTGTACACTGATGACAACTGACCATGCTCAACAGCAAATAAATAGTAAAAGTAACATGGACCTGGAAAGTAGTTAGAAATAGAGCTGGCTGCCACCTGATATAACAACAGTTCAGATACATTGAGAGCAAGCTAGATAAGCAGATGAAAAATAGGAGCAGGAGAAGATTATTTGGCCCTTCGAGCTTGTTCCTCCATTCATTACAATCATGGCTGATTGTCCAATTCAGTAACCTAATCCTGCTTTCTCCCCATAACCTTTAATCCCATTCACCCCAAGTGCTATATCCAGATACCACTTGAATACATTCAACATAGAAATAGAAGAAAGGAACACGAGAAGGAAAAAATGGATATGTGACAGGATGAGATAAAGTGAGGAGGGGAAAGCTCATGTGGAACATTAACACTGGCATAGACTAGTTGGGCCAAATTGTCTGATTCTCTGCTGTATATACTTGAGACTAATTTTTACTCTAACAATTAAGGTAAGGCCAATCATTTAGAGTTTTTAAAAGTAATTATTTTTCAATGAGCAAACTTGAACACAGTTTGTAGTAAATACAGTGATTAAGCAGAAGGTTTTACATGAGGGAATTGATGAGATTCCCAGTGAACCGTTCCTCACCCCGAGTCATTTTTGTTTGTGTTTCAGTTTCTCCACGTGGGAGCTCCTCTGAGGGAGGACGTGGTGACTGAGGTGTACGAGGATGAGCTGGACTTGCGCTTTTCTGGTTCCTATCTCAACCACAGTATCACATCAGCCTGGAGTGATCACAGCCTGGAGCCAGATGATATCAGGGTGAGCAAAGAGAAGGGAATTGAAACTAGGTTGCTCTGATGCAGAAAATAAGTAGGTCACCTTTGGAGAAAAAAATACCCTACTTGCGATCCAGCCCTTGGGAACAAGTAACTTTCAACTGTGAAGAATCCTTCCAGCATCAACCACATCCTGAGGATGAATTACAGCAACAAAGACTATTTGAGGACTCTCCAGGTGTGACAAAATGTTTATTCCAGGAATTTTTTTTATATTCATTTGTGGGAAATGGGTGTTGCTGGCCAGCATTTATTGCCCATCCCGAAGGCATCCTATTGTTGCCTGAAGGCAATTGAACATCAATCACCTTGGTGTTGCTCTGGAATCACATGTAGGCCAGACTAGGGAAGGACAACAGAATTCCTTCCCTGATGGATATTAGTGAACCAGATGGATTTTTTCAACAAACAATGCTTTCATGATCATCGGTAGATTCTTAATTCCAGATATTTGTTTTTTTATTGGATTCAAATTCCACCAATGCTATGGCGGAATTCAAATCCGGATCCCCAGAACATTGGCTTAGTTTCTGGATTCATAGTCTTATATTAGATAACCTTCTGCTTAATTGCTGTATTTACTACAAACCGTGTTCAAGTTTGCTCATTGAAAAATAATTACTTTTAAAAACTCTAAATGATTGGCCTTACCTTAATTATAATATTTGTAATAGATTAATACCATTAGGCCACCACCTCCCCATGTATCAATTGTGATCTTTCATCAAAAAAAGATTGTTTGCCATCTAAGCTACTGCTTAGGTTGCTCTATTTTTTAAAAATTTATTTGTTCACGGGATGTGGCTGCCCGTGACAAGCCCAACATTTATTGCCCATTCCTAACTGCCCTTCAGAAAGTGGTGATGGGCTGTCCTCTTTTGGAAAACATTAATTCTTCATTGATTCCTCCTTTTCATCTTCTTCTACAGGATGAACTGAAGAAGCTTTATGCCCAGCTGGAAGTGCACAAGACAAAGAAGATGACAGCCAATAACCCCCACCTGCAGAAAAAGAGGAGTTCCCGGAGAACTCTCGGTCGTTCCATCATTAAACGTATCAGTGAAATTCCCGAGTCAATGAGCAGGCAGTGCAGTAGGGATGGATCTATTGCAGGGAGCAGTTATGCGGGTTCATACAGGAAAAAACTTTATGATTCTGCCAGCTCCAGCATGAAGGTGAAAGAAGACTCCATAAAACATCGTGTTTTCTCAATAAGAAAATCTCACAGTACCTATGACCACGTTAGGGAGCACCGAGACGGTCACATCAGCAGAGCCGATTCCTCCAGAGACCCTTCCCTGTTGGATTCACTGATGAGGAAGAAGTTGGCAAAGAAAGCCTCCCAAAGATCTGACATTGACTCCTTAGATGATGCTCCTCTCGTGTACAAATCCGCCAGTGCACACAATCTAACTGTGGATATGAACCCATTAAATGCCAAGCCAGGTACACTACACAAATCTCTTAGTGTTGTTAGCTGTGCGAGAGAAAAGGCATTGGCGCACGCAAAAAAACCTGAAGAGAACACAAAACAGGTGGGAGAACGAGTCCAAAAGAAGCCCTCAACCAGGCAGGCACCAAATAAACTCCTACTTCCTACAGCTGCAGTACAATTGGAAGAGGCAAATAAAATGTCCAATTCAATTGTGCAGCGTAGGAGCAGTGAATATTCAAGAAAAGATGGCACTCGCCTGGCCGCAGTGTCTCCCAAGGCTGATAAAAGACAACTGCCTCCTGAAAAGACTGACCAAGTAAAAACAGACGGTCCTGCAGGTGAGAGCAAGCGAGAAAAATACATGTCGCTCATAAAACAGGCATCAAGCAATAGCTCACTTGTCTGTCCGTGGGACACAATGGCAGATGACACATCATCAATGGACTCCAATATAGATCCAAAGAAGGGAAGGTCTTTGTCGGTCTGTGTTGGTTCTCCAGAACCGCTCATTCATGGATTCTTGAAAGTGAGGAATGAAAATGATCCAAAGCAATTTAAAGGATTTGGACAGTCCTTGAAACTTCCAACAGCACCAGGAAAAGTGAAGGATAGCAAGAAAGATAAATCAAAAAATGCAAGTGAGAAAGGCAAGGGGAATACAGAAAAGGGAAAGGAGAAGAAAACAGAAGCAATGAGTTCATCAGATAAATTGGCAGCAATCTGTTCTTCAGAAACAGGAGAAATCAAAAACAGAGAGGGAAAATCAATGGGAGATTCTTCTTCACTGTACTCAGTAGATAAAGGGGACATGCGAGAAAAATACATGTCACTCATGAAACAGGCATCAAGCAATAGCTCACTTGTCTGTCCGTGGGACTCAACGACAGATGATACATCATCGATGGACTCCAGTATAGATCCAAAGAAGGGAAGGTCTTTGTCAGTCTGCGTTGGTTCTCCAGAACCACTCATTCATGGATTCTTGAAAGTGAAGGATGAAAATGATCCAAAGCAACCTAAAGGATTTGGACAGTCCTTGAAACTTCTAATGGCACCGGGCAAAATGATGGATAGCAAGAAAGAGAAATCAAAGAACGTAAGTGAGAAAGGCAAGGGGAATACAGAAAAGGGAAAAGAGAAGAAAACGGAAGCTTCAGCAGATAAATCGGCAGCAATTTACCCTTCAGAAATAGGAGAGATCAAAAACAAAGAGGGAAAATCACAGTCAACAGTAGATAAAGGGGAAAAACAACAAAAATATATGTCACTTTTAAAACAAGCATCATCAAATACAGCTATCATCTGTCCATGGGACATTATTGTAGAAGAGGCATCTGGTGCAGATCAGAAGAAGGGAAGGTCTTTATCACTTGGTGCTAATGTTGCAAAAACAATTGTGCCTGGCACCTCGAAAGTCGGTGCTGTAAATTATTCATTAAAGCAATCAAAACAATTAACACTATCATTGAAACTTATGATGACACCAGGAAAGATGTTGGATAGAGAGAACAAAGAACAAAAATCACTGTCCATCAATAAATCTGAAGTCGCAGATATCTGTCCTTGGGATACAGGGACTAAAGAGGATGCATCAGTGCCTGTTGATACGTCTAAAGTCGCAGATATCTGTCCTTGGGAAACAGGGAACGAAGAAGAAACATCAGTCCCTGTTGATAAGTCGAAATTTGGAGATATCTGTCCCTGGGAAACAGGGGATAAAGAGGAAGCATCAGTACCTGTTGATAAGTCTAAAGTCGCAAATATCTGTCCCTGGGAAACAGCGAATAATGAGGAAATATCACTGCCTACTGATAAATCATTGGTCGCAGATATCTGCCCCTGGGAAACAGGGAATAAAGAGGAAGCCTCAGTGCCTGTTGATAAGTCTAAAGTCGCAGATATCTGCCCCTGGGATACAGGGGATAAAGATGAAATATCACTGCCTGCTGATAAATCATTGGTCACAGATATCTGTCCCTGGGAAACAGGGAATAAAGAAGAAACATCAGTATCTGTTGATGAGTCTAAAGTCGCAGATATCTGTCCCTGGGAAACAGGGAATAAAGAGGAAATATCACTGCCTACTGATAAATCATTGGTCGCAGATATCTGTCCCTGGGAAACAGGGAATAAAGAGGAAATATCACTGCCTACTGATAAATCATTGGTCGCAGATATCTGTCCCTGGGAAACAGGGAATAAAGAGGAAATATCACTGCCTACTGATAAATCATTGGTCACGGATATCTGTCCCTGGGAAACAGGGAATAAAGAGGAAATTTCACTGCCTACTGATAAATCATCAGTCACGGATATCTGTCCCTGGGAAACAGGGAATAAAGAGGAAATATCACTGCCTACTGATAAATCATCAGTCACGGATATCTGTCCCTGGGAAACAGGGAATAAAGAGGAAATATCACTGCCTGTTGATAAATCATTGATTGCAGATATTTGTCCGTGGGATACAGCGAATAAAGAGGGAATATCATTGCCTATTGATAAGCCAAAAGTTCCAGCTATTTGTCTTTGGGAGGTGGAACATGCTGAGAGCATTGAACAAAACACATTGTCCTTAGATAAATTTAAGATCACAGTTACTTGTGCCCCAGATACAGAAAATATTGGGAAGGAGGAAGAACTGTCATCGCCTGAGAGTAAATCGAGGGCCACAGATATATGTCCCTGGGATATTGGGAACAAAGGAGAATTATCTCTTCCACCGGATAAATCTAAAGCTCCTGATATTTGTCTGTGGGGGACAGAACCATCAGCAACTGGAAATGTTCAAACGGGTACACAAGCTGAAAGTCATTTAACTTCAGTTTCTCCCTGGGACATTGAAGCGACAGCAGCAAACCAATCTGAAAATAAAGAAGCTGAGACACCAAAAGATAAAGAAAATGTCAGCTGTCCTATGCATTTAGGATGAGTTGATCGAGGTGCCAAAGCTGAAGATGTAAGGACTGTGAAATTTTTATGTTATGCTTTCCCAAAAGAAATATAGTAGAACATAGTTCATTAATTGCAGGATTTCTGATGTAAATACAAGATGCAACATAATAAACAACTTCTTCCCAAAAGAAGTGGCCAGTAATATATTAGTGTTTAACTAAGTATTCAATCCATTGCTACAATTGTCTAAATAATCTGAGGTTGGTGTATCAGATTGTAGCGATATAATCTTGAAAGTTGTTTTATGGGCCAACACAAGAGGTACTCTGAAAAACAATCTTAAATGAAATTACATCTCATTGATTGTAAACTGATGCAAAACACCAAAGCCATTTCAACACCGGGTGTGTTTCTTTACCAAGGTTTCTCTATAAATCTGTACTGTGACACCCAAGTTTAATTGGAGTTCAGTGAGAAAACTTTTTTTTTCATTTCTGCTGTCTTCCCCATGGGATAAGAAGAAATCTTCTCTGTGCTGCTGACTGCAATTGGTCTGAGGAAATGTGCTCCAACTGGACACTTGGAATAAACCTACTTACCTTCCTACTTCTCAAATATACACCACATTACATTAGCATCCTAAGCCAGTGACATCAGGATACTCTAGCTAGGGGTTACCTTAAAGATGCATAACTTCAACTGGAAGAGGATCCTTGACTTATCTCTCTAATCAAGGTATAGAGCCTAATAATGGCATTCCAGCTATCATCGTTGCTGATATATTTTTTATTTTCCTCCTGGAATATGGCGATGGTACGAAAACTAAATTTATTACCAAGCTGTAACTGCATTAAGAATATCAAAGACGTAGTTTGGGAAAGGAATCACATTCAGCCAGATTAGATAGTTGAAATAAACTTCTCTCTAAAACACCAAAGGTCAGGAGGGAAGCTGAAAAATCTGTTTGTGTGAAGATACTGTCCTTCACTGTCAATATTTGTTCTCCAATGTGGACAACAAATAAGAAAGATGTGGTCAGAACAGATTTGTTGAATTTATTTTCATAACTTGTCATGGTGGGATTTGAACTCATGATCTTTTGTTGGCAGACCTATCATATCCCAAAACAACATTAAGCCAAACATTCCTGATGTCTGAGAAAATCCTAAATCAGGCTCCAAAACCACTGCAAACTAAAACCTACAGGTTTAAAATGGTTGTAAAGTGACGGATTTTGATTCTGCCAGGTCTATGTTAATATTGAAATCTGGCAAAGCCCTGCCAAAGGGAAGCAAATGATTTAGCAAAAATATTTCTTTGCTAGTTTCAGTTTCTTTCCAATAGCCTTAATATTTCTCCCGTCATCAGCAAATCTCACACATCTTGCCACTGAGAACCCACACGAGTGAGTAATCCTCCTCCTTCACCTGTCACCTCTTCAGGTTACTGGTTATCAGTATTGTGACATTGCATTGTGGCAATTGAACCTTAATAAAAGCTACACACACTGCCATCGGTGATTAGTTATTATTTTGTACAGAGTTTTCAACAAGCTTCAGTTGATTCTCCAAGTTATTTTCAAACATTTTCTTCGGCAAAGACTATTTCATAACTTCTGGGCAACTATCTGAGCTGGAACACATGATCCATGTTGTAACTGATCACATATACACTCCATCTCCAAAACTGCCTCCTTCTAATTCCAAAACATTGTCTGACTCCATCCCACATTCAGCTCATCTGCTGCTGAAAACCCTTTGTTACCTCTGCACTTGACTGCTGGCTTGCCTCCCACATTCCACTCTACTTAAATGTGCTCTGTCACCCAGGTCCTAACTCACAACTAGTCCTGTTCACCGACACCCCTGTGCTCTCACATCAGTATTGGTCCAGTAACACTGATTTTAAAATTCCCAATTCTAATCCTTCCACTACTGGCGACTGTGCCTTCAGCTACCACGAACCAAAGCTCTGAATTCCATCCCCTGGGATTCTTTAGACCTATCTCGCTTCTTTAGAAATACCTCATTCACCAAACTTCGGGTCATCTACTTTATATACCTTAGTGCCCAATTTTGTTTGCTAACACTCTTGGGATGTTTCACAACAGCAACGTGTGATACAAACCCAAGGTGTCATTGTTAAGACACAATGGTTATAACTGGCTCAGTTCAATCCCTCCGACAGACTGAAACAGATGGTATATTGAATAAATTCTGGCAGACAGGATGTTCCTCATTTCAAGTGCTAACACCCCATGAATTGTAAATATGTTCTTAAAAATTTCCAAATATAAGCCAAAGAAAATTTCAAATTCTTTAAAAATGAGTGATTTTGCCCTTAATAAACAGAACTACTAAATCAACAGTCAATTGGAGCTACAAATTAATCTTAAGACACTGGAGCTAAGGAAATATAAAAGCTATACCCACTTGAGAAAAAAAAAATCTATTGTTACCAGTTGAGTGGTTCAGTTGCAGTCAGGGCTGAAGTCTGGTATCAAGGTCAACTGACTTGATCGTCAGTTGATGCTGATGCTCCAGTACAGTGCTGCGGCGGGGGAGTGCTGCGCCGTCAGAGGGGCGGCGGGGGAGTGCTGCGCCGTCAGAGGGGCGGCGGGGGAGTGCTGCGCCGTCAGAGGGGCAAAATAATCTGATAGTTGTAAAACACTTTAGAATATCAAGGATGTGAAAGAGGCTATATAAACAAAGTTCTGCACGTCTCTGTGTGATGCTAGTTTGAATTCAGCCAGAGTGGGGGGGAATGAAAGTCATCATTCTGTTTGTAAAAATTTCAGGATGATGGCGTTTGGGGTAATTCACATCTTTGTGAAGTGCTCAAAACTGTCCATAATTCAACAACAAATTAGCAGTCACCACGGCTACCATATACAAGAATGAGGTATGAATTCACACTCACTAGCACATTTGCTGTGTGTTTTACTCAATATCCACCTTGTGTGCCAGGATCCAAGAATACTTCACACCAGTGTGTTGGAAAATGAAACACTTCCCCGCAGAGAGGCTGAGGTCTCTAGTTGATGAGTTGTAAATTCATTACATAGGAACCTGAACCCCAGTCCAATTGTTCCACGTCACAGCTAAAATTGATACTCAAATACATTACATCTTGCTCTCTCACACACATATATAAATTCACAGACTTAGAATTTATTATTCATTATCAAATGGAAACAGTAAACCTTGAACTTTGAACCAGAGTTCTACAAACCCAAGGAACTTAAGAACCATCACATTCATAAACTGGAACACTTAATTTTACCTGGAACTCATTTCAAGAGAGTAAGTTGCAAGGTTGGTATTTATACTCGAGGTTTGATTCATTTCCTGTAGGTCACTAAAGGCATCTCCAAGATGCCTTTAGTTCTCCTAAAAACGTGGTTCGTTAAATTACAACTTTGTCAGTCATTCCTAGGTATCAATTACTCTGCATAAGATGCAGTGAAAACCAATCTAGAATCATTACCAGGTGATGAATTCCATGTTCTTTGTAGATACTGTAGCTACTCTCCTTATACAGCTTTAACACAGCAGTGAATGAATTTCTGCTCTCGGTATAAAGACAGGTTAAGACACCGTTCACTGCAGTGTACAAACAATGCTTCTGGGTGTACTGAACCAGGTTTTAGTAGCTGTACTGTGCTGGGCTGGGGCAACTGATCAGAAATAAGGACTCAGGATAATTTCCAAAAATGAAAGGAGTCAGCTTGAAGATTAGAATGGGTCAGAGAATTCAGCTGCTGATTCCATGGTTAAGTGATTTGGGCTTGATGATGTTTTTGACACATGTTGATTCATTGGCGAGAGATTGATATTGTCCGGTTTATGAGGAGACCAAGCTGGTAGTCAAAGGATGACGAGGTGTGTAGAACCTTGTGTCCACTGCACTGAATGATACATGATACCCAGTGCAAACAGCAAAGTTCAAACATGATTTTCAGCCTCTCAGTTTCCACACAGTTCCTCACTTATTCCACTGGACATTTTCAGGTTTGGGGATCTCAATATTCTTCACTTCAATCTCTTCCCATGGCTCGAGCGTGGGTCCAGGAATCATAATTGTCTGGAGATTAGAAACAAATCAAAATTTATATTCCCATTCACAATTTTTCCTGCAACAATACTGCATCATCTGAATGGGGTGATGCAGCTAAAGTGCAGGATTCATCACCAACTCAATCATCAATCAGATTGACACTCAGTGGTATCAGAGAAGAGTGAATCACAGAATTCCTACAGTGCAGGAGGGCATTCGGCCCATCTAGTCTGCAGCAACTACAATCCCACCCAAGCCCTATTCCTGTAATCTCACATATTCACCCTGATAATCCCCCTGACACTCGAGTCAATTTAGCATGGCTAATCAACGTAACTTGGACATCTTTGAACTGTGGGAAAAAACTGAAGCACTCGGGGAAAACCCGCACAGACATGGGGAGAAGGTGCAAGCATCAGACAGACAGTCACCCAAGGCCAGAATTGAACCTGGGGCCCTGGCACTATGAAGCAGCAGTGCTAACCACTGTGCCTGCATGCCACGCAAACTTAAAACATACCATTGAGTGAAGTGGCATGATAGCACAGTGGTTAGCACTGCTGCCTCATAGAGCCAGGGGCCCCGAGTTCAATTCTGGCCTCGAGTGAGTGTGAAGTTTGCATGTTCTCCCCGTGTCTGCATGGGTTTTCTCCTGGTGCTCCAGTTTCTTCTCGCTGTTCAGAAACATGCAGATTAGGTTGATTGGCCACGATAAATTGCCCTTTAGTGTCAGACTAATAGGGTAAATACGTGGGATTAAGGGAATAAGTCCTGGGTGGGATTGTTGAGAGTGTAGGCTCGATGGACGCACTGTGGGGACTCTATGATTCTACGAAAATGGGCACATATTTACAAGGCAGCTCTTCTAGAATTTTGGCTAAACTTCTTCCTGAGCAAAACTTTTTGCTTTCTGGTTAGTGGAATCGTTGCTGATTTTGGAGTGATTTTATGCTCCTTTCAAATCAGATTCCATTATCTGCTGTTGTTATCACTTGCTTTTTAATCATAGCTGTTGAAACAATTACAAATTATGGATGATGCTTCATGAAGAAACATTATTATTTTGATTAAACTCTATCCCGACTGATATGGACTCAATAAATTAAAAGCTTTTTTAACAAAAAAACAGTAATCCTCTCCCTCTTAAAAAAAAGGGAAGCAAATGAGACAGATGTAACAGAAATTAGGTTATTCAGAGCTCAACATAACACAAGTAGGTTTTACGCATGACACAGAAATTAAATATTGTGGACACCAATTCTCTACAGACTTGGTAAACTAGATGATTTGCTGAGATATAGTGCATGAAAGAGTCAAGTGTGAATATAGCTTTTGGGGGCAACAGAGCAAATCATAGAATTCGTACAGCGCAGAAGGTGGTTACTTGGCCCATCAAGTCAACACCCAGGCTCTATGCTCATAACCTCAGATATTTACCCTACTAATCCCCCTGATACTAAGGAGCAATATAGCATGGCCAGTCAACCTAGTCTGTACATCTTTGGAGTGAAACAGGAAACCAGAGGAAACTCACACAGACGCAGGAAGAACGTGCCAACTCCACATTCTCCTGAGGTTAGAATTGAACCTGAGTCCCTGGAGCAGTGAAGCAGTTGTGCTAAATACTGTGCCACCCATGAGAGAGAAAGAATTAGATTAACCTAAACCAGTGTAATTCAGCTCCTGTTTCATGGTTATGTATCAATTCTTAGCTGAGATAATAGGAGGAACCATGGCACAGGGATTTGAAAACATTCAAACACAAGGTAGAATTTGCATAAATTACCTTTATGATAGGATCTTTGGGAGGAGCCCAAGCAGGCACTATTTTTCCATGCATTCGCCATAAACCATAAGGATTGGTTAAATGTCTTTCAAAGACGACATATTCCAGGACATCTTTTGGCAGCTCTTCATTGCCATACATCAGCCGACCAAATCGGTCATAGATTGCCAAAGTCTGAGGGCAGAAATAGCAGCTTATGGTTAACGTGCACCATAATTAACACTATCAATGTCAGAGCTTTCCAGCATAGTTAATCATGGGCGCATGCGGCTAGGATTGTGGCACAAAAACAACTAAATGAGGAAGATTCAAGGTTAAACTCAAAATGATGCCTTAAACCTATTACTATTGTCACAACTCCCTTCCTTTAAAGCAAGAAGTCTCACAACACCAGGTTAAAGTCCAACAGGTTTATTTGAAATATCAAACTTTCAGAACGCTGCTCCTTCATCAGGTGAGCAGCTCGTGATTTCAAATAAACCTGTTGGACTTTAACCTGGTGTCGTGCGACTTCTTATTGTGCCCAACCCAGTCCAATGCCGGCACCTCCACCTCATTCCTTTAAAGGCTTTGCGCTGCATTCAAAACTTACTTGCAACAAAAACAAGAAATGCTGGATAATCTCAGCAGGTCTGGCACAATCAGTGGAGAGCAAAACAGAGTTAACTTTGAGTCTGTATGACTCTTCTTCATAATTCTGAAGATTCACATGGACTCTGTTTCTCTCTCCACAGACACTGCCAGATCTGCTGACCTTATCCAGTTTTTATTTCAGATTTCCAGCATCCACAGTATTTTGCTTTTAGAAGTAGATGGTTACAACAAAAACTTGTATTTAAAAAGTGCCTTCAACCTTATCAAACATCCCCAGCTATTTCACAGGAGAGTTTTAAAGCAAAATTTGACACCAAGCTACAGGAGGTGGTACTAGGACAGGTAGTCAGAAAATTTTGGTAGATTTTAAGGATCTGCTTTAAGATAGAAAAAGAGGGGGGGAGGCAGAGCAGTTTTGGGAACAGATTTCAGAGTTTAGGGCAACTGAAAATGTAGCCATCAATGGAGGAGTGATTGAAATCACAATGATGAACAGATCAGAATTATACACAATCAGAATTTTTAAAAAAATTATTAGTAACATGAGTAGGCTTACATTAACCCTGCAATGAAGTTACTGTCAAAATCCCCTAGTTGCCACACTCCAGTGCTTGTTTGGGTACACTGAGGGAAAATTTAGCATAGCCAGCCAACGCATAACCAGCACATCTTTCAGACTGTGGAAGGAAACTGGAGCACCTGGACAAAACTCACACAAACACAGGGAGAATGTGCAAACTCCACTCACGCTGGGAATCGAACGCAGATCCCTGGTGCCGTGAAGCAGCAGTGGTAACCATTGTGCCGCCATGCTGTTTAGATGTTTGTGGAGTTGGGGAGGTTATAGAGATAAAGAGGGTGAGGCAATGCAAGGATTTGAAAACAAGGGCTTAGAAGAACTTAAATTTGAAATTCAGCCGTGATCCCCACCCAATAGGTTCATCGTCCACACACAAAAGACTAATAACCCACGTAACAAACGGTTTATTGACAAATAAATTCAAGGCTACCAATGGGCCAAATGCTGGTAAATGGAGTTAGGTGAGAGATCACATATTTCACACATGGTGCGGACTTGATGGGCTAAAGGGCCTCTTCTGCACTGTCTGATTCCATGATTCTATGAAATAACACTCACAAACATTGCCAGCAGCATAGCAAACAGGACAGGTTTGTAAATTTGGAGCTGGTTATGGAGATGTTATTGAAATAGGTAATTAGGTTAAAATGATCCAGTTCCCCTTGGGGAACTTGAGATGAAGCAATTCTGAAAGCGAAAAAAACAATATTGCTTCTCAGTAAGAACTAATATCTCATGGTTTAGTCTTTTTTAAGTTACGTTCTTCTAAAAATGAGGCACTTTGGTTTTTATTTGATACATGTTTGATCTGGAAATACAAAGTGACAAAAGGATTCTGATGATCTGGAATGCACTGCTTGAATGGTTGATGTGGAGATACTGGCATTGGATTGAGATAGGCATAGTCTGTAGTCATACAACACCAGGTTAAAATCCAACAGGTTGATTTGGCATCGTGAGCTTTCAGAGTGCTGTTCCTTCATCAGGTGAGTGGAGAATTGGGTCAACTCAACTCTCCATTCACCTGACAAAGGAACAATGCTCTGCTATTTGTGATTTTTATCAATGACTTGGAAGAGGGGCTGAAGGGTGGTTAGTAAATTTGCTGATGACACCAAGATTGGTGGAGTAGTGGATGAGATGGAGGGCTCTTGCAGGCTGCAAAGAGACATTGATAAGATGCAGAGCTGGGCAGAAAAGTGGCAAATGGAGTTTAACCCTGATAAGTGCGAGATGATTCATTTTGGTAAGTGGATTACAGGGTCAATAACAGGGTTCTGAGGAATGTGGAGGAGCAGAAGGATTTTGGGGTTCATATCTACAGATCTTTGAAGGTTGCCACTCAAGTGGATAGAGTCATGAAGAAGGCTTATAGTGTGTTAGCATTTATTAACAGGGAGTTTAAGAGCCGTGGGGTTATGTTGCAACTATACCAGACCTTGGTGAGACAACACTTGGAATATTGTGTGCAGTTCTGGTCACCTCACTATAAGAAGGATGTGGAAGCATTGGAGAGAGTGCAGAGGAGATTTACCAGGATGCTGCTTGGTTTGGAGGGTAGGTCTTATGAGGAAAGATTGAGGGAGCTGGAGCTTTTCTCTTTAGAGCGGAGCAGGATGAGAGGCGACTTAATAGACGTTTATATGATGATGAGGGGGATAGATAGAGTGGACATGCAGAGACAATTTCCTCAGGTGGATGTAACTGTTACTAGGGGACATAACTTTAAGGTTCATGGTGGGAGATATAGGAGGGATATTTGAGGTAGATTCTTTACTCACTGAATGATTGGGGTGTGGAATGCACTGCCTGCTGTGATAGTGGAGTTGACACTTTAGGAACTTTCAAGTAGTTACTGGATGGGGGCATGGAGCACACCAGAATGATAGGGAGTGAGATAGCTTGAACTCGTGTTTGGACACAGCTCATTGCAACACTGAGGGCTGAAGAGCCTTACTCTGTATTGCTGTACGTTTCTAAAATAATATGTAATCATCTGGAAATTTATGTTTGATGTGAAAGGTAATCATATTGCTTCGAGATGTGACAATTTCAAACCACACTAGGCATCTGACATCACTCTTCACTGGTTGGTTCAAACATCTTTAGCTTTTAATGGATTTAGTGCTGATCAAAAGCAGAAGTCTTTATTCTTACAGCATGTCAGCACACTTTGGCTCCTTCAAAGAGTGTCTGAGCCAATGACCCAGACATTTTGTCTGCATGGTGACCTCTGTTTTAATTGGTGTCTTCAAATTAATTAAAACGGAGTGGAAAAGAGGAAAAATTAGCTTCAAAAATTCCATCCATCACAGCAGAAATTCTCTCTGAGCATCAACAATTATCTAACCCACCGATGGCGCCAAAAAGGAGATGCTGGAGGAATGTTGACCCAAGATCTGTGATCTTGACAAGAAGCACCTGTCAAACACAAGACTATTAAACAAAATCCCAGTCAATCTCTACACAGAGAACAGAAAACAGTGGGTAAGCTTTGCACCAAGATGTGCTTGAGAGTTAGGATCAATGAATCATGAGAAGAACCTAGGTGTAATAAACCGAGGATAATCACCAATAACTCCAGTAAGAAACTCAAGAGGAATCTCTTTACCCACAGAGTGGTTAAAGCGGTTGCTACCACATGGGATGTTTGAGGCGAACAGCATAAAGACATTTAAGAGGAAGCTAAAGTAACACATGAATAATAAAGGATATGTGGATAGAGTGACATGAAGTGGGGTGGGTGGAGAGAACAGTTTGGCTGAATGGCCTGTTTCTGAGTTCCAAATTCAGTCAACATTGACAAACAAGCCTGAATAATTCACCTCCTGTATTGTAACAGACATCCAGCTGCTAATCATATAGAATCACAGAACAGCACAGACGCTGACCATTCAGCCCATCAATTCTGCTCTGGTTCTTTCCAAGAGCATCTGACTCTTTCTTCAGATCTAATGCTTTTCCCTTTCAAGGAACTTTTTGAAGGCTGTTTTTGCATCTGCATTCCCCACTCTATCAAGCAGCACATTCCAATGCCTAACCATTCGATGCATAAACACATTTTTCTTATTGCTGTCCCTTGCTCTTTTGCCAAACGTTTTAAAAAGCTGTGCCCTCCATTGAAATTTCAGCTTTTAGAAAGAGTTTCTCTTAATTATTCTACGTAAACCCTTCATGATTTTAAATCAGGGTTATCAAGAGATATCGACCGAGGGCACTACATGGAGTTAGGCCACAGAATAGCCCTGATCTTATTGGATGGTGGACTGCGCTTGAGGGGCTGAATGGTATATTCTTGTTCCTTTGTATTTCTACTAAGTTATCTTTTAAAATTTTCTGTTCTTAGGAGAACAATCGCAGCTTCTCGTTATCTAAGTTTTAAGATTCTCACATTCACTTGGGTTCCCCCACACTCAATGATAGAGTGCTAGTTGACCAATACCTGCTGGGTGTGAAAACGGATGGTAACCTGGCCGTACAGGTTCCCTTTGCTGACCATATCAGGGCATCGGACGTGCACAAGCTTTGGTGGCTCCAGCGACTGCAGAAACTTCCAGCGGATAGTCTTGTACCTGTTGCCACGTACCATTTCCTAATGGGAAGATCATGGACTCAGATTAGTCTACTTTACTCAATGGGAAGGACGTCAATTCAAACTTCTCTGTGACTCGCTTTCATCAACTTGGATGATTCCTTCCTCCACGTAATAGTATGGCAAAGACAAATGCAAAATTATTGTCATGCCAAACAAACACAAACATATTACAAATTATTAAAATCAGTACGCGCCTTCTTTTAAAAAAAGGATACTTGATCTTGAAGATGGGTGGCACAGTGATTAGCACTGTTGGCTCACAGCACCAGGGACCCAGGTTCAATTCTGGCCTTGGGTGACTGTCTTTGTAGAGTTTGCATGTTCTCCCATGTCTGCATGGGTTTCCTCATACATTCCAAAGATGTGCAGTTAGGTTGTTTGACCATGCTAAATTACCCCTTAGTGTCATGGAATTACAGGGAATAAAGCCTGGATACAGGGTGGAATTGTTGTTACTGCAGGCTGAACAAGCTGAATGGCCTCTTTCTGCAATGTAGGGATTCTATTATTCTAAGGTGGCTGCCATGAGTCACCTGATGTTTGGAACTGCAAACTGGCCAAATTTCTGAGAGCTTTTAAAAGCAGGTCACAGTCGTCATGCCTAGACAATGTCTTTATGAAATATCATAGCTAATATTGACAGGATTTACCCGAAAACAAGTATAACGAGCTCTCAAACGTTCTGACTCAAAATATGCTAGATAATAAAGCAAAACTAATTAAACTAATTACGCAGAAGGATACGCACAAGGGAAGTGCCCATACATCTTTGCTGTACATCAATGATTCTTGACCAGAGATGGAAACTCCTTTGTTAACATTAATAGACTTCCAACCTTTTTTACATCATATATCAATGGTCATCTAAACGTGAAACATTAGCTCTATACTTTCACCACAGATACTGTTTTTGGGTCAGATTCCAGCATCCGCAGCTTTTTAAAGCCTTTTTGAAAGCCTGTTCCTAAAAGATCCCAGGTTTGCCTGGAGAAGGCAAACTTGTTCTTGGGTAAAAGTATTCTTAAGGCTGTTTATTCTACTTGCTGTGCAAACCTCACTCTGAAAAAAACTCCACAAAATCCTCTTTTTAGCTATCTGGAGTCATCAGAACTTCAGTTCCCAAATGGAAAACCCCTCTCACAGGATTCTAACAAACATGTGAACAGTTACCTATTTTGTTTGGCTTTAATATTTGTTGAAGTAAACTGCCTTTCTTTTACTCTTTCTTGCGTATATTATGATCCTAAGCCAGAATCCAAAGTTTTTTGGTACGAGCAACTTGTAAAACACAATACGCTGCACAATAAATAGCAGATGCAACCAAGGCAGATTCCATGGATTTCTTAATAATCTACCCAGACATCAGTAAATGGAGCCTTGAATCTTGTTGAAACTCTGTCTCTCTCTCTCTCTCCCCAGAGGGATTCCAAATTCCACCTTTAAAGATTTTATCTTGCAATTATCTCCAACTCAGACAGGTTCAACAAAGATCTACCAGATTCCCGAGTCTGCATTCCAGCACCAACTCACAAGCTCTTTGGCTGTGCTGAGCAGAACATTCCTACTCCAAAGGGTTGCCTTTGTCCAAACAGCCTGCAGCTTTGCGTCACCAATCTTCTGCTCCTTCTTCGACCTTCAGGATTTCCCTGAGCTCTCATTCCTTAAAGTCTCCCAAACATAGCCCTTCATCTGTTTGGATTCTCTTTCTCTGCTTTTTCCTCTTTCTTTCTAACTGGGACCTCTCCATATCTCCTGTTTTGGACTCTCAGTGGGATCTCTCCCAGTAAGGGATTCTTTCCAGTAATGCTACTCTGCTTCTGGGTGACAAGATAGGGGTTTTCTGCCATTTTATTTTTTACGCAGGAGTACTTGGCCTGAAGAAGTTTAAAATACTGGATTGCACATGTGCTGCCCCCTCCCCAGTTTGTATATGCACACAAACTCCCTAGGCCTGTTGGGGCATAGAGTTCCCAGCCTCTACTCATTGATAAGCCAAGTTTGGATCTTGTACTGGGTGCCTGTGGTATGTGTGAAGTAGACATAAACCTTTCTGGCAAAAATGTTGAATAAATAAGTCTATTTAAACTTTGTTTAAAAAACCATGGAAGTCTGCAACTACTGACTTTATAAAAATATACCACACACAATAGGAGTTTGGGAACACCCTTCAGTCTTAGCTAAATTAACCCATACTGATTACAGACGAAGGATTGAAGAATTAGGAAGTGCCTGTCTCTCTTTCCTGTTCAGAATGTTATTTTTGAAACAAAACTTGCAAAGGTAAAGTCACAGAATAATAAATGTACTCACCGGGTAACAGCGCTCTGTTACCAACTTGTGAAGCATCACTTTGTCAAATCTGTAATCAAGAATGTTTTTTTAAAATCACATTGTATTCATGGTTTTCTTGGGAAAACAAACTCCCTAATTCTCTGCAGTTACAGTTCAATACAGCAAAGAATTGTGAATCTCACAGCAAGGAAAGCAGCTATTCAGCCTATTGTGTCTGTGCTGGCTTTTTGAATAAATTATCTAATTAGTCTCAATCATCTGGGCAGCAAGGTGGTACACTGGTTAGCACTGCTACATCACTGTGCCAGGGACCCGGGTTTGATTCCTGGCTTGGGTAACTGTCTGAGCCAAGTCTACACATTCTCCCGTGTTGCGTGGGTTTCTCCAGATGACCATAAGACAGAGGGACAGAATTAGGCCAAACGAATTTGTTCCGTCATTCAATCATGATTGACTTTTTTTCTCATCTCCATTCTCCTGCCTTTTTCCCATAACCCCTGATCCCTTCATTAATCAAGAACCTATCTATCTTTGTCTTAAAGACACTCAATGATCTGGCCTCCACAGCCTTCTGCGGCAAAGAGTTCCACAGATTCACCACTCTCTGGTTTCCTCCCAAGGACACGTTGGTTAGGTGCATCGGCCATGCTGAATTCTCCCTATTTACCCTAATAGGCATTGGAGTGTGGCAACTCAGGGATTTTCACAGTAACTTCATTACAGCGTTAACTTGTGAAACTAATAAATAAACTTGAGTTTTTCTCCATTTCCACTTCCAAGTATTTATCCAATTTCCTTTTGAAAATTTATTTAAAATTAACCTTTTAGGCCTTGTATTGCACTTCACACGTCTCAATTTTAAACAATTTCATCTCCTGGTTCTTTTGGTGATGATCTTAAATCTGTCACGTCTGATTTCAGACCCTTTTGCCAAAAGGAAGTTTCTTCTGAATTATTTTGCTATAATATCAGCATTTGGAACATCTGTATTGAATCACCCCTTAACCTTCTTTGTCCCAAGGAAAACAATTCTTGTTTCTCTAATATTTCCATGCAGCTGAAGACCTTAATCTCTGGCAGCATCCCTGTAAATCTCTCCTGAAGTTAACAAGCAGTAGATGGGAGCCCAGTCATCAGTAAAACTCTAACAATCGTGGTTTAGAAAAGCAACTCCTGAAATCTTCCCCACACCAAGACAGCAATGGATATAAAGACCAAATCCGGTGTTTAAAAAAATAAATATTTGCCACAACATTGGGGAAAACCAGAAACAGAAAATGCTGGAAAATCTCAGCAGGTCTGACAATAACTGTGGGGAAAGAACAGGGGCAATGTATCTGACCCTTCATTAGTGCTGGGAGAAAAGAGAATCATTGGGGAAAACCTTAATGCCAGTCCACAATGAGTGGTCATGAAATCTTTTACACTGATTTGAGGTTTAATGTTGCATCCAGAAGATGGGTATATCTGACAGTTTAGCATTACCTCAGTACTGCATTGGGGTATCAGCTGAAATGTTGTACTCAAGTCTCATGATCTTCCAACATAAGGGTAGAGCGCTACAAAGTGTGTTATGGTTGGCACGTAGACATCTGCACGGCTAGAATCAGAATGGTGATGTTGGGAATCAGTAAACATTGAATTTACTGTGGGAAACCCCGGTTCGATTCCAGCCTTGGATCACTGTCTGTGTGGAGTTTTCACATCCTTCCCACGTATCGGTGTGGGTTTCCCGCGGGTGCTCTGATTTCCTCCCACAGTCCAAAAATGTGAAGATTACATAGATTAGCCAGGCTAAATTGTCACTTAGTGTCGCAAGATGTGTGGGATAGGTGGATAGGCCATGGCAAATGCACAGAGTTACGGGGATAGCCTGGGTAAGATGCTCTTGTAGAGAGTCAGTGAAGGAGAAAGATAGAGGGTAAAAAGGTTTAAGGAGGAAATTCCTTTGATTAGGAGCTAGACAACAGAAAGCCCAGAAATTGATGTAAAATGATGAAAATCAGGCAGTATTCAAGAGACCAAACTTGGAGCATTCGGGATCCCAGAATGTTCTGAGTGGTTACTGTAATAGTTACTGGTAAAGCCAGGATTGATAGGCCACTGATTTTATATTTTCATTTACACGTGCAAAGGTCTTTAAAAATGTTACTCACTTCACAAGACAGTTGTGTGCTTCTATGTAAATATCTTGGGCCTTCGAGGCGAACTCCTTAGTGTTAAATTCTTGATCTCGTTCTTTTACCTTTCGGATTCTGTCAGAAGAAAGGCTGTTAGTACCCATTATGAGGAGGAACTGTCCTGACCACCAAGAATAGAGACATTAAGATGGAATGAAAGGGTAAATTTAATAATCTTGTCAGCCACAGCTTGATCATGGCACACTATTCACCTCTTTTGGCTGCTTTTATTCACAATGCTTTCATTTCATGAATCACACAGACACCAACAGCCTTCCAGCTCCTCTTCCAAGTCCCCACTTTTCATATACGAACAAGTTATTCAACAATGGGCAGCATCACAGCAAACAGGAACCTTGGCCAGTCTTGGCCTCAGGACACTGAGGAAAAATGCCGCACTCTCATCCTATCAGAATGACTGACGTCAGTTCCCTTAACACAAACTGAGGGAGGAGGGGTGGGCAGGGTCCATCTGGTTCAATAAGACACCATGGCCAAGTCTTCAGTGAAGACAGTGGACCATTCCACCTCAGTGTGTTTGTAGACAAACATTCCACCAGTAAGTCTCAGAGGATGCAGTTTCCTTTACTTCTGTGTTCAGTGAAAGCCAGATACACAATAGTGCAGGTGAAATGCAGGGAGTTTGATGCAGCTCTACAACAGCCTCATTGTTTCACCAAAAATATCTTCATTCACTGCACACTTTCACCTTCAGATCCCTTTGATTTGAGTTTCTGAAATTAACGCTGATTAATTCTGAAACTGGGACTGATCCCTATGGATTAGGTCTTCTTGAACTTACTTCTGGTGAACATTAATAGACAAGTGAGGGGATTTCATCTGGGTCTACCTGGCCCATTTTCATGTCCCAATTCGAGCAATGAAAATCACACTCTGGAATCCAATTGCTTCCCCAATATAACAACAGCAAAATACTGCAGAGGCTGGGAATCTGAAACCAAAACAGAAACTGCTGGAAAAACTCAACAGGTCTGGAAACATCTGTGAAGGGAGAAACAGTTTCCATTTTGAGTCTGTATGACTTTTTTTCAGAGTTAAAGAAAGCGAGAGATGTGATGGATTATATACTGTGTAAGGTGGGGCAGTTGAAGCAGAGTAAAAGGTCATTGATTGGTGGGAGCTAGGAGAGATTGCAACAAAGATGTGTTGGTCACAAGATAGAGAAAGCATTAATGACAGTGAGAGGGGCTATAGAAGGTGCTAGAGATGGCATAAAATGTAAAAAAATCAGAATGTTTTGATAGCACAATTAAAGGTCAATGCTCAGTGAAAGCAAAACTTAGAACAAATGCCAAGATGGGATAGCGGTTTGCACTGGGGCAAAAAATATTATCAGTGCTCAATATAATCACAGCCTTTGTGTTGCTGCCATTTTAACTTCGCACCTTGCTGTCATGCCCATATGTCTGTCCTTGATCTGGTGCAATGCTCCAGTCAAACCCAACGCAGCCTGGCTAAACAGCACCTCATCTTCTGCTTGGCAACATCACAGCCTTCAGGACTCAATACTGACTGTGACCTTTTTCCTCCATCTTGACCCTGTTTTTATAACCCAATATTCTAATGCAAAAGACCCTCCTCACTGGGCCATCTGTCACTTACTCTTCAGTTTTGTTTCCACTTTATTGTCCCATTAACACATTCTAATTTCTTACATTTTATGCCACCTCTAGCACCTTCTATAGCCCCTCTGGACTGATATGGGAACATATGGACTCCCATATGGACTGATATGGGAACAGCCACAGTGCCGTGAGGGATTCCCTTCCTTAGCACTACTCTCCAACAGAGCAGCACTCCCTCACTACCAGACTTCACATTCAAGATTTGTTCTATGAGGTTCTGACTCAAAGACAAGTGTTATTGAACACAGTGCCAGGGTCCTGGGTTCAATTCCCAGCCTTAGGTCACTGTCTGCGTGGAGTGTGCACATTCTCCCTGTGCCTGCGTGGGTTTCCTCCAGATGCTCCAGCTTCCTCCCACAATCCAAAGATACGCGTGTGAGTTAGGTTGACTGGCCAGGCTAAATTGCCCCTTAGTGCGGTAGCAAATAAGTGGGGTTACGGGGATAGGACCTGAATAGGATTATAATCAGTGCAGACTTGATGGGCCAGAAGGCCTGTTTCTGCCAGCAGAGGTTCTATGATTCAATTTAAATTTCATCAGCTGTTGAGGTGGGATTTGAACCCCTATCTCTAGTTCATTATTCATCCAGTGACATTACCGGGACACCACTGTCTCAGTCACAGTAAAAATTAAAAGTGGTTCTATACTTTATTACGGTGGTTCTCAAATTGAGCTCATCAAACTCCAGGAGCCTAAGAAACTTTGCAGGAGATCCACAAAACAGCGTGAAATGTTTAACGACCGTGGCCCAGATCTCTCAGTGGCTGACAGTTGGGAGGATGTCACGGTCAAAGATTAGCAAGAACCAGAAGCATGCTGAGGGTGAACAGAATCAAGAAACATCACAGTAAGGGTACACAGACTCAGAAGCACAAACACCCATTTTATTGATCTATGTCAGAAAATATACTTTTTTCTTCAAACATCCTGTGCATGCAGCACTTGTGTAACATGAATTTTATGCATTATAATTTAAATGATAGGTCAGTGATTTTTCATTTATTTTTAAAGGGTTCCTGCAACCAAAAATGTTTGTGAACCGATGCTATATTACATGATGGGAATGCACAATTGTAACTCACGCAAGTTGCGACGCTGCACTTTGCTTGATCTGTTCTGCACGTTGTTTAAATCCTGCCTTTGTTAGGGAGGACATGCGAGCATCACCTTCGGGTGGAATGTATGGGTCAAATATTCCCGCTACAGGAAAGACATAACAGCACAAGTCACTGACAAAATTAATGACAGGAAAAGATCAGTTGGCCCATCAAGCCTGCCCACACCATGACGTGGAATGCCTCATGCACAGTGGGGTAAGCACAATAAGAACTTTTTCAGGTTTATTTGGTAGCAAAAGGTTTTGGAGTGCCACTTCTTCAAATGAGTGATGGTCAGGGCATTACTTCCCTCTATCCTCACCCCTTCCACGCACCTGTCATTAATCTCCTGGGAGAAGCAAAAGCCCAATACAGAGGAAAAAGAACTCTTCAGCCCCTCAGATAATGGAACCCAGTTCACTCTGATCATGTGCTATCTGTAAAGAACTCTGCTTGATGTGATTTCTGCCCCAGTCAGGAACCATCCACAGTGATTAGCACTGCTGCCTCACAGTGCCAGAAACCGAGGTTCAATTCCCAGTTAGGTCACTGTCTGTATGGAGCTTTCACTTCTCCAACCAAAGGATTCAATTTCAGTATCTTTGCTGTGTTAAATTTGGAAAAGTGTTTTTGTTGTTAAGGGTTATACACTATCATTATTATTTTGTTTTTGTTTATAATTGATAAAAGATATTGATCATTTTCTTTCCATACATGTTAACTGTATTCTTAAATAGACTTTGATAAAAGCTCCCTAGGGGTTATATGAATCATAGCTGAGGTGAAACCTATCATGCTTATCCTAGCCAAATTCAAGATGCAAATTTTATGATTCAGGCAGATTTCATAAAATATTTTGGAGTTTCTGACCTGAATTATAACAAAGTTAAGATTAATTCATTTGTAGAATATAGAGTCCAGTCCCTTTTCGATTGGTCTTAAGGGAGATCTTTTTTTAAATGAAGCCAAGTTCTGATCTGGAATGCCATAGCAGTTGATAATAGAGAATTGGGATTGTATTTGAAGGAGCAAGAAATTAGAGGTTTGGGGAAAATTACTTGTTTAAAGAGCAGACACAGGCATGATGGGCCAAATAGCCTCCTCCGGTGTTGCAAAATTTCATGAATCTTATAATCGCTGATCAATGAATTGACCCCATGGTCAGTGAGCTGCCCTCAATAATTGTTTGTTCAAGATTTTATATGAAGAATAGTTACATGACAGATAATGAAGGGTATTGAGTACTAGTGAGAATGTGTCATAGTGTGGGCCAATGTCTGTTGGAGGGAGTGCCGCAGGAGGGAGAGGCAGGAGAGAAGCAGGAAGAAATTTTCATCCTTTCCCCCATTTACCAGATCCAAGATACAAAAAAGTAACAACTGTGAAACCATCTCAGTTTTCCTTAGATATCAAAGATGAACCATTCACAAAACTCCTCCAACACCATTTGCTTTCCTTTTAGAAACTCATGCAGTGCTCAAGCTCTGTATTGCTAGCGGTGATTTCCCATACCTGTACATGATATGTTGATGGGGCGCTCCATGTACTGTTGCTGAATGACCAGTCCTGCTGCTCGAGCTGCTTTCTCCTGATCAACAGAGCTGTCCTGTTTACGTCGTGGGACATAACGTTTCTTTGTTCTCACAGTAATGATGGTAGCAGAGGCACACAACTTCACAGGGCTAAGCAGTGCTTCCAGGCCCTGACAAACCTGCTAGGCAGACAAATGTTCCTTTACTTTACCATTACATTTACCACTAATTTACTTTGATAAAAAATATGAAATGGTGGCTTTTAAAATCCTCCCACAATCTTCCTTTGCAACCTCCTCCAGTCCTAGAGGACACTTTACATTTTCATTCTGCTCTACTGAGTATTCCATTTTTCTCGGTGCCCTTGCTGGTAGTGGAGGTTTCAATCATTACATCTACGCTACAGAATTCTCTTTTCAAAGCTTTCCAACTTCAAAGTTCTCTTCAAATTCTGCATCTTTGCCACCAACCCATCAAGATCTTGTTTAGAGTCTGAATCCCCTTATGAAACACTGAATGAAAGTGAGCTGTTGTCTCAGTGATTAAACCAATTTGACGTGATGAGTCAAAAGGAATGGCTTCCTAATTATATGGTTTCCTTACACTACATTGCAGCAAACAGCCATACTAAGCATAACCACATGGTAACCAACACACTCATCTACGTTGTGGTTCTTGCTGGCAACATCCGCAGCCATAAAACGAGCTTTCAAATGCGCATAGATGTTCTCCAGTTTGAGCCACTCTGTACTTGTTGCTTATTTGGAATCATCTTGAGTCACAGTTTGCTCCAACTTAACATCCAGAACACAAAAATCATCACATTTGATCCCAGCTACAATTATTGCTTCCCAGCCACTGATTCCACCTCTCACCTTGATCACTGTTCGCCTGTTGCAATCCTGCTATTTGGACCTGAGCATTAAAGCTGCTTTTATTCCATTAGAGACCGTTTACTTCCCCCTTCCCAACACTGTCCCACCTTCCAATGGTGCAAGTCCTTATACATTTCTGTATCACCATCAGTCATGGATGCACAGAAATTCACTCCTATCTCCCTGCACTACAAGTTCAATAACCAATACTTTGTCACATATATCCTGTTCAACACTAAATCTTGTTCTCCCAAAATGCACTGAATGCCAAATCTATTTCATCTATAAATGTTTTCATGATCTTGACCTACCAAAGTGAATCACCTCACATTTATCCGTATTGAATTCCATTTGCCACCTCACGGCCCAGCTCTGCAATCTATTTATGTCCCTCTGCAAACTGTAACATCCATCCTCACTGCCTACAACTCCCCCCACTTTGGTATCGTCAGCAAATTTACTAATCCAACCCTCTACACCCTCACCTAGGTCATTTATAAAAATGACAAACAGCAGTGGCCCCAAAACAGATCCTTGAGGTACACCATTTGTAACTGCACTCCAGGTTGAACCGCTATAATTCTGACCTTCTGAAATTGCTTACCTAAAACTCTACATCTCTCTCACACCTGCACCCCCCATCTCTTTCAAATACCAAAAGATCCATTTCCGTTGTAATCTCTCACTGCAGCCTTCGTTTTTATATCTCTTACACCTGTTTCCAATATTTTGCATTCAGAAGCTATGGTAACTGAAGTTTCTATTGTCTCCATGAGACACAAAACAACATGGGGTAGAGGGATCTGAAAATAAAAATTCTTCACATTTGTGGTCCAGGAAAGAGAATTTGCACAAGGATCAGAGTCACCTATGATCTCCCATTCACTCAGAGGATTATAAATATTTGGAATTCTCCACTCCAGGGGGATGTGGAAGCTCATTCACTGTGCATGAACCAAAACAAAAAATGCTGGAAAATCTCAGAGTGGCCCAGTGATTAGCACTGCTGCCTCACAGCACCAGGGATCTGGGTTCAGTTCTGGCCCCGGGTCACTGTCTATGTGGAGTTTGCACATTTACCCAATGTCTGCATGGGTTTCCTCAAGATCCTCAGGTTTTCTCCCATAGCCAAAGATGTGCATGTTAGATTGACCGGTCATTCTAAATTGACTCTCGGTCAGGGAGACTGGCAGGGTAAACGTGTGGGGTTATAGGGACAGGGCCTGGACGGGATTGTTTTCGGTACAGACTTGATGGGCCGAATGGCCTCGTTCTGCACTATTGGATTCTATCATTCTATTGGTCTGACAGCATCTGTGGAGAGAAAAGGAAGCAATGTTTCGAGTTGGATAATATTTCGTCTAACTGAAGGAAGATCTGGAAGTTTTCCCAGCCAGGAGGAGTCAATAGATGAGACAGAGAGGAGAGAGAGTTAAAGGGAGAGTCAGTTCATTGATAGCTGTCGCTCCAGGTTACCGGGCCTAAGAAGCCTCGCGGCTTTATGAAATGAGAAGCCGAACCGGTCCCGGTCTGGCAGCCCCGGCCCCCGGGTGTTTCTGAGGCCGCTCTACCTGCCGGTTTGCGCTCACACCCCGTCCCAACGGTTTCTCCACTGCCCACAGCAGCCTGCCCATGGATGCCGCCATCTTCCTGCCCGCAGCCTGCCGGGATATTAGAGGACCAGAGTCTGTCAGCTGACGTCGCCATCTTCCCGCCCACAGTCTGCCGGGATATTGGAGGACCGGAGCCTGTCAATGAACACCGCCATCTTCCCCTCGCAGCTTAATGGGATACTGGAGGACCAGAGCCTGCCGAGAGCGCCCTCTGTGGTGAAAGTAGGAAGCGGCTTTAAAATTCAAACAAAAGGAAGAGTTACCTACATTGTGCAAGCTATGAATGAAATGTCACATTTATAATACCATTCTGTCTTTCTCTTTCAGATGTTGTGGACTGGCAAGAATTTTTCCTTTATTTAATTTCAGATTTCCAAGCTACTTTCTATGTACATTGCAAAGAAAGGGAAGGAGAGGTGCACAGGATCATAGAATCCCTACAGTGAAGAAAGAGACCATTTAGCCATCGAACCTGCACAGACAAAATCCCACCCAGGACTTTCCCCCTAATTCCACATATTTACTCCACTAGTCCTCCTGACACTAAGGGGCAATTTAGCATGGCCAATCAACCTAACCCACACATCTTTGGATTGTAGGAGGAAATCAGAGCACCTGGAGAAAACCCACGCAGACATGGGGAGAACAGACAGACAGACAGTGACCCAAAGTCAGAATTGAACCCGGGTCTCTGGTGCTGTGAAGCAGCAGTGCTGACCACTGTGCCACCGTGCCACCCCAGAATGTAAAACTTGGGGTCAGAAATATAAAATGGTCACTAAATCCAAGAGGGAATTGAAGAAATTTCTTTATCCAGAGGGTGGAATGTGGAACTGAGGAGTGGATGAGGAATTTTCTTTTCCTTTATTCACTCAAGGATCGTGGGTGCTGCTGCTAAGGCCAGCATTTGTTGGCCATCTCTAATTGCATTTAAACTCAGTGATTTGCTAGACTATTTTGAAGGGGATTTCAGAATCAGCTACATTCTTGTGGCTCTAGGATAATTTAAAGGGCAGATCAGGTAAGGATGGCAGAATTCCTACTTTGAAGGACAGTCATGAACTAGGTATGTTTTTATGACAATTGCAATTGTCATATTTTGTACTGAATATGGGTTCTTTATGTTGCAGTGGTGGTAGCTCATTGATAAGGTCTCAAGGTTCCTGTGTTAAATACCTTTACTGCTAGGTTTTAACTATTTACAGTTCGCCATAGGCTTGCTGTTTACAGAGTGTTCCCCTAGACCTGGGCTGAGGAATGACCTGGTAGAAGTTTATAAAATTATGAGGGGCATAGATAAGGTGGGCAGTCTTTTCCCAGTGCAGAAATGACAATTACAAGGGGACACAAGTTCAAAATAAGGGGGAGAAGGTTCAATGGAGATGTGCGAGGGAAATTTTTTACACATGGAGTGGTGGCGGCTTAGAATGCACCGCCAAGTGAGGTTCAGGCTGCAACACGTTAGCGACATTTAACACTTATCTGGATGGACACATGAACAGGCAGGGAATAGAGGGATACAGGCGGTTGGTCTAGATAGGACAAAGTGATTAGCACAGGCTTGGTGGACCGAAGGGCCTGTTCCTGTGCTCTGCTGTTCTTTGTTCTTATTCTCTGACCATATCACCACATAGATCACACTATGGATAGTGCCACTCTCCAGCCTCAGTGTTAATTCTTGATCTGCTCAGTATCTTACATTATAATGCAGACAGGCACATATCACAACAGTGATAGTTTCATGAAACTTACTTTCAAATTGGTTCTCATTCATTGAATTAAAATTCCACCAGCTGCCATGATGGGTTTTGAACCCAGGTCCTTAGAGCATTTACCTGGGTCTCGAGATTACTCATCCAGTGATTTTAGTATTACTACACCATCATTTTCCCTAATACTGAAGGGCAGGCTAGATAAGTACATGAAGAAGAAAGGGATAGAAGGATATGTCCATGGGGTGAGTTGGTAAGGTGGGTGAAGCATAAACACCAGTATATACTGGTTGGACTGAATGGCCTGAAGATGCAATGTAATTTTTTTTATAATGCTGCAGTGGTTAGTTAGGTAACACTTTCCAAAGTAACTTTGTCTGACATCAGCCCTCAGTTACAGGACACAGTGACTGGGACTTTCCGCAGTCACAGAATTAATTGTTTTCCCAAAATATGAACAGTATTGGGAACAGAATACCCACACAAAGGAAACCCACACAAACATGAGGAAAACACTCAAACTTCACACAGTCAGTGACTCAAGCCGGTAATCAAATCAGGTCCCTGGTGCCACGAGGCAGCAGTGCTAACTACTGGATTCTGTTTACACTTCCTGCTACCTCGGCAAAGCAGCCGGCATAAACAAGGACTCATACATTCCAGACATTCTCTCTGCTACCTTCATCCACCAGAAAAAGATACAAAAATCTGAGATCACAAACCAACCGACTCAAGAACAGCTTCTTCCCTGCTGCCATCCAGACTTTTGAATGGATCTACCTTACATTAAATTGATTTTTCTCTACATCCTCGCTATGGCTGTAACATTACATTCTACGCTCTCTCCTCTTCTTCTTCCTTGGGTACTGTAGGAATGGTATGCTTTGTTTGTATAACATGCAAGAAACAATACTTTTCACTGTATCCCAATATATGTGACAATAATAAATCAAATCAAAATGTTGTCATGGGATATGCTTATTAAATCCAGCAGGTGGCAGTATTGCAAGGTTTACACCCAAATGACAGGGAAACACCCAAAATAATTATTTATGAACAAGCTGGGTGTATATCTGCATTCCCAAGGCGTGCACCCTCCCAAAACTATCAATATCTTTACCCTTGCTGATTGTACCTGGGCTAATGATTGTGCATAGCAACATGAGTTTGTATTTCTATAATAAGAGGAAATGGAGCAGATATTAAATGAGTACTTTGTGCCATTATTCACCAAAGAAAAGGACTTGGTGGATGATGAATCTGGGGAAGGATGTGTAATAGTTTGAGTCATGTTGAGGTCAAAAAGAGAGAAGAATTGGGGTTGTTGAGAAACATTATGGTAGACAAGTCCTCAGGGTCTTATGGGATATACCGCAGAATACTGAGAGAGACAAGGGAGGAAATTGCTGGGGCCCTGAGAGAGATCTTTGTATCCTCACTGACTATAGGAAAGGTCCCAGTGGATTGGAGAATAGCCATTCTTGTTCCTTTGTTTAAGAAAGGCAGCAAGAATAATCCAAGCAATTACAGGCTGATGAGCCTTACATTAGTGGTAGGGAAATTATTGGAGAGGATTCTTCAAGACAGGATTTATCCTACTTTAGAAATAAGTGGATATATTAGCGAGAGGCAACATGGTTTTGTGAAGGGGAGGTCATGTTGCACTAACTTGATCGAGTTTTTGGAGGAAATGACAAAGATAATTAATGAGAGTGGGGCAGTGGATGTTGTCTACATAGACTTCAGTAAGGCCTTCACCATGAGGGATCTTGTCAATCTGCTGCAGAAGGTGAAATCGCACGGGATCAGAGGTGAGCTGGCAAAGTGAATACTGAAGTGGCTCATTGAATGATTAGAATCAGGGATGCTGACAAGATGAGAATTAGAGGGGTGTTGGTATCTTGGGGGATTGTGGGGTTGGAGGAGACAGAAAGAGGTCAGAGACCATGGAGAGATTTGAAAACAAGGATTCTTGTTGAATTTGTCAGATTGGACTTTTCCCTTGATTTACAAAGAGTCTACAGACAGGAACAAGCTAACTATGTATTGAGCAGATAGTCTGAAATTTAATCATGCTGGTTCAGGGATAAATATTGTCTTGGAAACTAAGGAGAAATCTCCTTTAAAAAGTGCAATGGGATTTTTTACATCCACCTGAGGGAGCAGGTGTGGCTTTAGTTTAACATGTCACATCTGGCAGTGTGGCACTCACTCAGTACAGCACTGGAGCGTCATCTCAATGTGACAGCTGAACCCAACAAGCTTGGGACTCCAACAGGGTGAGACTGACTGGTTCCAAACAATATCAACGTTCACAATTAGATTGGGTAGTTAGATAAAGGAAAAGGAGTTGTAGAAACATAGCAACAAAGTCAGTAAACGTGATTAAGATCATTTGCTCACATGAAAAGCAAATGCTGCCACAGACTGGCTGAGACAAATGTTGCAACTTCTTTATATAACAATTGGCTTCAGTGTTCTTGGCTTAGAAATGAAGAGAAATCAGCAATATTTACACTCCCAATCGCTAGCCAAAGGAATCTGCTGGAACAGATCTGAGTTTCAATGAGTTGTGACAAAGAATCCTTCCTGAAAAATGAACCAGCAAACTGCCGACGGCTCCATCTGTGCTGTAAACTCTCAGATCCTGCTAACCCACCTTCTGCTTTGGAGTTATTGACGGACAGGTTGTGTGATTCCTGATCCTTCTGTTTCCAATTCAGTTCCTCTTTTTTCTACATTTGTTTCTTTTCATTCTCCATGTACGTGAGCACAAGATGAGAATAACTGATTTGACCGAGATTCCGTTCAAATACTCTCTGACACTGACTGTCCTGGTTTATACTTTGGAAAGGTACAGTAAGAAGTCTCACAACACCAGGTTAAAATCCAACAGGTTTATTTGATAGCACGAGCTTTTGGAGTGTGCTCCTTCATCAGTTCAGTGAAGAGCTCTGTTCACAAACAGAGCATATATATTTTATATATATATATATAATATGACACAAACTCAATTTACAAGATAATGGTTGGAATGCAAGTTTTAACAGGTAATCAATTCTTAAAGGTACAGACAATGTGGTGGAGAGAGGGTTAAGCACAGGTTAAAGAGATGTGAATTGTCTCAAACCAAGATAGTTAGTGAGATTTTGCAAGTCCAGGCAAGTCATGGGGGTTACAGATAGTGTGACATGAACCCAAGATCCCAGTTGAGGCCATCCTGATGTGTGCAGAACTTGGCTATCAGTCTCTGTTCAGCAGTTCTGTGTTGTCATGTGTCTTGAAGGCAGCCTTGAAGAACACAAGATCAGAGGCTGAATGCCCATGAATGTTGAAGTGTTCCCTGATGGGAAGTGTGATTGTCAAGTGGTGTCCATTCATCTGTTGTTGTAGCATCTGCAAGGTCTCGCTAATGTACCATGCCTTGGGACATCCTTTCCTGCAGCGTATCAGGTAGACAATATTGGCCGAGTCACTAGAGTGATTGATATTCTGGAAAGATGCTGAATAGCTTCCACTCAGTATCACCCATGAAATCATTAGCCCAGTTTGAGTTAGTACCGCAACAACAACAACCTGCACCTTTAAAGTGGGAAACTATCCCAAGGTGCTCCACAGGAATATAACCATGCTAAATTTGACCCTGAGCAAAGGAGGAGATATATGGACAAGTGGTCAAAAGTGGTCTCAGAGGAGTGAGGAATGGAGAAGTTTATGGAGGGAATTCTGGAGCTTAGAGACAGGCAGGTGAAGGCATTAATGGAACAATTAAACAATGCCGAAATCCTGGAGACTAGAGGCAATTACAGAGCCAGGGAAGGGCAAAAGGTGTTTGTTCCTGGACTGGGAGTTCATGTAGGTCAGCATGTACAGGGGTAATTGGTGAACAGGATTTGGTACAGCTTTCCATTCAGGCGACTGAGCTTGAAATGTAGTCATGTTTAAGGAGAGCACTGGGTGGGAGGTGAACCAGCAGAGATAGGGAGTTAGGGATGAATATCATGGAGCTCCCTCCTCATTGAAGCTTTACTGTGACCACAGCTTTGTAGTTTGTCTGTAAGAACAAATAATATGAACTAATGTATCAACGATTGTGAAATACTGTGATGTAGAAGGAACAGACAAGTTCTGTATGTCGGATTATAGAGTTCGTAGCACATTCAATCCATTTTTGACACACAGTCTTTAATTTCTCTCACTATTATTTGTGCTGCAATTTAATGATCCTAGATCGAGTTAAAATTAATGTAGATCATAAAATACAAGAAGCTGCCTAGCGTTTTCCAGTGCTAAGAGCTCTTCAGAGTATTCTCCTCACAGACTGAGCTAAAATAACACCATTTCTCAAAGATCTACAACTTCCTGACAAAATCACTAGGCCCAACTTCTGGTGATTCATGTTTAGTGTCAGGGTGAGCAGCCTGTTAACTTCACCAAAACATTTACCAGACAGATCTTGTACAACTGATGTCATTATTTCACAACGGAGATAAGCTAGACCAAAAATGCAAAAAGAAATTCATTTTTCAGATTCCATTTTAAAGATTTATCATAGAATGATAGAATCATAGAATCTCTACACGTGTAAAGATGAACACGCCCCTGTGTACATCAACAGAGATGCAAAAATGGCAAGAACTTTAAGTCTTTAGATGTCCAGATCACCAACAACCTGCCCTGGCTCCCCCATGCTGACACTACAGTTAAGAAAGCCCACCAATGGCTCTGCTTTCTCAGAAAACTAAGGGAATTTGGCATGTCAGCTACAACTCTCACCAACTTTTACAGATGAACACAGAAAGCATTCTTCCTCATTGTATTACAGCTTGGTATGGCTCTCGCTGTGCCCAAGAATGCAAGAAACTACAAAAGGTTGTGAATGTAGCCCAATCCATCATGCAAACCAGCCTCCCATCCATTGACTCTGTCTACCCTTGCTGCTGCCTCGACAAAGCAGCCGGCATAATTAAGGACCCTCACGCACCCCAAATATTTACTCTTCCACCTTCTTCTGTCGCAAAAAAGATACAAAAGTCTGAGGTCACATACCACTTGACTCAAGAACAGCTTCTTCTCTGTTGCTGTCAGAGTTTTGAATGGACTTATTTCTTGCAATAATTTGATCTTTCTCTACACCCTAGCTCAAACTATAACACTACATTTTGCACTCTCTCCTTCCCTATGAATGGTATGTTTTGTCTGTATAGCGCTCAAGAAACAATACTTCTCACTATTATAATACATGTGACAATAATAAATCAAATCAAATCAAAAAGGAAGCCATTTGACCCATCAAGTCTGTACTGACTGTCCAACGGATCATCTCACCCACATCCTATCCTCATAATCCCACATATTTACCATGGCTAATCCACCCAACATACACATCCTGGGACACTAAGGAGCAATTTATCATGGCCAATCCACCTAACTCACACACCTTTGGACTGTGGGATGAAACCGGAGTACCTGGAGGAAACCCACGCAGGCACCGGAGAATGTGCAGACTCCACACAGACAGTGACACGAGACTGGAATTGAAACCGAGTTCCTGGTGCTGGGAGGCAACAGTGCACATTTTCAATGAACCTGAATGGAAGGAACTGCTGAGATAGCTGGATTCACAGAATCAGGAATTATCCAACAGGAATGTGAGTTTAGGAATTAAAGACTGGAATTTATTTTGATGAGGTTCTACTGGAATAGCAGGCAATTCCTCATCAACCAACATCACGAGAAAAAATTGTATCTGGTCATTTACCCCATTGCTGTGTGTGCAAGCATGCTTTGAACAGATTGTTTGCTGTGTTTAGCACACTGCTGCACTCACACATTAATACTGCTCAGAAACCACCACACAAACCTGATAGATATCAATCTCTGTGAAGTCATGAAGATTATTTCTAGAACACTGAGACTAACATAACTCGAACAGTTTCCTGTGTTCACACATATTGAGCTTCCTCTTGTTCACAGGGAAAACATCCTAGAATCATAGAATCAAAGACCACCATCAGTCTACAGATAATGCATTTGTGGGGCATTGGGTGTCTCTGGCTGACCAGCATTTATTGCCCATCCCTGGTTGCCTGAGGGCAGTTGGGAATCAATCACATTGTTAGCTCTGGAGTCACATGTAAGCCAGTCCAGGTAAGGATGGCAGATTTCCTAAAGATTTCATCCCGCTAAAGGGTGAAAGTGAACCAAGTGGGTTTATCCTACAATCATAAAACCATAAGACGTAGGAGCAGAATTAGACCACTCGGCCCATCAAGTCTGCTCTGCCATTTAATCATGGCTGATATTTTTCTCATCCCCATTCTTCTGCCTTTGCCCCATAATCCCTGATCCCCTTATTAATCAAGATCCTATCTGTCTGTGTCTTAAAGACACTCAGTGACCTGGTATCCAAAGCCTTCTGTGGCAAAGCGTTCCACAGATTCACCATTCTCTGGCTGAAGAAATTCCTCCTCAACTCTGTTTTAAAGGATTGTCCCTTTAGCCTGAGGTTGCACCCTCTGGTTCTAGTTTTTCCTCGTAGTGGAAACATTCTCTCCACGTCCATTCTATCCAGGGCTCGCAGTATCTGTAAGTTTCAATAAGATCCCCCTTCATCCTTCTAAACTCCAACGAGTACAGACCCAGAATCCTCAACGGTTCCTCATATGACAAGTTCTTCATTCCAAGAATCATTCTTGTGAACCTCCTCTGGATCATTTCCAAGGCCAGCACATCCTTTCTTAGATATGGAACTCAAAACTCAAAAATGAGGTTTGACTAGAGCCTTATACAGCTGACAATAGTTTCAAGGTCATCAGTAGATTCTTAATTCCAGATATTTTTTGTTGAATTGTAATTGGACCTGTGGCAGGATTCGAACCCAGATCCTCAGAACATTAGCTGAGTTTCTGGATCAATAGTCTAGTGATAATACCACTGAGTTAAAGCTTCCCCCTTGAGGATCTGCATTGGACACAGGGTGTCAGGAAAATGCACGCACTCACCTAAAATCCTGTAATTCCACCGGAATACACTCCACACCCTAAAAACTGATGGCAGCCTCAATTCTCAGCCTCAATTGAGTACAACCATCACCAACCACCAGCTGGAATGTGACACAAGTGGACAGGTATTAGGTATTAATTTTTAACCATCGACTGTCTGTGCTTTGGGAAATGTGATCATTTTGGATATAGAACAGGCCCCGTGAACCAGCCCAAGCTAAAATAATTCACGCACGGGCACCTTCCACCTCTGGAAATGCAGCGTGGGATCTGGAAATCAGGACCTGCTTGGACAACCTCAGCAGCGACAGATCGGAACGGTATAATATCAAAGCAAAATACTCCAGATGCTGGAATCTGAAAGAGAAAATGCTGGGAAATCTCAGCAGGTCTGACTGCATCTATAGGGAGTCCATATGAGCTTTCTACAGAATTGAAGAGGGACAGAAATGTAATGAATCGTGTATACTTGCAGGGTGGGGTTGGGAGTGGTGATGAAGCAGAATGGAAGGTCGGGAACAGGTCAAAGCTAAGAAGAGATTGGCAAAGTTGTTATGGACACCAAGCAAAGAAGGTGTAAAAGACAGAGTTGCGAATAACGGCGTAAACGTAAGCTAGCAGAATGTGTTAATAGTAGAGCAAAAGTCAGTGCTCAGCAGGAACAAAACAGAAAAACAAGTGACAGATGGCTCTGTGAGAGAGGGGTGGGTTTTATTGGGGCAAGACAAGTAAACAGAAAAATAAAAAGCGCGATGGGGGGGCTGGGGAATCAAAGTGGAGAGGGAAGGTATTGAACTCAATGTGGTGGTTGAGAAGGCTGCCGAATGGGAAGACACATTCTGTTGTCCTCCCATTTTGCGTTGGACATCACTGGAGCGTTGCAGCAGAGGGCGGGCACGTGAGAACGAGGGCAAGGTGCTGAGTTAAAATGCCAAGCAGCTGGAGGATTGGGTCACGCTTGTGAACAGAGTGAAGATGTTCCACAAAGCAGTCACCATGCAGACAGTGCTGCACTCCTTCAGGAGGTTAAATTTGTGAGAATAACAATACAGACTGTGCACCTTAGAAGCAGAACAGAAGGAGGCCATTCAGCCCATCCTCTCTGTACCAGCTGTGGCAAACAGCTGCCTGATTCGACCCACTTCCCTGCTCTTTCGCCAAGAGCCTGCAATAGTTTCTCCATTCAAATATTTATCCAATTCCTTTTTAAACATTATCCCTGAATTTATTTCTATCACTCTCATTAGCGGAGATTTAAGCCCATTTTTCTTGTTCAATTTAGCAGCCATGGAGAGGATGTAAGTCTCAGCACTGCACAGAGGAAGAAACATCCAACATGGTTTTATACTGATTATTTCTTTCTTTTATCAATGAATGATTGAAAGTGGCAATAAATCGAACAACTGAAAAAAGAACAGAAATGGCTAACATATACACTAACATATAGACTAATATATTCACTTTTATATCCCGAAATATAAAGGTAAAGTTGCCATAGTCCCAGGTAACCATCAGCTGTGACCTGAGGATTACCAGACCTCAGGCAAGAGGAAAGGTTGAGAAGGTAATTGAACCCAGGCTGTTGGTGTCGTTTTGCATAACCCACCCAGCCAACTGATACTAATATACACTAATGTATACCATACTATATATTAATATATACACTAATATTTCCCATAATATATATTAGTACATACACTAATATATATCATAATATATACAGCAACATATTAATATATATAAATGCATACCATAATGTATACACTAACATATACAATAAGATATACAACAAGATATACACTAATATATACAATAACATATGAAAGGTACACATTTGGGATTAAAAAGGAAACCTCACAGGAAAAATGCCGGAAATTCTGGGATATCCAGTGGGACCTTCTCCAAATCCCCACCCCCTCCCCTCCTTCCCACCCTCTCCTGTCCTCTCCCGCCCCCTCCCATCCTCTCTCTGCCTCCCTCCGCTTCCCGGCTCCGTTCAGACTGGGGGGTGGGTCAGAGAGAGAGAGAGTGAACAGCCTGAGAGAGAGGGAGAGAGCTGTGCTCGGGAGAGAGAGAAAGATCAGCAGCAAGAGATCCGAGGGGCACAGACATAGTCAGAGATCCCCATCGATTCAGAGATCTGGAGGGACTGCGATCCAGAGAGATCGCCTGGGATCTGCGGAGTGAGAGGGAGAGAGATTGACCAAGAGACCCCAGGACACCTTCCCGGGAACGAGATCCCGAGAGAGGGAGAGAGAAATCTAGAACCCTGGGTTCAACCCCATTCAGATCCCTGTGGGAATATCAGGGGAAAACTCAGTGACTGGGAGAGACTGACAAAACTGGCTGAAGATCAGGAAGAACTGATTCCTTCCTGGAATTTCAAATCCCCAAGCTGCCACTGGGATTGAACCTGGCACCTGTGAGAGGCTGGTGAAGGATGAATACCACAGGAGGGAGAGAGTGGATTTCAGGGAATGCTTCTCCTGGCTTCATCCTCATGCCCCTCGGAGTGAAAGTGGCCACCTCAGTTGCCTATGGCACAATCTGCATCTCCAGGGTGATCGGGAATCTGTTGGTCATCTGGATTTTGAGAAGTAAAACCTTCAAAGAGAACGTGAGCCAGCACATGGTTAGCATGGCTTGCTCTGACCTCTTGATCCTAACCCTGGCTCTGCCCATTGAGTTGTACAGCATCATCTGGTGCCCATTCCCCTGGTTACTGGGAACTGTGGGCTGCAAAGTTTTCTACTTGCTCTGGGAGGTCTGTAGCTATGCCACTATATTCAATGTCCTGACATTTAGTTTCCAACGTTATCTGGCTATCTGCCACCTAATGAAGGCCAAGCTCACCACCACATCCAGAACCAAGAGACTAATTGGGTTGGTTTGGGGATTGGCGACTATCACGGGGCTTCCTGTTGTCTTCACAGTGGGTGTTGAAGATGCCTGGGAACCCTTCAGGTCAGGAGCTGAGGAGACCTTACCAGCCCTCTACATCTGCACCAATATCTCTGCGAGCAAGGTGATCTTTGACCTGGTCATTTATATCTCCTTCATCTTCTACGTTCTGGTCCTCTTTCTACTCACGTTTACCTGCGGACTGATGATTAAAACCCTCCTCAAAGGCAGACCTGTGTCCATCGCACTCCAAAAGACAAGCTCCACTGAAAAGGTCCTGCCAAAGTTTAAGGAGATAAGGAGGCAAAATGTAGCAATGCTGGGTGAGTATTGTGCAGAGAGATGTTTGTCTCGAGGTATTCCTCACAATGAGGGTTGTGTGAAAAGTGTGAACATCAGCAAGTAACAACAATTAATTCAACTGGTTCCTTAAAAATTTGAGAGAATGAGGTTAGTTGTGGCAAATGATTTAACAACAACAGCAATTTGCATTAATGTGGCACCATTATCATCATATGTATCACAGGAGCATTATCAGACTCCATTCAACACCAAGTTACATGAAGAGCTGAACTTTATTGACCTTAATTTACATGCCCCCTCTCTCCTGACAGGAAACCAGGTTAGATGGACTGGCCATGCTAAATTGTCGCTTAGTGTCAGGGGGATTAGGAGTGCAAATATATGGGGTTATGGGGATAGGACCTGGGTGGGATTGTTGTCAGTGCAAACATGATGGACTGAATGGCCTCCTTCTGTACTGTAGATTCCATGAAATTAAAGTCAATTTCCATCACAACACCAACCCATTCATCCTTGAGCTCTGTCCCATAATGCTGAAACTACCAGTCTGTCCAGCAAACTTAGAGTAAAAAAGACAAATACTATATTGACCTTCATAGTGAGAGAATTTGAGTATAGGGATGTTTTACAGCAATTGTTAGGGCATTGGTGAAGCCATATCTGGAGTATTGTGTGCAGTTTTGATGTCCTTATCTGAGGAAGGATACCCTTGCATTTGAGGGAGCACAGTGAAGGTTTACCAGGCTGATTCCTGGGCTGGCAGGTCTGTCATATGAGGAGAGACTAAGTCAGTTGGATTCTATTCACTGGAGTTTACCAGAGAGAGGATCTCACAGAAAGTATAAAACTCTAACAGGGTAAGAGAGGGTAGATTCAAAAAGAATGTTCCTACTGATGGGATAGTTACAGAGAAAGGGAGGGGGAGAACTAGAGCGAAGAGCTTGGTGAAAGGGATGAGTTTTAAGATGCGTCTTAAGATAGAGTGGGAGAGGGATTGGGAAATTTAGAGAAGGAATTCCAAAGGTCCAGTTACCATTGGTAGAGTGACTATCATTGGGAATGTTCAAGGGGACAGAATTGAAGGAATGATTTATTATTGTCACATGTATTAGTTTGCAGTGAAAAGATTTATTTCTTGCACGCTGCACAGATAAAACATACCGTTCATAGAGAAGGAAAGGAGAGGGTGCAGAATGTAGTGTTACAGTCATAGCTAGGGTGTAGAGAAAGGTCAACTTAATGTGAATTGGGTCCATTCAAAAGTTTGATAGCAGCGGGGAAGAAGCTGTTCTCAAGTCGGTTGGTATGTGACCTCAAACTTTTGTATATTTTTCATGACGGAAGAAGGTGGAGAAGAAATCCAGGGTGCATGGGGTCCTTAATTATGCTGGCTGCTTTTCCGATCAGTGGGAAGTGTAGACAATGTCGATGGATGGGAGGCTGGTTTGCATGATGGATTGGGCTACATTCCATGATCTTCTGTAATTTCTTGTGGCCTTTATGCAGAACAGGAGCCATACCAAACTGTGATACAACCAGAAAGAATACTTTCTATAGTGCGTCTGCAAAAGTTGGTGAGAGTCATAGCAGACATGCCATATTTCCTTATTCTTCTGAGAAAGTAGAGGAGTTGGTGGGCTTTCTTAACTATGGTGTCAGCATGGGGGGACTAGAACAGATTGTTGGTAATCTGGACACCGAAAAACTTGAGACTCTCGACCATTTCTATTTAGTCCCCAGTGAAGTAGACAGAGGATGTTCTCCACTACGCTTCCTGAAGTCAATAACAATCTCCTTCGTTTTATTGGGATTGGGGGAGAGATTATTGTCACCGCACCAGTTCACCAGATGCCCTCTCTCTTTCTTGTACTCCATCTCATCATTGTTTGAGATCCAGACCACTACGGTGGTGTCATCAGCAAATTTGAAAATGGAGTTGAAGGGGAATTTGACGATGCAGTCACAGATGTATAAGGAGTACAGTAATGGGCTGAGAACACAATCTTGTGGGGTACCGGTGTTGAAGGTGATCGTGCAGAAGGTGTTGTTGCCTATCCTTACTGATTGTGTTCTGTGAGTTAGGAAGTCTATGATCGAGTCGCAGAAGCAGAGCCAAGCCTCAGAGTTTGAGATAAGTTTCATAGAAAGAATGGCATTGAAGGCTGAACTGTAGTCAATAAATAGGAGTCTGATATAGATGTCTTTGTTATCTAGGTGTTCCAGGGTTGAGGGAGGTGGCGTCTGCTGTGGACCTGTTGTGACGATAGTGAACTGTAGTGGATCCAGGCAGTCTGAGGGGCCGGAATTGATTTGTGTCATGTGAAAACTTTCGAAGGATTTCATTTTGATGGGTATCAGAGCCAATAGACGATAGTCACTAAGGCACACTGCCTGGCTTTTCTTTGGTACCAGATTGATGATCATCTTCTTGAAGTAGATACGGCCCTCAGATTGTTGTAAAGAGAGATAAAAATATCTGAGAACATCCCCACTAGCTTGTCAGTGCAGGACCTGAATGCTCATCCTGTAGTTGTTGAAACTTACAGGATATTGCGAGGCTGTATAGAATGGACATGAAGAGGATGTTTCCATCAGTAGGAAAACTAGAACCAAAGGGCATAATCTCAGACTAAAGTGATGATTCTTTAAAATAGAGATCAATTTTTTCAGCCAGACAGTGGTGAGTCTATGGAATCTATCAATCCGGGCCAGTCACTTTTCGTGGGTTGACCTTTGAGAAAGCTGCTCTGACATCTACAATGGTGACCTCAGATACAGGTTCATTAGGGCTTCCAGGGTGAAGGGCCTGCTCTTGCTGACCTCTTGCCACTTTTGTACATCTGGATCCCCCACCCAGCCCAGCCAGGCTGTTTGAGGATGAGTGCTGGGGAACCATGTGGCTGTGCCTTACTCTCTTCATACTCATGGAGGTCTAAGTCATGATGACCTCATCCATCTTCAGAGGAGAAGGTGGAGAGTTGGGTAGCAGCAAGAGGCTCAAGGCATCCATGTTGACTATATATCTCCCTGGACAGTGTCCTGGGGTATTTTCATAGTTACCTATAGCAGAGCTCAGTGTTGGATCTGTGCTGTTTTGATAAGAGGTCTCACCTTGTCTTCCTTGATGAGGCCCAAGAGAAGCTTGTGATTGGTTACTCTGGTTAAATGCCGACCGTGATTGTATTAGTGGAACCTTCTCACCATGAACACCGGGGCCAAGACTTCTTTTTAGATCTGGGCAGACTGAATCCACCAGTGTTCACAACGCGTGTGTGATTGGATGTTATTTTCCATTCTCTTGGTGTGATAATACTGCTCCTATCCAATAGGAGGAGATGTCACAGATTACAATGAATGGTCTCAGGGCTAGTACATGGGTTGACAGCACTTATTGTTTACAAAGGCTTTCTCTTGTGACATTTGCCATGACCATTTCTGATTTTCGTTGAACAGTCGAGGTGACTCTATCTATGAGGGGTATAGATAGAGTAAATAGGGTTAAGCTCTTTCTTAGGATGGACTCAAATAGCACGAGGGGTCACAGGCTTAGAGTGAGGGGGGTAAGGTATAATTTGGATGCTAGAGGGAGTTTTTTCACACAGAGGGTGGTGGGGGTATGGAATGCACTGCCAAGTAAAGTGGTGGAGGCAGGTACTCTGGAGTTATTTAAGAAATACTTAGATGGGCACATGAACAGAATGGGAATGGAGGGGTATAGAAAACTGATTTAAAATAGGGATCATGAGCCTTGGGAGTCCCTGGGAAGTGTGTAAATAGATGATGATATTGATGTACTTGTTTTTATCCTACAGGTGCTTTGGTCCACCTTGTTGTCTAACGAGGGGCATACACGCGATGGGTCGTGAGAGGGCTGCTCTTGGATTTTTTTGAGAGTATCCTAGTGCTTCACGTCGTTAGTGTACGCTTGACCTGGACCATTTGATGGGCAACACGACAGCTCAGTGACTATCGCTGTGCTGTGCAGATACATGGATTTGGGCCTGTGTCTGTGGGAGTTTGCGCATTCTCCCCGTGCTTGAGTGGGTTTTCTCCGGGAGCTCCGGTTTCCTCCCACATCCCAAAGATGTGCTCTTAGGCTAATTGGCAAAACAAATTCTCCCTAAATTGTCTCAAATTTGGTTTTTATTCCATAGATCTATAAACACGGACAGGGATTGCGGGTAGAGGTGGGAACATCGGGGTGGCAGTGCGGGCTCGTTGGGCCGAAAGGCCTGTTTCCTGTGCTGTTTTGTTCTTTGATCTTTGTTCTTTGATACCAGCGACAAGTTCAGTTTGAATTTTCCATCGTAATTTATGACACTTTGGAAAGGTTTCCCTTGGAGTTGGAGCCCTTTTTCTGGCCTCCACCTTCTCTCCGACGGGGTGTAATCCCTCCTTGTCAACTCAGTACCCGAGGTATATTACCTCATTGCCCAGGAACACGCACTTTTCCTTTTTTTAAATCGGACACTAGCATCAGAAAAAAGCCATAATCCTCTCCCCCAAACTCCCCAAATGTTTCTTTGCTGGAGCTCTTGAGAATAAAACATCACCCCGATTGTCTGTCACTCTGGGCAATCCTTGAAGGAAGTTCTCTGTCATCCTTTGCAAAGTAGCACAAGCCAAGCACACCCCAAAGGACAAACGAGAATACTCACACAGTCCTTTGTGAGTATTGATGGTGACATACTCCTTGGATGATACCATAAGCTCTAGTTGGAGGTAGGTGTGGTTCATGTCTAATTTGGAGAATATGTGACCCTCCTCCTGCCTCCAGCCAGCTTGGCGTCAAAGTTTTCAATGTAGGATATCTGTCTCAGTGGGAGACTCCGGACACCATCTGTGTCCACATAGATCTTAGCTCTAGTGCCTCTAATCTTCCCAAGGTCTTCTTGGAACACTTTGGAATCATTCCCAATGACTTTGTGTAGACTGCCTGTGTCCACTTTAAAGATCTGTTGCCAATCCAGGTGGATTTTCTGTAGCCAGTCCCTTCCTAACGGGCTGGGCCCTGGTCTTGAACCACTGTTAGAGAGACTGGAAGTGTCTGTTGCCCATGTGTAACTGAGATCCCAATGGTCCCAACAATATACAGGGGCTCCCAGTGTATGTGGCCAATCAGCCTTGATGTCCCAGTGGCTTAAAGCCCAGTTAGAATCATCTAAAGATTTGCTCCGCAATAACAGAAACAGCAGCTCCTATCTCTGCCTTGCTCCCAATTACTGAGCAGGTGAATCAGAAGATAAGTTAAAACGTGACAGTTAAAATGTGACTGCTAAAGTATAGCAAATCTCATCTCTGTAAACAGCATATTTACAAATGTGAAGGAAATTTACACCATATATGGGACTTTGATTAACAGTTGTTTATTTCCCACCACATTAACTTAAGCACAAAATCTGGACCAACAATGCAGAATTGAGGAAGTGTGTCGAATGGTATCTTGCTGTGCACAATTAGCCACTGCAATTCCTAAATTATCGCAGTGACTACACTTCGAAACTAATTCATTGGCTGTAAAATATCTTGATTGTGAGGTCTTGAATGGTGCTATATAAATACAAGTTGCATTATAATAAGTAGTCAGCCTCCTGTGTCATTGCTGCCTTATTTAATATGGAATAAATGGTTATTGATTCAGGCTGAGGGAAGTTACAATCCCACCTCTGCAGAACAAGAAAGTAAGAAGCATTCTTATCACTTTTGGGATAATAGCACCATCTTCTGGAGAAATGGGAATTTGCAGCTTTTACAATCTTGTCTATTGATTTGAATGGAGTGTGAGAGCGCAGCTAAAGTTGTTGTTACGGCTGCTTATCGTCACACCAGTGTCTCAGCTGCAATTGAAATGATTGAGTTTTTTTTGTGTCAGTTGGGCACTAGAGACCATATAGGTAGATGTGACTGGGATTGATTCTGGATTGTCTACTCATAGGATCATAGAATCCTCCAGTGCAGAAGGAGACCAAACTAAAGGAAATTACTGCAGATGCTGAAATCTGAACCCAAAAGAGAAAACGCTGGAAAATCTCAGCAGGTCTGGCAGCATCTGTAAAGAGTGAAAGGAGCTGACGTTTTGAGTCCAGATGATCCTTTGTCAAAATTTAAAAGCATAGAAAGTGGGAGATATTTATACTGCAGGATGAGGGAATGAAAGATGAGTCATTGCCATAAAAACCAGGGGAAAGGCTGCTAATGGCAGCCCAGAGAGGTGTGAATGGCCAAAGGGCAAAGAAGCTGAAATCAGAGAGTAAGCTATGACCAATGAAGATATGGGGAGAGAGGGAGGCCATTTGGCCCATTGAGTCTGCGCTGACCATAATCCCACCCAGGTCCTATCCACATGACACCATGCATTTATCTTAGCTAGTCCCCCTGACACTAAGGGGCAATTTACCATGGCCAATCCACCTAATCCACACACTGTTGGACTGTGGGAGGAAAACAGAGCACCCAGAGGAAAGCCATGCTGATGTGGGGAGAATGTGCAGAATCCGCACGGACAGTGACCTAGAGCCAGGATTTAAACCCAGGTCCCTGGATCTGTGAGGCAGCCATGTTGACCACTGTGCAACGTGCCATCCTACCTCTCTGCATGTTGATGTAGAAATAATCCTGCTGGCAGAAATTTCTATGGTTTTGCCATGAGTTCTATTTACTACTGTTTGATTTATTAATAGACAATTATTATTGTTTGCTGAGAAAACAGACTCGACAGAGTAAAAAGGCTGTAAACTATACTGTCCTCTGTACTTTGCACACTACCTCCTCACACAGGGATGGCAATACTAACTCTGCCTTTACAGACACTAGCTGATCTCCTATGACATTGCACAAGTTGTTTGAAGTGGGTTAGAGGGTTGAGAATAGTTGGAGCAGAGCACATGGGTATCATTCAAGCTCCTGTTTAAAATTATAGTCGGGTGAGGGTGGGGGTCTAACAGCAGAAACTATATAGAGCGAACAGCATTTCTGGAAATTATGGCTAAAGTTCTCAGTCAAAGCTCACTAAACACAAAGCTTCCAGCTTCATCTGCGTAAAGCTGTCATGATGGCACAGTGGTTAGCACTGCTGCCTCACAGTGTCAGGGAATTGGGTTCAATTCCCGGATCGGGTCATTGTCTGTGTGGACTTTGCACATTCTCCCCATGTCTGCATGGGTTTCCTCCGGGTGTTCCGGTTTCCTCCCACAGTCCGAAAGTCGTGCTGGTTAGGTGCATTGGCTGTGCTAAATTCTCCCTCAGTGTACCCAAACAGGCGCCAGAGCGTGGCAACTAGGGAATTTTCACAGTAACTTATTTGCAATGTTAATGGAAGTCTACTCGTGATATTAATAAATGAATTTAGCTGCAGGCGGCAAGCGACACAACTCAGGACAGCTGGGACTTTCACAATGTCTAGCTTGGAGTTCAGGTAGTTTCACCTCATAGCTAATCATTGCGAGGTGTTAAATGAAGTTCAGGGTGAGGGTCTTCAACTTTCCCTCCCTCCCAGTGGGAAAACATCTGGAAACACCTATAGGGCATTTCTCCAGGGCATTCTCGTACACATTGGTGAGGATTCAAATGCCAAATGTATTGGCCGGAATCTTATAGCTCCACTTGCCGCGGGAATTGGAGCGGGTGAGGGATGGAGCATGGAAAGGTCCATTGACTTTGGGTGGGATTTTATGGTTTCAGGATGAGTGAGGCAGTAAACTCCTGCCTGTTGTCTATCCAATCCTGTGAGAGAGACCATGAATACTGAGTCACTGCTGTTCTATGATTGTCTCCCCTTCAGGAAGAGTAAGGTGAGTCTCTCAGGTTTGCTGTTAAAGTTTGTTCTTTTCTGTTCAGGATGTATCGTTGCTGCCTTAGCCATTTGTTGGCTCCCGTTCCAGGCGAGACGTCTAATGACAGCCGTGAAATCCAAAACCCGGTGGACAGAATATTACTACAGATCCTACCTGGCCATGCAGCCTGTTACCAATACCTTCTATTACCTCAGCTCTGCAATCAACCCTTTACTTTACAACGTGACCTCGAAACACTTCCGCAAGGTGTTTGTACAAGTCCTCAGAGATTGCTGCCAGTCCAACTCAGTCCCAGTAAAGCATGAAAGGGGCTCACAGTTCTGTCTGAAACAAGAATCCACTTCATTAAACGGGAGACCTTCCTTATCCAAGATTGAAGAGCTGAAGACTCCCCTCACTCGCTAATTCCCATGTTTACTCGTGTGTGAGGTAAAGATATTCCAGTTTATTCAAAATATATATAAATGCTTTGGAATTTTAAGGGAATCTTGTGTCCAAATCACACAATGCTGCCTAAGAAATATTCAGAGTGAATTTTTGATACTAGTTGCTGCACCTGACTGGAGTGGTGTGTCGCAAAAGATTCAGCAATTCATGAGAGTTAAAATGGATTTCTGATTGATGGATGGTTTGTTATGGGGTGGTTTACAGAGTGTTTGTTCTGCTCCTGAGCTGAACCATGACATTGTGGGTTGCACAGTGGTGAGCACTGCTGCCTCACAGTGCCAGGGACCCGGGTTCTTCTCCTGGCTTGGGTCACTGTTGGTGTGGAGTTTGCGCATTCCCCCAAGGTGGGTTTCCTGAAGGTGCTCCGGTTTCCTCCCATATTCTGAAAGACATGCAGGTTAGATGCATTGACTCAAACAGGCACCAGAGTGTGGTGACTAGGGGAATTTAACAGTAACTTTATTACAGTGTTAATATAAGCCTTACTTGTGACTATTTAATAAGTTTTATTTTAAGGCTCTGTCTACACAGTATCCTAGTAAAGGTCCCGGGCTGCCATAGTGCAATTTAATCCCATTTCCTCAGGATCTTCAGCCAGTTTGCAAAATCAGCCTGGTGCTATTCAAGTCTGAACTAAAAAGGCTAAATGACTCACAGTATCTGGGTGTTACCAGCTAGGTTAGCGTTTATTGTCTATCTCTAATTACCCTTGAGAAGTAATTCTTCTCAAGGTGAATCACCTTCTTGAACCACTGCAGTCCATGTAGTGTAAGTATATCCATAGTGCAGTTAGGGATGGAGTTCTAGGATTATGACCCAGTGACCGTGAAGGAACGGCTGATATATTTCCAAGTCCATTGTCAATTATCAGAAAAACTCAACTGATTCACTAACATCCTTTAGGAAAGGAAATTTGCTGTCTTTACCTGGATTGGCCTACATGTGACTCTAGAGACACAGCAATGTGTTTACCTCTCAACTGCCCTCTGAAATAGCCGAGCAAATAACTCAGTTCAAGGGCAATTAGGGATGGGCAATAAGTGCTGGTCAACCTCCGGTGCCCAAGTTTCAAGAAAGAGTAAGAAGAACTAAGGATGGTGAGTGACTCAGAGGGGAAGTTGCAGGTGGTGGTGTTCCCAAGTATCTGCCGCCCTTGGTTTGTTAGATGATAGATGTTTGTGAAAGTAAGTTATTTGTTTTTTTTTTTCTTTCCTGTTCCAGGTCTGTGCAATCTACAGGCAGGGTTCCTGTCTCAAGGTGCCTGACCTTTACTGGGTTCAGCTGTGCTGATTACTCTGATTTCTCTGCCTGGTCTCCATTTTTTGGTCCCGAAGCTGTGTCCAATCTCTTGTGCCTTCAATATGTGCTTATTGCTTCAAAATGGTTACAGTTATAAAGGGATTAGTCCAACAGCATTTATTAAAGATTGTCTACTGAATCTGTGAGCTCCTGATAGGTCAGTAGAGGAAAGCTTCACTTCATTGGACTGAGGCATAGCAACCAGAAGCTTCTTGTAATAACCCAGGAATCCCTATTGGAAATTATCTGCACTATTCTCACACTAGTTTCTACAGAATGCAAAGTAGAACCATTACCTTTGTGTACACACAGTAGTCCCTGCCTGGGACTAACTTTCAGCAGGCCCAGTCCTGGGCCTGCCTTATAAAAGACTCAGGTAATAAATTCCAGCCAGACAGACAACAGCTTCTTACTCCCCACAGGAAGATCGATCAGTGATTCCCCATGGACTGCATGGCTGGTATGTCATTTCCAGAATGTGATACCCACACTGCAATGACTTGGCTGATATCCACGTCAGCTGCAGATTAGTGAGGCCCAGACTTTGCGTTAATGGGTCAATGCGTTAATTGCATTAATGGATTCAAGTCCCACTCCAAACATTTGAACACAAAATGTCAGTTTGTGTTTCCAGTGCGTTACTGAGTGAGTGCTGCACTGTCCCAGCTGCTGACCTTCAAATTAGACATGGAACTGAGATCCTCTCTATTCCCCCAGGTCGATATAAAATATCCCGTTGTACTTTGCAAAGGAGAGCAGAGATATTCTCCCCTGTGTCCTGGCCAATAGGAACATTGCTGTTTGTGGGAGCTTGCTCTGGGCAAATTGATTGCCATGTTTCCTTTGATGCAGCAGTGGCTCAGAAAGTGCTTTGGGAAATACGAGGTTATGAAGGAGTTGTGAAAATGCAAATTCTTTCTCTCCCACCAATCGTGTGCTGGCAAGCAGCCAGAGTTCCTGTTCCACATTACAGCTGGAACAAGTGTGAGAAGGAAAGACCACCTGTTATCCCACTTGGTCAGAGACCCTGCACAGTCACTAGGGAGAAAGGAGTAAGTTTTCCAGTGCTTGCCCCCCTCCCCCAACTCCACCCACCCTCCCTTAGGGAGAAGGTTTCTCCAGTTCCCCCTCTGTAGCTGTATCCTAGGAAGATTCTGAAGCTTCAGGAAGTAGAAGAAAATTGATCGGACCATTAAACAGCTGCAGTGATTGGTTTTAATGTCTGCACTGCTCTCACACTGACTGATTTCTCACCAGTGGTTCTTCAACGGTAACACTGCCTGGTTGTTAGCTTAAAACAAAACTCAATATGTTGTCGTGAGCCAGCAACGACAAAATTATCTATCCAGATAATTCCGAAACCCCTCATTAGTGTCTGAGGAAGCAGGAAGGTGTTTAACTGCAGTGTTTGTCCATCTGTTGATTCGTTTAGTTTGATTCATTAGTCAGTCACTGGGCAAAAGGAGCAGAGAGAATAACGAGGCAGCGCTTTGTGCAACTGCTGTGACTTTGGCTTATGTCAATACCTCATCTTTCCTTCATCTGGCAAATGTCATGGTTCAGTGCATTTATATCTCCCATACATAACAACAGCAACCTGCATTCATGTAGCACCTTTAATGAGGTAAAATGTCCCAGTGCATTTTCCAAGTTCAGTCATCAAACAAATTTGACATACAGAGAAATATTCAAGTAGATGATCAAAAACTTGATAAGAGAGGTAGGGTTTAGGGAGCATCTGGGGAGGCGATGGCCTCCCTGGTAGTAGTATTATCACTAGACTATTAATCCAGAAACCCAACTAATGTTCTGGGGAACCTGGGTTCGAATCCCGAAGGGGTGGAATTTCAATTCAATAAAAAATATCTGGAATTAAGAATCTACTGATTATGGTGAAAACATTGTCAATTGTTGGAAAAACCCATTTGGTTCAGTAATGTCCTTTACGGAAGGAAATCTGTTGTCCTTACCTGGTCTGGCCTATGTGTGACTCCAGACCCACAGCGATGTGGTTAAGTCTCAACTGCTTCTGAAATGGCCTGGAAAGCCTTGTTCAAGAAGGTAGCTCATCATCACCTTCCAAGGGCAACTAAGGATGAGCAATGAATGAAGGCCCAGCCAGCAACACCCATGTCTCACGAGTTAATAAATTAAATCTTAAAAGGGAAGAGGTAGTAGAGTGACACAGAGGCTTAGAGAGGGAATTCTAGAGTATAGGACCCAGACAGGTCAAAGTACAGACTGTCAATCGTGGAGTGGTTAACTCAAGATGCTGAAGAAACCAGAACTGGGAGAAATCAGAAATCTCAGAGAGTTGGCTGGGTGGAGGGAGTAACAGAGGGAGGGGTGAGATGATGACTGGACTTGCAAACAAGGCTGAGAATTTTGAAATTGTAGCATTGGTTAACCTGGATATATTTCATGGAGTAGAATGGTGATGGATGAATGGGATTCAGAGCAAGTTCGGATATGGGCAACAGAATTTTGGATATCAGGTTCGTGGAGAGTGAAATATGGAAGATGAGAGAATCATAGAATCATCCAGTGCAGAATAGGCCCTTTGGCCCATCGAGTCTGCACCGTAACATTAGAAACATCTGAATTCCCGCCCAATCCCATTTACCAGCACTTAGCCCAGAGCCCTGAATGCTATGATGGGCCAAGTGCTCATCCAGGTACTTTTTTAAATGATGTGAGGCAACCTGCCTCCACCACCCTCCCAGGCAGCGCATTCCAGACCATCACCACTCTCTGGGCACAAAGATTTTTCCTCACATCCCCCTGAAATCACCTGCCTCTCACTTTGAATCTATGTCCCCTCATGACTGACCTAAAGGGGAACAGCTGCTCCTTATCCACTCTGTCCATTTCTCTCATAATCTTGGACATCTCGATCAGGTCGCCTCTCAGTCTTCTCTGCTCCAACGAAAACAACCCAAGCCCACCCAAGCTCTCTTCATAATTTAACTGTTCCATCTCAGGCAGCATGCTGGTGAATCTCCTCTGCATCACATCCAGTGCAATCACATCCTTCCGATAATATGGCGACCAGAACTGTACCCTGGCCTTCCCGAAGTTCTATACAATTCCAACATGACTTCCCTGCTTTTGTAATCTGTTCTTTGATTGATAGAGGCAAGTGAACCATACGTCTTTATCACCACCCTACTAATATGCTCTTCCACTTTCAGGGATCTGTGGTAAGAGATGGGCATTGGAAGGGTCAAGTTCTAAGATGTAGTTTGGGCAGATGTTAATGCTCATTTTCAAAACCAGCAATTGATCCATCCCGAGGTTAGCAACGCTTTAAATAGAGCATCTTGCAAAGTAAATGTTACCAGGATGTTACTTCAGGGTAAAAATCAATAAACTGTAAAGTTCTCTGAAACACACTAAAACAATATAGTTATCATACTCCAATTAACATGGCTTATATCAATAATGGGAGGTTTACTGACAAATATTTGCCACCTTAGTTAATGTTTACTCTGTGAAAGAAAGAAAAATATGCATTGCTGTCACAATAAAATTTCTCCGTGGTCTCCTTGTGATGTTCTTATCTCAGTGAAAGGTGAGTAAGCTGGTCATGGAGATTTACAGCAACATTTTAGACCCATCAAATTAGGCAGAATCTGTAGAGAAAGGAAAGTGTTCCTACTTCAGACAGAAATATCCTTATATCCGATTGTTCCCACTGAACCATTACCTATTAACCCCAGCACAGTTCATTAATCCCATTCAGTGCCAAAAAAAGACTTCCATTTATATAATTCCTTTCATAGCTTGAGGGTATCCCAAAAGCACTTTATAGCTAATGGAGTATCTTTGAAGTCTGGACACTGTTATGATGTAGGAAACGTGACAGTTGATTTGTGCACAGCAAGTTGATGGTGATCTGATCCTCCGATTTTAATAATATTAGTTGATGCATAATACACCATCAGAAAAAAACTCCTCTGTTTTGCAAAACAGTATCATGGGATCTTTTGTAGCCATTGCGAGAGAGTAGACAGTGCCTTGGGATAATGTTATATTCAAAAGATTGCAGTTTTATAGAATCTTAAAGATGACTTAAATATCATTTTAACAATGGGAGTGTTTCGTATCCACAATAACCCTCAATGGAATAAAATACATTGGCTGGAATTTTAGCACTTTTTGTCTAAGAGCCATTGGGAATGTAACTGGGAGAGTTTCAGATCCATTTTTGCATGCATTTTTAGGCCCCCCATGCCCATGCTGGCTGCAAAATTCTGAGTGATCCTATTGTTCACTGTAGAAGCCTGTGGTTGGGGTTAACATGCCCAAAAGTCGATAGAGGGAGGTAGTGTACATGTACAGCCCTCTGATCTGCATCTGTGCATTAGCAATAGCGGGGTCCTGACAGAAAAGAGAGAATTGTCAGGCCCCTGCTGCTGCTGCTGGTAGCCTGAAGCAACTTCCCCTGCAATCGTGGTGGCCCGCAGCCTGAAAGGCAGCAGCTGCTGACCTCCCCCTGCCCAGACTGATCAAGGGCATCCCACTCCCTCCAATCGTGGACACTGCTACCCTCCCCCCCTCGATTGCTGCAGAGTTGCAGCGAACCCCATCTATTAGCCACACGCCGCCATTGACCCAGCCTCCTCCATTGGCCACACCCCTGGCACTGTTCGGTGGGCATTGGCCAGGTGCCAGGCTGGCACTGCCCAAGGATACTCTCCTTGCCCTCAGCCTCAGTGACCTCCAATGCCACCAGTGAGGTCAGGGCGACTGCTCCCCATTTGTGAGGAACATGTTTGTACCTCATCAGCAAGAACCTCTCCCAGCAAGGCCATAAAGGCAGGTGAGCCTGGATGATTGAGCACCGGGCTTACTAATGACATTCAAAAGGAGATTTGCATATATTTAAATAAATTAATCAGCCTCTCGCACATTCCTGGCGAAATGCTGACGCACCAGAAATCCTGCTCTCGTAAATTGGTGCCTGCCGTGGAAACCGGTGCTAATTGCTCTAATTGCTTTACGGTCCATTTTACAACTGCATCGCACCCAAAAATGGGCATAACGCGATGGTAGAATATTGCTTACTGTCACGGAAACACTCAGTGTGAACTAATCCAGCATTTAGTTCAGTGCAATGATTTGAGCAAAGACCCCTGAGCTTCTCGCTGAGATCTCTCAGTCTGACCCTCCAGCTAACAAAACAGTTCCCCGAAAAACAGGAAAACCCCCTTTGAAAATTCTCAAGCTGACTTGCATTTCAGGATCACGGGGGTTGAGGGTTCATGTCCTCTCACATAACGCTTTCAATTTTACACAAAGCATATTTTCCAGACAGCTGTTTATTTCCTGTAGGAAGTTCCATCATCTCCCTGCAGTCATTTCTTTCTCCTGGGACACTCTCCTCATCTTTCTGGGGTGTACAACGGCACCACATGCAATTTGGAAAGGTGGAACAATGCTACTTAATTAATTCCTGAAGCTCTTTTATAAAAACAGGCATTTTACAGAAACAGGCCCCATTGACTGAATCGTAAAAACCCCAGTGTGCAGAAGGAGGCCATTCAGCCCATCGAGTCTGCACCAACCACGATCCTACCCCGTCATAATCTCATGCATTTACCATAGCTAGTGCCCCTGATATTAAGGGGCAATTTAGTATGGCCACACCTTTGGACTGTGGGAGGAAACCAGAACATCTGGAGGAAACGCATGTAGAATGTGGGGAGAATGTGCAAACTCCACACAGACAGTGACTCAAGCCAGGAATCAATCCCTTGTGCTGTGAGGCTAACTACCGTGCCATCATACCACCCAACAGCTATGATTCACACAAATCTCCTTCCATCTTCTCATCATCCATACAGCATGACCTTCTATTCCTTTCTCCTTCATACGTTTATCCTGCTTCCTCTTAAGAACACCTATACTATTCACTTCAGTAATTCCCTGTGCTATCAAGTTCCATACTCTCACCACTCTCTGGGTAATGATGTTTCTCCTGGATATCCTATTGGATTTAATAACGACCATTTTATATTTATGGTCCTTGGTTTTGGATTTTACTAGAATTGGGAACACCAGCCTGAATTTTACCAGCACTGGTGGGTATAGTCTATAGACTCCTAACAGTAGCTATTCTGCAGGATGGAGAAAATAAGCAGGAGATAATGAGGGCATGTAAAAAAGGCAGTACATTAATCCTGGGTGACTTTAATCTTTAATTACATTGGGAAAATCAAAATTGCAGACACAGCCCTGAGGAAGAATTAATTGAGAATATTCGGGACAGTTTCCTAGAACAATCTCTAGGAGATCCAGTCAGGAATAAGGTTATTTTGGATCTGGTAATGTGTAATGAGGCAGGTTTAACAAAAAATCTCAGGAAAGGACCCCTTTGGAAACAGCGACAATAACATGGTAGAATTTAGCATTCAGTTTGAAAGTGAGAAACTTGGGTCAGAAACAACTGTGCTACATTTAAACAAGAGTAATTATAAAAGAATGAAGGCAGAGTTATCTGGGAAAAGAATTTAGCAGAAAAGACGGTTGATTAGCAATGGCAGATGTGTCTGAAAATAATTCACAACTCACAACAAAAACATATTCCAGCTGGAAGAAGGATTCTAGGAAGGGGATAAATCACCATGGCAAACAAGGAAGTTAAGGAAGTGTTCAACAGAGAAAAAGAACATACAATGTGGCAAAGATTATCTCCCCATAAACTAATCCCTGCCAACTTAATCTGCTTGACCTCACCTTCTCACTGACCTGTTCCCGTGTCTCACACACCTCCTCCACTGCCTCCTGTGGCCTTCTTGACCACTGTACCCGAACAGGTGCAGGAGTGTGGCCATTAGCAGTGTTAATGTAAACTGTGCTATCACCAGGCCAACATTCTACCAGCCCCTTTATCAAACAATCCGTGGACAACAAAGCTGGAGAAATAGTGGATATTATTTCTTCCCATAACTCTGATCCCGCCCATCCCAAACTCAAATGTGAGTCTCAGGATCGTTGATCCAGCACCTACCTCAGTGTCGGCACCTTAGTGCTGGATGTTGCAGAGTCTTTGAGAGCCACAAGGTGGCTCATGAGTAGTTTCAATATAATTGACAGAGCAATGAACAATAATGGAAGTTAAATTCCAACCCTTTGTGAATGGAGACAGACACGGGGGTGGCTGTTAATAAACCAGCAGCATGGATGTGTAATTTGCAAATGAATGCAATATGGATAAGATTGCAGTGGTATATTCTGGTAAAACACCAAATGGGGAATGAATAGGGTGGAGAAGGTAAATGCTCATGATGTACATCTACACAAATCATTAAAATATGTCAATATTCATTCATGGGATGTGGGCATTGCTGGCAAGGCTAGCATTTATTGTCCATCCCTAATAGTCCTTGAACTGAGTGGCATGTTTGGCCATTTAAGAGTCAAACACAATCTGCAATCATATGCTTCTGAACCCGGGAAAGGGGGCAGACTTCTTTCCCTGGTTTTTATTAAACATTTAATTCAAATTTTAAAAAGTTATGAATTCAAATTTCTGCTATGGTGGGATTCAAACCCAGGTCCCCATGGATTGCTCATCTATTGGCAATACCACTATGCCACCACTTCCCCAGCTGAGGGATAGGCTCAAGGGGCAGAATGGCCTGCTTCTATTTCTATGATAGCTGATCATTGAGACCCTGGTTAAGGCCTTAGGTTCATTTCAAGAGCGATAGACCTGAAGAGGAGATATGATAAATCTATATAGAATCTTGGTTACACCAAGCGTGATCAGCAATGGTTATAATGAATGGCAGAACAGGTTTGAAGGGCTGAATGTCCTCCTCCTGCTCCTATTTTCTATGTTTCTGAGAGTATTGTGCACAGTTCAGATCTCCACGTTAGAAAAACAACATGCTGAGGCAAAAAATTGTACAATACAGTTTTATATGGATAATACCAGGCTGAGTGATTGTACCCAGCAGGATAGATTTAACTAGATTGTGTTTTTCTCCCTCTAGAAGAGAAGGGTTTTAAAATTGTGAAAGAGTTTGATAAAGTAGACATAAAAGAAAACTTTCATTTCTGGGAAGCCAAAACTCAGAGTGATAAGTGTGAGATAATCATTAATAAATCCAACTGGGGATTTTGGAGAAACCTGTCTACCCAGAGAGAGGTGAGAATGTGGAACAGTTAAGGTGAATAATATGGATTTATTGACAGAGAAGCTGGATAAATACATTAGGGTGAAAAGAATAGGAGAATATGCTGATTAAGTGAGATGAGGTCGAATGGGGGGAGGGTTGAGTATAAACACCATCATTGGACGAGATGGGCCAAATGGCCTGTTTCTGTGCTGTAAATGCCGTGTAATGTTTTTATAATATCCTAACTATGTTAGGGGCTGTGGGTTTACACATCGGGCAGGATTTCCCGACGCACTCGCTCCCAAGACCAGAAAATCCCACCCAAGATCAACAGAGCTTTGTGTGATTCGTGTCCCGTCCATGATGACTCCCATGGGAAAACTCCATGTGTACATTCAACCGAACTGAAAGAAGCCAGTGTCTCTTCGACAGATTCCCTTAATTTACAACCTCAATTCCACTCCTACAGTGATTCAGGTACAAAGTCAGAATCCAGAGTGGGCCCAACATTCCTCATTATACGTACAGGTGAGACTCCCTGATTGGGCAGGCAACCATTGCCTCAATCAGGGAGCTCATACTCCAAGCGGCCAATCTCATGGACCTCATTGAAATCATAGAATCTGCTGCACAGAAACAGGCCCTTCGACACAAACTGTTCCATGCCAACCGAAATGTCCATTGAAGCTAACCCCATTTACCTGCATTTGGCCTATATCCCTCTAAATCTTTCCTGAACATGTATCTGTCCAAATGCCTTTTAAATGTTGCCAATGTTCCTGCCTCAACCACGTCCTCTGGCAACTCATTCCACACACGTACCACCCATTGTGTAAAAATATTGCTGCTCAGGTTCCTGTTAATTTTTTCCCCTCTTAGCTTAAACCTATGCCCTCTAGTTCTCGATTCCCCAACCCTGAGGAAAAGATAGAGTGCATTCACCCTTTCAATCCATCTCATGATCTTATGTACCTCAAAAAGATCACTCCTAGTGTCATAAGTTTCAAAGAAAAGAATCCTAACCTGTCCAGTCTCTCCCTTTAACTTAGACACTTGAGTCCTGACAACATCCTTGTAAATCTCTTCTGCACTATCTCTAATTTAATAACATCTTTCCTATATCAAAGCAACCAAAACTGAACTCAACAGTCCAGTCTCACCAATTTCCTATACAACTGCGACAATTTCCCTGCATATTTGTTCTTCTAATTCCTGTTAACAGTTTAGGGGCCTATGGTACAACCTCAATAAGGTCACCATCCCCTTATTTCTTAATTCCACCCACAAAACTGTGCTGGTTGATCCCTCGGTTATTTCATTTCTGACTACTGTGGTGATGCTCCCCTTAAAAATGCAACTTCCCCTCCTCTCTTTCCTCAACCTCTATCTTGTCTAAAGCAACTGTACCCTGGAATATTAAGTTGCCAGGTCTGTTTCCCCGTTCTCCCCCACTTAGCCATCTTTCAGTTATGGCCATAATATCTCAGTCCCATGTATCTATCCATGCCCTGAGTTCATCAGCCTTACCTGTTAGGCTTCTTGCATTGAAATTGATGCAATTTAATCCAACAGGTCTTCCCTGCTCCCTGCTGTGCTCCTGCTTATCATGTCTATTCCACTTGCTGTTGCTGAGTACTGTATCTCCTTTCAGCCCCTCATTTGCTTCCCTGCTGCTGAGGATCCCACCCTCCCCCGCCAATCTAGTTTAAACCCTCTCTTGTAGCACGGGGAAATTTGTTCCCCCGGATATTCGTCCGCCCTCCGGTTCAGATGCAACCTGTCCCTCTTAAACAGGTCACCTCTGCCCCAGAAAAGATCCCAATGATCTAAGAATCGTAATCCCTGCCCCCTGCACCAATTTTTTAGCCATGCATTCATCTGCCATGTTCTCCTGTCCTCACCCTCATTAACCTGTGACAGTGTCAGTAATCCAGAGATTACCATCCTCAAGGTCCTGCTTTTTAACCTTTCTCCTTGCTCTCTATAATCACTCCTCAGAACCTCATCTTTGATTCTATTTATGTCATTTATGTCTAATGTGCGTAATCTCTTGTCTGCCCCCCCTAACTATTGAGTCTCCTATCATTATAGTCCTGTTTATTTTTCCTCTTTCTCGCTGTGTCCCAGTGCCAGTGGTAGTGCCATAGATCTGGCTACTGCTGCTTTCACCTGAATGTCATACCTCTCAACTGTATTCAAAACCAGGGGGATGGCTACTGTGGACTCCAACACTCTCTGCTTGCTCCCTTTCCTGGTGGTCACCTAGCTACTCTCTGTCTACACCTTAAGTTACCATCTCAATAAAACTCTTACCTATAAAGTTCTCAGCATCTCACTCAGATGATTTGGAGTGCATCCAGCTCCCTAACTCAGTCTCCCAGGAGCTATAGCCAGGTGCAGTTCCCACAGTGTAGTCATCAGGGACAATAGAATTCTCCCTGAGCTCCCACATCCTGCAGGAGGAGCATACCACTGCTCTGATTGCCATCCCAACTGCACCAAGACTAAAGAGGAAAGTTACACCAACAACAAGAGATTTACTCTAGGATTTCTTGCCTGCACAAAATTCAAACTGAAAATAAAAAACCAGCTTCTGCAAACACCCTAATGATGTCACCATTGTGTGATCAGCTCTTAAAGCAACCTGCAACTACTTAAATATATAACAGTATTGCATTATTCACAAGGAGGAAAAATGTGGGGAAGGAATCAGAAATAGGGATAGTTTCAAGGGTCTTGTCAACACATGTTGGTTACCTCATGTACAGGCAGATTGCCCATGCATTGAAACCAGTATTGGGTTGTCTCCTCAACCTCAACAGCCCTCAACTTCATTTTGAAATATGGGAATGTGGATTCTTGGCGTAGGCCATTGGCAGAGACACAATCCCAGTTTCTATGGAAGGCATCTCTCCTTCTGGCTTCACGTGACTCATTTCTTCTATTACCTGTGATTTGTGGGTCTCGACTCATCACAGACAAATTTCTCAATGAGATCCTTTAATGGGCATCAGGAAACTCATTTACATATTTCAGGATAAATCTTTGACTGGAAACATTAAACCAACAATCTGACCAATGGTAATGAGGGAATGGGGAGGAGAGCAGGATGATGGGGAAAATCTCAGATACTCCAACCATTGATTGGTCAGTTAAAATTAGATAAGCTGATCTTTTCCAATTCACACTGAGAGAAGGTTCCTCCATAGGAACAGAAGCAGACCATGTTGATTAGCACTGCTGCCTCATGGCGCCAGGGACCTGGATTTAATTCCCGGCTTCAGTGACTGTCTGTGTGAAGTTTGCATGTTCTCCCCCCGTGTCTGTGTGGATTTCCTCCGGGATCTCCAGTTTTCTCCCATGTGCTGATTAGGTGCGTTGGCCATGCTAAATTCTCCCTCAGTGTAGATGCTGGAGTGTGGCAGCTAGGGGACTTTCACAGTAACTTCATTGCAATGTTAATGTAAGCCTATTTGTGACACTAATAAATAAACTTTAACTTTAAACTTTTTGAAAACACTATTCAATTTGAAGATGGCTGCTTACTCTGCCCTGGTTCTCTCATCTTTGCATAACAGAATCCATTGCTTGAAAGTTTTGAATTGAACACTAGTCTCGAGAACTGTTGTCCATAATTAAGTCCAGACATTGGTTATTAATAAACCATTCACCTGGGGGCAGGGGGAGGCAGTGAGCTGGATCTGCCCTTACATAATAGACACACATTCCAACACTAACCAGGAAAACATGCTGTTACTTTCCCTAAAAGAAAAGAGAATTCTCCATTTCTCCAGGAAGAAAGTGTGGATGAAGAGACTCGTGCTCACAACAACAGAGAGGGAGAGAAAAGAGATCTTTAGATTAGAGAATGGACCTTGCACCTGGTAACAGAAAAAATCAGCTGTAAGGTCATCCTTCTGGGAGTGAAGCTAATGTCTGTATTGTTATTTTCCTGCACTAGATGATTACCAGCACTAATCGAAATCTATTTCTCACAAGAGGTTTGCCTAACTGGAGGATCTTGATATAGAGGAACACAGTCTCGGGATCATAGAATCATACAATACAAAAGGAGGCCATTCAGCCCATTGAGTTTGCACTGATCACAAATCCACCCAGGCCCTATTCCTGTAACCCCACATATTTACCCTGCTAATCCCCCTAACACTAGCGGGCAATTTAGCATGGCCAATCAATCTAACCCACACATGTTTGGACTGTGGGAGGAAACCAGAGCACCCAGAGGAAACCTACGTAGACACGGGGGGAACACACAAACCCCACATGGACAGTGACCCAAGCTGGGAATTGAACCAAGGTGGCTGGTGCTCTGAGGCAGTGGTGCTAACCACTGTGTCGCCGTGCTGGCTTGAATAAAGGAATGGCCACTTTGGACTGAGATGAGGAGACATTTCTTCGCTGAGAATACTCTGAATCTTTGCAATTCTCCATCCTGGAGAACTGTCATTGACAATGCTGCAATGTGAGATCGATAAAGTTTTGGAGACTAAGTCATTGTATGGAGATAGGGTAGGAGCAGGAAGTGAAAGAAAATCTTTTCTATAATTCTTATTGAACATTAGAGCAAGTTCACGGGGCTGAATAGCCTACTCCTGCTTCTATATTGTGTTCTCATTAGAACAACACTAAACAAATAAAAAGTTTTAACATTTACTTATTAGTCACATTAATGCTGCAATGAAGTTATTGTGAAATTCCCCCCGTTGCCACACTCGAGCGCCTATTTGGGTCAATGCACATAACCAGCATGTCTTTGAAACTGCAGGAGGAAACTGGAGCACCCAGAGGAAACCCACACAGACAGGGGGAGAATGTGCAGACTCCACACAGACAGTGTTCCAGGCCGGGTATTGAACCCAGGTCACTGGCACTGTGAAGCAGCAGTGCTAACCACTGTGTCACCGCGTTGCCCCATGGTAACATGGACCTGTTAAATTGTGGCTTGATCATTTTCAGCCTCCCCTAAACTCCGCATGCAAAAGCTAAACATGGGCCTGACTGCATAACCCTGCAGCTAGATCTTAATATTCGACAGTGAAACTCAACTCCCTCAGGAGACCTGCGCCCAGTCTGACAGAAGAACAGTTCAGCTGTGAGGTCACTGTTCTGGCATGGAAGGAAATAAAAAAAAAATGTCTTTATTAAATCTTCACCATGTTATTACTTTTACTATTTCGAAGTCCTGCACGGAACACTCAGCCTCAGGGGACAGTTCTTTAACCAATAGAAAAATGTCTAGTCTCTTGTATTTAACATCAGAAAGTTTCATAAGGATGGCCCTGGAAAGATTTATCCATTATTCAGTGTCCTCCTTTATTTCTCACAGCCCTCACACAAAGATCAGGAAAATCCGAGCTATAAGCCTGTGTTTGGATGGCACGGTGACACAGTGGTTAGACCGCTGCCTCACAACATCAAAAATTAAAGTTTTCAGCTTTGTTTGTGCATGCCTGTGTTTGTGTGCGTGTGTGTACATGTGATCATGTGAGTGTGCGTGTGTGTGTATGTGTGTGTGTGTGTGTGTGTGTGTGTGTGTGTGCGTGTGTGTGTGTGCGTGCGTGTGCATGCGTACTAACTCTCTGATAGAGCATCTTTGCCCAGGCCCACCCCTATCCTTTCCCTGTAACCCTCCACATTTTTAATGGCTAATTCCCCTACCCTTAATATCTTGGACAATTTAGCATGGCCAATCAACCTACCCTGTATGCCTTTGGACTGTGGAAGGAAACCAGAGCACCCAGAGGAAACCCACGCAGACACAAGGAGAATATGCAGACTCCACACAGGCAGTGATCCAAGGTCAGAATTGAACAGGGTCCCTGGCACTGCGAGGCAGCAGGTTTAACCACCGTGCTGCCCCTTTTACTTTATTTATTTCCTATTTTACTACTACAATCAAAGCTGTAAATAATTTGCCAAGTACTCAGCATTAGAATTGGATCAAGATGTCTTGCTCATTCTCAAACATAAAAAAGTTGCTTGTCTTTCTCTCCCAGCCTGTATAATCATTCATTTCTAACTTCATCCAAACAAACCTTGGCAGAAAACCTTTATTCAAACATATATTTACACAAATTGATGATATCTCCTAAGTTTGACAGCGGTATCTGCCGGTGATAAGAGGGTATTCATTATGAAATGCCAATTGTTGGCATTGCTGATTCTTTTATGGGTAAAGATTACCTGTCTGTGATACTGAAACTTGCAAATCAGGAAGGAATCCAGTTTAATTGCTGGTTTGTGTTTCACTGGGTGATCTGGATTTATCCAGTATGAGTCACACAATTCATCCACAACCTCATTCTGGAAAATTCTTCCTGTCACGGTGACTGGAAAATGACAATGCAATCCTGTGGCTTTGTGGGTAGCACTCTCACGTCTGGGTCATGGGTTCAAGTCCTGCTCCAAGGATTTAAGCAGATCATCCAGGCTAGCACTTGGGTGCAGTGCCAAAGAAGCACTGCACAGTCAGGGGTACAGTCTTTTAGCAGAGTCTGTAAATCAAGGCCTTTCCTATCCTCTCTAGGAGAAGGAAAAGATCTTTTAGTACTTAAAGGAGCAGGGGGAGTTCTTCCCCATGTCCTTGTCTGTATTTATTGTTCAACCACCATCACTGAAAAGCAGACGTGACCATTTTCACATTGCTGTTTGCGGATATTTCTTGCTGTGCCTTGATCAACTGCCGGAAAAGTGCTTTATTGGCTTTGATAGCCGGGATGCTGCCGGGATTAGAGGGGATGGATTATAAGGAGAGGTCGGGATTGTTTCCTTTGGAATGGCAGAGGCCTGATTGAAGTCTATAGAATTATGAGAGGCATAGATAGGATTTCCCAGAGTTGAAATGTTTAATACTATGGGGCGTGCACTTAAGGTGAAAAAGGGAGAGTTCAAAGGGGATGCGAGAGACAAGTTTTTTTCAAACATGGAGTGGTAGGTGTCTGGAATGCACTGCCAGAGGTGGTGGTGGAGGCAGATAGGATAGGGGTGTTTAAGGTAAACACATGAATATTCAGGGAATGGAGGGTTATGTACCAAGGGCAAGGAGGAGCAGGACTGGCAATTGAATATTCCAGGGTATAAGTGTTTTAGGCATGACAGAGGTGGTTTGAAGAGAGGAGGGGAAGTGGCGTTATTAGTTAAGGATCACATCATAGCAGTGCAGAGGGAGGGTGGTATGGATGATTTAGGAATTGAGTCGCTATGGGTGGAGTTGAGGAATAGGAAGGGAGAGGTTACTATGTTGGGTGTGTACTACAGACGGCCCAATAGCCCGCGGGCTGTGGAAGAAGGGATATGCAGGGACATTTTAGATAAGTGTAGGAAGAATAGGGTGGTTGTAATGGGAGGTTTCAATTTCCCTGGGGTAGATTGGAAGGTGCCCAGAGCAGAAGGTGCGGACGGGGAGGAATTTGTACAGTGTGTTTTGGAAGGGTCCTTGGAGCAGTATGTGGATAGCCCGACTAGAGAGGGGCCTATACTGGATTTGGTTCTGGGGAATGAGCCAGGGCAGGTGGTTGACGTTGTAGTAGGAGAGCATGTGTCAAATAGTGACCACAACTCTGTCTGCTTTAGGATATTAATGGAAAAAGATGAAGCCTGCCTTAAGGGGAGGGTGTTAAACTGGGGAGGGCTAGATACAGCCAGATTAGGCAGGATCTTAAGGATACCCACTGGGATAAGCTGTTCGAGGGTAGGTCGACGCTGTACATGTGGGAGTCTTTCAAAGGAAAACTAAAATCTTTGCAGGAAAGACACGTGCCGGTAAGGAGGAAGGATGGGAAAGGTAGGATTAGAGAACCGTGGGGTACTAGGGATATTGAGGACTTGGTCAGGAAGAAGCGGGAGGCGTACGTTAGATCTAGGCAACTGGGGACAGAGACAGCGCTGGAAGAATATAGAGAGTGTAGACGGGATTTTAAAAGGGGTGTCAGAATGGCAAAAAGGAGCCACAAAATGGCTTTGGCAGGTAGGATTAAGGAAAATCCTGAGGCGTTTTACTCCTATGTAAGGAGCAAAAGGATGGTTAGAGGGAAGATTGGACCTCTCTGGGACAGAGGAGGGGAACTATGCTTAGAGCCTGAGGGAATGGGGGAGATCCTGAATGAATACTTTGCGTCGGTATTCACGCGGGAGAGGGGCCTGATGTCTGGTGCTGGCTTTGAGAAATTTGAGGACCCGTTAAAGGAAATAATCATTACGAGGGAAGAAGTGTTGGGGCTTTTAGGCAACATAAAGACTTATAAAGCTCTGGGGCCTGATGGCATTTACCCCAGGCTGCTAAGGGAGTTGAGAGATGACCTTGCTGGGCCTCAGACGCAAATCTTTGTCTCTTCTTTGGACACAGGTGAGGTCCCAGAGGACTGGAGGATAGCAAATGTAGTACCGTTGTTTAAAAAGGGTCAGAGGGATAACCCAGGAAACTATAGGCCGGTGAGCTTGACTTCAGTTATAGGTAAGCTAATGGAGAGGATCCTCAGGGACAGGATGTATGAGCATCTGGAGCGCTGCGATCTGATCAGGGATACGCAGCATGGCTTCATCAAGGGGAAGTCTTGTCTTACAAATCTAGTGGAATTTTTGGAAGAAGTGACAAAAACAGTTGATGAAGGACATGCTGTTGATGTCGTCTACATGGATTTCAGTAAGGCGTTTGACAAGGTTCCTCATGGTAGGCTGATAGAAAAGGTTAAGGCGCATGGGATACAGGGCCAGGTATGTAGATGGGTTGAGAACTGGCTTGGGAGGAGGAGACAGCGGTTAGTAGTGGAAGGCTCTTTTTCCAACTGGAGGTGTGTCACTAGTGGTGTGCCACAGGGCTCAGTACTAGGACCTCTTCTATTTGTGGTTTATATAAATGACTTGGAAGAGGGGGTAGGTGGTGTGACCAGCAAATTTGCTGGTGACACTAAGATGCTTGGATTGGCGGGGACTGAGGAGCAGTGCCAGGCAATACAACAGGACATAGATAGGCTGGTAGATTGGGCAGATAGATGGCAAATGGAATTTAATCCGGATAAATGCGAGGGGATGCATTTTGGCCGGAATACTGTAGAGGGGAGTTATAGGATAAAAGGTAAAACTATCCGGAGTATAGAGACGCAGAGAGACCTGGGGGTGCAGGTTCACAAGTCTCTGAAGGAGTCAGTACAGGTGGAGAATGTGATAAAGAAAGCGTATGGTATGTTAGCCTTCATAGGAAGGGGTATAGAATACAAGAGTAGGAGTCTGATGTTGCAAGTGTATAGAACGTTGGTTAGGCCTCACTTGGAGTACTGCGTCCAGTTCTGGTCGCCGTACTACCGGAAGGATGTGGAGGCCGTGGAGAGAATGCAGAGGAGATTTACCAGGATGCTGCCTGGTATGGAAGGGCTGTCTTACGAGGAAAGATTGAACACACTGGGGTTGTTTTCCTTTGAAAGACGTCGGCTGAGAGGGGATCTATTAGAGGTATATAAGATTATAAGGGGTATAGATAGAGTAAATGGTGGTAAGCTTTTTCCACCATTAGAAATGGATAGAACAAGGGGTCATGGCCTTAGGGTGAGGGGGGCTATGTATAAGACGAATATTAGAGGCCAGTTTTTCACACAAAGGGTAGTGGGGGTGTGGAATGCACTGCCGAGTAAGGTGGTGGGAGCAGGCACGCTAGGGCTGTTTAAGGATCTCTTGGACAGCCACATGAGCGGTCTGCAGATAGAGGGATATAGCAGGACTGTCTAAATATCTTATTTGTTTCCACAGGCAATTCAGTCCATCTTGTTGACCAACAAGGTGCATGCATTCGGCAGGTCGTGCGAGGGCTGTTCTTGGATGTTGCTTCAGGAGTGGCCTAGTGCTTCAAGTCGTTAGTGTATGCTTAAACTGGACCATCTGATGGGCAACATGACAGCTCAGAGACTATCGCTGTTGCTGTGCAGACACATAGATTTGGGCCTGTGTCTGCGGGAGTTTGCGCGTTCTCCCCGTGGTTGCGTGGGTTTTCTCCGGGTGCTCCGGTTTCCTCCCACATCCCAAAAATGTGCTCTTAGGCTGATTGGGTAACAAATTGTCCCTATATTGGTCCCTATATGGAATCTTCCACAATAGGCATAGCCTAAAGTCATGGATATGTCATTAAGACGTTAGGACGGCGGCGCGGGCTCGTTGGGCCGAAGGGCCTGTTTCCCGTGCTGTGTTGCTCTTTGTTCTTTGTTGTTGAGAAAGGATTAATTTAAATTGCATCGTGTTTGGCACAACATCATGGGCCAAAGGGCCTGTTCCTGTGCTGTACTGTTCTATATTTTATGTCCTGAAGTAATGAAATTAGCTTTTTAAATACAAGCCTTTATTTTCTCTGAATGAGAAAGAGACTATAGAAAGGAACTTCCACTCCCTGGCTTAGAATCCCGCTGCACCCACCACACAATGTGCTCCAGTGGAAATCCATGCCGACAGTGGAAATGGGAATAAACAGATAGCAAGCAGATGGTAAAGGGCCAAATGGCCTTTATACTGTACATTCTACAATTGTTTTTCGATTCCAGTATTAAACCCTCCCTCGGAGTAGCTTATTAACACTTGAAATCACGAGAGTAACCCGACTGCTTTCAAGCTGAGGGCTACTATTGAGGAATAATGCAGACTGTAGTCTTGAGAGTGAACCAGTTGTGTGCTGAGTTTTGCAGGATATGTTTGAGTCAAAAGAACCCACCAAAAAAGCATTTACCACATTTCTGCTGTATTAGATTTCCTCCATCCAGGTTTTAATAACCGTATTGAGTCACTAAATATTGACCAGCAGAGAGCCTTTACAGAGAATCAGCACACAACTTGGCTGCATGTTTGAGTTCAAAAGAGAAAATGCTGGAAAATCTCAGCAAGTCTGGCAGCATCTGTATGGGGAGAAAAGGGTTGACATTTCACTCAAAGAGTCATCCGGACTCGAAACATCAGCTCTTTTTTTTCCAAACAGATGCTGCCAGACCTGCTGAGATTTTATCTTTTGGTTTCAGATTCCAGTATCTGCGATAATTTGCTTTTTATGTATTTTGATAGAACTAAGAATTAACCGGTCAAACCCAGGAAGCAGAGTACGAGAGCAGCGTGCAAATTTCCTTCCGGATGGGACTGCTGAGTTTCATTGTACGGTCCGGAACCTCCTGGGATTGATACCAATCTCCCGATAGCTATTGACAACAATCTGGGAGATTTTACATCAGCAAATAAATGAATATGCACTACCATTCGTGAGTTGTTGATGAGTCATTGTAAAAGGGGGATCTGATAGAATACATGGAACAAAAGGATGACATGAAATATAACTGGTACACGCACAGTGCTCATAAACAGAGAGCCTGTTTTTTCCTATCAAGAAGGTTAAAGCTAACATGTGGCTGTAGGGAAGAGTTTATGGCCAGTATTTTACTGGCCTGCTTGCCACGGGAATTGGAGCAGACAAGGATCGGGATATGAAAGGGTTCATTTACCTCGGGTGAGATTTTACAGTTTCGGGACCAGTGAAATCTTACAATCCCGCCTGGAATGGAATGATGACTCTAGGTTTGCTTGGAAGGAGGCTGGGAGATTTGTTCATCAGCTTCCTGGGCTGGCTCAGAGGTGGGTGCAGTGAGAGCTGGTGGAGGAATCGACATGTCCACAGGCAGCAAGCACAGGGTGCGGGACTGAATTCCCAGCGATGGGCAACTCACTGCAGTCACTCCCTGGGATGGAGCTGTAACACTGTAATACCAGTAATCAGAGGAAGAGGTGAGGGCTGCTGCTGGCTGGAAAGTGGAACCTGAAGAGTTTGTATGTGTCTGAATGAGTGACTGAGTGAGTGGGTGTAAGTGGGTGAGTGGGTGGGTGGGTGAGTGACTGAGTGGGTGAATGAGTGAGTGGGAGAATGAATGAGTGTGTGAGTGACTGAGTGGGTGAGTGAGTGGGTAAGTGGGTGAGTGAATGAGTGAGTGAGTGGGTGGGTAAGTCCGTGAATGAGTGGGTGAATGAGTGAGTGAGTGGGTTGGTGAGTGAGTGGATGAGTGAGTGAGTGGGTGGGTGAGTGAGTGGATGAGTGAGTGAGTGGGTGGGTGAGTGAATGAGTGAGTGTGTGAGTGAATGGGTGAGTAAGTGAGTTGTGAGTGTGTAACTGAGTCAGTGTGTGAGTGAGTGAGTGAGTGCAGGTAGGTGGGTAGTGAGTGAGTGGGTGAGTGAGTGGGTGAGTGAGTGAATGAGTGGGTGGGTGAGTCAGTGTGTGAGTGAGTGAGTGCAGGTGGGGGGCTAGGTGAGCAAGTGGGTGAGTGGGTGGGTGAGTGAGGATTCATCATTAAAAACATTAAATGCTGGGAAAACTCAGCAGGTCAGGCGGCATCTGTGGAGGGAGAAAGAGAGTTAACATTTTGAGTCTATCTGACTTCCTCAGAGCTGGATGGGGTTGTGAGGATTGAGCAGCAGCTGCATTAAGGATTACTGCCTGACCCCGGTTCCAGCGGGCTACCAGAGTCTGAACATATCAATTCTAAACAAGGTACGACACAAAGTACTTTTGTTCATTAATGTGTATGGAAGAAATCCGTGCCCTCCTGCTAATGTCCGGATTCTTGGACTTTGCCACCTTTGGATCAGGTCACTCCCTCACACACATCCCATCAGCATTCCATCACTTTCCCAACTCCTCCCAGGATATGTCCAGCTGGGAGTTGGCAAACGTCCTTTAGGAGTGAAAGGTGATGGTGGAGAAACTGAGTGCAGGGAAGATGGATATGGAAAAGAAAGGAGATGTGGAAATGTGGAGTTTGTTGGTGGCAGAAGCCTCAAAGGCGTTGACAGTGAGATACAGTGTGCTGTCTGTGAGTTCCTAATAAATAAATCTGGATATTAAAACTTGGATATGCAAACACTTCCAAATCTCAACCTTCAAAAATTTGTTAAAAATAGAATTTTTGCCTCTGATGGATTATTTTAACTGGGATTGTTTTTGCAATGCTAGAGCAGGCTAACTATCTAATCCACACACAGCATTCTTCCCAATAGTAAACAAGACAGCCTGCGACCAGTCTGGTTACTATAGTGATTTGAAGTGTTGGTAAGTTATTCTGAGGAAGGTTGATATGTATAATCTTAAACATCTGGTGCTTTTGTGGGAAGATGACTCCTTGTGACTACTGATGCTCTCAAAGTTGTTCTACTCCATTTACACAGCAGGAGGTTTCTTCGCTGGGCAGAGATTTGGCAAGGCTCCCAGTTCCACATCAAAGGATAGACTCACACCTTAGAGTAACAACTTTGACTGATAGTCTTGATTTGCAAGACATCTGCTGGGACAGGTAAAAAAAGGCATTGGTTCTTCACATCCACAGAATGCATTGCAATTTCAGGAGAAGGATATCTGCATTGTAAAATCTGAGCTAGGATTGAAGGGCAAGACTGAAGAAGTTAATGTTTAGAGAGAAAACAACTGTGTATTTATTGCATTATAAACCGAAGGAGTGAAAGTGGGGGGGGGGATTATTCTCAAGGTGAAAATTGGCTTCCGTTCATTCATGCATTCTATGTAAACAGATCAGTTACTCGTCTAAAGCTGGGCCTGGCCCAGGTCTCTCCTTCAGAAAGAGAATTTTGTTTGCTGGATTATGACAGCAACTGCACCGAGCTTCAATTCTTTGTTATGATTCCTGAGTTACAGCAGATTTAAGCACGTGTTAGATTCAGTAACAACGTACTCCAAATTACTTTGAATTTACAGCAGACAAAAGAGCCATTCGACCTATCGATTTATGCTCAACACAAACCTCCTCTCACCCTTTTTATTTCGTATCTTTCTCCTCTCTATTCCCTAAACTTGAGATACTGAATCCTGGGGGAGGAGGATGGCGGTTCCCTCCAAAATATTCTAAGTGCCGAATTCATGTGTAAACGAGAGTGACTCCAACTGATTTTATTTTTAGCGGATGTTCAGTTGAATCTCCCGCACTCTGAGCACCACAGAGTTCCCTGGAAGGATTCCCCCTGAAAATCAGTGGTTGGGACCTTTTCCCACCCAAGAGGGCAGCAACGCTGAACAGGTCAATACGCACATGTCGGTCTGTCAGCGAGGAGATCAGCGCTTGCGCAGTAGCCCCACATTGCCAATCTCCCAATTATTGATTAGCCCGATTGCTGGCCAGACCCATCACTGCCACTCTGAGCCCCCTACCCCCTGATTGTTGGCCTTCTCAACTTCCCCAGGCAAGCTCCAATGTTTTCCCCTCTCCTCCTTCCCACCAGCTCTGATTTCCCCCAGACACCCACTCCACCGCAATCCCATCTGCCCAGATACCCTCCCTGCCCAGGTGGCCAACTTTGATCACCCACTTCCCTCCCTCTGCTATTGATCCCTATGCAGAGTGGCAGCTGAACTCCCCCAAAGGCCCCCCCCCACCTTCGCACTGCCCAGTGTTCCCCTTGGGCACTGCCAGGCTGGCACTGCTCAGGGGGCACTCCCAACCTCTGACCTCTTGGGAGCGTATCCACTGTGGGGGGGTTGGAGATACTAGTGAGTCTGGAGACTTCTGTCCCGGGCCTGCTAATGGTATTTAAATTGCAATTTACATATTGAAATCAGCTCCACAGCATGGAGCTGACGTCTCCAAAAAAACCTGGAACCGGGTCCGCACAGAGGCCGCGGTGGCCAGTGGGAATCCCGTTACACGATGGTCCGGGAGAATTGGCCCCCATATTCTCACCTCTCCTGGTTTAACCCATTCTTTGGGTTATCCATTCCAACTTATCTCCACAAATCCCTTCAATGAACAGATGTAGAAACTTATATAGGCTGGGATTTTCCAGCGCCCACACGGTGTGCTTACCAACACCATGGCAGCTTGTTATTGACTGCTGGGGTCTGTGGCACTTTGTGTGGCTCGCTTGCCACTCTGCCAGGGGTGTATGGGGATGGGGGCAGTACTTCAGCAGGACTGGAAGATCCCATTGGCAGCAAGGCCTGGAAAATGCTGCCCGTTACATTTGATGACCAAAAGCTTGATGAATAAGCTAGGGAGAGGCAGAGTTCTAGAGTTTAGATACATTATGGATGTAAATGCGAAAAATTTCCCCACCCAATAAATTTCTAATGTTAAGAGAGATAACGAAAGGATATAGTTAAGTGTTTAAATATCCAAAGGGTACAAAGGTGTTTGAAAACTGTTTAATTTTGGACTGGAGTTAAATTACAAAAGGATTTCCCAGTCCCTTCCCCATTGACAAGCCCCCAGTGATTTGATTTGAATTGATTTGATTTGATTTATTATTGTCTTGTGTACTAACATACAATGAAAAGTATTGTTTCTTGCACGCTTTACACCCAAAGCATACTATTCATAGAGAAGAAAAGGAGGGAGTGCAGAATATAGTATTATATCATAGCTAAGAGAAAGATCAACTTTATACAAGGTAGGTCCATTCAAAAGTCTGATGGCAGCAGAAAAGAAGCTGTTCTTGAGTCAGTTGGTACATGACCTCAGACTTTTATATCTTTTTCCTGACAGAAGAAGGTGGAAGAGAGAATGTCAGGGGTGCGTGGTGTCCTTAATTATGCTGGCTGTTTTGCCAAGGCAGCGGGAAATGTAGACCGAATCAATGAATGGGAGGTTTATTTGCATGATGGATTGTCCAAGGGAACTCCTGCATATCTGAAGGTAGATCCAGACCTCGCTATTGATGTTCACTGAGAACAAACAGCTGTATATCAATTCAAAAGAGTAGCAGCGTAACTAAATCCTTAACATAATCCTTAATGTCTCGCTCTATCATCAACAGAATGAAATGCAGTAACTATCCATTACAGCTTGGAAATCTCCAACCATCACAGCAACTGCAGAATTTAGGTGATAGTGTGGAAAAGCGTTTTCTGATTTCAATCCAGAATGTCTCCCCCTAATTTTAATGTCTCTGCTTTCCCACAGCAAAGGAAATAACCCAGCTGCAATTAGTCTAGTCAATCCTTTCGTGACCTTAAACACCTTAATCTGATTTCAGCTCCAACTTCCCCTCTCAGGAGAATGCATGTCATGTTTTTGCATTCTATCTGTCTAAGCCCCAGTAGGCTGAGCAATATCTTGTCCACCATGAAAAAAATCTGATCATCAGATTGCTCATCAAAAGTCTGGAAGGTGACAAATTGATTCAGGATCAATTGGCCCCAAACTGGCCAATCTTCGCAAATGAAGCACTCAACATAAAACAATTTTCATTTATGTAGCATCTTTAACTGTTGCTTGAGTTCCTTCACTTTAAGGTCTTGAAAGAATTGACTGGACTGAATACAGCCTGGTTATTTCCTTTGCTCTGGGAAAGCAGAAACATCATATTAAAATTAGAGGGAAACATTCAGGACTGAAATCAGAAAATGCTTTTCACTAAAGGGAAATAAAATCTGGAACGCTATCCCCAAAATCCTGCAGTTGCTGCGCTGATTGAGAATTTCCAAACTGTAATGGATTCATTCTGTTGCTGGGTCAAATTCCTGGAACTCCCTCCCTAACAGCACAGTGGATGTACCTACACCACAGGAACTGCAGCAGTTCAAGAAGGCAGCTCACCACCACCCCCTCAATGGCAGTTCAGTACGGGTAATAAAATGCCGGTCTTCCCAGTGACACCAACATCCTATAACCGATTAAAAATATTATAAGATGCCCCATGGTGATTCATGGGAGCAAGATAAAATTTTGACCCAACGGGAGGAACTTTGCAGCTTCCTTATCCCAAATCCGTGACCCCCCCAGCTGAGATCAATAGGCCTTTCTATAATCCGCCCCTCACCCATTCCAAATCCTACAGCAAGCAGTGCGGTAAAATTCCAGCCCAAGACACATAAAGAGATATGAAGACAGGTGGTCAAAGAGGTAGGTTTCAAGGAAAATCTTAAAGGATTAGAAAGCGTTGGGAAGATTCAGGGACAGGATTCCTAAGAATACCAGACAGTTTGAAGCACAGCCACCAATAAGATTTGATTTGATTTATTGCTGTCACATGTGTTATCATACAGTGAAAAGTATCGTTTCTTGCACACTATCTAGTCAAAGCATACCGTTCATAGAAAAGGAAAGGAGAGAGTGCAGAATATAGTGTTACATTCAGAGTTAGGGGGTAAAGAAAGATTAACTTAATACAAGGTAGGTCCATTCAAAAGTCTGACAGCAGCAGGAAAGAAGCCGCTCTTAGAACATAGAACATAGAACATAGAACATTATGGCACAGAACAGGCCCTTCAGCCTTCGATGTTGTGCCGACCAAAATAAAAAGCAATGCCCCTCCAAACTAAACCATTTCCTTCTCTTCCATATACTTATCAACTAACCTCTTAAACGCCACCAAACTTGGCGCATCTACAACTGCTGCAGGCAGGGCATTCCACTCCCTAACCACCCTTTGGGTAAAGAACCTACCTCTGATATCTGCCCTATAACTATCACCCCTTAATTTAAAGCTGTGTCCCCTCGTGCTAGCTTTCTCCATCCTAGGAAAAAGGCTATCACTGTCCACCCTATCTAAACCTCTAATCATCTTATATGCTTCAATAAGATCCCCTCTTAGCCGCCTCCTTTCTAACGAAAACAACCTCAAATCCTTCAACCTCTCTTCATAGGACCTGCCCTCCATACCAGGCAACATCCTGGTAAACCTCCTCTGTACCCTCTCCAATGCCTCCACATCTTTCTTATAATGTGGCGACCAGAACTGCACACAATACTCCAAGTGCGGCCGCACTAGAGTTTTGTACAGTTGCAACATGATGCTGCGGCTCCTAAATTCAATCCCCCTACCAATAAAAGCTAAGACTCCATATGCCTTCTTAACAACTTTATCCACTTGACTGCCTACTTTCAGGGATCTATTGACACATACACCAAGATCCTTCTGTTCCTCAACACTATTAAGAGCCCTACCATTAGCCCTATACTCTACACATTTATTGTTCCTGCCAAAGTGCATTACCTCACACTTTTCCACATTAAACTCCATTTGCCACCTCTCGGCCCAGCTCTGCAACTTGTCCAAGTCTCTCTGCAAACTATAACACCCCTCTTCACTATCTACCACTCCACCGACTTTAGTGTCATCTGCAAATTTACTAATCCATCCTTCAATACCCTCATCCAGATCAATTATAAAAATTACAAACAGCAGGGGCCCCAAAACAGACCCCTGAGGTACACCACTTGTCACCGAACTCCACGATGAATATCTCCCATCAACCACCACCCTCTGTCTTCTATCTGCCAGCCAATTCCTAATCCAATTAGCTAAATCACCCTCTATTCCACACATCTGCATTTTCTGTAGAAGTCTTCCATGGGCCACCTTATCAAACGCCTTACTAAAGTCCATATATACCACATCAACCGCCTTACCCCCATCCACCTCTTTGGTCACTTTTTCAAAAAACTCAATGAGGTTAGTAAGGCACGACCTACCCTTCACAAAACCATGCTGACTATCCCCAATCAATTCATTTCTCTCTAAATAACTATAAATCCTATCCCTAATAATTCTCTCCAATACCTTGCCCACAACAGAAGTAAGACTCACTGGCCTATAATTCCCAGGAAGGTCTCTCTTCCCCTTCTTAAACAATGGGACCACATTCGCTATCCTCCAGTCCTCCTAACCACACCCGTAACCAACGAGGACCTGAAGATCAGAGCCAGAGGCTCTGCAATCTCCTCTCTTGCCTCCCAGAGAATCCTAGGGTAAATCCCGTCCGGCCCAGGGGACTTATCCAACTTCAAACCCTCGAGAATTTCTAACACATCCTCCCTATCTACTACAATACTTCCCAATTTGCACCCCTGTACCTCAGTGTTCTCCATAGCTACATTTCCAGCACTCTGCGTGAATACCGAAGAGAAATATTTATTCAGTGCCTCACCAATCTCTTCAGGCTCCACGCACAACTTCCCACTGCTGTCTATGACTGGCCCTAATCTTGCCCTAACCAATCTTCTATTCTTAACATATCGAAAGAAAGCTTTAGGATTCTCCTTAATCCTATCAGCCAACATCTTCTCGTGTCCCCTCTTAGCTCTCCTCAATTCACTTTTTAGCTCCTAAAGCACTTTTTAAGTGCTAAGAGCACTTTTTAGCTCTTGAGTCGGTTGCTAAGTGATTTCAGACTTTTACATTTTTTTTCCTGATGGAAGAAGGTGGAAGAGCGAATGCGTGGGCTCCTTAATTATGCTGGCTGTTTTGCCAAGGCAGTGGGAAGTGTAGAAAGTCAATGGATGAGAGGCTGGTTTGCGTGACGGACTGGGCTTCTTCCTGACCTTTTATAATTCCTTTGCGGCCTTGGGCAAAACAGGAGCCCATACCAAGCTGTGATACAATCAGAAAGAATGCTTCCTATGGTGCATCTGTAAAAGTTGGTGAGCGTCATAGCTGACATGCCAAATTTCCTTGAGGAACAAGGAGATCTTGGAGGATTAAAGGAGGTTACCGAGATAGGGAAGGGGTTAGGTCGTGGATAGACTTGAAAGCGAGGATGAGATTTAGAAACCATAATGGAAGAGGATATTAATCTAAATCCCCAGATGAGAAAAGCTGTATCAAGCTTGGAGGCTACAAGGAGAAATCAAAAATAAGGATTAAATGCCAGATATAAGTGTACCCAGGTGTGCCAAGAATGGATACAATTTTGTCTTTTAAAAAGCCTTTAGACAGTTACATAAGTAAGATGGCTTTAGAAGGATATGGGCCAAATGTGGGCAATTGGGATTAACATAGTGGTTAAAAAAGGGCGGCATGAACAAGTTGGGCCGAAGGGCCTGTTTCCATGCTGTAAACATCTATGACTCTATATAAAATAAAGTGTCATGAAAACATATCAATCAAATTCTGATTGTCTGCAAGAAACATAATTGTAGATTTTAGACAGAGAATCAGACAGAGAGAGAAACTGTTTATGAAACTGGCAAACACAGAGTTAACAAGAAACCTGCTGGGTTATTTTGACCCACAGGTCAGATGTGATTGTTGATCATTTGGCCATGAATGAAATATCTCAGTGAACATATTTTAAACAATCATGATTAGATTAAAAAGATGCTGACTTCTCTTGAATGCGGGTTACAGGAATTCTTGAGGTCATCTGTGCAATGTCAGTCAGCAACACTGCAGAGTGTCCAATGCATAGCTCAACTCTCCCCTTTGCTTACTGTTTCTCTGCAACAAAAAATGTGTAATGTCATTTGAAGCAGCTACCTTGTTCAAATTAATTCAAAACCATCAGTGGCTCACACATGCAGCGGCTTACAGACACTTTTAATGGGGATATTACAAAGACCCGAGGATATTATGGAATCCTAGACTGAAATAAAAGGAGGCTGTGCTAAAATTATCCCTTAGTGTCCTAGGATGCATAGGGATTAGTGGGTAAATATGTAAGGATATGGGGGTAGGGCCTGAGTGGGATTGTGGTTGATGCAGACTCGATGGGCCGAACGGTCTCTTTCTGCACTGTAAAAATGTGCAAGTTAGGTTGATTGGTCATCCTAAAATTGCCCCTTGGTGTCTGAGATGTGTAGGTTAGAGGGATTAGTGGGTAAATGTGTAGGGATAGGGCCTGGGTAGGATTGTGGTCAGTACAGATTCAATGGGCCAGATGGTCTCTTTCTGCACTGTAGGGTTTCTATGATTCTATGAATGTCAGGTCGATGCCAGTGTTGTAATTGTACTGGAAGGGCTGGGGTAAGGGTAAGGCAAGTTCTGGAGCACGTCTTCCATCTTTTTGCTGGAATATTCTCAGGGCCCCATTGCCTTTGCAGTATCCAGAACTTCAGCCATTTCTTGAGATCATATGGAGTGAATCCATTTGGCTGAAGAATGGCATTTGTGATGGTGGGGACTTCCAGAGGAGGCCAGAATGGATTGATATTTCTGGCTGAAGATGGTTGCTTGTCTTTCACACTGATGTGCTGGGTTCCCCAATCATTGAGAATGGGAATATTTGCGGAGCCTCTTCCTCCAGTGAGTTGTTTGATAGCCGACCACCATTGACAGCTCGATGTGGCAGGACTGCAGAGTTCGATCAGGTTGACTGGCTCTACTGCTCTGAGTGACATCATGGCCCATTGAGAGCCGCGCTGTGCTAATTAAATTCTGCCCAATATTTCAGGTTGGTGTCCTTTCATCGCAATGAGGAAAGTTGGAGACGGAGACAGGAAGGCAGCAAAATGTCTCATTAAAAGATGAGATGATGTTCCTCGAGCTTCTGTCAAGCTTCATTGGAACACGGCAGAAGGCCAAAGGCCGTGAACATGGTGAAGTGGGAGTGGGAAATCGATGGAGAATTCCAATGGCTAATTATCAGGAGCTCAGGGTAACATTTGCACCTTGAATGTTTCTCTAAGTGATTACCCAATCTTTATATGGTCCTTTTAATGCAGAGGAATGATCTCCATTTATTGGACTGCAGAAAGTGAGATATTAATGGGAATAGAGCTCAACATGGTGAGGAAATGAGAACTGGAGTTGGAGATTCTGGGGGGTGTTGATAAACCAATCAATCAATAGCACTTACTTAGAAACTGATAGAAAATAGAACAGAAATTTATCAATTAAAAGAATTGATGGAGAAAGGATTTTACAGCTTCGTTAACTTAGTTACACTGGAAATGTTTTCTGAACAGGTAGATTTTCAATTCATTCATTATAATTAACCAATATTTTCATTGGCTGGTGTTCTGTTTACGTAATGTTAATCTAATCAGTTTGATTTTATAATACAGTGCGGTATGCAACCTCACTATATTGAAGGAGTTGGCAATAATATTAACTTGTTTCCTGTAAGGGATATATTCACACTGGGGATGAATCGGTAAGTTTGCACGAGGAACAGGCAATTTTTAATGCTGTCAGTGGGCCTCAGGTTAATAGGACAGATTTTGTCTCAGTTTCCAAGTCTGTCGGCGATTATATTTCAGTAATAACTACCAGAGTGACGATCCTGTCTTTCCTTTCCTGTCATCCTTTCTGAGATGTCTTAACATCATTTTCTTTTAAAGGCACAAAGACAATGTTGCTGTTTCGTAAAGCTGGACTTTTAACGAGACTTTAATGTTAGTAACAAGCTCACGAGAAGTTTCCTCACTTCCACCCATTCTGAGTAACACCAGAATAAAAGTCTTTCAATGCTCTTGCTGAACAGTTTTTTTATTATTCCTACTGCCAGGAGCGAAACATTGCAATGAGGATCTTAATGTGAAACTCCCATTGATAAAGGTGACACGCTTGGGTCACAATCCCTTTTTCACTGCATTGCAAGAAAGCAGTTAAAACTTCTTGACAGTTTTCCAAGAATTGGAAAATAAATGAGAAGCATCTATGGCTTGAAAATTCACACGGTCCTTTCTGGCTACCAGTACAGATGAAAAGTCTCCCTATTACATCATGGGAATCAGGATATCTTTCCTGTTGCTGTGCCTCGATTGTAATGTCACTGCAGCAGCTCAACTTACCCAATAGTGAGGAGGACCACGAGCAACCCCACTGCAACTGAATCCTATTGCTTTTACTAATTATAATTAAACTGATGAACTGTTATGCAGTGGTTAGCACTCCTGCTTCTGAGTCAAGAGTATGTGGGCTCATAACCCAGAGACTCAAGCACAAAAATCTGGATTGATGTTCCAGACTGAGGGAGCTCTGCACAGTCAGAGGTGCCAGACTTCAGATGAGATGGTAAACCATATCTGCCGGACATTAATGATCCCACTGCACTAGGATGGCACGGTGGCACAGTGGTTAGCACTGCTGCCTCACAACACCAGGAACCTGGGTTCAATTCCTAGCTTGGGAGACTGTGTGGAGTCTGCAAGTTCTCCCCATTACTGTATGGGTTTCCCCCGGGTGCTCCAGTTTCCTCCCACAGTCTGAAAGACATGCTGGTTAGGTGAATTGGCCTTGCTGAATTCTCCCTCAGTGTACCTGAACAGGTGCTGGAGTGTGGCAAGTAAGGGATTTCACAGTAACGTCATTGCAGTGTTAATGTCAGCTTACTGTGACACTAATAAATAAAATAAAATATTTTGAAGTAAAGCAGAAGGATTCTCCCCCAGAATCCTATCTAATATTTATCCTTCAAACAGCATAATTGGATGGGATTATCCAATCGTGATCACAATGCTGTTTCCGGGAGCTTGTTCCGTGTCATATTTTCTACATTTCAACTGTGATTTCACTTAAAAAGTGATTAAATTGGCTTGAAAAACATTTTGTGGCATTCCAAGACCGTGAAAATTCAAGTTTTCTTCTGTCATTTTGTCAACAGCAATCTGATCGTTATCCGACAAAGCTGTTGGCACATGGGAACAATGCGATCTCTAATAATTCCCTCCAGGTCATGTGCCATCCTGAATTATCACCGTTTCTGCCTTGTCCTTGGATCAAAGGCCTGGAACTGCCAGCATAACAGCACCTTTAACACAGGTTGTGAAATGGCTCCAGAAGAAGGCCCATTGTCAATAGTTAACAAGCGATGTGCAACAAAGGCTGGCTTTGCCAATCATCTTTATTTCCTAACTTTTTGAAATTTTGTAACTTCTTCCCAATTTTTTCTCTTACTTTTCATAAATTAAATCAGGCTGGAGAACTGGGACCTTAATTTATCTGACTTTATTTATGTTTTATTTGCCTGACTTCTATTTTCTCTATTCTTCAGCAAGCTGAAGGGAACTGCGACACTCCCAGGCTGTTGCCCTGACTCAACACAGACTGAGGATCCATACCAGGATTCTTCTGGGCTGTGTGGCTCTGTACCAAACCACGTCGCACTTGCTACTCTGAACAACAAGGGGCTATGAATAACCAAGCTTATTTGAAGATGTTGGAATTCTGCCTTGCCAGCCTGGTGTGAAATCTAACTGCAAATAAAACAAACCTGAAGGCTTTAACTGTCTGTGCTTTCATTGTCGTAATGATGTTGACATTTGGACAGGTTACCATCTTCCTTAAGACCAACAATCTTGTAAAAACAATGTTGCAATGAAACATTGGAAGTAAATAATAAATGAAGAAAATGGAAAATAGCTCCAGTGTACTGACCCAAATTCTCTGATGATTTGTCTTTATTCACTAGTCCTCACATATTTAATTAAATACAAAGAAAGCTTTTGGCTCCAGTACCAATGATACAAACATTCCGCCTTTGTCCTAAGAATCCATGTCCAGATTTTATTGTTTTATCCAATTTAATGTTCTTATTTTTCGGAGTAGAAGTGTAAAAGAATCACGGATTAAAACAACTCTGATGTGCCAGCTAATTGAACCTTCAAGTGATGGTTTCTATAGTTTCGGAGCTCAGCTTCACATCATGCCATGACTGCCTGCTTTACAATCCTGCCAACCTTATCTCCTCCACCCACATGCATTTCACTATCTTTCTGATTTATTTCTTCGAAGCAGCTATTAACAGCACCAGAATTTGCTAGCATTTAAACAAAGCTTCCTTTTATTAACACCCTCACCTTGCCATTGCTGTTTGACTGTTTAATGTTTGGGGCTGCACCTTCAGCTGCTTTAAATCTAAGTGCCAGAAAAGTGCCCCTGCCTCCATAAACCTTAAGCTTTTGAAATTTCCACTTCTCTTTCAAGACACAAATTGAAAACTCGCTCTTTGACCAAGCCCACCCCAGTCAAACTAATATGGCTACATGTGAAGGTCTGCTTGATAATGGTCCTGGGAAGTTCTTAGAACACTTCACAGTGTTAAAGTTTCTATGTAAAAGCAGTTCTTGAATGTTGGAGAATTGTGCAATCGAATCTAATTTCTTGGCTGGGATTCTCCAGCCTTTCATGCTCCGTTATCACAGCCAGCGAGGACAGAAGACTTGGCCCTCATCCAAATCTCCATTCACTGCAATGGGTCCAGAGAATCCCAGTCGCTGGCAAGGTTGGAGAATCCCAGCTACAAGGCGAGGTTGGAGAATCCCAATTGCTGGCAAGGTCGGAGAATCCCAGCGGCAAGGCGAGGTCAGAAAATCCCAGCCGTAGGCGAGGTTGGAGAATTCCAACCGTGGGTGAAGTTGGAGAATTCCAGTCCTTATTTTAAAAAGACAGTGATTCAAGTCTCAGCAGTTCTACCCCTGCTTCAGTAGCTCACTTCAGATACCTGTCTTCGGATTGTGTTGGAACGCATTCTCAGATCTCTGCTGCAATTTTGTGTCTTCAGGCCAGGAAGAGAGTAAACTGGGGTATTGAAACATATAAGATGATTAGAGGTTTAGATAGGGTGGACAGTGATAGCCTTTTTCCTAGGATGGAGAAAGCTAGCACGAGGGGACATAGCTTTAAATTAAGGGGTGGTAGTTATAGGACTGATGTCAGAGGTAGGTTCTTTACCCAGAGGGTGGTAAGGGTATGGAATGCCCTGCCTGCGTCAGTTGTAGATGCGCCAAGTTTGGTGGTGTTTAAGAGGTTAGTAGATAAGTTTATGGACGAAAAAGGAATGGTTTAGGTTAGAGGGTCATTGCTTTTTCTTAATTGGTCGGCTCAACATCGAAGGCCGAAGAGCCTGTTCTGCGCTGTAATGTTCTATGTTCTAAGGCACATTTTGCAATTGTGGACTGTTTGAGAAATGCAGAGAGGCAAAAAGGGCTTGGAAATTACTTGAATGTAACTGCTTAAATTGGGAAATACTCAAATGAGAAATGAAACGGAAGACGTAAGAGGAAGTGCATTAAATGGAAAATTGGGCAAAGGTAATTGTACAGAGAATTAAGGGATGTTCGGTCAAATGAATAGAAAGATGATTGGAGAGTAGAAACCACGAAATAGGATAAAAGAAGGAATATGATGAGTGATATTCCACAGGAATCTGTATGGGGGACCAGTCATATAAAACACACATAAATAATGTGGCCTCTGGAAGTCAGGGGACTGTACTGTAATTTAGCAGATTGGGTGGAGTTGTGAAAGATTGCAGGAGAACCTAACTGGCAGGAGGGTGGATTAGTGGAAGATACAGTTCAATGCAGAACAACAAGTAGCATTATGTAAAGCAGGAATATGGAAAGGAAATGATAACTAAATAGGAAGATAATAAATGAAGTAAGCATAGGGATCTAAGTGTGCAAATATTCAGGTTCTTAAAAATGGATACGTACAAACATACAAACAAGAAGCAGGAAGAGGCCATTCAGCCCCTTGGGTCTGCTCTGCCATTGAATAAGATCATGGCAGATCTGACTGTAACTTCCTATGTTCCTGCTTATCCGCAATAATCTTTCAACCCTGTGTTAATCAAGAATCTATCTAGCACTGCCTTAAAGATATACAAAGTCTCTGCTTCCGACACTTTTGAAGAAGAGTTCCAAAGATTCATAACTCACAGAGGAAAGAGTCACATTGTCTCTGTCTCAACTGAGTGGCTCCTTATTTTTAAACCGTAACTCCTAGTTTTAGATTCTGTTACTGCGGGAAGCATCCTCTCTATATTCACCCTGTCAACGTGCCCCTGTAGAATCTTAAAGGTTTCAATCAAGTCACCTCCAATGTATACAAGTCTAACCTATCCAACCCCATTGTGTATACCATTATAGGAAGGATATAAAACCAATGGAAACACTAGTGCATTGATCCTGCACAGCTGTGTAGCATTGCAGTTAGGAGGCTTGAGAAGTTAGGGCTTTTTAATTAGAGTTGATACATGTCATCATAATGATGGAAAATTATGGTTGTGAAGGAGTGATAGGTTTATTGGAGAGAGGAAGGTGTAGCAATCACTATATTGTCTCTTACTGTCAGGGTGATTAGCAGGAGAAAGATGTGGGGTTGCTGGCATAGGGCCTGGATGAGATTGTTGGCGATGCAGACTCAGTGTGTTAAATAGCCTCCTTCTGCACTGTAGGGATTCAATGATTCTATGAGGTTTTAAAAAAACTTTATTAGGGATTAAAGTGAAGGTGGCAGATTAATTTGCAGTGAGGGAACAGATTCAAAAGAAGAATTGTTTAATGTTCTTGTTCGAACAGAAAGCACTGAGTGTCCTTTTTTGTTTTTTTTTGGGAGGTTTATTCAGTGACACAGTAGGAAGGAGATAATTTAACATGCACTGTAATACTGAATCATCCAGGCTTTAATGATTGTACTTAAACCCCATACCAGCTTACTAATCTTTTCAAGGCAACACCCAGACAATGTCATTCACCATTTGAGTAAAAAATATTTCAAGAAATGGACTAAATTTGGACAAAGCAACTGTGTCAATCATTTCTAATGAAAGATCATTGATCTGAAACATTACCTGTTTATCTCCCATCAGACAAGCTGCCAGAGTATTTCCAGCATTTTCACTTTAATTCAGACTCCTGGCATCTACAATGTACTGGTATTCAGAAGAATGAGGGGAGATCTATTAGAAACATATAAGATTATGAAAGGAATAGATCAGAAAGAAGCAGGGAGGTTGTTTCCACTGGCAGATAGAACTTAAACTAGGGACATTGTCTCAAAATAAGGGGGAGCAGATTTAGGACTGAGTTGAGGAGAAACTTCTTCACCCAAAGGGTTATGAATCTGTGGAACTCCCTGCCCAGTGAAGCGGTTGAGGCTACCACATTGAACGTTTTTAAGGCAAGGATAGATACATTTTTGAATTGTAAAGGAATTAAGAGTTATGGTGAGTGGGTGGGTAAGTGGAGCTGAATCCTTGAAAAGATCGACCATGGTCTTACTGAATGGCAAAGCAGGCTCGAGGGGCCAGATGGCATGGTTCCTATGTTCAATTTTGCATTTGAGCCAATCATAATGTACCGCAAGGGAATGGTATTTTAATGAGTTCTTGTAAGACATGGATGTTAAATTTTGCAGCGTGCAACTTTTAGTGAAATATTTGCATGCTAACATCTGCAGTGTCAAGGCCAAAAGATTTTTTATAAGTGGAGCAAAGTGATTTGCCCAAAAAAATCGGTCACTACTTCAGTCAATGTCACTTATTCACTCCTCGATTAGTTCACTTTGGAAAAATGTATCGGATGACTTTGTGAATCATTCTGAAGAAGTTATGCGAACTTGAAACATTAACTCTGGGCGGAATCCTCCAGCCTCCCAGCTGCGTATCTCTCGGTGATGGGAGATGAGATGTCATTCTCTGGCTGCGGACGTTTCTGGACCCACCACTGTCAATGTTCAATTGAAGCCACCCCAGCCTGCTGAGAAACCCATAGGTATGGGTACGCTGGCCGTGTGACCAGAGAGTCCCACCGGCATGATTTTTTGGGAGGTTCATTCAGTGCTAATTTCCAGTTTCTGGAGTATTTTGCTTTCATTGTCAATCCATTTATTTTGTCCGATTCAACAGAGAAGACAGAGGATTGATTTGATTGAGGTCTTTAAAGTTGTGAAGGAGTTCAACAGAGTAGTGAAAATGATGTTTTTTTCAAAAATTTACTTTATTCATAAAATAGCTGAAAGAACATTATGAACATTTCAAAATGGCCATCAGAGAAAATGCAAATAAATAATATTCGGGTTTTCTACATAAATAATGTTGCATCCAGGAGTACATCGATACAGTCAAAAGAACATTACAGACATTTCAAAAAGGTCATTACAAAAAGTGCAATGAAATATAAGTTGTCTACATAGATCATATTGTACTCTGAGATGCTTCAATACAATTGTGACACACGTACTAGTCAACATGTACATTCAGTGTGACTCATACGACCCAAGAGGGTCTCAGTTCCTCAATGCATTGTGGCTGAAAGGTCTTAGGCAGTGATCTTTCCCCATTGTCCTTTTGTGGTGACTGCCCCAAGCTTTGGTGTGTTGCATAACACATTGTCTTAGATTTTGGAATGTGCCAGTCTGCAACACTCAGTCGAGGACAATTCTTTGCATTGGAAGATTAACAGGGTTTTGGGCAAACCAAAGAGCATCTTTAACTGAATTGATGATTCTCCAGCAGCAACTGATGGGATTGTGTCCCTGAAAACAGCTCGTAGAGCACAGAGTCCTGCGTCATGGAGCTGCTCGGGATGAACCACAACAAAAACCACCTCATCTCTCTCCAGATTTTCTTTGAAAAGGCACATTACACAAGGAAATGGACAACAGTCTCTTCCCTACCAGAGTCACCTCATGGGCAACATGTGGATGGAAGGATCTGACAGAAAGAGCCTTTCTCACCACTAACCAAGCTCCACCTTGGTCCTTGTTTGAAAGTTCTGGCACTGAAGGTTCTGCCTCAGTCTGCTCAGAGAACCAGTGGCAGGATCCACCATCACCTATTTCCCCAGAGCCTTGAGGATTTACATGCAGACCAGAGCTTGATGGAGGTGTGACCAGAGGCATTTTTCTGCATAAATTTTTGACTCCACATTTGGAAGAAATGAGACAAGAAACTGTAACTGGAAGAAAGTCACAAATAAAATCAATAGGGAATTGAGGAGAAACTTATTTACAGAGAAAATGACAAAAATGGCAAACTCACTATTACAAGGAGTAATTGAAGGAAATAGTACAGATACATTTAAGGGGAAATTATACAAACTTATGAAGGAGAAAGGAACAGTGGGATGTATTGATTAAGTGAGATGTTTGGGGCTGGAGGGAGGTTTGTGTGGAGCATTCCTACTGGCATCGGCTAGTTTCTTCATTGCGTGTTCTATGTAATAATTTTCCCTGATAATTTATTCCACGATTCTGCTCTCCTTTGGGAACGTTCTTTCCTACAGATTAATAGAAACAAAGGGAAAGGGAGAAGAAAAAAACGCAGAAACAAATGGAGTTGTTGATGTCAGTGTAGGGAATTAACAATCCGGTGACCTTTCACACTATTATTTGCATGGGTGCAGAGTTTGCATGTTTACAATCTCATCCTGCTCTATATCGTTCTCACTTCATTTCAGAAGATAGTGTACTTTGTTGTTCTGAGTAATCTCCATTTTCAGTAAAATCAAAATAGTGACCCTGATAGTAAAGACTTCAATTGTGACCAAAATAATTGTGTGTTGTTCTACCGCTGCAAGAGCACCCTTGCATATTCTGCCCATTTTCACCATTGCTACACAGATAAAATCTATAACTACAACCAATATTTATTGCTCAGCTTAGAAAGATCCCATCTCCGATCATATTAGAACATTTCCCTCCAAAAGATCATTCTCCAGTATTGTTGCAACATGACCTGGTACAAGTGTAGATCCTACTTTTAATAATAAGACAGAAATTCTTATTTTTTTCAATTTTCCAATACAAATATATGAGGGAGAAAGGAACAGCAGGATATATCGATTGGATGAGATAACATAAGGCTGAGGGGAGGCTTATGTGGAGCATTCCTAATTGGCTAGTTTCCCAATTTTCTCTTGAAGATGCTGATTTGTATTTCGATGTCACTTCATGAAACCTGGCTGTTTATCTAAATGGCCATTTTTCATGTCCCAGTTGGGACTGTAAGTGCTGATATATTACTTTGTGGTAGGCATCACTCCTCTCTCTCCCTCCTCCTTTAAGACATTTCTCAGAGAAACCCAACTCTTTGACTAAGTTTTTGAGGCATGTGTCATATTATTGCTTCATATGCTGCAGTGTCAAACTATGGATGATAAAACTCCTGCGAAGCATCTTGGGAAATTTGTGTCCAGATTGTAAAGTTCAAAATGTGAGTTGTGTCTAAAAATTGCAACAGATTTTAAAGACAACAACACTTTAATAGCAACATTGCATTTTTTGGGGGATTACAGCAAAGTGATAGCAGAATGACATAAAATATTCACATTCCTGGAGCAGGAAATTCTGACGTCAGCAATTCTCTATATTCCAGACTGTAATGTTTTTAAGATTATCTGCTTAAGTGAGGTCACTGTCTATTGCCTCTTGTTTATGGAAATTGCCTCCTGTTTATGGAAATCAATGTTTAAAACCCCTTTCTGTTCCCGCCACTGTGACTACAGCCTTGCGCCTCTGAGAAAAAGTCAGAACTGATTTTCTCTCAAGTCCGATTTGCGCCAAAAAAAACTATCTGAATGTAATACTTAGGGGGTAGAGATGAGAGAGAGAATTGTGAGCGTACACCACTAAAGATAAAAGAAATATGCTCAACATTTTTTAATTTTGTCTTAAAGTGGAAATTGTTCGAATGTGTAAAGTTTGAGTAAATACTTTTTCATAAACATAGAAAGTAGAAGCAGGAGGAAGCCATTCGGCCTTTTAAACCAGACATTATTGACATTATTGCAACAAGCAATAAAAGGCATGTTTGTAGTAATTTTAACATAAATATATCTGCTTCACATCAGATTAGAAGGCCAGCAAAAATGCAAATAACATTTCAGTTTATTTCTGGAGGAATACAATTCAAAATCAAATAATACACATTAAATTTGCATAGATTATTGGTCACAGTATTACGTCCCGTTCTGCTCTCCATGTTACAACAAGGACAAAGGGACTTCAGAAAGTTTAAAAAAAAATTCAAGGATTATTCTAGAACTGGAATCAGATGTGAAATCTTTCCAAAAATGGCAGTGTTGGTTCTGCAGAGCAAAACAGTCATTGGCACTGACAGTGTCGGCGTGCTTTCAAGCCAAATCATAAAGATTTAAAGATAGTAAAAATCTTTATACCCTTGAGTTTCACTCTGCTTCACTGGCACGTTCTGTCTGACTCTCTGACCCCGCACTTGGGAAACTCTCCAGCACTTGTTCCGCAATGACTGCAGAGGGTGGCGGCCAAGCACTGCACTCTTTTGGTGGGGGCCTTCACCAGAATGTTGAGTGGATTGGAGCAGAGGATGGGCACATTCTACCCTTGCTCCAGGCCTTCCATACCAGCCTTCACAACCCCTTTAGAACAGGGACACCCCTACATGAAGGATAGAGATGACTTGCAAGTGACCCTTCCCAACCCCTCTTCCGGAAATGGCAATTCTGGAATACCTCACCCCTGGCCCCGAATTGAACCTATCCATGTTTCCCAAGTCATCTCCATTCTTCCTGAGCAGTGCGCTCCATGGAGAGTGTGGCTATCTGTGCACTCACCTCCAATATTCCCATAGAGGTGATGGTGCCAGATTCATGTTAATGTAGACTTGTTGTCAATGGCGCGACATGATGTCACTCCATCATCGGCTGGTTATCTGGTGAGGGGAGAGGGGTCCCAGAGAGAGTACTCACTAATGACATGTTATTGCATTAAAATGAGCTTTCTGCAGTCCCGCAGCACATATCACACCACTCCATTGGTGAAGGACAGGAAGATCAGCACTCAAACTGGCTGGTGTGAATTGCATTCTCAGAGGATTTTGAGTGTGTACCGCTATTCCCACAGATGGAGAATGCGGACTCCAAATTGTTCCCCAAAAACTGACAGGACAGATTAAACAGCTTGGAGCTTATTTCAGTAGAGAAGAATGTTGATAGGTAATCTAATAGAGGTCAAAGAACAAAGAACAAAACAGCATGGGAAACAGGCCCTTAGGCCCAACGAGCCCACGCCGTCACCCCAATGTTCCACCTCTACCCGCGATCCCTGTCCATGTTTATAGATCTATGGATTAAAAACCAAAATATGAACACATTTTAAAATTGAGGTGCTGCCCAACTATTACTAAGGTGGGTCAGTAATTAGACTTAGGCTAGAATTTTACTGGCCCACCCGACATTGGAATCAGAGCGGGCAAGTGGCGAATCATGGAAAGGTCCGTTGACCTCAAGCAGGATTTTACGGTTTTGCAATGAGTGAGGCCATAAAATTCCACCCTTAGTGTGAGTTTTGGATGAGCTCAGGTTTATGTTAAGATGGAAAGTCATTCAAGAGAGCTTTGGAATAGATGAGTTTGGACATTAATAAAAAGATGAAGGTTCCAGCAGCAGATATACTGATGCAGGGAACAAGATAGGTAACGTATCAGAAAGATTTATAATCATTAGCCTCCTTTTAAAACAGTTAAATCGATGCTTTATCCCAATAGGGGTTAGTTACCTCTGTTTCTGCAAATTAAACAGTCAGGCTTAAGTGATAATAAAAGCACCAAGTCCTGTGATCATCAGATGTTAAAACAATAACACTCATTCAACACATTGGAACAACAACTGAACTTTGTGATTACCAGATTCTAGTGTGGTTTTGCTTAGGTTGCATGCTAAAACTAGCTAACTGCTGTGTAAGAAACTGGGTGTGCAAGCAATCTAGAGCTGGAAGAGAAGTTAGACAGGACCAAGGATGTTTTCACAGCTTCGAACTCGAGGTTTTGTAGAGATAGAAATGAAATGTATTCCCCATTGAAGGAATAATTGAGAAGCAACATGATTTGTGTCTGTAAAATGCTGAGAAGAAGTATAAATGATGTAGATGCAAGTAAACTATTTACATGCTATGTAGACAGATTGGGAGGCTAAGCTTGATTAAGAAGACAAATAGAATCTTGTCCTTCATTGCTAGAAAGATGGAGTTTAAAAACAGTGAGATTATGTTACAGTTGTACAAGGTGCTGGTGAGGCTACACCTGGAGTATTGTATACAGTTTTGGTCTCCTTACTTGAGAAATGATACACTGACACTGGAGGGGATTGCAGAGGAGATTTACAAGGTTGATTCCGGAATTGAGAGGATTGGCTTATGAGGAGAGACAATTAGACTGGGACTATACTCTATGGAATTTGGAAGAATGAGGTGGGATCATATCGAAACATATAAAATTATGAAGGGAACAGATAAGATAGAAACACGGAGATTGTTTCCACTGCCGGATGAAACCAGAACTAGGGGGCATAGCCTCAAAATAAGGGGGAGCAGGTTTAGGATTGAGCTGAGAATGAACCTTTTTTACACAAAGGGTTGTGAATCTGTGGAATTCCCTGTCCAGTGAAGCAGTTGAGGCTACCTCATTGAATGTTTTTAAGGCAAGGATAGATAAATTTTTGAACAGTAAAGGAATTAAGAGTTTTGGTGAGCGGGTGGGTGAGTGGAGCTGAGTCCACAAAAGATCAGCCATGATCTTATTGAATGGCAGAGCAGATTCAAGGGGCCAGATAGCCTACTCCTGCTTCTAGTTCTTAAGTTCTTTATGTTTTTACATTTGTGGGGGATATGACGTGCATGTAAAATGAGCAATAGACAATTGGCAACTTTCTTTTCTGTTGACATGACTGGAAAAGAACCGTGACTAGTGTAAAAAAATGGACTAATTCATTACTGCCCACTTCAGACAATCTCCCAAAATAAATTTACACTCCAGTTCCTCAAGATACTGTGACAAATGTAGTATGATTCAGTTAAATTTTATTCTTTGGGATGATAAACTATAGCAAGTTATTCCAGTTTAATGTAAGTGCATTTAAAGTTTGTTTCACCCGTACATTCACACTTGGCTTACTCAGTTGCCTCTTTGACTCTTCACCTCACTGTTCTTGGGCCATTGGCTTTGAGCTTCTCCCCTTGGAGAGTAAGTACACTAACCAAAAAGTGGGAATGGGACTGAAAGATACACATTTAAATTAAAATCTCAAGCAAGATAAGAGGTTGGAAAAAAATATTTTATCCTCAAGAGTGTAGATCAAAAAAGTACGATTTGTTGATTCAATCTTTCAAAATATTTATAAGTATATGACATTGATGAACAGGAAACAACCAACTGATCTATCAAGCTTGCTTTGATTGGCAATGCTTTGGAATAGATATTGGTGAGATGCTTAGGTAGTTAGGATGGTTCCTATGTTGTGGGCAGGCCACAGTGTTGATCTGTTGAGAATGTTCATTGTGGAGATGTGGGAATAGAGGAATATTGTGGAGTTTTGCTTAACTGTCTTCGGGATTCAGGTGTATTGGTATTGAATTTTCTGTCAGGAGAGTAAATATACAAGGTTCAGCTAATGGTACTTTGCCAATGGATGAAACATAGCTTCTATTTGTGGTTCGTTCGTGGGATATGAGGGATAGAGGCAAGGCCAGCCTTTATCCTCCAATCTAATTGCTTTTTGCTGCATGCTTAAACAAGTTCTTTAAGTCTGAATAGAAGAAATTGCAACCTCTTCTATTACAGCAAGTCTGTCTGTAAAATGGAAAGCTTAAAGGATAATTAAGGGTTAATATTGCTTTATTAAGGACCAAGTGATTGCTTTATCCAGACTGACAGATTGGTAAGAAGAAATTGGTGATAAGACAGAGGATGATTTGAACTTTACCCGCCTGAAAGAATCTGGGCAGGTGGGTATTTAACCGATCAGTGAGATACTTACCTACTCACTCTCAACAATTTCTGCTATAAAAGAAAGATTTGCATTTATATCGTGCTTTTCATGATCACTGGATGTCTCAAAGCTCTTCAGAACTGATTAAATACTTGTTTTGAAGTGTGGTCACTGTTAAAATGTAGGAAATATGGCAGTTAATTTGTGGATAGCAAGATCCCGCAAACAGTAATATGAAAATAACCAGATAAAATGTTTTAGTCATTCTGATTGGCCGGGCCGTCAGAGATAATGGCTGGAATTTTATCATCCCGCCCATCACGGAAATCAGAGCGGGTGAGAGATGGACCAAGGAAAGGTCCACTGACCTCAGGCGGATTTTACAGTTTTGGCAAGGCTATAAAATCCCACCCATTGTGCCTGCTCTTCTACAAACCAGTGCCATGGGATCTTTTCCATCTTTCTGAGCAGACAGATGAGACCTTGGTTATATGTCTCATCTAAAAGAAGGAGTCTCTGACACTCTTCCCTCTCCCATTGAATGGTCTGGTCAGCTCTGGCAGAGTTGAAGCAGCAACAGTAAAATTGTCCAATTCACAATGCACTGGGGTGTCACTGTTTTTATATTTAATTTTTGTGCTCAAGCCCTGGAGTGGGACTTGAACCTGGAACCTTATTGTTGAGGGGCAAGAGCATTGGCCACATAGCCACATCTGGCACAACTGAGCCAATGCTAATTTCCAATTTTAACTTGCAGGCAGATACAGTACCTGCTTATGGCAGATGGGGACTTAGTGATATGATGCAATTTATGGTATTATGCAAACTGCATTTTCACCAGGATTGAGAAAGGGAGTGAACAGGTATTTCCCATCCCCTGAAGTTTGTCTGCAACAGACCTGTGGACTAGAAAGGTTATTCCAAATGTGGATCCAGAAGCAGAAATACTCTTCTGGGATTCTGGCACTTAGTAAGCTACCCCCACCTCTCACTCAGCCCTTCCCTCTTCCGAATATTATGGTGACATAGTCCTTCCCCATCAAATCCTTCCCTACGCTGGGAGTCTCACCCCATCTACATGTTGTCCTCAGGGTGACTGGGATAGGGAAGAGACAGTTGTCTATTTCCTTGTGAAATGTGCCTTTGCAAAGAAGGTCTGGAGAGAGATGAGACAGTTTTTGTTGAGATACATCCTGAGCGGTTCTGTGACGCGGGATTCTGTGCCCTTTGGGTTGTTCCCACAGACACACACCTAGACAAACATCAACTTCTTGCTAGAGGATCATCAACTCAGTGAGATGCTCTTTGGTCAGCCTGGAACATGTTGGTCTTCCTATGCAAAGAATTATCCTTAACCGAGTGTTGCAGACTGGCACATTCCAAAGGCCAGGACTATGTGCTGAGGGAAGCACGTGGGACAGCCACCACACAGGGGAAAGGATGCTAACTTGGCCTTTCAGCCATAGTGAACTAAAGAGAGGAGAATTGTATAGAAGTCCCAGGGGCTGTATAAACACATGGAATTTATACAGTGAATATTACGTGTATCAGAATCATATTGAAGTATCTCAGAATGCAATAAAATCTATGTAGAAAACATAAATACCATTGCATCATTTGTAACAACCATTTTGAAATGTCTGTAATATTTTTTGACTGTATTGAAGTGCTCAGTATGTAGAGAACCTGGATATTATTGCACTCTCTGTGATGGCCAAGTGTATTCTTGCAACACTCTCCCAGATATACCCCCACCTCCCTCCCCCACTATATCACTTACCTATACATTGATGAGTTGCTAAACTTCCACCTGTTAGCAGCTGCTCTGTTTCTGCTTCCCACGCAGAGCTTGGGGAGTGCATCAGCAGCATTCCGCTCATACAGACAGTAATCTTAGAGATTAATATAAGATAGTCATTAACAAATCCAATAAAAAATTCAGGAGAATTTTCATTATCCAGAAAGTGGTGTGAATGTGAAACCCGCAACTACATGGAGTGATTGAGATTAATAACATTGATGCATTCAAGAAGAAGATTGATAAACAGGTCAAGGAGTCAGGAGCAGAAGGATAGGCAGATTAAATGAAATGAGGTGGAAAGAGGCTCATGTGGAGAGTAATCACCTATGTGCAGACCAGATGGGCTGAATAGTACTTTTCCATGGTGTAAATTCTTAGTAATTTCATGTAAATGAGATCAAGAAGTTCAAGTACCTCAAGTCTGAAACAGTCTCCCACTCCCTCTGAAACCTACAAGATTAAAATCAGCTTCCAGATTCTAATACAATAAACAGTTAGCTCCACTTGAAATCGCGGCATCCTCCACATTGATTCAAGGAAGTGCTTCAAAGCTCTCACACGAAATAAAGTGCCTCCTCTGGTTGTAACTCTGACACGCAACTGGTTGGCCGCATCTCAAAAAAGAGTTGCGGGATTTCAAGTAGCTGAACTCTGAGGAGTGTTTTTATAAAGTGTGTTTAGAAAGGGTCTGCCAAATGCTTTCTGGAATTGACTGGTACTAGACTAACCTACTCCTGAGTTTTTTTTTAGTTCATTCATGGGATATGGGCATCACTGGCTGGCCAGCATTTATTGCCATCCCTAGCTGCTCAAGGGCAGTTGAGAGTCAACTACATTGCTGTGGTTCTGAAGTCACTTGTAGGCCAGACCAGGTAAGGATGGCAGATTTCCTTCTTAAAAGACATTAATGAATGAGATGGGATTTTCTGATGTTCAATCATGATTATCAACAGATTCTTAATTCCAGATATTTTTTATTGAATTCAAATTTCCCAACTGTTGTGGTGGGATTCAAACCCAGGTCCCTAGAACATTAGCTGAGTTTCTGGATTGACAGTCGAGTGATAATATCACTAGGCCATCACCTCTTCTAAATGACAGGATATGAATTCTTCTCTTTCATTCTCCATAACTTTCCAATGTTCTACTCACTGGAAACTATCGGTTTATCACAGTTCCTGCTTGTTAACAAAACTTTGAGGGGAAATGGTGATGTGGTGGGAATATCACTGAATGATCAATCCAGAGGCCTAAGGGATTGAATCCTACAACAGCAGCTTATGGAATTTTAAATGTAATTAATAAATATAAAATTGAAAGCTAATCTTAGTAATGGTGACCATCAACTCTCACTAATTGTTGAAAAACCAATCTGGTTCACTATTGCCCTTTAGGGAAGGAAATCTGTCATCCTTACCTGGTCTGGTCTACATGTGACTCCAGAGCCACAGCAAGTGGTTGACTCTCAACTGTCCTCTGAAATAGCTTTGAAAAAGGAGCAATTAGGGAAATTGGCCTTGCAATTGACCTTCCCATGAAAGAATAAAGAGAAAGAAACTCGCTCGAGTGCTCAATCTTCATGTCTGTGCTTTGACAACAGGCCATTTGATTTTGGAAGGAATCACAGCTGAGCCCAATCTTGCTGTCACTAGCTGTCCACAGCACTTTCTAATGGTAATCGCAAGATAACAGTAGGAATGTTGGCTGAATATTTCCCTTCCCTACTTCTGAGGCTCATGGTAGCAATGTCATTATCCTCTCGGAGGCTTTACTTGATCAATCAGCTTTTGATCATCTTTGTGACCCAGTCAATTACTATGATCTGCTCCAATCTCACTTCTTCCATTGTATCATCCTCTTGATTGTTGAATGTTTTTGACTATTATCTCATCACTACCCTGTGGACAATACTCAAAAATAAATCTGTAAGTCAATTGTTCCCCACTGGAGAAGCAATCTTAAGGATGCATTTTATGAGTAAGTTGTCTTGTCCACTGGTTATGTGTTTTGGGAAATGATGGCCCATTGTCTATTGTTTTCTATCCATGATGAATGTTGGCCACGTGACTCTCAGGCTTCAGCACACAACTGCAATGTCAGCCAGTGTAAGTCAGCCTATTGTAATGAATTCTTACAAGAATTTTTTGCTGCCTTTGTCTGGTCCAATGCCACATTCAACCTTCTGATCTTTCCATCTGTGGCACTGGAGCACAGCTGGCATTGGCAGGGAAGATTTCATAGCTACCTGTTCTGTTCAATCTCCATTATACACTAACCAATAAACATTTGCATTGACCAGTTGAGTTGTACAGTCTCTGTAATATCTATGTGACATTATAAATCTTATAAATCTCGATTACAGTTTTGTTGATGATTCTGTTCGTATACTTTTTGTTTGAATGAAAAAATATTTTAAAACACAAGTTGTTGCAGTGATACAAAAATATCTGAATGGACTGAGATGAGCAACTGATTCAGTTTAACATACTGTCACATCACTTACAAAAGTGTAAAGATCAAATAGTATATTGCTTTGCAAATAATACCAAACCAGAAACCGTTAATCACCATCCACATGCCAACAATGAACTGTAACAAGGTTTGTCATGTGACCAACAATTTGCAGAATCACTGGAGTTTAATGAGAATTAAGATTTTATATATAGAAATCAGATTGCAAATTAGCCAATACTATTCAATTAGACTTCCTTTAGTCTGTCTACGTACAATGTAATATTCAAGAAAGACAAGACAAATGCAAGAAGATCAAGAATAATTTATCGTATCATACAATCTCCACAGTCCAGAAAGAGGCCATTCAGTCCAAAGAGTCAACACCGACCACAATCCCACCCAGGCCCTATTCCTGTAACCCCTCATATTTACTCTGCTAGTCCCCTGGGCACTAAGGGTCAATTTAGTACGGACAATCAACCTAACCCGCACGTCTTAGAACAGTGGGAGGAAACCGGAGCACCCGGAGGAAACATACACAGACACGGGGACAATGTGCAAACTCCACACAGACAGTGACCTGAGACTGGAATTGAACCCATATCCCTGGCACTGTGCTAACCACTGTGCCACTGTGGTTGGGAACAATGACGAGGTTCAATAGTGTCATTGAGATTTAACGTTGCTGCAGTGGGAAAGGGAAGGGTTGGGTTCTAAATTATGTGATGAATAACTCACCCTTCCTATTTTAGAACTTTCAGTTTCGGTATTTAATTAAATGTGTGTTAGTTTGTTTTATAATTGATTGCATCAAAGGAGAATTGGGTCAATGTTGGAAGGAGAAAATGTTACAGATATGTGAGGAAAAAACATGTGAGTGAGATGAACTGAATTCCTCTTCAAAAGAGCTGGCACAGACTCAATGGACCTAATGGGCTTCTGTGCTACACCAGTCTCTGACTCCAAGTCTAGTTTCCCCATCTTCTGACAAAAACAGGAAATTCTGCCAAACAATGAAGCCGAGATAAGTAATTTGCAAGATTTCTCTTTTCAATACCATTCATTTTTACCAGTTTTCAAAAACCTTTACCCCAAACAAGATCCAGAAGGACTTGCAGGAACTTTTAACATATCCTATTTTCTTAATCCAGTTGTCTATCAATACCAGTCCTGATTCAATTACTCAAAGGCCTGAAAGACCTGAGTAGAGCAGTTTCTCAGGTTTCTCTCCCTCTTTCTGGTAAGCATCTGTTCTATCTCACCTAGCTAACATAGAGGAACACTAATGGAATTAAAGGTTATGGTGAGCGGGTATGTAAGTGGAGCTGAGTCTACAAAAAGGTCAGCTACGATTATGGCACAGCAGGCTTAAGGGGTCAGATGGCCAACTCCTACTCCTAGTTATTATGTTTTTAACACATATGTGGAAAATTGCTGACGTCAACTTGACTCAGCTACTATAAAATGTTACTGGACTAATAGACACCACCCTAACTCATTATCGAGAAATGTTAATTAAATTTCAGGAGATTTGATATTATAGAACACAGTGCAGAAGAAAACCCATTGAATTTGCCCCTTGGAAGAGCAATCCAGCTGGAACACTCATATACTTTCTCCTGCAAAGTTTTCTCCAAGTATTTATGTAATTCTTTTTTTGGAAGACCACCTTGAAACCATATCCACCCCTTTGTCAGGAAGTGCATTCCAAATCCTAATCACTCTCTGCGTAAAAAAGCCTCATATTACTTTTGATTCGTTTGCCAATCGCCTTAAATCTGTATCTTCTATTTATCAAACTTTCAACCACTGGAAATGGCTTCTCTTTATTTATTCTACCTCAACCCTCATAATTTCAAGCACTTCTTTCAAATGTTCTCTTATACTATTCTACCCTTAGCAGCACAGCAAAGTTTGACAACACCGATGTTAAATCCAATTGGTGTTGTCAAACTTTATTGAGTTTACCCCAGTCCAACGCCGGCATCTCTACATCTTAGCAGCACAGCACCAGCTTCTTCAGTCTAGCCACATAACTGTAATCCCTCATCCCTGGAATTATTCACAGCAAGAAATCTCACAACACCAGGTTAAAGTCCAACAGCTTTATTTGGGATCACAAGATTTCAGAGTGCTGCTTGCAGATGAACCCAAGATCCCAGTTGAGGCTGTCCTCATAGTGCGGAACTTGGCTATCAGTTTCTGCTCGGCGATTATGCGTTGTCATGGGTCTTGAAGATTGCCTTGGAGAAGGCTTGGTTCATGTCACGCTACTTGTAAACCCCACCATATTGCATGGGTTTGCAAAAGCCTACCAACTGGCCAGGCTTGAGACAATTCACACGTCTTTAACCTGTGATTCTCTCTCCCTCCACACATTGCTGTTCATACCTGTAAAGGCTTACAGGATTTCTGTGGAATTATTCAGGTAAACCTCTTTTGTTCCCTCTCCAAAGTCTTCATGTCCTTCCGAAAGTATTTTGCCTAGAATTGAACACAATATTTTAGCCAAATCGCTAAAACTATTTTAAATATGTTGTTTTGCTTAGGAAATAAGGCACCTCAGCATGTTTTTTTGCCTCACTTAATGCTGCCATAGTTTGCATAGTCCTGGGTTGAAGTCCAACACTTGGACCTAAGAACTTGATCCAGTCTGACATTCTGATATAAAATGAGAATAGTGCTTTTTTTTGAAGGTGTCATCTTCTTTCACAGGAAAACTAAAATTAGGTTGCATCCACTTGTTCAAATCGCTTTTGATCTGATTTCAATTATTATTGTCACGTAGTGGTTTACAGTGAAAAGCATTGTTTCTTGCACGCTATAAGACAAAGCATATCATCCATAGAGTACATAGCAGAGAAGGAAAGGAGAGGGTACAGAACGTAATGTTACAGTCATAGCTAGAGTGTAGAGAAAGATCAATTTAATATAAGGTAGGCCCATTCAAAAGTCTGGTGGCAGTAGGGAAGAAGATGTTCTTGAGTCAGTTGGTGTGTGATCTCAGACTTCTGCATCTTTTTCCTGAAGGAAGAAGGTGGAAGAGAGACTGTCCAGGGTGCATGGACACCACAGCATTATTCAAAAGAGTTGAGGGTTATACCAGTATCTTTGTCAAAACTCCTCCCTCAATAAACATCACCAAAATTTATCATCAATTTATCTACCTCACTACTGTTTGCTAGATTTTGGTTGTAGAATGCATATTGTATTCTGCTTGCAGAATGTCAGCTGCTGCGCTCCAGAAGTAATGTTATGTGAAGCTTTATTTCATTTTCTATATGGCAACTATCTGGAGTTATTCACTGTGGCCTTTACTCACCAATTCAAATACATGCTTCTTTTCATTAATTATCTAAATGGTTAGTAAATAATTGGAAATTATTTTGTTTATAGTGCCCTAGATTGGTTACTTGTGATGTCCAAAATCACAAGTTTGTTTATATTTATACATTTATATAGCAACTGGATGTGCTATCGAAACATCTCAATCTAGATTTACTTTAATCACAGTGACTTTTATCAGAGAACCTACCTTTAAGTGAAACATGCTAGTTATACTTTTAAAATCTGCAGATGTTTTAAAGTACCATTTGCTTTTGATACAAGCATATTTACGAATGCACTGCACAGGATCATTGGTGCACTAATGTCCCAGGAGCACAGTAAGTGTGTTGCACAATATTTTAAAGCATACTCAAGTTCGAGAGTTGGTTCGCTCTGACTTAGCTGAGAAAATTGAGAAGCATCTTTAAAAATGATTAAAGGGACACATGGCATAGAAGGGCCCATTTAATTTATACCCCAGTCCAGTAAGCTTATTGTTCTTTTTGATTATCTTTTTAAAAGTGCCAGAAAGGGCAGCTTATACGCTCACTTGATTAACTAATTTGAAAATAAGATGAATCACAGAGTCGTACAGTGCAGAAGAGGCCATTCAGCCCATCAAGTCTTCACCAGTATATGAAATGCCCTGACCGACCCGTCTAATCCCACTTGCACATTGCCTTGAATGTTACAGCGTGCCAAATACTCATCCAGGTACTTTTTAAAGGATGTGAGGCATCTTGCCTCTACCACCGTCATAGGCATGCATTCCATATTGTCACCACCCTTTGGGTAAAAACATTTTTCCTCGCATTGCCTCTAAACCTCCCCTCACTTTTAACTTGTATCCCTTCGTAACTGACCCTTCAACTAAGGGGAGTAGCTTCTCCCTATCCATCCTGTCCATGCTTCTCATAATCTTGAGCACTTCAATCAGGTCACTCCCCAGTCTTCTCTGCTCCAGAAAAAAACAACCCAAGCCTATCCAACCTCTCTTCATAACTTAAATGTTCCATGCCAAGCAGCATCCTTGTGAATCTCCTTTGTACCTTTCCAGTGTGTTCACTTCCTTCCAATAATATGCTAAAAAGGCTAATTGAAAACTGACAGGATTGAATACTGTAAGGGGTAATTATACACACTGTCGATCAAACATGCAGAATGGTCAAAGTTATAACCAAATAAAGAAATTGTTTGATAAAGAGCCACAAGTTTTAATACAACACATATTAGAACACTCGCTAATAAACTCACTTAACTAAAATACAGTATGCAAGACATTTTGAGTCCATCAACGTAACTTCTGATTCATTTTGTTTCAACTATTTGCTCAAAATCTGGATTTTGTACTCTCTTATATGCCTGTTTCATTTCTCCTCCCACCACCCATCCCCCCCTATAATTTTCCCTGTCACTGAGCCTCGCTCAGTCTTTCAAATTCCTTCTTTTTCTTGGATTAAAGAAGGTGAGGTTAGCTAGGTTTCTTGGCTATCCAGCAAGTGTCTGTGTGTTGATGTTGGACGTGGACAAATTTGGTTGCAATATTCTGCTGACACTTGATGTTTAGCTTCTCTATTATGAAAGATCACTTGGATGAACTTTCAGAATGGTTTTTACCACTGGATCTGCACAACAGAAAATAATTAATGCCTTTTGGAGAGCTGGAGGTAAAATTGGCTGGAAGTGAAGGGCAAAATATGCAGAATGCAAAAAAAAAGGAAATAGTGGCCACAACTCTCCCAAGAATGCTGAATTCATGGGAAAACTGTTCCAGATCCTATCTATTTTGTCAGTTCACCTTCTCATCTAAATCTCCCCATTCTGTGCACTGCAGGGGTTTCGATCATTAAAAATCTGTAGGTGGGGGTGTGTTATTCATGCCAGAGTCTAACAGTTCTAGAACTCTGCAAGTAGTGTCCAATTTGTCAGATCCCTGTTTGCTGGCCAGCTTGATCACTGCCAGCCATGGACCCCCATTGTGCTGCCCCTCAGTTCCCTACACAGCTCAATCGTGATCCCCACAACAACTCTCAGCCAGCCTTTACCCCCTCCCGCACCCCAGAGCGCCCCAATGTCCTGCCCACTCCCCACAGCCGTGGCGATCCCCTCACTCCAGCAGATTCACCCGACAGACCACACCCCTCCAATCACTGACTTCCCTCCATCCTAGGCCAATCCCAATGCATAGTGGCAGCAGGACTCCCATCCCCACCGATTGACCTGAGGCTCTGCCCAGAATAGACCCCACCCCTTTAGTACTGCTCAATGAGTGAGGGTGCCCATGTCTGGGGGTATCACCCTCCCCACTGCCTGATCCTTGGGGAGGGGGCCTGATTGCCCCCCTTCATTCTGGTGGGGTCTCTTAATAGTTCCCCGAACATGGGAAGCTAGTCTAATCCTGCCGGAATGAAGTATTCCTGGTGGAATAGGAGATTCAATAGGGACCGGTAAATTCCTGATAACTACATTGAAACCATATTTAAAACACATTTAAAACAGATTCAAATTACTTACCTGCCTTCCAGCACGGTCTGACCGGTGACTGTTCACCGGCGCGTGTGCAAATCCTGGAAAAAGCCAACAATGTGCATCTCCCACCCCGATTCGCCTGACCCTGTGGGTCAGGATGGGGGAATCACAGCCAGTATTTCTAAAGCGCTAATCTAGGGATAGTTTATTATTTTTCGTGCATGTTAATTAGAATACGTTTTTAATAGTACCTCTAAGTTTGGCCATCATATCTCCAAAAGAATGTTGACACATTAAATAAGATACAGACAACAACAAAAGAATATGATTCATGATGTTTCATAAGCAGAATGTGAAAGCAAAAACTATATTAATAATAAAATTCAAAAACACAATTGAAGTCTTTAAAATGACTAGGAGGGTAAATAAAATGGAAGTTACTACATTATCTGAAGTGAACTAGCAACATATGCCCAAAGGACACAATTTCAAAAATGTATAAAACATAGTAGAATAGAAATGAGAGAAATAAATTTCATAGTAGGAAGTTGAATTGCAAAACAAGTCACACTGAACATAAAATAAAGTGTATCTGTAAATTAATTCCATTTTGACTTCGTGATTTTCAAAGGTATGATGAGGTATAAAGTTAGAACGTGGATAGGAGGAGAGAACCACGTATATTTAACAGAGATTGATTCATTTCAGACACACTGTGATAGAATAAGACTAGGAGAAGATTTGATTTTCTTTTCTTTTGCATTTGAAAGAGAGGATAGAGAAAGGAAGACTTCTCTCATTTTGTTTAATAATCTATAAAGGACATTTTGTCATGAGGTTTAGGTAGATCATCACCAAAGCTACTAAAAAAAATTGCAACTGTCTTTTTGTTAAAAGCCATATAAAGCAAACTGGGCTTTCAGCCTTGGAGGCAGTGATGGAGGAGCCTAACATGACCTGTGTACAACCCCAAAAAAGCTTCTTTGTTATGAATGATCTTACAAAATCAGAAGTACAGACTTCAAACTCTTGCCCTTGAATCTGAACATTCAAGTTCCACACATGAGACTTCAGCATGTGATCCAAGTTGACACTTATAGTCCATTACTTACAGACAAGATGTTAAAGTGAGGCATGCCCGCCCTGTCTGTTGAAGGTAAAAATGTCCCGTGACATTAATCAAAGAACTGGGGCATTCTCATGATGTCCTGAACAACATTTATACCGTGTTTCTCTACAATACAATAGTACTGTTTTACAAAATATATTTCACTGAGTGCAAAGTGTTTCTGGGTATCACTAGGATATGAAAGATATTATAGAAATTCAAGCTTTATAAAATATCTTAGTTCAGTTGCATCATAGCCAAATGAACTGTGAATGAGTTTGTATGTGACTCTGGTGCTAAATATAATGTGGCTGATCCCCAGAATCTGCAGCAAGAGGTTGGGATCTGCAATGCACTGTCTGAGAGCATAGTGAATCAATCATGATTTTCATTAGGAAATTGAATAATTACCTGAAGAGAATTTTATTTTCAGAGCTACAGGGAAAAGGCAGGTGATTGGGAGTAGCTGAGTTGCAGACCCAAACAAGCTAAATGACCTCCGCCTATGCTAAAGCCATTCTGTGAGGATGTTAAGAAACATTTGCATTTGCCCAACAGATATTCTTACATAATATCATATGATAACATTACAATCACAAGCCAGTAGATTAGCTTCTATTCCTGGTGTACAGTTGTCAATGAATGATGCATAGTAACAAAGGGCAGCTGCGAGGTGCAATAAGTCATCTCTTAACATGTTTGGCATGTTCGTTTTGTTGTGTTGTGCGTGATTTGAGAACAATGCTTTCAGGATCTCGGCTATCGCAGTAACATCAGAAATAACAATCTGTCTGGGTGGATGATCCAAAGGAGTAAGACTGTGATAAATTTATCCCAAAACCAGACATTTTATTTGTATTAACTGTCTTCTGTCAGGGCCTGGAATTATATCAATTCTGCAACATCAGTCAGGATATAAGGAGAACAGGGATAGGATTATGGCTTAAATATGTTATCATAAAACTATTATAACAAGCAAGGCTTCCACATCAGAAAAGAGAAAAGCAGCGAAAATTTATACTTTTTAACAAAGTTAGGATATCTATAAAAAATTTTGGATCATGTTATCAAGGAACAAAACAGGGCAGCTATCAATGTTACCAGCTTGGTGATTTCAGGAATTAGTGATCCAAATCAGTTACTCAAATGTTGAGAGTCCAGTGTTACCAATATAGCACAGAGGTGCAAGGTCAACCCAAAAGTTGTACACATGACTACTTAATACATTTCAAGACAGGTGGACTGGATATTAATGGTTGTAATGTTGCAGTAAAGAAGCATGTTTCTGCCAGCAACAGAAAGCAGCTGGGGTGTAATTTTCATATCATGTGTAAGGAATACCATGATTTTTATTTTTTTCAACAGAACAAGCTTGTCTTTTCTTCCCACCTCCCCTGAAGGCACTGACTCATGCTACAATATAATTCTGCAGATGCCATCAGCAGTTTGGTATCTCACAGAAATTGTGTGGGGGCTTTCATAGTGATTAGTAATGGATTATTCAACAATGGGCAGTGCGCTTTCACACTCACCAACACCTACACATGTACTCAATCTCCAATGGGTGCAAATACTGGATAGATCGTTTTCCTCTTTAATCTAAGGTTCTTGAACCAACTGAAAAGCGCCTCCTGTTGCCCTGATTGAGATGGATAACTTGGCACATAATTAAGATTGAATTTGGACCTTCAAAGTTTGCAAATGCATCACTTGGCAGAGTATCTATGAGGTGGACCAAGAATGTTATGTTTTAGGACAATGTTATTTGCACAGCAGAATAACAAATAATAAATGCTTTTTGAAATGTTACTTGCTCTCTCAATGCAAGAGCAATTCAGAAGTGAGGCAATCAGTTGAAAGTGGTTGCACATACATAGGGGCAAAATTTCCCATTCCATCCACTATGGGAATCATAGTGGGCGAAGGGCAGACCATCGAAAGTCCACTGACCTTGGGCAAGGTTTTCCGGTTTCGAGCGAGCATGGAAAGAAAATCCCATTCATGATGTCTATCTGACAACAATAATTTACATTTGTATAACACTTTTAAACTAGGATAATTTCAAAGCGTCTTTCACCGGATTGTGGTGAGAAGTTGACAGGGGTTATCTTTGTATTCAAGGCTGATCCTGTAATAATAAGCAGTTTTGGTGGAAGAAAGTTTGACCTTTTAATGCACGATATGATCCATCCAGGTGTGGCAATGGATGGCTAAAACAAATAGCTAAATGTGTTCACAATGGTAGATTCCATTATTTAAATGAGAGTTTTGCATGACTTCAGGCATCCCAAAGCTCTTTACAGCTAATAAAGTACTTCTGAGGTGTAGTTGCCATTGTGATATAGGAAACACAACAAATAATTTGCACACTGTCCAAACATAGACAAAAGAGCTGAATTCCAGAGGTGAGGTCTGAGTGACTTCCCACAATACCAAGGCAACAGTTGACTGAGTGTGGCATAAAGGTGCCCTAACAAAACTGAGGTCAAAGTGAATGAAGAAGAAAACCTTTCGCTGGTTGGAGTCACAGTTCGCACAAAGAAAATGTCTGTGATTTTTTTTGAGACCAATCATCTTAGACCTGGGACACTGTGACAGGAGTTCCTCAATGTAATGCCCAAGGCCCAATCATCTTCAGCTGCTTCATCAATAACCTGATGTCAAATGATCAGAAGTGGGGATGTTCGCTGACAACTGCACAATGTCAACACTTTGCAACTGCTCAAATATTGAAGTAGTCTCTGTCCATATATAGCAGGACCTAGACTGTTAGAGAATGTTATAGGAAACATCTTCCTATTTGAATCTATTTACTAATGTCTTTAGTGGGTATGAGCATTTGCAAGTGATGTCATTGGTAGCAAAGACTTTTGTGGGTCTAGTCTTACCACAATAGGCCTGTAACCAGCTGCTTCTAGTTCTGAGTCTATGGTGTATTTTGATATTTTTATAAGAAAATTGAATATCACAATGCGTCCAAGCCTTTAATAATAGGTGGTTTAAAAGAAAAGACATATACTCACCTTATTTTACAGAATCAGTTCCCAGTTTCTCTGTTCTGTTGCATCTATAATGATGGTGCAACTTTCCACAATGGTATTTAACCTCCATTGTGGTTAACACCATGTTTGACTCATTTCTCGCACTTCTGCTCTCACCTCTTCCCCTCCTTCTAGAATCTCATTTTTTCCTTCCCACCAGCCTCCATATGCAAAGGGTCATCCTGATGGGATCATTTCCTCCACAACATCCTAGTCCACTCCTCAATCACACTTAATGTCTTGATCCTTTCTCATCATCGCAGGAGGCGTGACACTTCCCAATTTTCCTCCTCTCTCCTTACTATCCAAGACTCCAAGCACTCCTTCCAGGTGAAGCAGCAATTTACTTGTACTTCTTTCAATTTAGTCTACTGTATTTGCTGCTCACAATGTGGTTTCTTTCCCATTAGGGGGGACCAAATGCAAAATAGTTGACTGGCTTTTGGAACACTTCCACTCAGTGCTCCATCATGACACTGAGCTTCTGATTTTTGCTGTTTCAATTCACCGTGCTGCTCTCACATTTCAGTGCCCGGGCTGCTGCAGTGTTCCAGTGAAGCACAAGGAACAGCACCCCACCTTTGAATGGATACTTTGGAGCCTTCTAGACTCAACATAAAGTTCAATAATTTCACACCACAAACTCGTTTCCTATTTTGATTCTGTTTTCTGCATTTTGTTTAACTCTTGTTTTTCATATTTTTCTTTTAAACAGTTTTGCTTTCATCTCTCTGGCATTTATACTCATTCTGGACAACTTTTCTCCCATTACCATTCCTTTTGCCTGTTATTCCATGATATCTTTATTATTTAATCTCTCTTGCCATGTAACCTTATCCCAGATTTTAATTTCAATCTTCACCTTCCCCCCTGCCCGTATGCATAAACCATCACATTTCTACCTTCCGTCAGTTCTGAAGAGAAGTCATATGCCACTCAAAACCCTTTTTCTCTTTCCACAGATGCTGCCAGATCTGCTGAGTATTTGCAGCACTTTCTGCTTTTCTCCATATTATTATCGATCAAATCCCACCATGGCTGCTTATGGAATTTAAATTCAATTAATAAAATATCGAATCTAAAGTTAGTCCAGAAATGGTGAATACAAAACCATCACCAATTATTGTAAAAGCACATCTGGTTCACTGGTGTCCTTTAGGGAAAAAAACAGCCATCCTTATCTGATCTGGCTTATAGAGTGGTTAGCACTGCTGCCTCACAATACCAGGGACCCAGGTTCAATTCCAGTCTTGGGTGACTGTGCACATTCTCACCATGTCTGCATGGGTTTCCTTCGGATGCTCTGGTTTCCTCCAAAAATGTGCAGGCTAGCTGGATTGGCCATGTTAAATCGCCTCTGTGTTCCAAGATATCTGGATTAGATGGATTAACTATGATAAATATGTGGAGTCATGATGTGAAGATGCTGGCATTGGATTGGGGTAAACACAATAAGAAGTCTCACAACACCAGGTTAAACCTGTTGGACTTTAACCTGATGTTGAGACTTCTAAATGTGTGGAGTTAGAGGGATAGAGTGGCAGAGTGGGCCTGGGTGAGATGCTCTATCAGAGAGCTGGTGCAAACACAATGGACACAGAATCCCAACAGTGCAAGAGGAGGCCATTCCACCCATCAAGCTTGCACTGACAATAATCCCACTCAGGCCATATCCCCAGAACCCCATCCCTGCTAATTTCAGTGACACCAAGGGGCAATTTGCCATGGCGAATCAACTTACCCTGCACATCTTTGGACTGTGGTGGGAAACTGGATTATGCGAGCTGACTGCCACCTTGAACCCGGTTCCTTGGAGCTGTGAGGCAGCAGTGCTAACCGCTCCATCGTGCTACCCATGTAGGGATTATGTGGTTCTATTCCATTCTATTGTTTACAGGATAGAAGGCCCATTGTATTCATGTTGGTGCTTTGCAAGAGCAATTTTCCCTTGCTCACCTATTTTGCTGATCAGATAATGATCTATTAAAGCCCAGATTGAATCTGCCTGCACCGCAGTCTCAGGCAGTGCGTTGCTAGTGGCAGTCATCATTCAATGGGACTCAGTCTCATCCCCTCCCCCCCCCCAACTCGCGCGCGCACTCGGAGGCGCGCACGGCCCACTCCCTGCGTGACCACCGGCTGTGACGCAACGGCGTTGGGCACGTAACGTCGCGTTGCCGATGCTCGTGCGGGGAGGCACGTCCGCTGCCTCGGCGGGTGCGCGCGCGCGCTGGGGAGGCGGATCGCCGGGGGCACGCACGTTCAGCCAGGCGGGGGAGGGGCGCGCACGCAAGCAGCGGCGGGGGGAGGGGGCGCTCGGGTTGTCAGCTTCATTGATGTTGCTCGGCGGCGCCACCGCGCTCTTCGTTTTCCGCCGCCTGCTCACCGCGTCCGTCTGCCGGAGAGGCCGCGTCCCTCGCACCCTCGGAGCTCGAGCCCCGGCAACCGGCACGGCGTCAGGAGGCTGATCGGCACCCGCAGCCCGCACAAAATGCCGGCCAAGCGACCCTTCGAGCGGCTCCCCACCGACGTGAGCCCGGAGAACTACTCGCTGTGCCTCAAGCCCGACCTCATCGACTTCACTTTCGAGGGGAAGCTGGAGGCCTCGGTGGAGGTGAGCAGCAGCCTGCACCAAAGGGGGATTGCGTTCGAGATCATTCCCTAATCTGACCCCAGGTTGGCGGGGCAGCATCGACATTAGAGGCCGCAGATTTACCTCAAAATAAACCCACTCCCCCCGCCCCCCCCCCCCCCCCCGGGCGCAGCGGGGGGCCAGCCCGGCTACAGGGCCTTCACCTGGGAACAACTCTCTCTCATTCACACTATTAGCAATGCTGCGAGGAGGAGAAATTCACCCCTCATTGATCAGTCTGTAATGATTCCAGTCAAGGGAGGAGACTGGAGATTTAAAAATATATATAAAATCCAGTTTGTCCAAAAAGATTTTGCTTCCTCCTGATCATCCCCCTCTCAGCACCTTATTGCAATAAATTATAAGACCAAAAAATTTGGTGGAATGAAGGTTGTATAAAATATAAGTGAAGGGGGTTGGGGGGGTGGTGTGGAGAAGCTCACATTTTGAGAGAAATGTAGAATCCTGTCGCTTAATGTCCATCTGTGACCAGAGCGCAGGCGCCGTATTCAGGCTGTTGCTATTGACAGCAGAGATCTTGAGTTCATTTTTTTTCCTTTTTTAAAATAAAAACCATCATTTTTACCCTTGTATTTAAAGATGATGGCCTTTTTAAATAAAGTAAAGCAGCATATAAGTCCCCAGATGCTTATGCCAAGATGAAAATTGTTCTTGTCTGTAAGAGTACATATATAATGTCATAAATCATTACCTTTTGGGATACACTTTGCTTTTGATTGTAAAATATCAGCTAGCGTATTTCCTTATAGCATTGGATGTTTGCCAATCTCTCTAGATAAAAAATATACACTGGTGAATCTTAACTCGTGCTTGCCCTTTTGTTGATGTATGTCTTACATTTTTTTTTTGTTCCTGTGGCATTTGTGTAACTTTGTTAGCTGCAGGATCCAAACCTGGGATCTGTTCTCATTGGTGCCCAAAAATGTGGTGTTAGTGCCTGCATCTTGATGTTGGCGATGGATAGGTGTTATCATACTTGAGTCTATTAATTCCCTCTGTTGCTTGATTTTTTTTGTTTTGCTTGTAAAATTGCTATTTGACTTTTTTAATGTTTCCATTTATAAGTCTGAAGAGGATTTAAAGCATACTTGCCAGTCTAAATTTTTGGGCAGTTGTATGCTTGTGGAGAGGGCAGTGCGGCCTCTTTCTCAATCCTTGAGAGCCCATTTGCAGCTTTTGATTTGTCACATGGCATTTATTTTTGACGAAAGTGTTCTAATGGGTGTTTCATACTGCTAATAATAGATCATATAGAAAAGTGTTGAATGTGCTTGCTGATCTGCATGTATTGGAGGTCATTTATCCTGCCCTTTATGCAGAGAAGCACAATGACCTTAGTACTTTTTTAACAATGCAAGTATTAACAAAGTTACTTCACAAGCCATTGCAATCCTTAAAATGTTTTTTACTGTGCTTTGTTATTTTGTTCTAAATACATGAATATCCATTTAGCCCCAATGTACATACAGTAGTTGATTTCAGAGTACTCTCAAATTTATGATAATACTTCTCCAGGGATTGAATTAAACACCTGTCTAGAACAAGCAGTAAATAAACCTAGACCAATCTCAGTCTACCGTATGTCTGCTGGATAAGTACAGCTTGGGTGCATTTTTATAGTTGGAATATTGAGGATTAATATAGTATTAAAAGTTCAAGAATAAGAATTGAAGTGATCATTTTATTTACCGTATAAATTCTTAGCAACTTATGGAAAACCTTGTTTTATTCGCATGTTTTTTTCTCAGCTGTGCATTCTGCTGCCTAGGCCCTAAACCTCGAATACTCACCCTTCACTTCTCCATTTCATTTTCTTCCTTTAAGACACTGCTTAAAACTACCTATTTGACCAAGCTTTTGGTTATCTGACCTAATGTCTTCTCATGTGATTGTGTTATTCTTTGTTTTATAGAGCTCCCATGAGGTGCCTTAGGATGTTTCATTATGCTAACGGCACCATATGAATATAAGTTGTATGTTTGACTATGTAAATATAATCAAATTACCATGTTGGGGAAACTTGTGGAAAGGTGATGAAGTGCATCTATTCAAACCTATTCCTGCTACTATAGAAACAATGAACAAACAGTCTGTTTTCTTTTGTGTCTTTTTATTTGTCTATTCTTTATTTCTTCATATAGTTAGGTACCATTTAAAACTGAGGCATGAGTGATTTTAATGCTTAGTTTCCAGTGGAATTTTGTAGATTAACTGAAAAAAGTTGTATTCTGTCCAGTGACTAATGTGATTGAGTTTGCTGCTAGCTCACTTAGGACATGTATTGTTTTGTAGATTCTTATTTGCATTATTTTGATAAGATATTTTACAAACGTGGGAGTAGGCCATTCAGTTCTTCAAGCCTGCTCCACAGTTTAATAAAATCATGGCTGGTCTGAATGTAATCTCGAATCTGCATCCCATCTACTCTCTAACTTATCACAATCTTGATCGTCAAGAATCTATCCACCTCTGTTTTTAAAAAAAAATCAAAGACTCTGCTTCCACCACTGTTTTAGGAAGAGCATTTCAAAGACTCGTGACCCTCAGAGAAAAATTTCACCTAATCTCCGTTTTAGATGGGCAATACTTTACTTTTAAATAGTTGAATCTATAGTTCTAGCTTCTCCCACAAGAGGAAATATCCCTCCCACACCCTCTCTGTCAAGATTCCTCAAGATTTTATATGTTTGAATCAAGTCATCTCTTGCTCTTCTAAACTCTAGTAGATAGAGCCTAGCCTGTCCAATCTTTCCTCATAAGATAGCCAAACATTCCAGATATTAGTTTGATAAATCTGCTTGGAACTGCTTCCAACACATTTACAACTTTCTTAAAATAAGTTGACCAATACTGTACACAATACTCCAGATGTGATCTCATTAGTGCCCTGTATAACTAGAGCATAACCTCCTTACTTGTGTATTCATTTCACCTTGCAATAAATGATAACACTATTAGCTTTCCAGATCGCTTGCTGTATCTGCATAATAGACTTTTGTGATTTGTGCACTAGAACATTCAGATCCCTCTGCAATCTCTCACCATTTAGAACATAGAACATTACAGCACAGAACAGGCCCTTCGGCCTTCGATGTTGCGCCGACCAATATAAAAAACAATGCCCCTCCAAACTAAACCATTCCCTTCTCTTCCATATACTTATCAACTAACCTCTTAAACGCCACCAAACTTGGCGCATCTACAACTGCTGCAGGCAGGGCATTCCACTCCCGAACCACCCTTTGGGTAAAGAACCTACCTCTGATATCCGTCCTATAACTATCACCCCTTAATTTAAAGCTGTGTCCCCTCGTGCTAGCTTTCTCCATCCTAGGAAAAAGGCTATCACTGTCCACCCTATCTAAACCTCTAATCATCTTATATGTTTCGATAAGGTCCCCTCTTAGCCGCCTCCTTTCTAACGAAAACAACCTCAAATCCCTCAGCCTCTCTTCATAAGACCTGCCCTCCATACCAGGCAACATCCTGGTAAACCTCCTCTGTACCCTCTCCAATGCCTCCACATCTTTCTTATAATGTGGGGACCAGAACTGCACACAATACTCCAAGTGCGGCCGCACTAGAGTTTTGTACAGTTGCAACATGACGTTGCGGCTCCGAAATTCAATCCCTCTACCAATAAAAGCCAAGACTCCATATGCCTTCCTAACAACCTTCTCGACCTGACTGCCTACTTTCAGGGATCTATGCACATACACACCAAGATCCCTCTGTTCATCTAGACTACTAAGAATCCTACCATTTGCCCTATACTCTACACATTTATTATTTCTGCCATAGTGCATTACCTCACACTTTTCCACATTAAACTCCATTTGCCACCTCTCGGCCCAGCTCTGCAATTATTTAGTTCTCTCAGTTATTTAGATAACTTTTTTTTATTCTTCCTGTCAGAATGGACAATTTCCTGTTTCCCTACATTACACTCCATTTACCAGAATTTTGCCCACTTGCTTAACTTGTCTATAGCTTTTTATAACCATCTTTGGTCCTCTTCACAACTTGCTTTCCTACCTATCTTTGTGTTATCAGCAAACTTGGCAACCATCCCTTCATCCAAGTCATTGATATAAATTGTAAACCATTTAGATCCCAGTGCTGATCTCTGCTGCACACCACTTGTTACAACTTGCTACTTTGAAAAAGACCCATTTAGCCAATTAGCTTTTCTCCAAAGAGCAGTGCAGGTTAAGAGGTTTGACTGAGATCCAAAATTGTGAATAGATTGGTAGAGTAAATAACAAGGAATTATTTCCATTGGCTGAAATGAGGGTAACTGGGGGATGCAGATTTAATTAAGGTGAATGCTTCTGGTTTTTTATACCATTTTTGATTTAAATATCAAGTTGTTGTAAGAGTGATGGAAGCTGATTCAACAGTAATATTCAAAGGAGCAAATGGATAAAAATTTTAAAGAAAATATATGATGGGGATATATGAAAGTACAGAGGAGTGGGACTAATTGGACACCTCTTCCAAAAGCTTATGTGCTCACTGGATCAATTAGAAACCTCCTGTGTTGTATCATTCTAAGACTGATCAGAATCAGAAACATGGCAAATTTCACATTTGATATGACAACTTCTAATTCTGAACTGACAGAAAAAAATTCATATTCATGGGTATGTCCAGAAGTATAACACCGTAATTGTGAACAAATGTGGAAATACTTAACAGGTCATTTCAGCATCTTCAGAGAGAGAGACAAGTTCATCTTTGGAGTCTTTGAAAACTGCAAAATAAGATAGCAGACAAATACATGAATCATAAATGTGTGGGTGTGGCAGAAATATTAAGAGTCAAAGAAATTTGTTAGAGGTTACACATTAATAGTCAAGAAAAGGGAATTTGAACTAAATGTTCATGAAGATCAACACAGATTGATGCAGAGCAGAAAAATTAAATCTCATCCCTGGAGATGAATTGTTGTGATCAGTATACGAGGTCAATGATTTGAGGTCAGGTTAGGAATGTGAAGTATCCTAAGTTGCATTAGGGGCCCCCAGGTTGCATTAGGGGCACAACGGAGTTGTTTGGCAAAATAGTCACAATTCTACATCCATTCTGTGTTGCTACATCAGAGGATGTCCATGTATGTTGTCTCATATGGCAAGAATGTTTGGAACTGTACACAAGTATGGGAAGAGTTGATTGAGTAGATACTGCATTGGCAGGTGGCAAGTGGTTAGCACTGCTGCCTCACAGCTCTAGGGACCCAGGTTCAATTCTGGCTGTGGGTGACTGTGTGAAGTTTGTACATTCTCTGTGTGTCTGTGTGGGTTTCCTCTGGATGCTCTGGTTTCTTCCCACACTCCAAACGTGCACATTAGGCAGATTGGTAATGCTAAATTATCCCTTACTGTCCCAAGATGTGTAGATTAGGAGAATGAGCCCTAATGTGTGAGGCTTGCAGGGATAGGGTGAGAAGAGAGTCTGGGTAAGATACTCTGTCAGAGAGTTGGTGCAGACTTGATGGACCATATGGCCTCTTCTACATTGTAGGGTTTCTATGATTCCATCTTGATGTGAGGGAAGAATTAAATGGGTTGCTGCATAGTTCGTCTGGAAAGTTAAGTAGGATGACAAAGGAGGAAACAATGGGACTGATTTTTGTGACCTCGCCATGCTTGGTGCTGATTGCATCAATTCTGGAAAAGAGCAAAGTCAGGAAAAGGAACTTTAAAATTGTGAGGAGTGCGTAAGGGCAGAAACTTGTAAATTTAGATGGATCAAGTCAAGAGCCCATCTGACCATGCTTCAGAAACTTTGCTTTGAAAGGTAGTCAGTAGAACAAATGAGACAGATAGCAGAACTGTCTTATAGTAGCATAGGGGTGGAATCTGAAGATGATTCAAGATGAAAAGGATAATTTTAGGATTTAGTGAGGCTGTACTGGATGCTTAATCAATCCTATGCGGAAGGAAAATCCAGAAAAATCAAGAGGAGTCAGAAATGGATCATTTGAGGATGAGAGGTAGTGAAAATTGGAAACACAATTTAATAAATTTTCAAAAGCAGGGAGAAAGAAGCAGCACACAATTAATGTAAAGGATGTCTAGGGACTGAGGGGACGTGCTGCAAAAAAAGACAGACGTCTTGGATCCTTGAGGGATGCTGCAAGAACACTTGTATTTGGACAATGTGCATGGAGTTGAGAAGTTGTTTGAAATGTGACCAAGTTCAACCAAGTGATCAATCAAAACTAGTTGGGATGCTGTTTGTGAATACAAACCTGGGCAGACTTGTCATTGAGGACACAATTCTTAAATTTACTGATTTATATAATTTGAATAAATATATAAATTGCTGAAATTAAGATCAATCCCCATCAAGAGATTGCAGGAGCAAAACTTTAAAATAGGATTGGGCTAGGGTGAAAGGTGGACCTAAATCAATGAAGCCAGATAGTCATTGAAAGAAGTAGCATTAGAAATTATGCTGTTGGGGGAATTCTCCTAAACCCCTGCTGGTGTGTTTAATGGTGAGCATGTTAGTAACAAAGAACAAAACAGCACGGGAAACAGGACCTTCGGCTCAACGAGCCCACTCTGCCACCTTGATGTTCCCACTTCTACCTATGATCGCTGTTTATGTTTATAAATCTATCAGGAGGTTTCCTTGCTTTGTTTGACCTGATGCTATGAAACTTCATGTAGTCCGGATTTGATGTCAAGGGCTCCTAGAGCAATACCCTCCTGACTGCAAAGCACTGTGCCACTAAAACCTACGCAGACACGTGGTGAATCAGGAATGTACCAGAGGAGAAAATTGGAGGAATGCAGATGTCTCTGAATATGAATGTTTCTGAAGGTTGTAGCTTGGACAAGGTTACAGAAATATGGAGGGGCAAGGCTCTGGAAGAACTTTAAAACAAAGCTGAGCAATTTAAAGTTGAGGCATCACAGGGCTTAGAGCCAGTGTCGGTCAGTGAACAAAGGGAAGATGGATTTAACTGTTCAGATTAACAATGGACCTATACTAGCTGCTACAATAAATTCAGTATTATAGATGAAATAGTCTAATCTAATGGGCTTAATTTTATTGTATCATTTAACTACGCTTAATATTAGTTAGTTTGGCACCTCCCTGTTCGTTTTTTCATTCTTTATAAGGTAAGGTGGTGGGCAAGAAAGTATGATCTGATAAAGGTGAAAAGGGAAAGTGCATCAGGAATGATCAGGTGTGATCTCAAGAAAAATGAGGTTTTGCTGTTGGGGCTAAAAGGATCGTGATATGGGAGGAAGGCAGGATCAGGTATTGAATTTGATGATCAACCATGATCAGAATGAATGGAGGAGTAGGGTTGGAGGGCCAAATGGCTTTCTACTTCTATTTTCTATGTTTCCATGCTTCTATAAATGTGAATATACCAATGTGATTGAGGTTTTATGAAATAAACACCACAGGGGTTGAAAAGGATTATTGGAGTGGATGAATTCAATGTTACTGCCGAAATAGGAGTGAAACTAAAGAGACCGTCAGGCATTGCAAATGACAATAGCATATCCAGCCCTCTTGACTTTGCAAAATCCAGCAAAGTCGCCAGTTATAGAATGAAAATAATCATAGAATCATCCGGTGCATTTGACCCATTGAGCCTGCACTGACAACAATTTCACCCAGACCCTAACTCTGCAACCCACATATTTACCCTACTAATCCCCCTGACACTAAGGGGCAATGTACCATGGCCAATTAACCTAACATGGGAGAATGTATAGGAATGCCAGAAATGCGTTTCAGGCTGGCATGAATTTACAGTTGGATCTTTTGGTGTCTGTCATGGTAGGTCAGAAAACTCATTGTGAACCTTATTTACATTTGGTTATTGAATGCAGCTGAAGGCTCAACTACCAACGCCAAGTTGTCCAGGATGTGTGAAACACATTTGTAGAAATGTAGCATGCAGATATTGGGACCCATCTGAACAATGCTTGAAGCTTCTTCCAGAGACCAGAATGGAGGCTGCCTAGACCCTGGAGTATTATAGCAGTGGGTCAAGGGGACATCTGCAGGTAAACTGCCTAGATCAGTGCTTTGGATGGGATTCCTCTTCCTACCTCGGAATGTTCCAGGAGATCCATCTTGTTCTCGGAATATCCATCTTCCAGTCTCCTGATCGTTCCCAGAGATCAATCTTTGTTTTCAGATGGCCCATCTTTTTTCTTTAGTAGTGGGTCAGTGATGTTGGGTGCGTTTTCAATATGGCATCCTGACATTGATAGTAGAGTACATGTCATCCAGATCTGCCCTGCCACTGAAAATGGCTTGAAACACTTGGGTGCATAATTATCAAGGTCAGGGCTAGAAGGTTTTCCTGCAGGTCACTGCAGTGCAAAACTCCTCGTGTTTCCACCCCTCCTTGGCACTTAATCTCAAAATGGGAGAAACCTGCTCTATGTTGTTGTAGTTAAATACTAAACTATAATTGTCCTTGACTGAAAGATTGCACATCTTTTGGCACCAATAAATGATATGGGGTGTTGGTAAATTAAGTTTATAATTTCCTGTTGTGTACTTTAGATGCTTGGATTGACTCTCGGATTATAAATCATTAATGATAGTAAATATTTTCTGTTTTGAGTAATATTAATGTGGTATGAAATACGTTGACTTAAAATAATAATGTTTTGTAGAAGCAGGAGTAGGCCATTTGGTCCTTTGAGTCTGCACTGCCGTTCATTTTGACGATGGCTGATCATGTTCAATATCCTGATCCTGCCGTCCTCCCTCATATCCTTTGATTCATTTAGCCCCAAAAGCTATATCTAATTTCTTCTTGTTTTGGCCTCAGCTACTTTTCATGGTAGTGAATTCCACAGATTCACGACTCTCTGGGTGAAGAAAGTTCTCCTCACCACAGTCCTAAAAGGCTTACCTCTTATCACCAAACTATGACCCCTAGTTCTGGACTCCCCCACCACTAGGAACATTCTTTCTGAATCTATTCAGTCAAACCCTGTTGGAATTTTATAAGTTCCTATGAAATCGCCTCTCGCTCTTTTCAACTCGAGTGAAAATAATTCTAACCAACGTAGTGTCTCCTCATACGACAGACCGGCCATTGAGAAGTGAAACATCTCACAGCTTGATAGGAATGTATAGTTTAGAACTATGATACCTTGGTCATGGAGCTGCATGTAGGTTTGAATTTAACCAGGACTTATGAGATAAAATCCTTCTTGCTGTAATGTGAGGGCAAACACTGAAATGTCTTGGGGAATCACAGTCCAAATCCAAGTTCATGGCACAAATGTGTTTGCAGTTCTACAAAAACTTGCTAATGCAGGAAATGTAAATATTCATCCTAATCTAGGAGTGAAGGGTTTTCAGGGTTTGGGGTGGATTAAACTGAGTTCAAACTTGAAGATCAAGTAACTACCTGATGCTTAAGTAAGGCTGCTGGGGTGAAGTATTGGGGTGGCTGCAGTTTAATTTTAGGAGAGAAATAAAGACAGAAACAGAATGGTTAATTGGAGGAAATAATTGTGCTTTGCGCTTGCCTGAAATATTTCAATACAGTTTACTTGTACACAAGTCTTAGTTACCCAGTTACCATGGAATAACTTTTAAATTATCAATTTACTTTCAATTGAGAAAATAAAAAAGAGTCAACTTTTGCTACTGAAACTTCTAGGCTTTCATTTCACATGACTTTTCATCCAATGACCCTAATATTGTAACAATGGAGGAACTTTAAAAAAGTAATATTTCAGGTACAGCCTAAATCCATTTCACCAATAAAGGTGAAAGATAAGGGAACCAAATTCAGGACTTAAATTCAGGTAGGATATGTAGGTAGGATTGTGGTCGGTGGAGACTCGATGGGCCAAATGGTGCCACTCTGCACTGTAAGGTTTCCATGATTCAATGAATCATTGAATGACTAAGACAGAGAATATGATTAAATAAAAAGAGGGTCGGTGATGCATTCCCAGTGAATTCTTTAAAGGAAGAACAAGCCAAAATCAACGAGTTGACTGGAAGTGGCAAAGAGAATATGAGAATAGAATTGCAGTTATCATAAAAAGAATGCAAAAATCTGCAACCAAAGTGTAAATATTAAGTAGGGTAGTTAAGACATTGGAGAAGACATCTTTCCATTAAGAGCAAAAAAGATGATAAATGCTTAGAGAAGCAGGGCAAAGCTTGACTACTTAATGAACACTTTATTGTATTTACTAAGAAAAAGGATGGTTGCAAAATATTGGAAGAATTGGAAATAATGGAAATAATGCAAGGGGTGAAGATTGATAGGATTTAAAAAGTATACAGGGCCATAAGGTTAGGTTGGAGAAAGTGAGACAGTTTCCCTTGGAGCAGAGAAAATTGAAGGGAAATTAGAAAGAGGTGTACACTTGTCAAACAGGTGCTGGAAGGAATTTTCGCAATAATTTCATTGTGATGTTAATGTAAGCCTACTTGTGACACTAATAAATAAATAAATTGTTAAACTTTAACAATTATGATGAGTTTAGATAAAGTAGACAAAAGCTGAATCTGTTATCTGATGTTAGAAGGGGACACATTAAATGTTTTGGGCAACTCATGCAGTAAAAAAAAAGAGCCTTTTTTTTTGCAGTGAGTGCTTATGACTTTGAGCTCGCTGCATATTAGTGTGGTGGAAACAGATGCTGAATTATTTCAAAAGGAAATTAAATAGACAGTTGAAAGAAATAAGCTTACGAAGCTACAGGAATAGAGTGGGGGAATGAACCTGATTACATTGCTACACGTAGAGCCAGCATGGATTCAGTGGGCCTTGCTCTGTGCTGTTGTGAGAGGCTGAATGGCCTCCCGGACTGTAACAATTCTGTGATATTGTAATTTATGATATTTTTTACTCCCAATTTACCTGGAAGGTTATTCAAAATGTTTAATCTTGCATGTAACATATACAGTCTGTCCTTAGCTTAATTCTTGCTGTTACAATGTTTCAGTAATGCTTTTTATGTTAATATTTATAATGGAAACATGTGTTATGAGAATATATATGTAAACATTTTGTCACTGCATTTTGTTTGTAAACCAATGAGATCTCTCAAAATGCTTTTAGACAGAAGTCCACCATTTGTTTCCAAAAAAACTGGCATTCTGTTCTGCAAAATGAAATTTCAGTAATACTTCAGATAGTTGTATATTTTCCAAAACCTCACACGTTTTATCCACTGAATTGTCTTTTGTGGTCTTTTCATATTTTCATTCAAGTTTTTCTTGAAGGCCTCAGAGTTAAAGTTCTCTTTTACCACAGATCTTTGCCTTTTTCAACCGAAGGATAAATTCTGTAGAATGGACATATGTAAGGTTCACACCCCTCTAGGATCCAGAAGTTCCAACAGTTTGTTTTTTTCCGAAGGAAACCTCATGGGTGGAATTTTGAAAGCAAGCACTAATGGTTAGAAAATGTAAACATTTTAATTACTACAATTACTACTGGAAGTGAAACAGACACATGTAGAACAGCCAATCAATGTTTGAAAGAAACCCAGGAATTTCTTGCCATTCCCTCAGTGCTGGTGCACACTAAAGATTGACCAGTAAACTATACTCTGTAGCTGATCCCCAAGTTCTGGCAAGCACCTGATTTCCCTCTCCACAGTTCTGACAACCCTATGTTCCCCTGTATGGATTTGCCAGATCAAAGGCATGTTGTTAACCCCAGCAATTCCACTTTTTTTGGTCAAAGCTGAGCCCATTCTCTAATAATAAAAATTCACTGGCAGATCCCAGTGCTACGAAATCCAACTCTGCTAATTCATCACTAACTATAAGACACCTAATTCCAACTAGTAATTTTGCAAAATATACTCCACTTTAAAAATGGGAAGGCATGAAAACTAATTACATGAATGAATATCTATACTGTATATTAAAAGTCTTGCATTTGCTTTCACTTCCTATCGATTTCCTTCCATTAGAAATTGCTGTGTCCACATTTATAGTAAAACTAATATCTCCTTTAACTTAAGCTTTCACAGGGTTAGATGCATCTGATTCACTAAATTTCACAAGTCTACCTCAAAGGCCACTTCATTTATATTGGAGTCTTCCTTGACACTCTCCTTTCCTGTCCATCCAAAGTGTATGTTTATCTTTTCTGAAATATGGCCACACATCCCAATATTATGAATTTATTAGTTGTCCTTCCACATTGTTTTGACCATGAAACAGTGTTCTTCTCAGGCTTCATTAAGTGACCTTGTTCTAACGCTCTTTCTCTTACTATTCATTCATTTGTGAGTATCAAATTTAGTAGACTATTTTTGTCCAGTTGTAGATTAACTTTGTTCTCTGCAGGTCACTGATTTTGCCTTTTATTCCTAAATTCTTATTTTAGTATTTGCCTACTTTAAAAGTGCTTGCAGTTGGTTTCTTCATCCAGATAATTTTATATATGCAAGGGTGTATTATTTTTGCTGCCATTGCCAAGTGCTTTCTGCTTTGCAACAACAGTGAAGTAGTGTTATAAATTCAGCCTAACCCTATTGGAAAGCACAAAACTTAGACCCTTATGCTTGTGAGTTAGGGATGAATGAGATGGCTAACTATTGTGCTTCATTTGATTTTTTTTAAATTCTTTACTCCGCCAAACTTTATATGAAAAAATTTGTGATACCATCTTTATTCTTCTACCAGTAGTCATAATTCAGTGCCTCCTTATTAATTCACCGACCAATAGAAAAGATAATTCAGTGTTCAGCTGCAGTTTGGCTTAGTGATAATACTCTCGTCTCTGATTGCTGTGTGTGCAAACCTCAGTCCAAAGACTTAAGCACATAATGCTGGGCTGACATTCAGTGTAGTGCTTTTAAAGGCACTGTCTCCCAATGAGATATTAAAGCAAGGCACGTCTGCCCTCTTGAGCATTATTTGAAGAGCAGAAGGGGAATTCTTCTGGTGTCTTGGCAACCCTTAGCTAGCATCAGTGAAACAGATTATCTGGCCATTATTTCATTGCTGTTTGTAGATCCTTACACTGTTCAAATTGGCTGCTGTCTTTCCCTGAAGTATAAAAGTAACTACATTCAAATGTAATTCATTGTTTATGAAGCCTTTAGGATCTCCTGAAGATGCAAAAGATGTCATATAGACATAAGTTTGCTCATATGTTTATGTCTCCGTACCCTTTAATAACTTTGTGAGATCTGTTGAAGTTCTATTGCTATGGTGAACATAGTCTTCAGTTGATAAATCTCTCATTGTAACTATCCCATTATCCTTGGTATCACCTAGATGGTGTGCATTTTACCATGGTCCACACTTCAATTGCATTGTGACCAATGCATCTCTACTTTTGTTTTCAATGGGCTTCAGTAAAAGTAGTATCTAATTTACCCATTTTATGGATTTTTACACTTGAAAAAAACTTAAAAATCTGTGCACCCATTCCCATCTCCTGCCATTCCACTGAGAACGTTATAAGTTGGGGTGTATTTGCTGTTCCTTTCCCAAAACGTACAGTTCCGTGCAGTTTTAAAAAAAAAAATCATTCATGGGACATGAGCATTGCTGGCTAGCCAGCATTTATTGCCTATCCCTAATTGCCTGAGAGCAGTTGAGGGTCACCACATTGCTGTAGCTCTAGAATCACATGTAGGCCAGACCAGGTAAGGATAGCAGATTTCCACCCCGAAAGACATTAGTGAATCAGATGTGTTTTTCTGACAGTCAACAACAGTTTTGTGGTCATCGGTAAATTCTTAATTCCATTTTTTTTTTTATTGAATTCAAATTTCACCATGTGTCATGGCAGGATGCAAACAGGTCCCCAGAACATTAGTTGAGTTTCTGGATTAATAGTATAGCAATAATATCACTAGGCCATCACTTCTCCAATTTACCCATTCTCCAAACCTGTTGTTCATCTTAACCAGTCATTATTAGTAACATTTTGCCTATATAAAACTCAGTTGTTTTAAATGAACATGAAATTTAGCTGGGGACTGATTTTCATGTTAACATTGGCAACTTCCCAATGGCCTTGTGTATCACATAACTTAAAATATATTGACGCAACACGCCATCTCCTAAGTAGCTTGAATGGAGTGACAACAACTTTGGTGTGTCTTGCTTTGTAATTGCAACTCAAACATATAAAATGTAGCCATTCTAGGAAAGGATACAGTTACAAGAAAAAACTATTAACTTTAGTGAAATTAGATTAATTGCATATTGATTCAGCCTTATAGTGAAATAGGACACCTAATCTCTTCTGAAAGTACTGTTCTGTATTGTTACATGCTGTAAAAAAAATTGTAGTTTCATCAAAAAACATTTGAGTATGGATAATTTATGTCTGTGCACTTCATTGTCTGAATAGAACTTTCATTTAAGATGGTAGACTTTAAGTAATTATTTAAGGGCCTTCCTATTGGCTTTTTTTGCCCATTTTGTATTTAATTATACTTCAATTAGAATAATACGTGAATTAGAATAAGAACATAAGGAGCTGGAGTTGGCCATAGCTCTTAGAGCTGACTCTGCCGTTTACTAAGATCATGGCTGGCCTTTGATCTCAACTCCAACACTTGACATGCATACTTCTGGATTCCCTTAGTGTTCACAAATTTATCGATATCTGCTATGAATGTTCAGTGTATTCCACAGCCTCTGGAGTAGAGAATTCCAAAGCTTCACAATTGTTCGAGTGAAGAAATCATTCTTCATCTCAGACTGGAATGGTCATCCTCTATCCTGAAATCATGCCCCTTGCTCTAAATTTTCTAGCCAAGGAAAGCATTCTTATGTTTCAACAAGAACTTGCCCATCATCCTTTTAAACTTATAACCCGTTGTACTCCATCTCTTATGGGACATGCCAAGAAGCAACTGAATTAATTGTAACAAATTGTATCCTTTGTAACAAAAACAGAAAATGTTGGAAAATCTCAGCAGTCTGACAGCATTTGTGGAGAGAGAGTAGAGCCAGCATTTCAAGTCGGGATAGCCCTTCATCAGAGTTGGCTCTACTCTCTGTCCTCAAATGCTGTCAGACCTGCTGAGATTTTCCAGTGTTTTCTATTTCAGATTCCAGCATCGTAGTTTGCATTAAACATTGTAGCATCTATTCTAAGGGTGCAAAGACCAAAACTATGCTGTAGGTGTTATCTCCTCCAAAGCACTGCTGTTGTAGCAAGAATTTCTTGCTCTTGTATTCTAATCCCCTTGCAATAAAGACCAGCATATTTTTCTTATTGCTTGCTTTATCTGCATGCTAATTTTGTTCCTTGCACAAGGACAATCAAGTTCTGAGCACCATTATTTAAATATCCTGTGTTTGCATTTTTCCTATCAAAGTAAATAACTTAATTTTCCTGCATTATATGCCATCTGCCATCATTTCCCATTCAAAAAAGATTTAAATTGGCTGTCCCCTTGTAGTATGGTGATTTTAAGAAATGGTCTCAAATGCATTTCCTGATGTCATCCTCCAAACTACTTGGTGTATTGTGTTAACTTAAGAAACTGGAATCTGAAAGTTTCTTACCTTTGTATGTACCTTTGAGTCAGTTTTCCCAAAGGGTAGATCAGTGGGTGTTCTGATTGCCTGACCTCTAAATTGTGTTTTCTGCAGTTTGATTGGGCCACTTTGCAGGGGGTGCTACAGAATGGATTTAAGCTTCTTTGTGTAAATGGGGAAATTGGCCAACTCCTACAGTTAGAAAACAGTGGCAGCAAAATAGTTTGTCTGCCAACTTGTGTGACTAATGTTGGATTGAGGAGGTGGGGTGGAGGTTAGAATGATAGTTAGTATGGGGGAGATCTTGAAACAATAGTGACATAGGTGCAGAATTGGTGTTTTTAGAGCTTGGTTGTGCAGTTTGGGAAAATGTTCATTGAGATTGATTTAAGCTTAGCTTAATTTAAAAGGCAGATTGTATACCGATAGATGAATCTATGAGAATGTATTTTAAGCTTGGTTTAATTGCCTTTTTATTTGCACTGCCATTTGCCATTTTATATTGCTTAGATTTTATAACTCGGCAGCAAAATCAACGTAAGTAATGTTCAATAAATATATTGTGAACATTTATTAAAAATTTACAGTCAAGTAAATCAAAGGAGCTAAGTTGCAGACATAACATTAAATTAGCGGAACTTAAAAGCTCTCAGGGCAGAATGAGAATAAATCTACTGGTCAGGAATTTAACCGCAAATGATTCTTCTTTTTGGCAAAACATGAAGCTGTGGACATTTGTAGCTTTATTTCGAACATGTTGCTCGTCATGACTTGGAAAGGCATGTAAATGCAAGTTATTGTAGTAATGTTTCTAGACTACTTGTGGTTTCAATAATAGCTGACTTTCACCTGCAAGGGAACTATATTTAATGTTTTCAACTGGTGAAAATACCCGATTTTTTTTTTCATTTTCAAATAGCCTTTTGTGGCCTTAGTATTCAGTTGTATCATTTCCACAACATTCTCTCCATCTTGTTTTTGAAGGGTTGGGCATGTAATGGAATATTGTCCCTGTTTTAAAAATGCAGCATAAGTGATTTGTGTATACAGATAGTGGATATTAAGGTTTTAGAAGGCTATGTTACGTTGAGTGTTCAGAAGGTTGCTTAAACTGTATAAGGTTAATATGTGTTATTATCTTTGATTGTGTTGCACACTCTTGTGTTTGGAAGTGAGAAAGATTTTAGAGTTTATTGTGGATTGGAAACTATTTTAAGTACTAATATCCTTAAGGGATCAGTGAGTAGTTGAACCATGTGTACCATAGAGGTATATTGTATGGACTCAAGCCCTTCAGCCCAACTCGTCCATGCCGATCAGGTTTCGTATAATCATATAGTGCAGAAGGAGGCCATTTGGCCCATTGAGTCTGCACTGACCACAATTCTACCCAGGTCCTAACCCCATAACCCCATGCATTTACCTAGCTGGTCCCCCTGATACGAAGGGGCAATTTAGCATGGCCAATCCACCTAACCCGCACATCTTTGGATTGTGGGAGGAAATTGGAGCACCTGGAGGAAAGCCAGGCAGGTGCAGGGAGAATGTGCAAACTTTACACAGGCAGTGACCCAACCAGAAATCAAATCAGTGTCCCTGGTGCTGTGAGGCAGCAGTGCTAACCACTGTGCCATCCCTAATTTCTAAAACTGAACTATTTCCATTTATCTTTTTTTGGCCCATATCCTGTTAAACCTTTCCTATTCATGTGCCTGTCCAAATATCTTTTGAATGTTCTAATTGTACCTGCCTCTGTCACTTTTGATGGCTCATTCCATGTACACCCCATCCTCTGTATGAAAAAAATTGTTCCTCAGGTCCCTTTTAAATTTTTCCCCACTTACCTCAAACCTATGTCCTCTAGTTTTGGACTCCCCTAACCTGGGGAAAAGACCTTGGCTATTCACCTGATCTATGACCCTCGTAATTTTGTAAACCTCTATGAGGTCATCTCTCATCCTTCCATGCTCCTGGGGAAAAGTCCCAACCTATTCCTTATAATGCAAACCTTCCAGTTCCGGTAACATACTTGTGAATCATTTTTGCAAACTTTCCAGTTTAATGACATCTTATAGCAGGACTACCCGAATTGTATGCAGTATTCCAAATGCGGCATTCCCAGTGCCTTGTATGATTAAACATAACATTCCAACTCCTGTACTCAGTGTTCTGACTGATGAAGGCAAGAGTTCCCAAAGTCTTCATCACCATACTGTCTACCTGTGATGCCACTTTCAAGGAACTATGCACCTTCACCTCTAGGTCTCTTTGTTCAACAGCATTCCCCAGGGCCCTACCATTAACTGTAAGTCGGTCTTACCAAAAAGCAACATCTCACATTTATCTGAATTAAACTCCATTTGCCATTCTTTGGCTCACTGGCCCAGTTGATCAAATTCCTTTCGTAGTCTTAAATAACCTTCACTATCTGCTGCACCACCAATTTTGGTGTCATCCAGAAAATTTCTAACCATGCCTCATATATTCTCATCCAAATAGTTTATACAAATTACAAAAAACGGTGGACTCAGCACCAATCCATGTGGCACATCACTGGTCACAGGCCTTCATTCTGAAAAACAATTCTCTACCACCACCCTTTGCCTCCTACCAGCAAGCCAATTTTGTATTCAGTTGCTTAGTTCCGCCTGGATCCCATGTAATCTGACCTTATTGACCAGCCTATCATGCAATACCATGTCAAAGATCTTACTAAAGTCCATGTAATTAACATTAACTACACTGCTCTCCATCTATTTTCTTGATCGCCCCTTTAACAAAACTCTATCGAATTTGTAAGACATAATTTCCCACGGACAAAACCATGCTCACTATCATTAATCAGTCCTTGCCTTTCCAGATGCATGTAGATCCTGTCTGTCAGAATTCATTCCAACAACTTACCCACCACTGATATTAGGTTCACTTGTTTGTAGTTCCTTGGTTTTTCCCTGTCTCCAGTCTTGCGGCACTTCATCCCAGCCATTGATGATACAAATATCTCTGATGTATAGATGCCGGCGTTGGATTGGGATGGTAAGAACTCAGTAAGAATTTAGCAACACCAATTTATAATCCAACCGATTTATTTGATAGTAAAAAAGCGAGCCTTCGACTCTTGTGTCTTCTTCAGGCAAATGTAGACCAGAACACTGCATTTGCCTGAAGAAGACACAAGAGTCGAAAGCTCGCTTTTTTACTATCAATTAAATCGGTTGGATTATAAATTGGTGTTGCTAAATTCTTACAAATACCTCTGCCAGGGGCCTCTCAATTTCTTTCCCAGATTCCCACAATATCCTGTGATACACTTGATCAGGCCCTGGGAATCTATCTTTGAGTTTTAAGACCTCCTCTTCTGTAATGTGGACATTATTCAAGACATCACTGTTTACTTCCCTGAGTTTCCTAACTTCCATATCTTTCTCCATGGTAAATAGTTGTGAGAAATATTCATTTAGGATCATGCCCATCTCCTGCGTCTCCACACATAGATGACCGTGTTCATCTTCAAGGGTCCCTATTCTGTCCCTAGTTACTCTTTTGCCCTTAATGTACTTGCAGACTCTCTTTGGCAGATAAGGTAAAGGAGAATTCAAAGAATCTTATGATCTCTTTATGCCCTGATTTCCCTTTTAAATGTACTTCTATACTCCCTATACTCCACAAGGGATTCACTTGACCCTGGCTGCTATACATGACATATGCTTCCTTTTTATTTACCAGAGCCTCAATTTCTGTAATCATCCAGTGTTCCCTACTTTTGCCAGCCTTGCCCTTTGCACTAACAGGAACATGCTAACCCTGAATTCTTGTTATCTCACTTTTGAAAGCCTCCCACTTGCCAGACATTCCGTTACCTGTGAACAGCCTCCTCCAATCAACTTTTGAAAGTTCCTGTCTAGTACCAACAAAATTGGCCTTGCCCAATTTAAACTTTAACTAATGGATCAGACCTGTAGCGTTCTTATATTACAACAGTGACTGCCCTTTAAGTAATTCATTGGCTGTACAGAGCTATGGGACATCCTGAGGTTGTGAAAGGTGCTTACAATGCTAGCTCTTCCTGTTTTTAAACATTTTCATGAGAGATTAAAAAGGGAAGAATGCTTCGAATTTAATTTGCCTCCAGGTATTAAAAATATCACTGATTTATATTTGAAAAGGTGTTTTTTTTTTTAAAAAGAGTCAATTTTATAACCTAGATGCAGCCTCAGAAATGAGTCTGAGTTTCTTGTTGGGCTGCTAACTTTTTATTCAGATGATGTATAAAGTGATGTACCTATCAGGCAGTCATTTCTAGCTTTTGATGTCGTGTTGAAGAGATTTCTTGCTGTCAGATGTCATCAGTAGTTTAAAGGATGGTCTGAAAGAAATGCTCATTAATTGCATGTTGTTAATATCTCTTCAAAGGACAGAAACTTAGATAATCTGATAAAAATCCTGAGCCACTTGCAATTGTCATCTTTATATTACATTTTTGGTGTCAGTTTTTTCCAGCAACACTACTGGCAGGAGTGTGTAATTACAGCATGACAAATATACGCTGGCAGATTCCATTATAAATATGGAACAGGAATTTATAATACAAAATTAGAAGAATAAAGATATTAGATTTCAAAATGGGTACTAAATTATATTTATGCTCCTGGCTGCAATTACTCCTGAATCAGCAAAAGATACTTTTTCTTGATCTAATTAGAATCATAAAGGTTTACAGCGTGGAAACAGGCCCTTCTCCCCAACTTGGATTGGGGGTTCATGCTGCCCAATTTTTATCACTAAGCTAGTCCCAATTGCCCACATTTGGCCCATATCCCTCTATATCCATCTTACCCATGTAACTGTCCAAGTGCTTTATAAAAGACACAATTGTACTCGCCTCTACTATTGCCTCTGGCAGCTCTTTCCAGACACCCACCACCCTCTGAGTGAAAGAATTGCCCATCTGGACCTTTTGTATCTCTCCTCTGTCACCTTAAACCTATGTCCTCTACTTTTATACTCCCTTACCTTTGGGAAAACATGTTAACATCTATCATGTCTATACCCTATTTTACCAGAATGGTTAATATGCTGTTTGTGGGATGGTATTTTTGAGATTAGCAAAACTTTGCTGGTAAGGGTGATGATCAATCAGTTAATTCGTTTAGAATTATGTTTTGGTTAATTTCTTAGTTTCACTGGGATGGGAATTGGGGTGCTGCAATTTAGTTTGGAACTGTTTGGAATAGAGAATTAAAAAAAATGAACCAACGTTTTGTTCAATATGAACTTCCTTATCATTTGCAGGTCATTTGACCCCTCAAGCCTGGTCCACCATTTGGTAAAATCATGCCTGGTCTGACTGTGGCCTCAATTTTACTTTCCTGACCACTGCCAACCACCCCCCACCCCCCCCATGCCAATTGACTCATTTTTAATCAAAAATCTATCTAACTTGGCCTTAATAATATTCAATGAATTTGCTTCCACTGCTCTTTGGGAAAGAGAATTCCACAGACTAGTGATCCACTGAGACAAAAAAATTCTAATTTTCACCATAAATGGGAGACTCCTCCACCCCTATTTTTAAACTATACCCTAATTCTCGCCTGCTCCTTAAGGAGAAACTGGTATTATGTCTTCTATTTTAATATCTTCTAGCATTAATAAAAAAAAAATCAATGATGATTTCTGGAAAGGAATCATTGGTGACTTTATGATTGAGTAGTATCAATCTGGCTAACTCTTGCTGTTCAATCTAAAGGTTATGGCTTCAAGTCTCCCCACACACCCCGCCCCACCCGCACCGTCACCACTTTTTTTTTGCCTGTTTTGGCACTTGCTATTTGGATTCACAAGAAGAAGTCACTTTAGCCAACTGTGGAATTATACCCAAGTGCAAATCTACATATTCAATAGAAATAATAAAGTTTTGTGAAAGAAATACCTTGAGTAATCTTGTTCCAATTGTTGACGTCATCAACAAAAGTGGGTTCATAACACTTTGGAAGGATCTTTGGATATTGAAATTGCAAATGGGAGAACTGTTTATCGTTTGATGTATACAATGTTATACATTTCAAAGTAGTATAGAGCAACTTAAGTGAATTAAGCTTTAGCTTTGGTAACATGATGAGAAACTGCACAAATTTTCTATAATAGAAATTGCGTCTATTTGTACAGTTAACTAAGCTATCAACAAAAATATGGCAATTAATTTTTTTAAGTTAATATAGTATTGCAGTCACTTCACACTGTAATATTGAAATAAACTCCAATAGCATTTGGAGAAGTAAATAATTCGTTTTAATTGGATTTGATACTTTGGCCTTTATTTTTTCCATCTTTTCTCCCGAGTAAGTTTGTGATCTATTTTTATGGAATGCATTATTGTTTCTTGTGATGTAATGTTTACATTTTACATTGTATAAATAGTGACCTAATTTTGTTGAGCAACATTAATACCATTGGGTTTTCTTCTGTCATAACAGAATGGTGTAATTGGAGTTCATCTTCACGTGTTGTAGTATATATACTTTATATATAACAACTTAATGTTTACAGTGTGCTTTTGATTTGATACCATTGGGATTTTTAACTGCTTTTGTCTGTCCATGGAATATTATAACTACTTTTAAATCTCCTATGTCACTATTTAGTATACTTAATAATATTGTGGCTGTAAACCAGATTGCTATTAGTGACAGAATGCATAGACCAAGGACCAAATTGTTTTTGCTGAACCAGTTGGATAATATTTTGCAACAGTTGATTTGCAACATTTTTATTTTTATCTCTTCCTGTATTTTTAGAGGTGTTTTTCCTTTTTAGTAATTTTATGTTTCTTTTTTTATGGATAATGTGCTGTGCTTCGAATGTCTTTGTTGGCTAAAGTTCATTTCAGGCTAGTGAATATGTAGCTGGTCTTTCATTTATCTTAAATGATTTATTTAGTTCATGTAATGTTTCCACAGATTTGATTGCACTTGCACTTTAAATTTTTGATGAGGATCTCTGTTATCAAGAAAGGAACAGCAATGTGTAATATTTGTTCAGCTATTTACAGCTTGTTTTAATAACAATGTAAAGGTTGACATCAGTAAATACCTAAAGAAATTCACATGTGGAATAGCAAAGAACAAAACAGCACGGAAAACAGGCCTTTCGGCCCAACGAGCCCACGCCGCCACCTCGATGTTCCCACATCTACCTATGATCCCTGTCTATGTTTATAGATCTATGCATTGGAACCAAATTTGCGAGACAATTTAGGGAGAATTTGTTTTGCCAGTCAGCCTAAGAGCACATCTTTGGGGTATGGAAGGAAACCGGAGCACCCAGAGAAAACGCACGCAAGCAAGGGGAGAATGTGCAAACTCCCACAGATACAGGCCCAAATCCATGTATCTGCACAACACAGTGATAGTCACTGAGCTGTCGTGTTGCCCATCAACTGGTCCAGTTCAAACGTATGCTAATGACGTGAAGCGCTAGGCTACTCTCAAAATGCAAGTGCCGCCCTCTCTCAGACCATCATGTGTATGCCCCTCGTTTCCACACTTCCCACACACCTGGAACAGTGTTTCTGAAAATTTGTGTTTACTTTCAAATAAACTAGTTGGACTTTAACCTGGTGTTGTGAGACTTCTTACGAAGGTAAAATTTGGTCCTGATTATAACCTGAGGATTACCACAAGTCAGGCGAGGGGCAAGGTTGAAAAGGCAACCTTCATGAATAATTTCAGCTGACACAGAAATTGAATTTATGTGGATGGCGTTGCTCTGCATCACAAGCCAACTGTCCAGCTGATTCCAGTCCCTGTGTTGATGACTCTGTGAAGGAAAACAAATTCTCCTCATCGCTTTCATATATGGGAGATCTCTTAATAGTTTTGTGAACCAATGTAGCAGCTGTTTGCTCAATAAAACACCAGAACAGCAGTGAATTAAATGAACAATTTTTTTTGGTGCTGGCCTTTGAGAGAGGAAATTCAGCCTTTAATAATAGCTTGCATTTATATAATGTTTTTAACATGGGAAAATATTCCACAGTGCTTCTCAGAAGTATTGTGAAACAAAATTTGACATTGAGCCGCATAGTTATGTAATAACTCACGATTAACCATTTGATCTGAAAGGTTTACAGAGACTTGTTGAGGGAATTTCAGAGCCTAAGGCCCAAATAAGTGAAGGATTGGCCATCCAACGATGAAACAATTAAAATTGAGAATGCCCAAGATGCCAGATGAAGGATTGCAGAGATCTCGGAAGGTATCAGGTGGAGGAGATTACAGCAATATCAAGAGACCTCCATGTGCCTGGAATTTCAACATGTGTCCAAACAGAAAGGACTTTCAGTTCAATAGAACTTCTGAAAATAGAGCATTCTCTCAATATCACACTGAAAGGTCAGAATAGATGTTGTACTGAAGTCCTGGTGAGGGTCTTAGTCCCACACTATTTTGACCTATAGCCAGAATATTACCAATTGAGACAAGACATTATCATTTAAAGAAGGCAAGCCTTCAGCCTTCTTCTGAATTAGTATTTCTCAAACTATGCAGAAGACATGAGCTTTGGTAAAAGAGCAAGTATCCAGACAAGTACAGTTCACAGCAGAGAAGTCTTCTGGAGAATTTGTGTTCAGAAATAGGCCCCTGATCTCATGAAAATTTTAGAAGTCTTGCAGGCTATCAATCAAATATGTCATTATCAAAAGCAAATAGGACAAAATGGGAGAGTTCTAATTTGACCTTTTTATATCATTCTGTTCTTTAATATTTGAAGCTCTGTACTTTAATATTGTATTTTTACATCTAAAAGGAAGTTTTTAAATTTTTCAGTCTTTGTAACTGTTAATTGTTTATGTGGGGGTTCAATTCTACAGATTTGTGTATGCTTTGGACGGGAGGAGGTTAATTTAAAAAGCATTAATTTATCCCTTGTCTACCCTTCCATAAATAGGTGTTTTGATTTGGTTCCTCTTTTATAAACAGTAATGGGTTTCTCAAACACTCGCTTTTGGCGTGCTCCAACTTTTTATTATTAACACCACAGCAAACCCGAGAGGATGAATTCAGGCGATTCAAAATGTGGAAGGAGGCTCACACCTCCTCTACTTTCTCAGAAGACTAAGGAAATTTGGCATGTCAGCTACAATTCTCACCAACTTTTACATAGAAAGCATACTTTCTGGTTGTATCACAGCTTGGTATGGCTCCTGCTCTACCCAAGACTGCAAGAAACTACAAAACATCGTGAATGTAGCCCAGTCCATCAAGCAAATTAGCCTCCCATCCATTGACCCTGAATACGCTTCCCACTGCTTCGGCAAAGCAGTCAGCATAATTATGGATCCACGCAATGCAGACATTCTCTCTTCCACCTTCCATCAGGAAAAAGATACAGAAGTCTGAGGTCAGGTACTAATCAACATAAGAACAGCATCTTCCCTGCTGCTGTCAGATTTTAGAATGGACCTACTTTGTATTAAGTTGATCTTTCTCTGCACTGTAGCTATATCTGTAACACTACATTCTGCACTCTCTTGTTTCCTTTTCTATGAACCGTATGCTTTGTCTGTATAGCATGCAAGAAACAGTACTTTTCACTATATGCTAATATGTGTGACAGTAAATGGATCAAACCTTCCCTTCTTTGCATTCATACAATAAAAAAGATTATTTACAGTACAGAGACAAGAGAGAAAAAATATTGTTTCAGGTGGGTTCCTGAATCATGCCCAATGTGGTATTCCTTCATGGAGGTCAGTGAATCGAAAACCAATGTTGAATAATTTGCCCTTCCAGTGATGTTAATTGCAATGAGATAGGCAGAGGAAAAAAACCCTACAGTGCAAAAGGAGGCTATTCAGCCCATTAAACCTGCACGAACAACAGTCCCACCCTAATACTAAGGGGCAATTTAATGTAGCCAATCCATCTAACCTGCACATCTTTGGACTGGGATGAAACCATAGCGCCCGGAGGAAACCCACACAGACATAGGGACAATGTGCAAAGTTTACACAGATAATGACCCAAGCTGGGAATCAATCCAGGTCCCTGGTGCTGTGAGGCTGCAATGCTAACCACTGTGCCATCAAGCCATCTAAAGTGGCATGCAGAGAGAAAAACTCTTGCAGGTGATGATGCAGAATTTCCAGTAGAAGAAGTGTAGTTGAGGCCAGGTTTCCAACCTGGATCAGAGCACATTGTCTGTGAAGCTGTGAGTTAGATGGTAAAATGACAGGGGGGAATTAATTCTCTTCTTCATTTATATGTGGTCTATTCCCTTCTTCATTTATATGTGGTCTAATGAAGGAAGAATGGGAAATAAAGTATGTAATTATTCTTTCATAATGGCATGCCAGACACGAGCAATGGCAGTTCCTTGCCGCTTTGTTCATCAACAAGGACATTGTCCTGTCCTGTCATGTGAAATGTTTAGGTGACATGGAAGATTCAAATCTCTTTTTATGCGGGAGTCTTTTTGGGTCTAGAGTTCTGATTTTCATGTGTTGGGGTTCAGGGTGAGGTCTAGTCAACTCACAAGTATGTGTGTCTGTTATTCATTATAGTTTTGCTTATTACACGAACTAATCAGCATTTGTGAACTTTCACTTTCTTTTCTGGAAATTGTGCAATGATTCATGGATCTGAGTTGTCCCTGGCACTTCTCTCAAAGGGCTGATCTTCTCGTATAGCATAAATCATGGCAGGGATTGTCCGCAGGTTTTTTAATCATAAAGATCATCTCAACTGATTCTGCTCCCGTCTTCACCTGAAGTACGCAAAAGTTTAACTTTTCATTGGAAGCACTATTTGAAAGTTGAATGGGAAGGTGGAATTACACTTTACCACCCTGATTTCACAAGAAGATTCAGACCAGTTGTTGTGAAAGGTATTGTCAGTGCAGGGATTGAACATTGTTCCTATCTAGGCTCAGCATCAACTTGTGTTGTGGTGAAGCAGAGAAATTTGTGAAGATACTGATAGCAAATTTATAAACATTTTAATTTAGATAATAATGTAACTTATAAATATAGCCATTTCTTTTGAAATAAAGTACACTTCTGTTTTCTGAAGCTTACTAATAATATTGATTCCATGGCGACAAGCAGCTGATTTTAACCCCTTTGAAAATAGCTATTCAGTTTGCTTCCAGCATTTTCAGGCGATGCATTCTAGGTCACAAAAACTCATTATGTAATTTGCTTTTCCCCGACTTATGTTGCCTCTTTTGCCAGTCACCTAGATTCTGTATTTTCGGTCGTTAATATTTGTGCCTAGACTGCACAGTGGTTAGCACTGCTGCCTCACAGCTCCAGGGACCCGGGTTCAATTCCAGCCCTGGGTGATTGTGTGGAATTTGTACATTCTTCTTGTGTCTACATGAGTTTCCTGTGGGTGTCCTAGTTTCCTCTCATGCTCCAAGGATGTGCTGGTTAGGTGGATTGGCCTTGCTAAATTGCCCCTCAATGTCCAAGATGTATAGATTAAGGGGATTAGCCATGGGAAATGTGTGGGATTATGGGAATAGGACAAGAAAGAGGGCCTGGGTAAGATGCAACTTTGTCAGGGAGTTGATGCAGACTTGATGAGCTGAATGGCCTCTTCCGCATTGTGGGAATTCTATGATTCAGCAGAAGCAGTTTTGCCTTATTTTTCTCTCTCAAAATCATTTCATGATTTTGAGTGCCTTCAGCGTATCTCTCAGTTCCTCTGTTTGAGATGTATTTACTGCAATTGTGCTTATTCAAAGAACAAAGAATAAAACAGCACTGGAAACAGGCTCTTTGGCCCAACGAGCCTGCGCCGCCACCCCGATGTTCCCACCACTACCCGCGATCCCTGTCCATGTTTATAGATCTATGGATTAAAAAACCAAATTTGAGCCAATTTAGGGAGAATTTGTTTTGCCAATTAGCCTAAGAGCACATCTTTAGGATGTGGGAGGAAACCGGAGCATCAGGACAAAACCCACGCAAGCACGAGGAGAATGCGCAAACGCCCCCAGACACAGGCCCAAATCCATGTATCTGCTCAGCACAGCGATAGTCACTGAGCTGTCATGTTGCCCATCAAATGGTCCATGTCAAGTGTGCCCTAACGATGGGAAGCACTAGGATGCTCTCAAAAATCCAAGAGCAGCCCTCTCATGACCCATCGCGTGTATGCCCCTCGTTAGACAACAAGGTGGGCCAAAGCACCTGTAGGATAAAAACAAGTACATCAATATCATCATCTATTTACACACTTCCCAGGGACTCCCAAGGCTCATGATCCCTATTTTAAATCAGTTTTCTATACCCCTCCATTCCCATTCTGTTCATGTGCCCATCTAAGTATTTCTTAAATAACTCCAGAGTGCCTGCCTCCACCACTTTACTTGGCAGCGCATTCCATACCTCCACCACCCTCTGTGAAAAAACTCCCACTAGCATCCAAATTATACCTTACCCCCCTCACCCTAAGCCCGTGACCCCTCGTGCTATTCGAGTCTATCCTGGGAAAAAGCTTAACCCTCTTTACTCTATCTATACCACTCATAATCTTGTACACCTCTATTAGATCTCCTCTAAGTCTAGGTCTTTCTAGGGAAAACAGTCCCAATTTGCCTAACCTCTCCTTGTAACTCAGACCTTCCATACCAGGCAGCATCCTGGTAAACCTCCTCTGGACTTTCTCCAGAGTCTCCACGTCCTTCCAGTAGTAGGGAGACCAGAACTGGACGCAGTATTCCAAATGAGGTCTAACCAACGTTTTATATAACTGCAACATTAAAGGCCAGCTCTAGTACTCTATACCCCTTCCTATAAAGGCTAACATACTATATGCTTTTTCACAACCTTCTCCACTCGCTCTGCCACCTTCAGAGACTTATTCACCTGCACCCCCAGGTCCTTCTGCGTTTCTATACTCTTAATAGGTCTACCCTTTATCATATACCTCCCCCCCTACATTCTTTCTCCGAAATGCATCACCTCACATTTATCAGGATTAAATTCCATCTGTCTGCCCAAGCTACCAGCCTATCTATGTCCTGCTGCATCGCCTGACAGTGCTCCTCACTATCCGCAAATCCAGCCATCTTTGTATCATCTGCAAACTTGCTGATCACTCCGCTTACTCCCTCTTCCAAGTCATTTAAATATATTACAAATAGAAGATGTCCCAGTACCGAGCCCTGCAGTACACCACTAGTGACTGACCTCCAGCTAGAAAAACACCCTTCCACTATTACTCTCTGTCTCCTATTACCAAGCCAGTTACTTATCTATCTAGCTACCCTTTTTAAACAACAGTACAACATTAGCTATTCTCCAGTCCTCTGGGACCTCACCTGTGTCCAAGCAGGAGACAAAGATTTGTGTCAGAGGCCCAGCAATTTCACCTCGCACTCCCTAAGCAGCCTGGGATAAATGCCGTCAGGCCCATTCATGGGCTGTTTTTAAATTATAATCAGTTTTTTCAAGCTTAATAGCTATTTTTCTGGTGTTGCAATTTTTCTGCGCTTTTTAAAAAAAAAGCTATCTTCAGAAGCTAGTTCCTATTTTCTGTTTGTCATTTTTATGACAGTGTCATAAGGTATTCTAAACATTCAAAAGCTTCAAGATTACAAAACCTTAAACATGCTGTGCCTAATGTATGTGAATTATGTTAATTTAAATTGGCTGAAATTTGAATTTTCATATGATATAATCCTCCTTTAGGTACTGTATGAATTCTGTGGTCAGGATCCATTTGATTTCTCTACATTTTACAAGTGGCGCTTATGTTCATGAGAATTGCAGAAATTTGGCATAACTTGACAGTGGCAGAATGGTTGCATTTTGGGGTCTAAATTTTGGGTTGTTTCAATAGAATGAATTCCAAATTAATTCATACTGTATAGTCTCAAAAGCAGAAAATGCTGGAAAATCTCAGCAGGGCTGAAAGCGTCTGTAAGGGGAGAACAGAGCCTACGTTTTGAGTCTAGGTGACCCTTCATCAGAGCTGAACCTGCATTTGAAGTGAAAGCAGAAATTACTGGAAGCACTGGTCTGGCAGTATTTGTAGAGAAAGAAACAGAGCCTGTATGACACTTCTTTGGAGCAGAATCGTGGTGGATTTTATACTGTTTAGGAGGGGGTGGAGCAGAGGGAGCAAAATAGATGAAGTCAGGTCTGACAGTATTTGTGAAGACAAAAGAATTAACATTTCAAGCAAGTGACTTGTATCTGAGGTTTATGCGTGTCATATTAGTATAAAAATCAGAGGTAATGCTAAGCATATAGCAGTCATTGATTACAATCAAAATATTTAATCTAGTTTTGGACACCTTATTCCCAGAAAGATGTCAAAATTTTGGTAAAGGTTAGATGGAATTTGCTCAGATAATACTAAGGATGAGAGACTTCATTTATAAAAGCTGTAGAAACTGCGCTTTAGAATAAATAAAGTTGTGGAGTTCTGCTATAGAAATAAATGTGTGAGCTATTTATGTGAGTTAGTAACCTTTTGCATACATTTTAAGATAAAGAAAAATCTGAAAAAAGCATTAGGATAATTTTTTCAAGTTGTAGAATGTTTTTCTAGAAGCGGCATCCAGAAGAGAACTACATTAACACTTGAAAAATGATAATCGTAGGGTAAAGACCAGAGAAACAGCACGAGATAGATATCACTCTGAGCAGAGCCAGCACAGGGCTTAATGACTTTCCTGTGCTGGAAAACTCTGGAATTCATTTAGGGTAAATTTCAGTATACATAGGTAAATAATCGTAAACTATACGTAATTGCTACATGTACTGGAAAGTTTTCTGAAGTATTTAGGATCTGGGATAAATTGGAATTAAATACTAGCAGTTCAAAATTACTTTGGAGTCCATCTTTACTGCACTTCATCTTTAAAAGCTTTGAAGCAAAGTAAAATTACACTTAAATTTCAAAACTTGTTTACAATATTTCCTATTTTATCTAATAATGTGTATCAAATGACTGTTTTGGTTGTGATTTCTAAATACAGAAATTTTTAACAATATTTTCGCAGATTCTCAGGTAGATTTGGATGAAAACGTTCTTTTGTCTCATTTGATTTCCTCCTTCTAAGAATACTAACACTGCAGTCTTCCAATTACAGCTTTTAACATCCACCTGAATGAGCAAACAGGATCTCAGTTTAACATCATTTGAAGGTCAGCATCTCTGACAATACTATAGTCTCTAATGTAAGACTGGAATGTCAGCCTAGATTATGTATTTAAATTCTAGTGTTGGGTTTAAGAGGTATAACCTTATGACCTCCATAAAAGTGCCAATAGCTGTGCCAAGCAGATGCTTGTCGGATATGTACACTATGCAGTTCAGGTTTATCAGAAGCTCAGTGTTTTGTCTTAAGTGATTAAAGAATTGAGTCTTGCACTTATTGAATTTATTTTTGATGTGGGTAAATCAGTTTGAGATTGAGATTCTACAGGGACCAGAATCTACCACTTTAGAACAATGATTGAGTCACTCACTAAAAGCCTAGTGTATTTATAGTTGGTACCACAGAGCTGGATGATTATATTGTGCAGTTAGAAGTTTCTGTAGTCCCTTTAAAGCTTATAAAGTAATAATTAAAAATAAACATTACAATGCAATGGTGAAATAAGTGATCTAGAATAGAGACAGGCAACTCGATGTTCTACAGTGTAACAAGGGTAACTACAAAGCTGTACTTGAATGGAGAACTATAGATGGTGTCTTAAACCATCTATAAGCTAAAGCTTTTATAAAGCTAAACTTGGGAAGTATTGAGTGGTAATTTGAACACAGGTTTTACCATATGGCATTGTAATTGCTGCTGTGGTATCTTTTTATAGTGGATTTTCTTTACACTTCATGGCAGAAGATTACTCTGGCCAAACTCTCTTTAATAATGTCTGTTGTTCAGCATAAGGAATGGTCTCTGATACGTATCCTTGATGTGTAATGTTAGTGTAAAAGGATTAACAGCAGTGCCACTATTGCAGATCTATTGAAAAATAATCTCTAGTTTTTAACGAGGACTTTCTGTCCAATTTATGCTGCACTTTGCAATAATAGTTCATTCTGTTTAAAGTTGTGAATATGAAGTATTATTTTTCAACTTCAGAAAGATGCGTGTGATGCCACAGATAAGTGACTTAAAGCATGAAAAGTGATGCAGGTTATGCAGGAGTTTTAGGAATTGCTGTTAGTTCACAAGAAATGTTCAGCTTTTTTAGTATTTTTTCTTTCAGTAATTTCTTGTTTCTGGAACAGCCTTTGGTAAAATGGAGGAGTTGATAGAATATTGCTGGAAACCACTAGCTAATGACATAAAAATGTAACTAGGGAAGATCTTTGCTATTCACCAAATTCTGCAATGCCTACTTGGGCATGATTGGTGTGCTGTAGAATTGGAGCACTCCGACATCTAATTGTGCTGTATTTTTGCGCAAAAATTGACATTTGCAAGAATTCTTGAAAATGTATTCAATACAGGCCATTTTGAAGGATAACCATGGATGAAAGAATAGTGCGATTTGAAGAAGCTCTATAGCACTTCACATGCAAACATGGTTCAAAGAACCTGCTTTAGCTTTATTTAATTGGAAAATGAAAATCACTTCCACAGAACAGGAATCTTTTCCAGGAGAGAGATCAGCAGCCAAAAGACAATATAAAAGAATATGCAAATAAGAAGTGGAACCTAGGCAGGCTTTGGCATCCCTTGACAATTCAGAAGAAAGTCAGGCTGATATTGTAAATTGTATTTTGATCTGGTCACATGCATATGTTGGCCTGGTGCCTGAAAGTTGGTGAGCTGCCAGTCTTGCTATTTTGCTGTATACACGTTTTGAGCCAGTGCAATAGCAAAGTGGAATTATGACTCTGTGTTCCTATATTTTTTTCAAGTGAGATCCTTGCAGATGGTGGGCAAGATATGAGCTATGTATTAGAGTTCTAGCTGAAGCCAATAGTCCATTTGAAGAGCAGCTGTCTTGAAAATCTTTTCCCTTTTCATTTTCCAACTTGGCATCTATCTTGATCTAGTTGATCTTGCACCTGTACTAATTTGCCCAGGTTGTTGAAAGGCAGGCATTGCATGTAGATGGAAGATCTAAGGATAGTTGAAGTACACATAGTAAGTAGTTCAGTTGAAATTATTCCACTAACTCTTGATTTCAATTAGGCAAGCATTTTGGTATATGCGCTCTTCGTTTGCAGTGTGTCTGCTGGCACACGTGCAGTTTCTTTTGTTGACTTTATTGATTGTGCTTATCAGCTCATGCCAATACAGGTTTGGACCAGTGCATGTTGATGTCATCACAAACTGGCAGTTGGTGGCTGATCACTTAGCCAAGCTTTCTGGTTCTAATAGCGTGTCAGTCACTCTTGCTGTCTACAGCTTGTCTGCCACTGTCCAGCTCCCTCCATATCCTTTGCTTGCTCCTCTAAGCTGTTGATGCCTCAACTTAGTCCTCTTGCACTCTATGCTGGATGGTGCTGTAGGCAATAGGTTGAAATACTCAGCAGGAATTACTCACCAATTAACCGCTTCAGTTGGTGCCATGTCACTTTCTCCCTGAAGAGTGTCCCTTGTAGGTCTGGTGCTGTCTGCTCCCTAAAGGTAAGTTTTCAGATCCACTTTCCTGCTGTTTCCCCTTAACCCTTAATTCACTTATTAATTAAAAATCTAGCTATCTCAGGCTTGAATATAAATAAGGACTCTGTGCACACAGCTTTCTGCGGCAAGGAGTTCCAAAGACACAACAGAAGAAATTCCTCCTCATCTCAGCCTTAAATTGGCACCCCTTTATTCTGAGACTCTGCCCTCTGGTCCTATACTCTCCCATGAGGGGAAACATCCTCTCAGCATTTACTCTGTTGAGCCCTTTAAGAATCTTGTAAGTTTCAATGAGATCACCTTTCATTTTTCTAAACTCTAATGAGCAGAGTCCCAATCTGTTTAACTTTCCTCATAAGACAATCCCTTCTTCGCGGGGATCATCCTGGTATGGCCTTTTACAGTTGCAGGGTCACCTAATTCAATTTTGGTTACTACTGGTAATATTGGTTTTCTTGCAGTTAAGTTCTATTCAAAGCAATTCTATCAATATGACCAAATTAAAATCTTTATGAAGGGGTTCTTCAGGTCTTCAAGCCCAAGTACAAAATATACCCCCATTCCATCCTTTCTCTTCCAACTGGAAACCTCTGGAATTTGAGGGTGAGATACAAAATAGACCTCAATGTTTTTTTGCATTCTCTAAATTATCTTTCTCCTGTCCTTTTGCTTGAAAATTCAAAATTTTATTTGGCAATGGCCCAGTTCGGTTTTTGAAGGATTCTCAGAGTATGTCTCTGACAGGACTAACTGTCTAAACTCCAGCTAGAAACAATTCTTCAATTTTGGTGCTTGGACAACTCCTCCTTGCATTTTCATTCCTCGTTTGTTTTGATATGTTCATATTTTGAGAGTGCAGATGTTTGAAAAAATCTACTTTGTGCAATAAGGGTCATTGTTCCTAGAACATCACAATCTGTATTGATGGTTTAAGATGTGAGCAGGTTGGTGAGAAATAGTTTGAATTCTGTGGTGCCTGTAATTTGCAAAGCATAGAATCAGATAACTCAGCAGGAGGCATTAATCTCACTGTGTTTGTGCCAGCAATCTGAAAGCTGCTTCTTAGTCCCAACTCCCTATTCTTTGTTTTGCAGCGGCGCAATTTATTTTTGTTAACATAACCAAAAAAAGGAGGGGCAGGAATAGACTGTTGGATATGCTTCAGTATTCAAGAAGATTATGCTGATCTCCGATCTCAGTTTTGCTTTCCTGCCCAAACCTTATGTTCCTTGATTGCCTTAGAGTCTAAAAATTGATTTAGATCAACTGAGGATCCATGGCCTTTTGGAGTAGAGAATTCTAAAGATTTACAACCCTCTGAATGAAGAAACTTCTTGGTTTTTAAAACAAATTCTTTGTTTTGAAAGTTACAAAGCTCTTCCTTACAGAGTGGGCCGGGTGGACCAGAAGTCGTCTCTTTCCTTGCTCCGAAAAGCAAATTCAAACTGAGTTCAATCCATAGTCCCCACAAGAGAGACAAACAAGATCCAAGCTGACAAGATAAGGTTTTTCATTCTAAATTGGGCTTGATCTGACATTTGATCTGATCTTACCTTGATTCTATGCTCCTAGTTCTAGGCTTTCCAGCCAGGCAAAATAACCTTCCTATCTTGTCCCCTCCAAATCTTTTGATCTTTGAATTAAATCGCTTCTCATTCTTCTAAACATTTGACTCCAGGCCCAATCTATTCAACCTCTCAACATAGGACAACGCTTCCATTCCAAGAATTATTTCACCAACCTTCACTGCACTGTCTCCCAAGTCATTTATATCCTTAAATGGGAGCAGGACTCAATACTTCAGGTTTGGTTTCATCAAAGCTCAGTACATTTGCAGCAAGACTTCCTAACTTTTCTACTCTGGCCCTTTTCCAATAAAAGCTATACCACTTATCTTTCTGATTATAATATTTTTGCCCTTGTTAGCCTGTTTGCCTGTAAACAATATAAGTCAAACTAGTGAACGGATTTCAGTGAAATATGGTACACAAAAAATGGCTCAGAAAACCGATTTAGTTTTTGGCAATGATACAGATTCTGGAATTTTCTAAAGGATCTGTTAACATTGAAAATACACAAAAGCCTGAGATCATGACTCAACTGACTCAAGAACAGCATCTTCCCTGCTGCCATTAAACTTTTGAATGGATTTATCTTGCATGAAGTTGATTTTTCTGTACACCCTAGCTATAACTATGGCATTACATTCTACACCATCCCTTTTTCTTCTCTATGTATTGTATGCTTTGTCTGTTTAGCATGTGAGAAACAACACTTTTCACGTACATGTGACAGTAAATCAAATCATTGGAAGATGGGGTAAATCCACTTTTGTAATAGAATCTTGTAGATTGTTTTAGAATTTTGTGGAGTTTCTCAGCTGCAGTGGTGAATTTGACACGGCTGTCAAAGTATGAGCAGAGGTTTCAGAGCAGTTTGTTTTATGTGGACTAGCCTAAAGCCTGCAAGAGAGGTCATGTTCTTCATAAACGGATTTTTTTCAGCTTTTGTAGCTGTAATCGTCAACCAGGTAGGGAAAAGCCTCAAGTAAGATCTGCATAAATGTAGTACATTGAGTTCATACTGTAGTAGATTTAGTAGTAATCTAGGTTACTACCTCTGCTACATTACTGTTAACTCTGTATTAAAATTATGCAACTACAGAGCTGAACAAAATAAATACTTTACTGAGTGCCCTGTTCAATCCTTGCTTGCTGCATGCTAACATTTTGCTTCTTGTATGAGGATACACAAATCTTTCTGAAAAGCAACATCTTAAAAATATTCTAACCAAGTGAATAATCTCTTATTTCCTCACATTATACTTGATCTGCCATCTTATTTCCCACTTAACCTGTCTGTGTTCATATTCTTTGTGTTGTCCACATAGTTTATCGACCCACCAAGTTTTATATTGTTAGTAAACTTGGATGTCCCATTATTCTCAGTACCTTTGTAAAATCTTTATAGACAACTGAAGCCCCAGCACTGATCTTGGCGTCACTCCACTAGTTACAGCCTGCTTAATTTGATCCAATTCCTTTTTGAAAGTTACTATTAAACACATCTAAGAAATACATGAAACAAAGTTTGGACGCACTAAAGAGTCTCTGATAATTACAAGGTGGCATAAAAATCAAACACTGAATCCTCCATAGTTCTCTGATATGAGTGCATTTTCTTTTTTTACCTTGATTGGTTTCCATAAACACTTTGTAAATGTGTATTTGAAAATAATAGCTTTAAGCTCGTCCGTTGCCCTTGCCAACTGAGGCTGCTGAGCTCATTGTTCAAGTGATTGGCAGATTTTTGTCCAGTTTATGTTTGCATTTGAACCAGGAATGTGTTTTAAAAACAAATGCTGTGCTCAGAGCAAAACAGAATATCTGAGAATATGTAGGTCAGTTTCTGAATAGTTATTTATAGATTTCATGAATTTGGTTACTAATCCTCATGGACCTACTGAGTTTTAATGTTTTTTGATTTTCAGCTTGTGTAATATCTGTTTAGTATCCATCAATTTGATCAAGATTTTGGTCACTTGGTCACCTTCAAATGTCATCTCATTTGATGACATGTTCATTTTAGTGAAGCATCTAGGTACATTTTTTTCCTACACTTGAGGTAGGTAAATGCAAACTTTTGTTATATTCACTTTTATTAGGAATTGTTAATGTTTTCACAACAAGAACAGAGGTTTAGAAGAAAATATAGTTTTATTATGTGAAAGAGTAGGCGATCACTGGAATGAGAAATATTTTGCAACTTCTATGAAGCAATGGATGTTACTTGCAAGTGCCAGACAAGGACCATTTCCAACAAGAGAGAATCCATCCATTTCCCCGTGATATTCAATGGCATTACCATTGTGAATCCCCACTTATTAGCATCTTGAAAGTTGCCATTTGCCAGAAATTGATCTGGATTAGCTATGTAAATACTGTGGCTGCAAGAGCACATCAGAAACTGGGAATTCTATGGAGAGTAGTTCACCTCCTAACTCCCAAAAGCCTGTCCACAATCTACAAGTCAGAATCAGGTGCGTAATGGAAAATCTCCACTTGCCTGGTGAGTACAATCCCTGCAGCACACGGGGAAACTCGACACCATTCAGAACAAAACAATATGCTTGTCTGTGACCTCATCCACCAAATTCAATATTGCTCCTTCCATCACCAATCCATAGTAGCAGCAGTGTGTACCATCTATTAATATAGCAATTTACCAAGGGTCCTTTAACAGCACCTTGAAAAACTGCAATCTCTACACCTAGAAGGATAAGGGCAGCAGTTGCATGGGAATGCCACCATCTGCAAATTCCATTCCAAGCCATCCACCATCCCGACTTGGAATATTATAACATTCCTTTACTGTTGCTGGGTCAAGGTCTTGGAACTGTCTCCCAGATAGCGCTGCGGGGATCCTACATTACATTGTTGCAGCGGTTCAACAAGGCAGCTTACCACCACCTTATCAAGACTAATTAGCGATGAGCAATAAAAATGTGGGCTGGCTTGTGAAAGAATAAAAGAAGAGAAAAGTATTTGAAAAGGAGACATGTAAAAGAATAAACTGTAAGAACAAGGAAACGAGGCTTAAGTAGATAGATTCCACTGAAGAATCCACATTGTTATAGGCAAAATACAGGTTCCTCAACCCAATGTTGTAACCTTTTTACATCGGATAAACTCCTAGGTTACTTTATTATCATTTAGTGGGGTTTAAAAAACACCTCCATTAATGTTGCTTGGCTTTTGCTAAATCTGTATCCAACTCCTCAAGAGGAACTACCCATCTATTCAATTGCTTTAGGTCATCTGCAGTGCTCCCAAGGGTACTCTGATGCACAGTTGTTCTTTATTGCATTCCTTTTCTTCTCCCATCCTCCCATGCTGCCCTGGTGACATTAGCCCATACTGGGTGCAGCTCCATGGCTTCTGCTTGTTCTCCAATACGTCGTAACTAAACCATGAAGGTGAGTGGCAATGATTGTGGATTGTATCACAGGCAAGCCTAATCCAGTTGTTGCCTCACAACAGTACTTGTATAAGTGCTTAAAGGAAGGAGAGAAGCAAAGAGGTTTAAGGATGTTGCAGCGATTCTCTGGTAATCACTGGAGGAATATCAGAGCTTGGGGTCTTGGCAGATGATGACATAACCACCAGTAATAGAGTGATTAAAACTTGGAATGTTCGGATACCAGAATTTAGCGGAGTGCAAGTTTGAAGAAGATTGTAGAGATGAGAGATGGCAAGGCCATGCAAGAATTTGAAAGCAATGTTCAGAGTTTTAAAGTTGAGGCAGTGCTTAACCAAAATCTATTGTAGTCATTGATGTATACTGACATCTAATTTACTGGGCACTATCTACAGCTCTAGAATCTTTTTCTTTCATAATAAATGACAATTTCGTACTTACGCTAGCATTCCAGATGGGACTTGCAATGGCCATTTTGTTTTTAGATGCCGATTCCTATTTTGTTTGATTTTGTTTATAACATGCATATCACGTAAGACAGGAAAAACAAGGAAGTGCAAAGAAAAAACACCCAGTGAGATGATCTGAAGAACAAGAATGGCATTAAAACAAAGTGCTGGAAAAAAACTCCCAGGCTTGGCAGCATCTGTAGAGGAACAGAGTTAATATTTCAAGTCCAGTGTGACTCTTCTTCAGAACTGAAGGGAGATAGGAATGTGATAGGCTTTACGTTGTTGAGAAAGTAGGGAGAGGCAAGTTGAGTAAAAGAGAAGGTCAGGGTTAGGTTAAAGGATGGGGAAGATTAAATGATTACGATGTCATTAAACAAAAAGCAAAGAGAGTAGTAATGATACTACTAAAGAAACAAAACATTGATCCAAGAATAGATGTGGATCGCAAAATAAAAGTCAGTGTTGTTTAGTAGCAGAAACCATGAGAACAAGTTACAGACTCTCAAATAAATTCAAAACAGAGGACAGAGTTCATGGTCTGAAGTTGTTGACCTCAATTTTAATCCAGAAGAAAGTGAAAAATGAGGTACTGTTCCTCAAGCTTGCATTGGGCTTCACTGGAACACTGGAGAGCAGGCTGAGGACAGAAACATAAGAATGAGAGAGCAAAATGGTTAGTTGAAATGGCAAGCGACCAGAACATTGCGTAATGCTTGTGGTCTAAAGGAAGCCACTGACTGCTTTTAGTCACCCTACTGTCAGGGAGACTACTTTGTGAGCAGTGAATTAATTCAAAAGAGGAATGAGTAAATCACCGCTTTAGCTGGAAATGGCATCAAGGGTCTTGGACAGTGAAGGAGGAGAGAGAAGAGCACGTGTTAAAACTCATGTGATTGCCTGCGAAGATGCAGTGGTAAGGGGATGAGGTGTTGGGGATGAGAGAAGAGCGGATTCATGCAGGGAATGGTCCCTTCAGAAGGCTGACCAGGGAGGGGAAGATGTGTTTGATGGTGGCATCACGCTGGAGTTAGCAGAAATGGTGAAGTTAATCCTTTAAATATGGAAGGTAATGTGGTAGAAGTGAGGTCAGGGGAAACACAGTCATTATTCTGGGAGGGTGAGAGGTGAGAACCGAAGTGCAGGAAATGGGTCAGACACAGTTGAGGGCCCCACCAATCACTGGAGTTGGGGTGTGGAGTGTAGTGGGAGAGAACCCTTGGCTGATGGAAAAGGAAGACATATTGGAAGTGCTGTCAGCCTCCCACGATACCCGAATCCTGTTGTGGAAGATTGCATATCACAATAGATGCAATGGAGAAGCAATGGCAAATTGAAATGGACTCCTGACTGGAAGAAAAGCATGAGAATGTGTAGTCAAGTTAGTTGTGGGATTGGTGAACTTCTAATGAATATTTGAAGGCAGTCTATTTCAGAAATGGATTTAGGACAGGATAATATTGCTTGAAGACTTCTATTTTCAGAAATGGTGTTAGGGAAAGCAAGTGTTGGAGATGGACAATGTGACAGTGAAATAAAAGGAAATTAGAAGCAAAATTGATTAATTTCTCTTGTTCCAGATGAAAATATGAAGCTGAACTGCTACAGCCATTAATGTATCAGAAATAATTGTAGAAATGAACTGAGTGGGACTGGAACGAGGAATATTGCACATACCCTATAAAAAGATGGACTTAATAGGGCTTGTGCGAATTTATCTTTTATTTGGAAGGAAGTGAGACAAATTAAAGGAGAAATTGTTCAATGAAGGAGTAAGTTTAGCCAGGTTGGTGGTGATGAGGGTTGTTCAGGCTCTGTTCGAGGAAGAAGTGGAAAGCCCTTGGACCATCCTGGAAAAAGAAGCAGAGAGCCCTCGGACCATCAGATGGAGGGTATGGTGTAGAGGATTTGGACTTCATGGCGAAGTGGTGGTGTTTAGGGCCAGGAAACTGAAAATTGTTGAAATGAATAGGGCAACTGAAGAATTATATATGTAGGTGGGATGAAACTGGAAAAGGGGAGGAAAAAAGTGTCAAGATAGGAAGAAATAAGTTCAATGGGTTACTCACTATTACTCACTATGAAATATATCGCTGTTCCCTCACTGTTATTATGTCAGTTTCCTGGAACTGTTCGAGCTCATGGCTAGAGTACTGTGTGCAGTGTGGTTGTCATATTATAGGAAAGATGTGATTGCACTGGAAGGGGTGAGAGGAGATTCTCCAGGATACTGCCTGAGATGGTACATTTAAGTTAAGTTATGACAAGAGGGTGGATAGATTTGCATTGAAGCAGGGAAGAGAGCAGCCTGATCAAAAAGCATAGATTATGAAGGGCATAACACAGTGAATAAGAATTAGCTGTGCCCCTTAGTTGAAAGATCAGTCATGAGGGGACGTAGACTCGAGATGAGAGGCAAGATGTTTAGGGGGCATGTGAGGGAAAACCTTTTTTTTTACCTGGTTGGTGGTGATGATTTGGAATGCGCTGTTTGGGACCTGATAAAGACAGGTAACCTCACTTCCTTTAAAAAGTGCTTGGATGGGCATTTGGCATGTCATTATATTCAAGACTATGGGTCAAGTATGGGTAAATGGGATTACTTGGAAAGTCTGGTATTTCTCGCACATTGGTTATGATTCTGTGATAGCTCCCTCCCTAACACCACTGTGGGTGTTCCTACACGTTGAGGATTGCAGCGATTCAAGAAAGCATCTCACTATCACTTTTCCGAGGACAATAGGGATGGGCAATAAATGCTGATGTAGCCAGTGGCACCCACATCCCAGAAATAAATTTTTAAAAATGGGTGAAATGGTGTGTTTACCAGGACAGTTTGGTTGGTGGATTTTGGGAAGGAGGAAGAAAAGGGTTGTACAAGGTTGAAGGCTGTGGAGGGAAGATCTCCAGAGGCAGAGAGTCAGTGACAGCCCTGGAAACAATGGTTTAATATTTGTTGGGATCATGGTCCAGGGATAGCGTAGACATGTCATGAGAGTTGGCACCCAGCCTCTGCAAGGAGGGCTCAATATGCTAGACAACAATAGCACTAACCTTATTAGCACATTTTATGAAGTCAGAATTGGACCTAAGAATGGAGTTCAGAATAAGTTCAGAGAGAGGTTAGAGTTGGGAGAGAGAACAGAGAAATTAAGATGGTAGTTATCACGCCGACATTTCTTAATGAAAAGATCGGTGCATTGGCCACGGTCACTGTCTGTGTGGAGTCTGTGCATTCTTCCCGTGTCTGTGTGGGTTCCCCCCACAATCCGAAAGATGTGCTGGTTAGGCGCATTGGCTGTGCTGAATTCTCCCTCAGTGTACCCAAACAGACGCCGGAATGTGTCGACTAAGGGATTTGCACAGTAACTTCATTGCAGCGTTAATGTAAGCCTACTTAAGATACTAATAAATAAACTTTAAAAAGAACAAAAACAGAAAATGCTGGTAAATCTCAGCAGATCTGACAGCACATGTGAAGAGAGAATAGAACCCTATGTTCTCTCCATAGATGCTGTCAGATCTGCTGAGATTTTCCAACATTTTCTGTTTCAGATTCCAGCATTTGTAGTTTTTTTTAAACTGTAAAAAGAATTGATCAGAGTCAGAGGTCCAGGTGGAACAAGAGATCTTGGTGTCTGAAAGGGGCAAATAAGAGAGGGAGGGAGGACCCGTTCCCAAATAAGCAAGGAAGTGAAGATGATAGAAGACTTCAGTATTATGCTGAGCCAGAAATCCATGAGGTAGAGTGTAAAGAAATAAAACTGAATTCTTTGCTGAGCACAAATCATTCAGCATCAGAAAGAGGAAGAAGGGATAGAATCAGAGGGAAGGCAAGAGAAGGAATCTTTGATTTCGTTCACTTCAGAGTGACACCTGTGCAGACATTTCTAAATTGCTTTTCTTTAATAGTATAGAACTTGAGTATTGCTGCAAAAAGATTTTTTTGTCAAAGCTTTTTGCCTTGCACTCATCCAGATAATTTGTGAGAAAATACCAATATCAGAAGAAACAACATACTTTGAGAAGCAAGTACTTATTGGTTGGCAATAGACTGTGATTGGTAGAGACATTACCACTGCCATTGAGAATGCAACAGTTGATGGTGACTGATTGCTAACTGCCAAGCATTTGAAATTTAAACCAGGCAACATGACTTGTGATTGATGAGGATATTGTCTTGGAGGATGGATCAGTGAATGGCTGTCATTTATTTTGTGTAGCTGAAGCAATTACAATGTTTGTGCATTTTCTTTCTATCTGCAAAGAACGTGGCCTATGTGTTAATATATGTAGATTCCATATACATGAATGCACCATACTGAGAGTCTGACTGTTAATTTTAATTTGGTTGTCAGCATAATTCTGAGCACACTGAGGATTATTTAGCTAATGTTGTCTAATTGTGGAATCACATCTTACGTTAAACATTGTTTTGATTTTTATGGGCTAGTTGGGTGCTTTGTCCGTTGTGAGCAGCAGGAAGGACATGCTGTTTGATATGATCCACCAGCCTATGGGTCATAGGGCCTACATACCTAGCAGCGCACTGGCACTTTATCTACTACTTCTACTCTGGAATGTTCATTGTAGCACCCTATCTGTGTCCTGTTTCTTGAGGTTGACATTGCCATTATCAGTGATACTCCTGGCAAGCATAGGTTGCATTTTGTGGGAAAGGGTCAGCGTTGGCAGTTTCTGCATGTTGGAACAGGAACAAGCATGGTGAGGTCCTTTTTGGAAACATGGGAATCTGGGTTGTTTGGAGCTCATAATCTGCCTTGGATAACAAATGTTGAATAACGTCACCTTTCAGGACCCATTTAAAGAATAGGTCTGTTAACATTGGAATTATTTTGGAGAGTTTTTTAAAAAATTTACTTTTTTTTGATACTAGACTTGTAAGACCAGCTTTTGCTCCATGAAAGTGAGGCTCAGGAGTAATTGTTTTGAGTTTGGGGCACTGGACTACAATGATGATATCGTGTTTCAGGTATCAGTTTATGGAATAAAACAAAATGCTGGAAAATCTCGGGTCTGGCAACAGTTGTGGAGAAAGTAGCTGGGTTAACTGTCAGGTTCTGATGAAAGGTTGTTGTCCTAATGCATTAATTCTATTTCTGTCTACAGATGCTGAATATTTCAAGCATGTTCTGTTAGTTTAAGTTTCCAGCATCTGCAGTATTTTGCTTTTGTACCAATTTATAGAATTGCACGTTGTGGATATCGCTGTCTTGCATTGGTAATGAGAGCTGAATGAGATATGCTTTGAGTTGTGAGAGATTATAACTATGAGAACAGGTTCATGGTTAAACTGGTGTCTGAATTTTTATGCCTATTCACTGTAGTTTTGTTGACATGAGATTAATTGCCCTTGGACAAAGCAGTTGAATGACTCATTGGGTCTTATTGTTATTAAAAGCTTAAGAGATCTGTAAGGCTTTGGAGGAAACGTTTACAAACAAAAAATATTAAAACATTACCATTGAGCGCGTGTAATCATCATTTATTTCGTGGATAAGAGCCAGGTGCTAACCTGAAGAAAGGAGGAGTGCTTACACCTAGCAGTATCTCCTAGCAGCCTGTGGTAATCAGCCTTAATGGGTGAAAGGGAGACACAAACAATGGAAAAGTACTTAGCTATTTGCTTTAATTTTGTATTCTGGACATTATGGGGATTTTCTCTGTCCTCAAAATCCAAAAGTAACATTAAAAGCATATCTCTACATGTCACTAAACCTATTTTAGTACCTTGGGATATCCTGTCTGCCACTAGCAAAACAGGAAAGAGTTAAGTTCAAGTCTTGTGTACTTGTACACCACTATAGGGATGTTCAGGTCCCCTGTAGCTTAAGTAGACATACAAAGCACAGGTTCCATGAATGTTGGCAACAGGAAAAAAAAACCCTGTCCATGTTGACAGAGATCTGTTTATTTCATGAGTATGATTTTACATAAACTTTTAGCCCTTGTTCTTAAGTTACCTAATATGCCCATTTGGTGTTTTGTGTCTTTCCTATAACTATTCTCCAGTCCCCTCTGCTTTTATGCAGTGAGATCTTTTAGTCACAAGAGAGTCTTTGTCGTGCATGAAGAGACCGTTCAGCCCGTTGGTTCCATGCTGGAATTTTACAAAAGAGCAGAATTTTCATGATCATAATTACTGATGTACGACCCTTTTAATTCCAGTTTTATTTAATTAACCAAATTTAAATTCTCCAACTGCTGTGATGGGTTTCAAACTCATATCTTTGGATAACTAGAAACAGACTTAATGTTTCTGGTTGATTACCTTTCTTTAGAAACGTAAGCAGTTTTAAACCAATAGATGGCAAGATATGTTGGGAAAAAGAAAAGGAAATGTCTGTGGAAGATGGAGGGCAGTGAGATTAACTAACAAAATATTTAATGATGCAAGTGCCAAAGTGTGGTGATAGGTACAGTAAAAGGACAACAGTTATATTCAGATAAGGCAAGAATAGCTTTATAGATATCATCTGAATGCAGCACGAAAGGATAAAGGAAGGAATGAGCCAACAGAAAAATAAACAAAATAAGATGAGGCAGCAGATGTGATCTAAAGTTGTTGGTAAGTCCAGAAGGTTGTAGATTGCTGAGGTGCTGCTTTTTAAGCTGGGTTTTATTGGAAAAATGCAGTAAGCCATAGAACATTACAGTGCAGAACAGGCCCTTCGGCCTTTGATGTTGCGCCGACCAATTAAGAAAAAGCAGTGACCCTCTAACCTAAACCATTCCCTTTTCATCCATAAACTTATCTACTAACCTCTTAAACGCCCCCAAACTTGGCGCATCTACAACTGCAGCAGGCAGGGCATTCCATACACTTACCACCCTCTGGGTAAAGAACCTACCTCTGACATCCATCCTATAACTACCACCCCTTAATTTAAAGCTCTGTCCCCTCGTGCTAGCTTTCTCCATCCTAGGAAAAAGGCTATCACTGTCCACCCTATCTAAACCTCTAATCATCTTATATGTTTACAAGGTCAGAGTGGGAGCAAGGTGAAATATTAAAATGACAAATGATAAGGAGCTTGGGGTCATCCTTGGGAACTAAATGGAGGTGTTCCATGAAGTTGTCACCCAGCTGTTCATCTCTTTATATGAATGCAGCAAAAAAATCCACATCTACCAAGGTTTTAATGAATGAAATTATGAAGATAAATGTACAATCCTGTTTTTTATTCCCTTGCATTTAGATAGTTAAGGGTTGATCTAATTGAGAAATTTAAAATGACAAAGATTTGATAGAATGAATACAAAGAAACTTTATTCTGGTGGAAGAATCCATTGCAAATCTTAAAATTTGAGAGAGTTAAGTTAAAAATGAAATTAGGAAAACTTTTTGCGTGTTTCAGATGAAATTTCTAAGAGATTTTTGTATCAAAGAATATGGAGTTGAAATAAATAAATGGAGGTGAAGTACTGATTAATTGTAATAGAATTATGGATCAGAAATGGTAAGCGTTTGTAACAAAAGCAATGTAATATTTGTGGGGGTTTGGATCTTCAAATAGTCTAGGACAATCAAATTGGCAAGAGTGGTCAATTGTTCCATTAGATGTTAATTAGTAGGGTAGATAAAGGGGAGCAGTAAATGTACCTGGGTTTCCAAAAGATATTCAATAAGGTGTCATACAAAAGATTATAGGCAAAATAAGAGCTCATAGAGTTGGAAGGTAGTATTTTAGCATAGGTAAAGGATTGATTAACAGATAGAAAACAGAATGGCATAAAGTAGGCATTTTCAAATTGGTAGATGGTGAATAATTAAGTGCCACAAGGATCAATCTGGGTCCTCCACTATTTGTTACCTATATTAGTGAATTAGATGAAGAAACAGAGAATAATATATCACAGGTTGCTAATGATATTAAACTTGATGGGAATGTAAGCTGTTAGGAGGGCACAAGAGGCTGAAAAGTGATATAGACAAGTTAAGTAAGTGGGCAACAAGATGGTGCATGGAGTTTAATGTAGGGAAGTGTAGTTATTCACTCAGGTCCTAAGAATAGAAAATCAGAACCTTTTAAAAAGTGTAAAACTTGTAAGTATTGATTTTCAAGGAGATTTGGGTATGCTTGCACAAGGAGCACAAAGTTAGCATACAAGTGCAACAAGAAATTAGGAAGGCAAATAGAATGTTGACATTTATTCTGCGGGGACTGGAGTGCAAAAATAACAAAGTCTTACTACTGCAATTGTACAGGGTTTTAATTAGACCATATCTGGATTGTGTGTGTAGTTTTGGTCTCCAAAGGATATACGTGTGTTGGAGATGGTAGAGCCAAAGGAAGTACAGTTCACTAGATTGGTCCCTGGGGTGAGGAAGGTTAAGTGGGGTTATATTCTGTGAAGTTTAGAAGAATGAGAAGCAATCTCATTGAAAGCTATGAAATTCGGAAGGGGTTTAGTAAGGAGACATTCAGGATTATTTCTGCTCGTGAGAAGCCTAAAACAAGAGGGCACGGTCTCAGAATAAGGGGGTAATCATTTAGGACGGAGGTAGAGGGAAATTACTTCACTGAGGTTCTGAATCTTTCTAATTCTCAAACCCATAAGGTTGTGGATGCTCCATCTTGAGCATATTTAAGGCTGGGTAGACAGATTTTTGATATCCAGGTTGAAGCCCAAGGTCAGCCATGATATTCAATGATGGGCCATATGGAACACCTATTCCATGTTTTGTGACCAGAGTTGAAGCACTGTTTTCTCTGCGTTCCCAACTCTGATCTTTCACTGGGTAGTTAGTATTAGTATTAGAATTAGTATTAGAACATTACAGCACAGAACAGGCCCTTCGGCCTTCAATGTTGCGCCGACCAATATAAAAAGCAATGCCCCCCCAAACTAAACCATTCCCTTCTCTTCCATATACTTATCAACTAACCTCTTAAACGCTACCAAACTTGGCGCATCTACAACTGCTGCAGGCAGGGCATTCCACTCCCGAACCACCCTTTGGGTAAAGAACCTACCTCTGATATCCGTCCTATAACTATCACCCCTTAATTTAAAGCTGTGTCCCCTCGTGCTAGCTTTCTCCATCCTAGGAAAAAGGCTATCACTGTCCACCCTATCTAAACCTCTAATCATCTTATATGTTTCGATAAGGTCCCCTCTTAGCCGCCTCCTTTCTAACGAAAACAACCTCAAATCCCTCAGCCTCTCTTCATAAGACCTGCCCTCCATACCAGGCAACATCCTGGTAAACCTCCTCTGTACCCTCTCCAATGCCTCCACATCTTTCTTATAATGTGGGGACCAGAACTGCACACAATACTCCAAGTGCGGCCGCACTAGAGTTTTGTACAGTTGCAACATGACGTTGCAGCTCCGAAATTCAATCCCCCTACCAATAAAAGCTAAGACTCCATATGCCGCCTTAACAACCTTATCGACTTGACTGCCTACTTTCAGGGATCTATGCACATATACACCAAGATCCCTCTGTTCATCAACACTATTAAGAATCTCACTAAAATAACACATTTTGATGTAGGGCTGTTCATTTCAGCAGTTAGACTTTGTGGCCTTAAAGCCAACTCCACCTTGATAAAATAAAGGGTCGCACAGTACTTATTTTAAGTGTATTAAATTTCCAAATACTTTGACCTTTTGAAGGGAAAAGAATCTGACCAATTGTAAAAAGCATTGTGGATGTTTTGTTGTTTTGAATTAATGATCTGGGTTTACTTTATGCCAATTAATATTTCATGTGCTTTGATGAAAGTTGCTCTTAAGTGCTTTCTTTTTGTAAAACCTAAAGGGGAAAGTGCACCTCCCATTTAAAAATGGAAAGTGATCCTCTGACTGAGTTTTCTTTCTCATGCTGATGAGAAAGCATCAGTATTTTACCTAGTGTGGAGATGAGCTCTTGTGGACTGATTCGAAAATGTTGCTATGCATCCCAGAGCTGCTTGATAGCAGCATACTGTTCCATTATAGTTTGACTTCCTGATGTCCAACAGCACAAGAAAGATTCTTGGACGAATGCTGTGGGATTTGTAGTCTTCTGTGGAGGCTGCACCTCATATCAAGAACCTTAGATGGGTCAGACGTTAGTAATAAAGTATCAAAATTTTTCTGAGGCTATCTTTGATAAAACGAGAATACTTTGAACAAAATGGATTTTCCAGCTTCCTCTTAGCCGAAGGTTTCTCCAGTGAATAAAAGGATGGTTGTAAAATGAAATGGTTTGATGAATATCAATTTTATGGTGGATGCTATGGATGCATTTTGGCAAATGGGCAAGTTAATTTATTTTTGTTGGTTTCTCAGTTTACCTCTATAGATGGATTTTCAGAACTTGGCATAGTTTACAGTGTTGCCCTGCTCACTCAATGTTGGGTAGATTTCCATTTGTTTTGGCTCGGATCCAAATGCTGTTGGACTGCTTCCAGTGTTGGTATGGTTCCATGTTTAGACTTATTAAGTTACTGTTGGATGATAAAAGGTTGGGCAGTACCTTTCTAAGAGATTTGTTTACTGATTGCTAACAAAACCCTTTGGATGAAATGTATTATGAAAAGGAATATGAACATATCCCAATCCAGCAAAAACTATTTTTCGGTACCACATTTCAATTACAATTATCCTTTCCTTCCCTTCAGTACTGAAGGTACTGACATGCTGGGTAGGAATTCTGTGGATGTTGACAGTCCTCTGGCTGCTTCCCTGAATAGGAATTTTTCATATGCGAATTGAGATTTGAGTACTTGAGGCCATTTAGCAATAACAATAAGTTGTATTTAAATATGTACATAAAACACAGTAATATATTCCCAGGCACTTCATAGAATTGTAAGAAGCTGAGCCAAAGGCAGGAGTTGGAGTGGTAACCAAAATCTTGGAGAGAGAGGTTTTTAAAGGAGAGGGAATTTCAGAAGTGATACCTTTGTGAATGAAGGCATTTATGAGAAGTATATAAAAACCTGGAGTCAGAAAATAGAGAGTTCATGGTGGGGTGGGGGTGGTGGTATGGTATACGGCTGAATGAGATTTCACAAATCTAATGGATAAAAATTTTAAATTGAAACTTCAGAGGTCCAGTCAGCCCTCTCCAAAATCTACGAATACAGTTGCCCTAGGGGCAGGGTGCTGAAATGGGGGAAGGCTAACTACAGTTGGATTAGGCAGGAACTTATGGAAACTGATTGGGAACGGTTGTTCGAAGGTAAGTCCATGCTAGGCATGCGGGACTTTTTCAAGGGAATACTGAAAATGTTGCAAGATAGACATGTGCCAGCTAAGAGGAAAGATGGGAAAGGTAGGGTTAGAGAGCCGTGGATTACTAGGGATATTGAGGACATGGTTAGGAAGAAAAGAGAGGCGTATGATAGGTCAAAGCAGCTGGGAACGAAGACAGCGTTGGAGGAAATATAGAGAGAGTAGGAGGGAGCGCAAAAAGGGGGCATGATATGATTCTGGCAAATAGGATTAAGGAAAATCCAAAGGCTTTTTACTCTTATGTTAGGAATAAAAGGGTGGTTAGAGGAAAAATTGGACCTCTTAGGGATAGAGGAGGGGAACTGTGCTTAGAGCCCGAGCGAATGGCAGAGATCCTGAATGAATACTTTGCATAGGTATTCACGAAGGAGAGAGGCTTGTTGACAGCTCCTGTCTCTGAGGGAGCTGTGGACCAGTTGAGGGAAATATCCATAGCGAGGGAGGAAGTGTTAGAGCTTCTAGGTAGCATTAAAACTGATAAATCTCCAGGGCTTGATGGCATTTATCCAAGGCTGTTTAGGGAGGAGCGAGGTGAAATTGCTGGACCTCTGACGCAAATCTTTGTCTCTTCTTTGGACATAGGTGAGGTCCCAGAGGACCGGGGAATAGCTAATGTTGTACCGTTGTTTAAAAAGGGTAGTAGGGATAACCCTGGGAATTATAGGCCGGTGAGTTTGATGTCGGTGCTAGGGAAGCTGTTGGAGGGGATTCTTAGAGATAGGATGTATAGGCACTTAGAGCGTTGCGATCTGATTAGGGATACGCAGCATGGATTTGTTAAGGGGAGGTCGTGCCTTACAAATCTGGTAGAATATTTTGAGGAGTTGACGAAAACGGTGGACGAAGGGTGAGCTGTTGATGTCGTCTGTATGGATTTTAGTAAGGCGTTTGACAAAGTCCCTCATTGGAGGTTAGTTGAGAAGGTCAAGGCTCATGGGATACAAGGACAAGTAGCAAGATGGATGAGTAACTGGCTTAGTAATAGAAGACAGAGAGTAATAGTGGAAGGGTGTTTTTCTAGCTGGAGGTCGGTCACTAGTGGTGTGCCGCAGGGCTCGGTACTGGGACGTCTTCTATTTGTAATATATATAAATGACTTGGAAGAGGGAGTAAGTGGAGTGATCAGCAAGTTTGCAGACGATACAAAGATGGCTGGACTTGCGGATAGTGAGGAGCATTGTCAGGCAATGCAGTAGGACATGGATAGGCTGGTAGCTTGGGCAGATAGATGGCAGATGGAATTCATTCCTGATAAATGTGAGGTGATGCATTTTGGGAGAAAGAATGTAGGGAGGAGGTATATGATAAAGAGTAGACCTATTAAGAGTATAGAAATGCAGAGGGACCTGGGGGTGCAGGTGAACAAGTCTCTGAAGGTGGCAGAGCGAGTGGAGAAGGTTTTGAAGAAAGCATATAGTATTCTAGCCTTTATAGGAAGGGGTATAGAGTACAAGAGCTGGCCTTGAATGTTGCAGTTGTATAAAACGTTGGTTAGACCTCATTTGGAATACTGCGTCCAGTTCTGGTCGTCTTACTACTGGAAGGACGTGGAGAGTCTGGAGAGAGTGCAGAGGAGGTTTACCAGGATGCTGCCTGGTATGAAAGGTCTGAGCTACGAGGAGAGGTTAGGCAAATTGAGACTGTTTTCCTTAGAAAGACCTAGACTTAGGGGAGATCTAGTAGAGGTGTACAAGATTATGAGGGGTATACATAGAGTAAACAGGATTAAGCTTTTTTCTAGGATGGACTCGAATAGCACGAGGGGCCACGGGCTTAGGGTGAGGGGGGTAAGGTATAATTTGGATGCTAGAGGGAGTTTTTTCACACAGAGGGTGGTGGAGGTATGGAATGTGCTGCCAAGTAAAGTGGTGGAGGCAGGCACTCTGGTGTTATTTAAGAAATACTTGAACAGAATGGGAATGGAGGGGTATAGAAAACTGATTTAAAATAGGGATCATGAGCCTTCGGAGTCCCTGGGAAGTGTGTAAATAGATGATGATATTGATGTACTTGTTTTTATCCTCCAAGTGCTTTGGTCCACCTTGTTGTCTAACAAGGGGCATACATGAGATGGGTCATGTGATTTTTTTTCATGAGTATGCTAGTGTTTCACATCGTTAGTGTACACTTGACCTGGACCATTTGATGGGCAACGCGACAGCTCAGTGACTATTGCTGTGCTGTGCAGATACATGGATTTGGGTCTGTGTCTGTGGGAGTTTGTGCATTCTCCTCGTGCTTGCGTGGGTTTTCTCCGGGTGCTCCAGTTTCCTCCCACATCCCAAAGATGTGCTCTTAGGCCAATTTGCAAAACAAATTCTCCCTAAATTGTCTCAAATTTGGTTTTTAATCCATAGATCTATAAACATAGACAGGAATCACGGGTAGAGGTAGGAACATCGGGGAGGCGGCACGGGCTCGTTGGGCTGAAGGACCTGTTTCCCGTGCTGTTTTGTTCTTTGTACTACTGTAGATAATCAACAGATGAAGGAACCTCCATTGATTTATCTTTTACTGCCTTTATTGTCCTGGGTACAGAATTTTTAATGCTGTCTAATAACTTTACATCCAAAATGTATGCTGGGTCATAAAATCATAGAAGAGGCCATTTGGCCCATTGAGTCTGCACCAATCTTATGACTGAGCATCTTGCCCAGTCTGCCTTCCTTACCCTATCTAAGTAACCCCATACACTACCCAGGGCTAATCTATCCTACAAGTCTTGGGATACTAGGGGGAAATCTGCCTACCGGCAGATCTTTGGGTGGAAACGAGAGCACTTGGAGGAAGCCCATACAGACACAGAGACTGTGGAAACTCCATACAGACAGTCATTCAAGGCTGGAAATGAACTTGGATCATTAGAGTCTGATGCAGCAGTGCCAATATGTTGCCCTTAAAGGAGAGGCAGTGGCTCAGTGGTGTTGTGACTGAAGTAGAAATTCAGAAACCCAGTGGAATGATTTTGGGGACCCAGGTTCAAATCCCACTTGCAGATGATGAAATTTGAATTCAGTAAAAAAAAATCTGGAATTGAAAAACCGTGAAACCATTATCGATTGTTGTAAAAACCGTCTGGTTCTTAATGTACTTTAGGGAAGGAAATCTGCCGTTCTAACATAGTCTAGCCAACATGTGACTTCAGATTTACAGCAATGTGGTTCACTCTCAAATGCACCCTGAAAGGAGTTAGAGATAGCAATAACTGCCAGTTCAGGTAGCAATGCTCATAATTTCCCTTAAATGGGAATTTGCATGAATTTGTTTTCCTCTAATATTCAAGTTATTGAAATGTGTAAAACTCAGGGTCAGCTGATTTCTCTGTTGTTTAATTGTGCTGTGCTATCCTATCCTGACCTATTTATCCAACAGCTTTAAATTGGAAGTAAAGGAGAATTCATTTCTGAAATGTAGTTATTATTGCTGGAAATGGTCTGGAGCATGAGCTCAGGGCTCTGGATTTGTTTGATTTGATGGTCTTTTAAAAATTATTTTAAGGTTTGCTGTTAAATGTAGAGTGAATCTAATCTATTAGAAAGCTACCCACTGCACAGATGTTGCACAGCTTGGGGTGCAGGAACACTCAATAATTATTGTAGGGTTTCTGTATAATTTTTATGTGCTGTCCCCCCTCAGTTGGAATCCAAAATGGGTCATGTCAGGACTAAGGTGGTTAAGAAAGTCACTCAAGTGATCATTGAGCAATACTTTGTGTACCTGACAACAACTTCCACATCTGTCTGCAAAGAGACTGCCCCGTTATCCCCAGCAAAAGACTTTGCAACTTTTAAAATCTATAAAAGGTTTTGTTGTTTTCAAAGCATCATTCAATCTGTTCAATTTGCGAAGCAATGATTAAAAAATAAAACAATTATTTAAACTTTACCATGCTTAATAAATGGGTGGTCCATAAAGTTATTGGATTGTAGGTTTAGTATTGTTGCAGGTTTTCAAGATTATAGTTACTGGATTGCGTGTTTAATATTTTAGCAGGAACTTTTAAATTTAAAGAAATCTACATGGTTGTCATAGGACCATGTTGCTTCCCATTTAGTCATTGTGTAAAATAAACAGCCACTGTTAACGTTTATAGAATATAATTGAGGAAATGTTACTAGTACGGTTTGTCACAACAAAGGTGAAAAGATATTGAATGTTCAAAGCTCTTTCCTCAATATTTCCTTTGCACCTTGGCATCAAGTTTTTGAATAAATAGCAACAATGCCAGAGGGCTTACTCTAGCTTATTTCAGCAAATAACATTTTAATCTTTTTATTGTAAAACACCATTTCTGAGGAACAATCTGTACTTAATACAGGCCAATTTGTCTCTTCTGCTTCCCTAACCCTGTTTATTTCTTTTCCTGCTTCCTCCATCTCCATCAAATTTTGTACTCATTTCAGCAAATTGAGGCAGACAAATGGTATGAAATGTGCAGCATTGTTCAGGTGCTGTTCTGTCTTCCTGTTTGATGCCTACTTCCACTTTTTATCTATTGCTGTGTTGGAAATCAGAACAATAAGTTAGATTTAATTGATGAGATGAATTATAAATTGCAAATTAATTCTCTCAAACAGGTATTGTTGCTAGCGTTTATTGCATTGGTTATTTTCAGTCGTTTGGGGACATAAATTTTGATTTTATTTTAACCAGAAACTTAATGGTGGCATGTTATCTTAAATATCATTAGTAGTTCATTTAGAGTTTTAAGACAATCCAGCAGTTTCATGGGGTTTTTTAAATAGAGTACTAGCTTTTTTATTTTTTTTTTAACTCAAGGTTCTCAAACTGTCATGGTAGGATTAGGTCTCAAACTCTCTGAATTACTTTCACTATAACAGCACTGCTACACTGCCTCATCCTGAATATGCAGACAAAAATTGACACCCAATCAAAAATTAATATGAAAATTAATGCAGAAAAAGATGTTTTTCCCAAAAAAGTGAGTTGAAGTATTAACAATCTTCTTTCTTTTTGTTTCAATGACTTTGAATGAGAATGTTGTGTAAAATTCTTTCATGAGGTGTGGGTATCATTGACAAGGTCAGCAATTGTTGCCGATCTCTTACTGCCTTCATGAAGGTAGTGATAAGTTGCTTTCTTGAACTGCTGCAGTCTTATCTGATGCAGATACACCCATAGTATCGTTAGGTGAGGGTTGTAGGATTTTGATCTAGTGACAGTGAAGGAATGAGGGAATAGTTCCAAGTCAGGATGTTTTGGCATATGAAGGTACCTGCAGCTAGTGGCATACTTATGAGCCTGCTGTCTTTGTCCTTCTGTGGTAGATTTGATAATGGGTGATTTGGAACTTGCTGTTAAAGGAGCCTTAATGAGTTGGTGCAATGCGTCTTGTTGATTGATCACTTGATTTTTGTAAACTTAGCAGAAAACTACAATTGTGCAACTTGTCTGCAGGACTCGAAAGGAAGATTGAAAGCTGTGTCATCAGTATTAATTTTGATCGTGATTTGATCACAATGCATTCTGGCAGATGTCAGTTGGACAACTCCAATTAACTTCACAGCTATATGTTCTAAATTGTAATTTTTCAAATCTATGTTTTTCATAGCCGTAATATTGGATTCAGAAGATTTATTTCTGATTACAGTTTTTGTTGAGCTTCTCAAGGGTTTTGCATTTATGTGAAACCATAAGAGCAATCATGATTGGCTGAGCTCCTCATTGCATCATTGTAGAGCACAGTCAACATGGCAAAAGAAACAAAACTGCCAAGTTGGTGTTACTCAAAGGCAATTATGTTAAAATTATATTGTGCGCAGGTTAGAAGACAATATGGATGTGCTGTTTGGTTATTGATACCAGATAGAAATTTTTGCAACAATTTTTCTCAGCAATAGTCGGCCAGTCCCTTTGCAGCACAGGGCTGTATTGCTAATAAGTTTCTAATGATTGCATGGAGGCTATTTGAGCCAATATTTCTGTGTGTTGTCCATTCACTACCTTATTTTGTAATTTGTGCAACCAGAGTAAAATTGGAATATTTTGAAGCTCTTCCAAATCATTAATATATAATGTGAACAGTTGGGGTCCAAGCACAGATCCCTGTGGAACCTCACTATTCACCGACTGTCAATCAGAAAAAGACCCATTTATACCAATTCTTCCTTCCTAACTCTAACCAGCTTTCTATCCATTCTCATTATCTGCAATCCCATGTACTTTAACTTTACATAAAAATTTGTTATGTGAGACTTTGTGGAAAACCTTCTGCAAGTCAAAATAAACCACATCCTCCTTGGTCAACTCTACTAGTTACATCCTCAAAAAATTCGAATAGATTCGTCAAGCATGATTTCCCTTTTGACTTGGTTTCCCATGCTGACTTGGTTTGATTATACCACTGCCTTCCAAATGCCGAGTTAGGAAATCCTTGGTAATAGACTCTAGCAACTCGCTCAGTACCGATGTCAGACTCACTGATCTATAGAGTCATTGAAGTTTACAGCATGGAAATAGGCCATTCAGCCCAACTTGTCTATGCCACCTCTTGTAACCCCAAGCTAGTCGCAATTGCCCGCGTTTGGCCCATATCCCTCTATACCCATCTTACTCATGTAACTGTCTAAATACTTTTTAAAAGACAAAATTGTAGCTGCTTCTACTACTTCCTCTGGCAGATTGTTCCAGACACTCACCACCCTTTGAATGAAAAAATTGACCCTCTTGTATCTTTGCTGTCTCACCTTAAACCTATGCCCTCTAGTTTTAAATTCCCCTATCTTTGGGAAAAGATATTGACTATCTTGTTGATCTATGTCCCTCATTATTTTATAGATCTCTATAAGATCATCCCTAAACCTCCTACGCTCCGGAGGAAAATGTCCCATTCTATCCAGCCTCTTCTTATAATTCAAACCTGTTTTCTCTCTATCTCGATTTTTGAATAGTGGGTTTATGTTAGTTTCCTTCAATCTGTAGGAATTATTCCAGAGTCCAAAGAATTTTGGAAAATAACCATCAATGGATCTATTATTTCCAGTGCCACTTCCTTAAGTATTTTGGGATGAAGATTATCATGACTCGGAGATTTATCCACCTTCAATCCCATAAATTTCCCCCAAACCATTTCTCTACTAATGCTGATTTCCTTCAGCTCCTCACTAAAAGGGGTGACACAGTGGTTAGCACTGTTACCTCACAGCACCAGGGACCCACGTTCAATTCTGGCCTTGGGTCACTGTCTATATGGAGTGTGCACATTCTCTCATGACTATTTGAGTTTCCTCTGGGTGCTCTGATTTCATCCACAGTCCAAAGATGTGTGGGTTAGGAGGATTGGCCATGCTAAATTGCCTTTACTGTTAGGGGGACTAGATATGGTAAATGCATGAGTTATAGGGATAGGGCCTAGTGGGATTGTGGTCAGTGCAGACTTGATGGTCCAACTGGCCTCCTTTGGACTGTTGGAGTCTATGGTCTAAAACGTGTTTCTCTCAGCACTTCTGACACATTATTGATGTCTTCCTTTGTGAAGACTGAAGCAAGCACAAATTTAATTATGCAACCATTTCTTTATTCCTCATTATGAATCCTCCCGTTCCTGATTGTGAGGGCCCTAGATTCATTTTTGTTAATCTTTCTCTCTTTACATATCTGTGGAAACTTTTACAATCAGCTAATATGTTCCCAATTAGCTTATTTTTATATCTCATTTTTCCCTCCCTTAATCAATCCTTGATCCTCCTTTGCGAATTTTAAACTGCTTCCAATCTGTAGGCCTGTTGTTTTTTATGCTAATTTGTATGCTCCTTCCTTGAATCTGATACTATCTCTAAGTTCCATTGTAAGCCATGGTTCGGCCACAATTTGCTTCCTCTCTTGTGCCAAACGGGAAGAAACAAATTCTGGAGTTACCTCTTTGTTCTTTAAATGCCTGCCATTGCCCGTCCACTGCCGTTCTTTTTGGTAATGTTTCCTTGTCCATCATGGCCAATTCGTGCCTCATACCATCATAGTTATCTTTGTTGAGATTCAGAACCCTGGCCTCAGAATCAAATACATCATTACCCATGTTGACAAAGAATTCATTATATTATGGTCACTCGATCCCAAGGGTTCTCTCTCAATTAATCCTTTCTCATTGCACAACACTCAGTCCAATGTAGCCTGATCGCTTGTTGGTTCTTCAACATATTGCTCCAGAAAACCATCCCATGTGATCTCCAGTAATTCCTCCTCTATTGTATTGTGACCAATTTGACTCTCCCACTCTACATGTAGATTAAAGTCGCCCATAATCACAGATGTTCCTTTAACATGTGCATCTCTGATTTCCTGTCTAATGTTTTTCCCAGCATTACTGGTACAATTTGCTGGTCTGTGTACTACTCCCAAGAGGCTTTTCCTCCTTGTTTTTTTCTTAACTTGACCCAAATTCCATGTTAACTATGCTAATATTTTTCCTCAATAGCATATCAATGTCTAATCAACAATGCAACTCCTCCACTTTTTCCTTTCCATCTTTTCTTCCTAAACACTGAATAGCTCTCAATGTTTGTTTCTCATCCTTGCTCACCTTGGAGCCATGTCTCCGTAATATCTATATCATACCCCTTCATATCTATCTGTGCAACAAATTCATCATTTTCATTCAAATGCATCGAGCATTTGGGTACAAAACCTTAAGGTGGGCACTTTTTAACATTTCTTTTCCCTTTCCTATTATTTTTTTTATTCGGCCCTTAGCTGACTCTGGCCCTTGATTTCTCTGCCTACTATTTTCCTTATTTGTCTTATTGTCCTTTCCTCTTGTCCTTAATGGCTCCTGCTCTGAACCCTTGCAAACATTCCCATCCCCTTGCCATATTCGCTTATACCCTTCCCAACCACTCTACCAGTTATCCTCTCCTCCAGGACATCAGTCCCAATCCTGCCCAGGTGTAACCCATGATTGTTGCTCTTTAAAATGCAGAAATGTGGCGTCATCTTTCTCTGAGTTAAAGGCAATCCTAAAAAGAAAAAGTATGTATTTGTTTGATCAAACTGGATCCTTAAGTAACAGAATGTGAGTGAGATCTTAAAGTTTTTAAATCTCGTTCCTCTGATGAAGTGTCATCCTGACTCGAAACATTGGCTCTGTTCTCTCTCCACAGACGCTATCAGATCTACTGAGATTTTCGCACATTCTCCGTTTTTGTTTCAGATTCCAGCATCCGTAGTATTTTGCCTTTATACTCTCTCTCTTTTGCCTTTGCCAAGTGCATTGTACTCAGCTGACTTCCATACAGCTCCTAGCATCAGCAATTCATAATCTTAAGTAGCTAACAGTCAGTTTCAGAAACACAAGGTTAAGTGAACTTTTACCACACTTAAATAAGTGCAATCAATAAAAAATGTACATCTACTGCTTTGATGGTTGAAAAAAGTAAGCTGGCGTATTTCCATTGAGTTCTACTGGACCTTTATTTATTGTATTGATCACAAAATAAGCAAGTTTTCCCTGAAAATTTTAAAGTTTATTATTAGTCACAAGTAAGGCTTACATTAACACTACAATGAATTTACTGTGAAATTCCCTTAAACAATGTTTAGTAGTGTTAGATTACTGGACTGCTGTTTATTCCCTTGTGGCTATTTATTCCCTTGTACCTAGTAATATTTATTGCAAACACATTTAATTCTGTGGTTTACTCTATGCATTGAACAGATATGATCGTTTCCTTGAAAAAAATGGTTGAACAGTGCAACAAACCGCATGCTTGGTATTGTTGAGTGATGTGTAAATTTTGATCGAGCAATAACTCTGACATGAGTTTTGGAGATGATTTATAGTTAAGTGGAAATTTTGAGGAATATAAGAGGGAAATTGTTTTGGTGTTCAGTTAGAATTCTGCAGGCTGTAAAGGTGAATACTGATGGCATAAATGATGTTTGAATAGAGACCCTGTGACTTTATACTGACATCATTATTGTGCATCTTTGGTCCAAAATTTGCTAAATTTTCCACATTACCGTGTATGTAATTGAAACCAAAATTCAGCTGTAATATTTTATTCACATACGTGAAATTAAAGTAGTGTTTTGTTTGCACTGATATTCTGCTCAACACAAAGTGACAAAGATTTTATCACCTTGAGAAAGATGGGATAGATTATTAGATAAGTTTAGCAGTTGGTATTACTATGTATCTTAGTCTTGCTCAATATTGAACCAGACCATTAGAATTTTTTTAATACCTATTTTATCAGCTGAAATTTTTGGCATGAAATATGCCACCCAAGCTTTCTTTGTTTCCAACTGACTAACATATTTGCTATAATTTGTTATGAGACTAGCTGGGGCTTACTTTTTGTGACAATATTGCCTTAGCGTGCATGCTACTTATCACAAATAAAACTTTTTGACTTCTATACAATGTGTTACATACATTTAAGAAAACTTAATGGAGGTAAGATGGTAAGTTCAATTAGTGAAAAACCAACGTTTCTGTCTTTACGATCCAATTGTTTGTGCTTACAAACAAATTATTCAAACACTTAATGATGTTCAGTGATATTGAAGAGGAGCAACTATCTAGAAGTAGTACAATATTGCAAAATGATAATGAGCAGCCATGCCTGTAATTCTTTGCTTCTGTTGAAAGCCATACAAAGAATCACTTGTACAAGGTAGAATTATACAATCTAGAATGTTTTGTTATAAAATGAAATCTTAAAAAAATCTCTAGGAGGGGAATTGGAAGGCAGTAATGCAATTGAGACAGAGCTCGAAATTAATCCTGGCTGTTTGGAAGCTGACAAGCGATTGTGGTTGCCTGATGGACTAATAATTCCATTAAAGCACTAGCATGTGATCTCTGCACTCTCCTTCAATTCAGGTCTGACCATTTTGGAAAATGGGGGATTTAGCCCTAGGATTTATTTTACAATACAAATTCCGTTCAGGGAGCCACTATTCCCCTGCTTCCATGTGACATGTTGCTTATGCATGGATTTTACAAACTGCCTTCTGCATGTTTCTGTTTAAAGCAAAATGTATATGTTATGTAGCGTTAGATCAGTGACTCTTAATGCTGAACAGGAATTTGTCAGCTGCTGTCTCTTTTGTGGTCTGCAGTCTTAACTTCGAGCCTTGTTTAATGGGTTTAGATGATTTGTAAACTGAGTGAATTTAGTGTAATTCACCAGTATCATCTGAGCTCTGAGATTGAACTGCCTTGAAGTCCCACCTAGAAAGCCTTCCAGTAATTCACTATTTATATCTTTTAATTTTTTTAAATCACCACAGGATGCTATGCTATGATCACCATGTGACAGGTAGAAGAGTATTACAACTGTTTGTGACATAAACACTGAAGGATTGTAGCATCACATGACAGGTAGAAGTGTACTAAGTTTTCTTTAAACCTTTGTCTAGCAGGTAATTCACTCTGTGGTTCAGTGAGTCTGACCTTTCTGTAGAAGAATTTATGTTGCTTTCCAAAGTTGTAATTCTTTCAAACAAAATATTGCATGCGAGACCCTGGTAGTATTTGTTTTTGTGTGAACTTTTTGTCCTGCACTTCTATTTCTATGTTAATAGATTACAGGTGGTGTGCTATCATTGGCAAAGTATTTCAAATGCGTGATGTGATTGTTGAGCAATTTTTTCTGACTTCACTACTTTGGGTATAGTTAATTTGCATGCACAACTACTGCATGCCACCAGAAATTTGGAAAAGAGTCAGTTCATCAAATTCTGTTTTGGCATTATTCCCCATTAAAATAGAAATGAATTTCCTCAATTCTGTTGAGGTGATTTAATGTACACTGATCCCATATACAAAACACTTGCAATCTGTTGCTGGCAAAGGCCATTGTATGTCCCACAGCTGAAGGGTAGGATATTCTCAGAGCTTTGTGCTGTTAAAGATACCCTAGAAAAACTTCTAGAACCATTGTGATTCATACACAGATGAGCACATGCACCTGAGCATTTCCGAACTCGAAGTAGAGTATGATTTCTATAATGAAGGCAAAATGTTGCAGATGCTGGAAATCTGAAATTAAAACATGAAGTGTGTTATCTACATCCAGAAAAAGAGTTTGTAATGTACTCAGAATGTCTCTATGGTTAGTTTGTTTGCCAAAGATTGCACACAAGTCTCAGTACCTAAACATAACAAAGTTGTTAGTGCAAATAGGTTTCAAAAGACTACTGACAGAGCATCTTAAGCTTGAATTAATGTAAAAATAACCCATCCTTCTGAATATTTGATTGTAATCAGGAATTTAAATATTTGACATGGAGGAAGAAAAAGCTTCATCTCCTGAGGTTGCAAATGAACTTAGTGGCAAAAAACTTTGTTTATTGAGGGCAGAACTCCTAGATTTCAGCCTCCAATTGATCTATCTTGACTGTGATACATATTTCAAGTTGGTTAATATCTCCAAATGTATATTCTTTTGAAATACAGAGTGTGCCAATTCTGGGATTCATTTAAAGCTCGATTAAGAACCTATTTTACTTCTGTGAATGTTTGGAAGCCTTGAATAATTTGGCAACAGTTGAAAATGCATCCTAAAGTAACTCTGCAATATCTGAAATTGGGCAAGTGCAAGATTCTGATTTAAGCTTGGAGGTTAGCGGCCTCAGAAAATGAGCAGGCAGATGATTAGGAAAATACTGAATGTTTAAAAAGTTATCTGCATAACTCTTTAGATCATTAACTTTATAGTCTGCTTTTGTATTAAATTTAAATGCTGTAACTGTAACCAAAATGATATATTAAACTTAAGGGATTGCTGGAATATTTACCTTGATATTTTCCACAAGCGGAATGATTTTTTTCCCTGAAACATAGAAACAGAAAACAGGAGCAGGAGTAGGCCTTCGAGCCTGCTGCGCTATTCAGTATGATGTGGCGATGCTGGTGTTGGACTGGGGTAATACAATCAAAAGTCTCACAACACCAGGTTAATATCTAACAGATTTATTTGGTAGCACAAGACACGAGCTTTCGGAGGGCTGTTCCTTCATCGTGTAAGTGGGAGTTCTGTTCACAAACAGGGTGGACAAAGACACAAACTCAATTTGCAAAATAATGGCTAGAATGCGAGTCTTTATAAGTAATCAAGTCTTAAAGGATAAGACAATGTGAGTGGAGAGAGGGTTAAGCACAGGTTAAAGAGATGTGTATTGATTCTAGCCAGGCCAAGAGATGTGTATTATCTCCAAACCAGCACAGTTAATGAGATTTTGCAAGGCCACTCAAGTTGTGAGGGTTACAGATAGTGTGACGTGAACCCAAGATGCCGGTTGAGATTGTCCTCATGTGCGGGACTTGGTCTCTACTCAGCGATTCTGCATTGTCGTGTGTCATGAAGGCCACCTTGAAGAACACTTACCCGAAGATCAGAGGCCGAATGCCTGTGACCTCTGAAGTGTTTCCCAACAGGAAGATGCCTGCTGGTCATTGAGTGTGTTCATTCATCCGTTGTTGTAGCATCTGCATGGTCTCCCCAATGTACCATGCCTCGGGATACCCTTTCCTGAGTTGCAAGAGTATGTACCATGTACCCAGTGGATCGAACACAATAAGACAGCCAATGAACCAGAACAGCCGACAGAGATCCGCAGTGCAGCAACCGAAGGGGAAAGAATTGAATTGGACTCCTCCATAAGGCCGCTGCCCTCGACTTGTTGTGTATGCTCAAGCCGTCAGGAGATGCGTCAATGCCAGATTCATCAATAGCGCTCACAAGACAGCCCCGAACATCATCCAAGCACAACACAATGCCATCCACATGCTCAAGATCAATTGTAGCACTATCATCAAACCAGCAGACAAAGGAGGGGCCATCGTCACACTGGACGGAACAGATTACTGTGGACGTACAACTGAACGATAAGGAACACTACAGATGGTTACCAATAGATCTGACCAGAGAACACTCAACAGACTGAGCAAGACCTTTGATCTCGACCTTCAGAGCACTTCCATGCTCTCATCCCATGTATTCCCTGCATTGGAGACACACAAGGCAAACACACTCGGCGTCCCATTATATTGGGCAATAAGACTCTGTGAAAGAACCTCTCCAGCTACGTCAAGGGCATCCTGAAACCCCTTGTACAAAGAATCCCCAGCTTTTGTTGCGAGACTATGGCCTTCCTGTAGAAACTCAGCATACACAGAGCAGTTGAACCAGGAGTGCTCCTTGTCACAACGGATGTCTCGGTGCTCTACACTGCATCTCCTGCGATGATGGCATTGCTGCAACTGCCTCAGTACTCAATGCTGACAACTGCCAATCGCCAGATGCAATTTTACAACTTATCCGCTTCTCCCTGGACCACAATGTCTTCACCTTCAACAACCAGTTTTTCTTCCAGACACACAACAGCCACAGGGACCAAATTCACACCTTAATATGCCAACATCTTCGTGCACATGGTCGAACAAGACCTCTTCACCACACAGGACCTTCAACCGATGCTATAAACTAGATACGTCAATGACATTTTGCTTCTTTGGATTCATGGTTAACAATCACTGAAACAACTATATGATGACATCAACAAGTTCTATCCCACCATCAGACTCACTATGGACTACTCTCCAGAATCGGTTGTATTCTCACCAAGGATGATCACCTCAGCACTCCAGTGTACTGCAAGCCCATGAATAACCTCACGATGTTCTACTTCTCCAGCTTCCACCCTAAACACATTAAAAAAAAGCCATACCCTACAGACAAGCCCTCTGTATACGCAGGATCTGCTTGATGCTGAAAGATGCCCTCATGAGAACTGGACGTGACACTCGACTCTTCAGTCGACAGTTCCAATGTGCCACAGCAAAAAACCACACCGACCTTCTCAGAAGATAAACATGGAACATGGCGACAGAGTATCCTTCGTTGTCCAATACTTCCTCGGAGCAGAGAAGTTACAACAACTTCTCCAGAACCTTCAACATGTTGTTGATGAAGATGAACATCTTGCCAAGGCCATCCCAACACCGTCGCTTCTTGTCTTCAAACAACTGCATAACCTCAAACAGACCATTGTCCACAGCAAACTACCTAGCCATCCGGAGAACAGTGACCACGACGTCACATAACCTCTGCATCGACATGGATGCTATGATCTCATGTGAGAACACCATGCACCAGGTACACGGTCCATACACTTGCAACTTGGCCAACATTGTTTACCTGATACGCTGCAGAAAAGGATGTCCTGAGGCATGGCACATTGGGGAGATTGTGCAGAAGCTATGAAATTCCTAGGGAATGAACACCGCTCAACAATCACCAGGCAAGAATGTTGGGGAACACTTGAGCAATCACTGGCATTCGGCCTCTGATCTCTGGGGTAAGCGTTCTCCAAGGCAGATTTCATGACACGACAGTGCAGAGTCGCTGAGCAGAGACACACAGCCAAGTTCCACGCACATGAGGACAACCTCAACTGGCATTTTGGGTTCATGTCACACTGTCTATAACCCTCACAACTTGACTGAGCTTGCAAAATCTCACTAACTGTTTTGGCTGGAGATAATACACAGCTCTTTAACCTGTGCTAGCACTGATGTCTGTATCTTTAAGACTTGATTACCTGTAAAGATTCGCATTCCAACCATTATTTTGTAATAATGTTGCCTCTGTATGCCCTGTTTGTGAACAGAACTCCCACTTACCTGACGAAGGGGCATCACTCTGAAAGCTAGTGGATTTTGCTACCAAATAAACCTGTTGGACTCTAACCTGGTATTGTGAGATGACTTGCTGTGTTTATCCCAGTCCAACGCCAGCATCTCCACATCATGGCTATCCACCCCAGCGTGTTTGCCTAGCCTTGTCAGAATTTTATCTGTTAGAACGAGATCCATTTCATTCTTCTAAACGCCGCTGAATACAGGTCCAGTTGATGCAATCTGCCTTTGGGTGACAGTCCTGTCATTCCAGGAATGAGTGTGATGGACCTTTGCTGCACTCTGTATGGCGAATATAACTTTAGGTAAGGAGACCAAAACTGCAAATTGTACTCCAGATGTGGTCCCACCAGGAACTCTTTACAGCTGCAGTAAGATGTCCTTGTTCCTGCACTCAAGTTCTCTTGCAATGCAGATGAATATAACATTTGCCTATGTGACTGCTTATCGCACCATACTTGCTCTGTAATTGATGTATGAGGGCACTCTTTGTACATCAAAATTTTCCAATTTGTTACCATTTAAATAATACTCTGCCATTCTATTTTTCCTACCAAAGTGGATATCTTTGTACTTACCCACATTGTACTGCATTTGCCATGTATTTGCCTATTCACTCAACTTGTCTAAGTCGCCTTGTAGCCTTTTCACATTCTCCTGACCAGTCACATTCCCACCAAATGTTGTGTCGTCAGCAAACTTGGAAATATTATATTTGATATATTGTAAATAGCTGGGGTTCAAGCCTTGATCCTTCGATACTCCTTTAGTCACCCTTGCCAAAAAAAAATGTCCAGAGTCAGTTTTGGAATAAAATGGACTCATTTTCTCCTTTCTTGAAGTTTGAAGTTTATTTATTCTGTCATGGATGGCAAAGTGGTTAGCAGTGTTGCCACACAGCTTCAATTTTGGCCTTGGATCACTAAATGTGTGGAGTTTGCACGTTCTCCCCATGTCTATGTGAGTTTCCTCCGGGGTTCTCTGATTTCTTCCCACAGTCCAAAGATGTGGGGGTTAGATTGATTGGCCATGCTAGATTGCCCCATAGTGTCAGGGGGACTAGTAGGGTAAATACATGACATTATAGGAATAGGGCCTGGAGTGGGATAGTTGGTGCAGACTCAATGAGCCAAATGGCCGCCTCCTGCACTCTGAGAATTCTATAAAGTAGGCTTACATTAACTCTGCAATGAAGATACTGTGAAAATCCCTTAGACGCCAAGCTCTGGTGTTCGGGTACATTGAGGGAGAATTTAGCATGGCCAATGCACCTAACCAGCACATCTGTCTCCCCATTGAGGCTCTGTTCTTAAGGTCTAGTTTTTCTCCTGACCTTGCTGGAGTATGGATGAGCAAGAACTTTTCTCCAGCTTGACTTTTGTCACTGAAGGAATCCTATTTAAATCCTGTCACTATTGCTCACCGTAACCCCTAATCTACCTTACCTTACAACTTGTGTATTAAGTAAGTTAGGAAATGGCTAATATTGCACTGGCTCTAATCAGAGTGCTGCATTAACTTGTATTAATGACCAGACACTTTCATGATTTATTGTTTTTTATTATTATCTAATATAGCTGCATTTCCTTAATTATTTTTAAATAACTGTATTAGGGCAACTGTGTTTGGAATGCTTAAGGTATTCTCCACAAACACCTCTTTATCAGGGAATAAACAAACCATTCCCATAGTGAAGTAGTTACAAATCCTGCCGGGCAAAAGAGTGAACAATAAATTTAAAAAAGAAGCTTGGTATGCTGCTCAGTGTCATTAAGAGAAGCACCATGCAAGAACATAAAATTATTCTTCATGTCTGCAATACGGAGTGCAATGCCAGTGCACATTCAGTATGTAAACTTAGCACTAACTTCTGTAATTCTTATCTCATAAAACTGATACCTCACATGAGTGGGGTGGATTATTCCCCCAGAAATAAAATAGTTTTAAAAACTGCTTTATTGCGATTACCAAATGTAAACTGAATTTGTGAGTGGGCCTTTCCTAATGCTTCAATTTATCAACCTTTATTCCTTGTGGCCCTGAACAATCCAGCTTTGTCTCTGTTTTCAGTAATTGGGTACACCGTTTAGATAGCAGTATGGTACAAGAAGCTGATTATTACTAAACTTCAGATAGCCTCCAGCTGAACCAGTGCCCGTAAAGATCCACGCAGTTTTGCCAAGCTCTTTGGTGTTGTGTCCTTGAGTGAGCGATTAAATTAAACTGAGATAATGTATCTAAGAGGTCACTAGCTGCCTGTATACCTACTGTCATATGGTAAGTATATATAAGTTGATACAATGTATTAATGACAGTTTTCTGCCAGGCAAAGGAAAATCAGTTAATTTTACTCAGTTAAGCATCAAAGTTTGAAAATCTCAGTTTTTAAGTTTTTGATTTGGTCAGAAATGACAGTGTTGCTATGAAATCTAAGTTTGTGGTTCAAATGCTCCTCTAGTTGTTGAGTACATAGCTATATGTAAATAATTGCATTTAGATATAATTATTTATTAATGAACAATTATGGAATTTGTGATAGGCTATGATACAAATGCAGGATCTAGACTAAAATGTCGATATAGTACAGAGGGAGTTTTAGTTTTTTTTGCTTTATTTATCAGAACATATTTTTCAAAGACAGTTGCATGTCTTTTGCAAAGCATGAAAACAAAATCCTGTGTCCAGGTGAAATTTCAAAGCACAATGTTATAGCTTGAAGGAATAAAAATTCCCTTGCTTAGATTGGTTCAGGAATGTTTTTGTTTAAACAATGCCATCAAAATCAGATTCCCTTTATTCTTCACATGATATGGGTGTGGATGGCAAGGCCAGAATTTATTATCATTCCTAATTAGCCTTGAGATTGTGGTGGCAAGCCGCATTTTTGAACTGCTGCAGTGCGTGTCATGTAGGCACACATGCAGCACTGTTAGGTAATAAACTCCAGGATTTTGACCCAGTAATGCTGAAGGAATGGTGATTTGCTGTATTTCCAAATCTAGGATAGTGTATAACTTTGAGAGAAGGATGCTATCCCTTTGCACAATCTAACCTTGTTCTTTAGGCAGTAGAAATTGAATTTGGAAGGTTAATTGAGATCTTGTGCTTTTTTTGCCTAGATGAGATAGAAGACAAGGTGTGTAGGGTAGAAAGAAATTTTTTTAGAAACTGCTAAGCTCACCTACTTTTAACATTGGAGAGATCAAAATAATTTTGAAAAGCATTCCAGTGTCTTCTGAAATCTCTCTCCACCCTCTCCCCAGCCATCTGATTTGCACTGTCCCACTTGACTGCTCTCTTCAGTCAAATCTGATGTTAGCGATCTTCAGTGCCATATTTGAGTCAGAGTTAAATTGAGTGTAGATGGGTACAGGCCAAACATGGGCACAGGCCAAACATGGGCAATTGGAATTAACTTAGTGATTTAAAAAAAAAGGGCAGGATGGGCAAGTTGGGCCGAGCTGTAAACCTCTGACTGTGCAAACTAGACCATCTATTACCATCACCAACATTGCCTAATTCTACAAATGCAAAATTCCTTGATTCCGATGTCAAGAGATCGACTTCATTATCTTCGTGTCAGCACAACTTCTCCATTAATTCTCTTTTTGACCTGTACATAAACTCATAATTCATCCTACCAGCAGCATCATTGTTCAGTCTTCCTTCTTACAATGTACTGATTTTTAAATCTTCACCCTAGTTCACAGACTCCTCTGTGGCATTTCTATGGGTACTTTTGCAGTCTTCCTCCAGCTCTGTATGCTTTTCTTTAGTTTTGTAATCAGAGTCCTTTGAATTCTCACTTGGAAGCAAAGCTTAAAATATCTTTCACTAGCATCCTCCTCCTTACTGCCCTGTCACTTCTCTGCTTACCAAACCAAAAGCCTCCTCAACACCTGGCTCTTTAGTTACCTCCTAATTGTTCTGCATCCATTTATGTACAAGAAAGCAATTAGATACCAGAAAAGTAGTTTAGGAAAAAATTTCTGGTTTCAATAAAATAATTTCTGTCATTGGTTTAGCCAATTTGCTTTCTATTGTCTTAGCCCAAGCAGCTCTTATATACCCAATGCTAACTATAGTGGTTGTTAACAATAGTATACCTAAAAGAATTCTACATAATAACTGCAGTCTTTAAGTTCTACCTATGTCTCTAAAGTTAAGAGAAAAGAGATGATAATCAGACCACTTATGGAGTGGGTAACATGGGCAGCAACCAGCCCACTCATTAGATACTATATGCAAAACTTTGATCAATTTTTCAATTGTGTTCTACACAAATTTTCCAATCTTTGGAAGCCATGTTAATTAGTTCTCTTCCAGATCTTTCAATTCCACCAGTATCTGTAATACTGGTTGACATTGTGAGATTAAACATAATATTAGAAATAGTACCAGGAGAAGAACTTGCACACCATCGAACCTCTTCTGCCATTCACAATCATGATTGATCTTGGATATCAACTCTACTTGTCCACCTCCCCCATATCCCTTGATTCCCTGAAAGATAGATCTGTCTTAGTATTAAATGCGTTTAGTGATGGAGCATGTTCAGTCTTGGTTAGAGAATACCAAAGATTCTCAACCCTTTGAGCGAAAATATTTCTCCTCATCTCTGTTTTAAATGATTGGCTCCATATCCTAAAATTGTGTCCCCTTCTAGACTCCCAGCCTGGGGAAACAACTCAGCGGGTAGACCTAATTTACTCAGCCCCCTGTCATTTTAGGGATCAATCAAGTGAACCTTTGTTGTACTGCTTATAGTGCGTGTGTACCTTTCTCTATATGCAGACCAAAATTACACGCAATGTTCCAGGTGTGGTTTCTCCAAAGACCTGTACAATTATAGCAATATTTATTTATTCTTGCATTCCAATCCAATTGCAGTTAAGGTCAGTATCATTTGTTTTGCTAATTGCTTGCTGTACCTATGTACTAACTCTGTTGAAAGTCTCTCTAAATGCTAACATTTACAAATTTTGCCTTTTAAAGAAATATTCTGCCTTTCTATTATGATCGCTCCATCTATCACCTTATTGGCAATGCGTTCAGTTGGTCTGTATTTCTTTGCAGCCTTTTTATGTCCTTGCAGCTAGCAATCCTATCTAGCTTGTATTGATTATCAGAAAATGGGCACAAGCTATTTCTTTTCTTGGAGAATAAGAATCTAAAGGGTGTGGGGAAACAGAGGAATCTGGGAATGCGAATACACAAATTACAAAGTAGCAAATCAGATTAAAAAACAAACTTAAGGTTTGTTCTGGAGGAATAGAATTGTAACATAGAGAAGTTATGCTGAACTTGTATCGGACCTTAGTGAGACCCTATCTAGAATAGTGTTGTCAAGTTATAGGAAGGATATAGAAGTATTAGGATGAATACAAATAAATTCTACACAGTGCCATAATTGAGTTAATATCTATTGGGAAAGATTAAACAGGCTGGACTTAATAATTGAAACGAGAAAGCTAAGGGGTGATCTTATCAAGGTCATTACACTTTTGGAAGGTCTTGTTAGAGGGGTTATAAAGAGTGCTTTTACTTGTGGGGTAGAACAAAACTACAGGCCATAAATATGAGTCAGTGAAATCAAATAAAATTCTAAAAATGTTTCTTTAACCAGACAGTGTTGAGAATTTGGAGCACTTGAGTTGAATAGTATAGGTACATTTAAGAGTAAACTAGATAAACATATGATAGAGAAAAAAATAGAAAGTTTGTAAATAGTTAGATAAAGAAGTATGGGAGGAAACTCGATCATAAATGCGAGTGTGGACTGGTAGGGCTGAATGGCTTGTTTCCTTTACATTCTATGTTAGCTCAATCTTTGTGGCATTTTTAAAGCTTATTCCTGATTTTATAGAAAATATTTCACTTCTTCTAGTCCAACAGTAATAAAATGTGAGGTGTCAAAACATTGCATGTCAGCAATCTAATAGATCCCAGTATCTGTAGTGTTAATCACATATTTCAGATACTTCACCTTAGCTAACCTTTTCCACAAAATTCGATTTTGGCCTCCATATTCTAAAAATTGAGAACTCAAGTTGAATATAAATATAATGAAGCTTAGTTATTCAAACTTTCCTGTTGATGGCCTCCTCATTCAGAAAGTTCTGCCCACCAAAGGATCTTGCAGCTGTTTTGGAGGAAAATTGTACCAAAAATCTCTTGTCTTCATACCCAGATTTTCATCTGATTTTTGCTCGCATTATGTTGTATAATTGTGGCTATAACTATAGTCTGCTTTCAATAGCAATGTGACTCAATAATGTAGAACACTATTTTAAGTATTGTGTAGAACTGTACTTTTATTGTGAATCCTGAAGTGTCGTTATCCTTTAATTACAGGACTCCGTCTGTCTTCTGGATGATTTTGCTCCTTTTGATAAATGCAATGGGTGTACTTGTGACATAGATTTCGAATTGAAGTGATGCATATATAGTTTGGATTTGGCAAAATAATCTGCGTTCACCACATGTACGTGGTAGTTCTAATACGAATGGTAAAGCTCTTGATGAAGCTAAAATGTTAGCATGCAAAATTCTGCCAGCAGGTTTAGCATGGTGAGGGGAGGAGAGGGAAGAAAGAAACAGCTAATTTGATGAGCTCTTATGAGCTGGGCACTATCCGTTATTCTTGGATAAAGGAGAATTGGTGAATACTTAGACTTCCAGAGAGCTTTTTTTCTGAGTGCTGCACAAAAGCAGTGTGAAAAATAAAAGCTCATGGTGTAGGGGGTAACATGTTGGTAAGGATAGAAGATTAATCAGTTGACAGAAATGGGGCATAAATGGATAATTTTCAGCTTGGCAAGATACAACAAGTGGTGTGCCACAGAGATCAGTGCTGGGGCCTCAATTTTATATAAATGACTTGGATGAAGGGACCATAGTATAGTTGCTACATTTGCTGATAGCATAATAGAAAGTAAACTGTGAAGAGGTTTTAAGGAGCTTGTAAAGGGTATAAGTTAAGTGATTGGGCAGAGATCTGGCAAATGGAATATAATGTGGGAAAGTGTAAAATTGTCCATTTTGGCACTAAGAATGAAAAATAAGCATATTATCTGAACGTTGAGGGATTACAGAACTCTGAGATGCAACAGGTGGATGTTTTTTGCATGAAGATTTGTATGCAGGTAAAGCAAGCAATTTCAGAAGCAAATGAACGTTATCACAGGAAATTGGATACAAAGTATTCAATTACAAAGTTACAAGTATAAAGTTCAACACTGTTTTGTGATTCAGATACTGAAGCAATCCGTGCCCAAATGTAGCAAGACCTGTACAATATTCATGCTTGGGTTGGCAAGTGGCAAATAACATTGGCCCACAGAAGTGCGAGGCAATGACCATCTTCAAGAAGAGAGAATCTTACCATCGCCCATGACATTCAATGGCACTGCCTTTGCTGAATCCCCACAATCAACATCTGAGGAGTTAGCTACTCTGTGGGGATTATTATTTCATGGTTTAGCCACACAAATGCTATCGCTGCAAGAGCAGATTAGAGGCTAGGAATCCTGTGATGAGTAACTTACCTCCTGTCTCCCCGAACTTTATAAACCATTATATGGCATGAGGCAGGAGTGGGATGGAATATTTTCTACTTAGCTGATTGAGTGCATTTCAAGAAGCTCAACACCATCCATTACTTAGCAGCACACTTGAAAGCTGCCCCTTCACATACATTCACTTGCCTCCATCACTGATGAACAGTAGCAGTAATGTGTACCATCCAGAAGATGCATTGCTAAAACTCACCAAGGCTTTCTTAGGCAGTACCTTCCAAACCCACAACTGTTGCAAGGATAAGGGCAGCAGTTGTCTGGGAACATTACCACCTGGTAGTTCCTCTCCAGGTCACTCCCATCCTGACTCGAAAATATATTTTCATTCTTCATTGTCACTCAAAATCCTGGAATTCACTCCTTCCACCCCATGGATGGTAGCGGTTTACGAAGGCAGCTCATCTGATTGAAGGCAGCTAGGGATGGGCAAAAAATGCTGGCTTAGCCAATAATGTCCATATTCCCATAAGTGAATAAAAACAGGTTATTCTTCAATTATGTAGACCACACATCTGTATACAGTATTTGTCTCTTTATTTAAGGAACGATATAAATTAGAAGCAGTTCCGAGAAGATTTACAAGACTGATAATTTACAATGGGCACATTAGATAATGAAAAAAGCTTAGACAGACCAGGTTTGTATCCACAGCATTTAAAAGAGTCAGATGCAACTTGCTTGGAACATGCAAGACCCTGGATATGGAAAGAATGTTTCCTCTTGAATCTCTAGCACTAGGCGTCGCTATGTAAAAAATAAGGGATTGCATATTTAAGAGGGTTAAGCACCTTTGGAACTTCCTTCTCCAAAGGGCAGTGAAAGCAGAATTTTTGAATATTTTTAAGACAGAGGCAAATCAAATTCTTGATAAGCACGTGTGTGAGATGTATTGGAGGTAGTAGGAATCAGATCAACCATGATCTTATTGAATAATGAAGCATGTTTCAAAGTTGCTTCTTAAACCCAGATATTCAGCAGCTCACCTATTAAATGCATCAGTGTATGTATTTTGATTTTGAGAAGTGAACCTTCGTAGGATTGCCATCCCATAATTCTGTTGCTACCTGTCTCAATATAAACATCATTCTGTAATGCCTGTTCCCGTCCCTCCCACCCCAATCCCTGCAGTTAACTCTGGGTTACAGCAACCGTTCATATTGCACTCCTTTTCCTCAATACATTTTGCCCCTCAGCATTATTATGTCAGCTTGAGCCAGGGCAGGTGGTTGATGTTGTAGTAGGGGGGCAGGTGGTTGATGTTGTAGTAGGGGAACATGTGGCTAACAGTGACCACAATTTTGTCTACTTTAGGGTATAGATGGAAAAGGATGCTTGTTGCCCTAGGGCAGGATGCTGAATTGGGGAAAGGCGAACTATGGTTGGATTAGGCAGGAACTTATGGAAACTGATTGGGAACGGTTGTTCGAGGGTAAGTCACGCTAGGCATGTGGAACTCTTTCAAGGGAATACTGAAAACGTTGCAAGATAGATATGTGCCGGCTAAGAGGAAAGATGGGAAAGGTAGGATTAGAGAGCCGTGGATTACTGGGGATATTGAGGACTTGGTTAGGAAGAAAAGAGAGAGGTATGATAGGTCAAAGCAGCTGGGAACAGAGACAGCATTGGAGGAATATAGAGAGAGTAGGAGGGAGCTCAAACAGGGAGTTAGAAGGGCAAAAAGGGGGCATGAAATGTTTTTGGTGGATAGGATTAAGGAAAATCCAAAGGCTTTTTACTCCTATGTTAGGAATAAAAGGGTGGTTAGAGGAAAAATCTTAGGGACAGAGGAGGGGAACTGTGCTTAAGAGTCCGAGGGAATGGCGGAGATCCTAGAATGAATACTTTGCGTCGGTATTCACAAAGGAGAGGGGTTTGTTGACAGCTCCTGTGGAGGGAGCTGTGGACCAGTTGAGGGAAATATCCATAGCGAGGGAGGAAGTGTTAGAGCTTCTAGGTAGCATTAAAACTGATAAATCTCCAGGGCCTGATGGCATTTATCCGAGGCTGCTTAGGGAGGTGCGAGGTGAAATTGCTGGGCCTCTGATGCAAATCTTTGTCTCTTCTTTGGACACAAGTGAGGTCCCAGAGGACTGGAGAATAACTAATGTTGTACCGTTGTTTAAAAAGGGTAGTAGGGATAACCCTGGGAATTATAGGCTGGTGAGTTTGACGTCAGTGGTAGGGAAGCTGTTGGAGGGGATTCTTAGAGATAGGATGTATAGGCACTTAGAGCGTTGTGATCTGATTAGGGATACGCAGCATGGATTTGTTAAGGGGAGGTCGTGCCTTACAAATCTGGTAGAATATTTTGAGGAGTTGATGAAAACGGTGGACGAAGGGTGAGCCATTGATGTCGTCTGTATGGATTTTAGTAAGGCGTTTGACAAAGTCCCTCATTGGAGGTTAGTTGAGAAGGTCAAGGCTCATGGGATACAAGGACAGGTAGCTAGATGGATAAATAACTGGCTTAATATAGGAAACAGAGAGTAATAGTGGAAGGGTGTTTTTCTAGCTGGAGGTCGGTCACTAGTGGTGTGCCGCAGGGCTCGGTACTGGGACGTCTTCTATTTGTAATATATATAAATGACTTGGAAGAGGGAGTAAGTGGAGTGATCAGCAAGTTTGCAGACGATACAAAGATGGCTGGACTTGCGGATAGTGAGGAGCATTGTCAGGCGATACAGCAGGACATAGATAGGCTGGTAGCTTGGGCAGACAGATGGCAGATGAAATTCAATCCTGATAAATGTGAGGTGATGCATTTCGGGAGAAAGAATGTAGGGGGGAGGTATATGATAAAGGGTAGACCTATTAAGAGTATAGTAACGCAGAGGGACCTGGGGTGCAGGTGAACAAGTCTCTGAAGGTGGCAGAGCAAGTGGAGAAGGTTGTGAAGAAAGCATATAGTATGTTAGCCTTTATAGGAAGTGGTATAGAGTACAAGAGCTGGCCTTTAATGTTGCAGTTTTATAAAATGTTGGTTAGACCTCATTTGGAATACTGCGTCCAGTTCTGGTCGCCTTACTACCAGAAGGACGTGGAGAGTCTGGAGAGAGTGCAGAGGAGGTTTACCAGGATGCTGCCTGGTATGGAAGGTCTGAGTTACAAGGAGAAGTTAGGCAAATTGGGACTGTTTTCCTTAGAAAGACGTAGACTTAGAGGAGATCTAATAGAGGTGTACAAGATTATGAGGGGTATAGATAGAGTAAACAGGATTAAGCTTTTTCCTAGGATGGACTCAAATAGCACAAGGGTCACGGGCTTAGGGTGAGGGGGGTAAGGTATAATTTGGATGCTCGAGGGAGTTTTTTCACACAGAGGGTGGTGGGGGTATGGAAAGCGCTGCCAAGTAAAGTGGTGGAGGCAGGTACTCTGGAGTTATTTAAGAAATACTTAGATGGCACATGAACAGAATGGGAATGGAGGGGTATAGAAAATTGATTTAAAATAGGGATCATGTGCCTTGGGAGTCCCTGGGAAGTGTGTAAATAGATGATAATATTGATGTACTTGTTTTTATCCGACAGGTGCTTTGGTCCACCTTGTCTAACAAGGGGCATACACGCGATGGGTCGTGAGAGGGCTGCTCTTGGATTTTTTTCAAGAGTATCCTACTGCTTCACGTCGTTAGTGTACACTTGACCTGGACCATTTGATGGGCAACATGACAGCTCAGTGACTATCGCTATGCTGTGCAGATACATGGATTTGGGCCTGTGTCTGTGGAGGGAAGTGTGTAAATAGATAATGATATTGATGTACTTGTTTTTATCCTACAGATGCTTTGGTCCACCTTGTTGTCTAACAAGGGGCATACACGAGATGGGTCGTGAGAGCGCTGCTCTTGGATTTTTTTTTCGACAGTATCCTAGTGCTTCATGTCGTTGGTGTATGCTTGTCCTGCACCATTTCATGGGCAACACGACAGCTCAGTGACTATCGCTGTGCTGTGCAGATACATGGACTTGTGCCTGTGTCTGTGGGAGTTTGTGTATCCTCCCCGTGCCTGGTTTTCTCCGGGTGCTCCGGTTTCCTCCCACATCCCAAAGATGTGCTCTTAGGCTAATTGGCAAAACAAATTCTCCTTAAATGGTCTCAAATTTGGTTTTTAATCCATAGGTCTATAAATATAGACAGGGATCACGGGTAGAGGTGGGATCATCGGGGTGGCGGCGCAGGCTCGTTGGGCCGAAAGGCTTGTGTTCTGTGCTGTTTTGTTCTTTGTTCTTTATATCTATGCCAATCCCTTTCAGCTTTACTTTTCTTTCACCTTGTACCCTACAACTGTCCAAAATTAAATAGTAGATGAGCTAGAATTTTTTTCATCTTAAGTGTTGGTGAGATGATACTCCTTCCTAGTTGCTCATAGACTGATTCAAACCTCCTTCAACCAAAAATGAGTTCCAAAATCCACTTCCATTTGATCATTAAACCTGCCTGTTTTCCCATTGATCTTTAATTGGTGTCCATCACCACTTCAGCCACAGCAGTACTGCAATCTTACTGGCTTCCTAAACTCCATTCTGTTTTGTAAGTTTTGTAAACTTTCATTTTACAAAAATGAAGTTTTGTAAAAACTCCAAATTGTCTAGAGCCCTGCAACTTATCTAGATGTCAGTTAGGTATTGTTCTATCTACTATGTTGAATGAAACTTCAAGCATCCTGCCCTGCAAATGAGAGGTTATCCAGTTTGGTAGAAATAATAGTAGGAGGGATTGTTATTTAAAGCTGCAGCATGTTACAGTGCAGAGGGACCTGGGGGTCCTTGTGCACGAATCGCAAAACCCAGTCTGTAGGTGCAGCAGACGATCAGGAAGGCAAATGGAATGTTGGCCTTTATAGTGAGGAGGATAGAATATAAAAGGGGGGGGGGGCCTTGCAGCAACTGTACAAGGCACAGCTGAGGCCGCAACTGGAGTACTGTGTGTAGTTTTGGATCCTGTGTTTGCGAAAGGATATATTAGCCTTGGAGGGAGTACAGAGAAGATTCACCAAGCTGATACCAGAGGTGAGGGGGTTAGCTTATGAAGAGAGATTGAATAGACTGGGTCTGTATTCGTTAGAGTTTAGGAGGCTGAGGGGGGGATCTTATAGAGACGTATAATATAATGAAGGGGCTAGTTAGGGTAGAGATAGAGAGATTCTTCCTACTTAGAAAGGATAGCAGGACTAGAGGGCACAGCCTCAAAATAAGAGGGGGAACGGGTAATTTAAAATGGAGTTGATGAGAAACTTCTTCACTCAAAGGGTGGTGAATCTCTGAAATTCTCTGTCAATTTAAGTGGTGGAGGCTACCTCGTTGCATATATTTAAGTCACAGGTAGATTTCTGATAGAAAATGGAATTAAGAGTTATAGAGAGAAAGTGGGAAAGTGGAACTGATTCACTTCAGATCAGCCATGATCTTATTGAATGGCGGGGCAGGCTCGAGGGGCTAAATGGCCTACTCCTGCTCCTATTTCTTATGTTCTTGTATTCTAGAGTTCTTATCTTAAATCTCTTTGCCTTAATGCATCTCTGTTTTCAAAAGCATTGCCTAAATCAAAACCCATCTCATTTATCTCCCCTAATCACCATTCTTAATTCTCTCAATCCCTGCATGGTGTCTTGATATCTTGATCCTATCTTCTACTTTGTTTTGCTAGGTTACGAGTGCTATGTAACTGTTGCAAGACCAGATTGATTACTGTAATAAAGTAGCAGCTAACGTATTAAATTTGAATGTGTCGGGATTTTCATTACAGGTCTGCGCTATGTTTTAAAATGTTCCTCTCTTACAAAAAGTTTCCATATCCAAGATGATCATTACTTCTGAACCCACATTATTCATGAAACTGTCACTCTGAAATGTAAATTGATGTATTTCTGCAAAAGGTTAGGAAGATCTGAAGATTGAATCTTACAGAAGATCAAGTATTTCTGTGTAAATTTTTAAAAAAAATATATTGTATGCCATCCATACATACATGGGATCTTAATGCATTTTTTTAAAGTTTATGTGTACAGGTCTGTGCATCATTGGATGTAATTGATGAGATATTTCAGCATTTCCCCCCCCCCCCCCCACCACCACCAACCACAGGATGTGGGGCTGTTTCTTTTTGAATCTCATAATGCAAAGTTTCAATTATCAACTGTTCTGCATAAGGGAGATACAAAGACAAGTGCCTGATGCTCCCTGAGAAGGGGAGAATTGCTCATCCTAGGATGTTCTAATGCATCTCTTAGCAGTTAGCTTAACATGAAATTTGCAATGGTCAAGGACCTACTTTCCTGCTTTTCTTCTCAGTTGCCAAATGCCTGATGAAAAGTGGCTGAATTAAGTTTCCAAAATGGGTGTGGAATGTGGGAATGAGAGAACCTTAAAGGTCAAAATATCCATGAAACAAGAGATATGATCAAAATTATGTTTCTAGTTCTTGTATAAATCTCCTTTGTTTAATGTACTAATATTTATGTGTGTGTATATTTTCAGGTAAGACAGGCAACGAATCAGATTGTTATGAACTGTGCTGATATCGACATCATAACAGCTTCGTATGTTCCCGAAGGCGCTGAAGGTAAGAGTGATATTTGATTTTAGCTTTATTTTCAATCCCCCAAAAATGTAACACAGCTATCTGGCATGAGCATTATGTTTTTTCCAAACATTTGGTTGTCTATGCATTTTATGTAAAGTTGATGTACATTTTTCTAGTTTAATGAAGCTTTACTATTTAGAATTTTACATTTCTCATTTGAAACATTCATTCCCTTCACTGCTGGCACACAGTGATAGCATTTGTACCATATGCGAGATGCACTGCAGCAACTCACCAAAGCTCCTTTGACAGCATCTTTGAAATCCACAGCCTCAATCACTTGGATGAACAAGAGAAGCAGATAATGGGAATACCAATTCCTGTAGGTTCCCAGCAAGTCACATACCATCACAAATTGGGAGTGTATCACTGTTGCTTCACTATTGTTGCATCAAAATTTTGGAATTCCCTTCCCAACAGCATCTGAGTGTAACTGCACCATATGGACTGTGGTGGTTCAAGAAGGCAGCTCACCACAACCTTCTCAAGGGCTATTAAAGATGGGCAATCAATGCTGGCCTTGCCAGCAATGCTGTCATCCCAAGAGCAAACAAATATATTGCTCCACAAATATTGTTTAGTATATTGATAAATGTGGCAAGTAACTTATTTTTGAGCAGTTATTTTCAAAATTGGATCTAGCTACAGTAGGGTGTCATTGTTTGGCTAGGGTAAGCCCGTTGTAAATCTGACTTTGCAACTATTCTTATCTTACCAGTATTAGTAGTTCTGCTTTTGCATGTGCCTGTGCTCTTCACAGAAGCATTATAAAACAAGATATGACGTTGAGCCACATACAGTGATATTGGGTAAACTGGAACCCTTGGGATCAGGCATGATTGTGTGTGATGCTGGAAAAATCAGGCGGGAGGCCTGTTCTTTGTAGCAGAAACACTTGTGTTTGTAACCTAGCCGGGCAGAGATGGCGAGACGTTGAAACTTTGGGATGAAAGGGAGGTTGAAGATATTGCAGTAGTTATGCAGCGTTAAGTTAATTAAGGGTTTATCTGTGAAGCAACAGGTGATGATGGCACATTTCAAGGAGAGAGAACACCTGAAAGAGAGAACTGCGAACAATATCACCTAATGTGAGGACCAGGAGAGGACATTTTCTGGTCAGTAGTTATTGGAATAGGATTGAGAAGATAGGAGATGAACCTCAGAGACATAACGAACTTGGAATCAACATATTGGGAGATAGGAGAGATACTGGAGAAAGATGCAAGTTCAATGCTAGGCTAGGGAGGAATTTGAGAAGAAGTTTAGCTCAGTGGGCTGATGGAAGGGAGAGGACCTACCAGAGGCAACTAAACAGGTAAGTTTGATCTTTGTGACCAGACAGTTCATATGCTTCTTGTTAGAGGTGAGAGTGGAGGAACTGAGTTTAAGAAAATGGTTTTCAGTGAGTAAAAGAAGCTGGTGATTATCATTGCAGATGATCCTGGAATATTGAGCAGAATAAGCCAATGAGACCAAGATCCAAAGATGCTTTGCGGTGTCAGATCTGGCAGTGGATGGTTGAATCAGTTGTTTGCCATATCCTTTCAAATCTGTGTCCCTTGGACTTAAGGAAATAGAGATGATGGTCACACTAAAGGGAATGACAAGAGTTCGAGAGACTGATCGTTTTATTGGGCAATAGAGCCTCAAACATTGAGGAGAAGGCATGGTTGAATGATCATTCGCTGCAGAAATGATATGGCTGGCAGAGGGCCAGTGGCTATCAGTTGGGATTTTGAAAGTATAGCACTGTGAATTTCGGCTTGTCTTTTGGGAGAAGGTGGAAAGGTGCATGCTGCAGATTAGTAATCTCTAACCCTTTTAATCACAAGATCGCTTTCAGCATCAAAATACAGCATGAGATCTACTCTTAAAAATTCAAATTTACTAAAACCCCAAGATGTATAACATTCACCTATTCTTAATGTGGTACCTGTGCTTTTGTGCTGTGAGTGCTGTGAAGTCTGGTTCATGGTTTGAGATGTCCAGTCTTGTGTAGCCAATCAGATGGCATCTGTGGGACCAATGCAATATTTGGACATGATTTTTGTCCGGGAAGGGGCCATCTCAGAGATATGTGGAAGCAAAGTCAGCCTTCACCTTGAATGCACATGATGCCACAAGAGGATACTTCTCCCTGTTTACAAGCTCCCAATAGTCTTTGTTCTTTAACCTAGCTTTCAGCTCTATGTCATTTTGCATAGTAAGAAGTCTCAACATTAGGTTAAAGTCCAATGGGTCTATTTGAGTTTTCGGAGTACTGCCCCTCCATCAGGTGAGTTCAGCGCTGGCATCTGTGCATGGTGCATGGTGATTATTTCCATATCACGTCCATTGCTTTGTTTGAACACCTGCTGAAATTGAGACTCCAGGATCGGCCTGTTAATCGTAATAAACTATTTGGAGACGACTTCAGTAGGTGATAGAGTTGGGCATGGAAGGGGATTTGAATAGTTAGTGACACAAGAAAGTAGTTGTAGTCATATTTATAATTGATATGATGCAGTTACCAAGATCACATGGGATCACGAGGTCAAGAGGGTGGTAGTGAATATGTATTGGTGAGTTTACATGGAGGGAAGGATTTAGGGAGGATAAAAGAGAAGTGAAATCAGGTAAAAGAGACCATAATGAGTTGAGACGGAAGTTGAGAATGCCAAGTGTGAGAAGTTATTTGATGCAAAAACTGAGGAAAGCACCCTTAATAATGGATAGGAAGAGCATTGTTCACAGGTGAACATACATTCTGAAGGGAGATGCAGAAAGGGATGGTGAGAAGAAAGATAATTCCTTTATCCTACTTTTTTATCATTCTAATCATTTTATCGTTTTAAGTGTCTTTGACTAACAAGTGTGTAACTGAAATGTGCACAATAAGTAAATCTCAGGTGGTGCTTATAGTTTAATTATCCAAATATCAATCAAATCTCTCAAATGCACCCAAATGAAAAGTTCACTCAATTTAAGGTTTCGCTTCCTGCAAAACCTAGCTGAATTCTCAGTTAAATCTGGGTTAGAACTTCTGAGATGAATAGTAATTTTTGTTTTGATCATGTATTGGAGATGGAATGCAACACTTTGTAAACTTTGCAGATTTCCTTGGTGAATACCACATCCCAAAACTTGGCCTGAAATCACGTTTATTGACAAATTTAAAGAACAGAGATTTGGCTGATTTACAACAGTCATATTGTGTCAATATCCACAATAAATATCTGGAGTTTCTTGTTGTTGGCAACAAAGTCCTTGGTTTTGGACCTTGGTCCTTATTTCTAATCTGTTGTCTTTGAAAAAAGTTAAAATCATTGGGGAAGAGATCCATTTTACACTAACTAGCTCTGAGCTGTTCCTGGTAGATAGTGGTTCAAATAATGTGTATTCTGTGCCCGAATTGGCCTGATCAGTCATCTTCAGACATATCGCATCCAGCCTCAAAATGACCAATGGTGTTGATGTCCTCATTGACGACGATGAATGAACAACACAACGCACAACATTCATCTGGACAGTTTGATTTCAGCAGCAGGAGCCAATTTCAAGTGGTCAAAATATTGGCATAAATATAATAGGCATGTGTGTATGTATACATAATTATAGGTATAAACTCTCCCCGTACCTGAAAAATATATAATAGCCACCCATATGATATAAATATGATATATTAAGTCAGAACGAACTATAGGTTAGGTGCATTAGGCATCATAAATGCATTGGGCTCTGGGGAGAGGGGAAGGCTTGGGTCAGATGCTCTTTCAGAGAGTCAGTGTGGATTTGATGGCCTCTTTCTGCAGCGTAGGGATTCTGTGTCTAAAAGTAGACATTGATTTCAAAATGGAATTGTAAGAAAAAACAATACTTGTTGATAACAGCAATGCCTGTTAACCTTGTTGTTAGTCCTGAATTTTGTTTGTACCTGCCCATGCATTTCATTGCTCAGTATATAACATCTACCAGAAAATGTTGGTTTTGTATTTTTCTAATATCAGCTTTAGAAAACTGGAACAGAGAAATATGCAGAGTCTTTATCCAGTGTTGTGAGCGACCAAACAAATTATAACCTTTTTTTCATCTCTGGTAAATTCTTCTCTCCAGTTTAAATATGCCCGATTTGCCCATCAACTGCTAAGGGAGTAAGTGAATTATCTGCTACCCATTCTTTCTGTTGCTGGGTATGAGAAAATGTGTCTCCTTCTCCCGTGCAGGAAGTTGATTAAGCTTCTGCTTGGCATCTAACCATTTGGTGTGAGTTGGATTTCAGTTCAGCTCTTGATCTGTCCTTGTCCTTCATTTTTTGATTGATTGATGATGGTGCCATTCTGGCAAAATGTTGTGCATCTTATTTCAAACTGCCAGAACATGATTGAAAGATGGTGATTAGTGCTGTCAATAAGGAAAGAGCTTGCTACCCAGTCAATTGTTACTATATTGAAACTTGCTATCTTGGGATATTAGTGGGTCATTTAAACCCCCTTGGAAATGGAACTTGCTGGAGACATGATGCAGAAACCCCTGCCCCTCCATGCTTTTCCAGCAATATTTACCCCTGGATGAGTGTCTGTATTATTTTGAAAATCAAATTTATTTACTATTCTTTTATCTACACTTTGATCCATGCTAAGCTACTATTTCACGGAATGGATGGGTTAAATAGGCAAATTTTTTAGGTGACTATTAAACGATATGAAAGCATCATAGCGACCTGTTTTATCTTTTTTTTAATTTGTTACATTTTATCTGGAAGGATTGACAGCACAAACTCATGAGGATTTAAGCTGCTCAGCAGATAATGCATGACAGTTGAGATAGAATTCTATTGGATAATGCAGTCTCACTTCCTGAGCATTTGGTGCCAGACTAACAGGAATGGAGCAGAAAGCCAAAGCCAAAGAATACTGCATCATTGCCAACAGTCGCCACTTGCTCTCCACCGAAAATGGCAAGTTCTTTCCTGGGCCTTTCTCATAGTGCGACTGGCGGATCAGCGAGGTGCTGAAGTTTTGGATCATGTGTGCCTACAACATTCTCCCTGAGCTTCCCTACTATTTACACATTTGTACTTACAAGCACAGATTAGTGGATAATGTCAGTTGCCTTTGATATCTCTTCCCCCTTCTCTGTAAAACACAAATGTCTAGAGGACAATTATACCCCATGTGTCTAGACTGACACCAGCTAATCCAGCACATGGACGTTGGAATCCTTGCTTGTTTCCTGAAAAAGAAAAGATGGATCATGTATCCTGGAAAAGTCTGGGTCTTTTTCGCGTTCTTTGCCGTCTCCAGAAATGAATCTGGTACCTTCGCTCTGCATAACAACGTAGTGGCATAAAGTAAGTTCCTCATTGCACCATTGTCTTTTTCTACAAAATGCCAATCCACTATAAAATAGTGACATACCTCTTCTGTTCATTTCATATAACCTAAATATTAATTTAAAAATCAATTAAATAATCCAGAGTTACCGATGAAAGAGAAAAGGGATTGATCCATTATTGAATGGATTGATGTATTTACATTTTTATTTGTTTGTTTGTTGAATAATTTATCCTGTGTGCTGTTGCTGCCTTTATTGTCCATCAAATTCTGGATTGCAGAGATTTCCACCAATAACTGAAGCATTTGACTGCAGTTAACGCTGGACTTGTTCACATGGTTATTGCTTTTTGACAACAATATTGGAATTTACTTTTTTTCTTATAAGAGTTAAAATGATTCACTACAAAGGAATAGTAGCAACTCTGATTATTGTTGAATCTAAACTTTACTGGATAGTGGGGATCATAGGTGTCACATGATGTAAGTTCGGGAGAGGCTGCTTTTTCGCGAGCTCTGATGCTACTCGTCTTTTAATCCAATGCACAATCCAGGAGTATCTATCTGATCCTGATTTGTATAATCTGTGCTAAGATCCTGACCGTATTTTGGCAAAGGGGAATTGAGTTAAATCAAGATAATTCTTGTTTGAGTAAGGCATTCGGAGATGGCCAGGGTAGGACCAAGTTTGCAGTGGCAGTTTTGCTGGCGAGCAGGTCTACACTTCGCTGTGATGTTGATGTCAAGATAATGGCTGCCAGAAAAGGTGAAACTGTGGATGACGATTTTGTCTCCTGGCACAGATTTTTAGTGCTCATTTTGAGGAACTGCACTATATCCTTAAAGGAATGGATGAAATGGAGAAGAGGGTCCTGTCAATGGAAAGAGCAATGTCCTCAATGCAGGCTCATTATTAGTTCTTGGAAATCCAACTGCATGGTTTGTCGTGCATTCTGGCTGACTTAGGAGCTGGGATTGAAGAAGGAACGTTCTTGGGCCTTGTCTTCTGAGGGGCACCGGGGATAAATTCCCGACTGAATTTGAAAATTGGTTGCCATGCTTTCACAATCTTGATTTGAGGGCTGGATGTCTGAAATTTGATGAAACACGTTGCATCTGATCTTTTGAGGCTTCGGGTCGGTTGAAGGCTCTGACGTAGTCTTGTCCCTGGTGTTTGTTGAAAAAGGTTAGTGACAGGTAAGTGTGTCAGGTCTTGCCATACAATAGACTTGGGTGTTTCTTTGAGGCTTTGGGACAATGTCATGGTGGTGTATAGGCTTCGATGAAACTCTGGATGGATCTTGGATATTGCTCAACGTTCCTGTCATGATATAAGCCTTTTCAAGCTCTGTGGATGGTATATTATCCTGCAATTCATCATTTAAGCCTGAATTTTGTTCCTTCAGATTTTAATCCTGATTTTGTGATATTGGGCAGGATTTTACAGCCTCACTTGAGTGAGACCGGAAATTCCCACCCAAGGTCAACGGACATTTCTGTTGTCTGCCCTTAGTCCACTCAGATTCTGTGGTGGGTGGAGCAGTAGAATTCCAGTCTTTTATCCGGATATGGGTGTATGATTATATGAGCTTGGAGACATTTATTGCCGGATACCCATTATATTATCAGGATTGAAAATCAAGATTGTTTATTCCTTTTTCTTTTTGATAGTGTTTGTCCACTAGTGTGCTCCAACAGTGGAATAAGGGAGGCCAAGGTTTAATTGTTTTGTGGGTGCCCTTCTTTCCATTAAGGAGTATGCTGAGTTGGCTGTTTGACATGAGCGTCGTGAGATATTTATCTAGTTTGTCTTTTTTTTAATGTGCTGTAATCTTTACATTTACACTGAGGGAATACATTTTTAGTACCCTTCACTTTTTTTTAAAGATGAACTGAGTGGTGCCATATCAGGGTGGTAGGTAAGTGGTTTGGTATGCAGATATTGACATGGCCAAATAAATCCTCATTGCAGATGAGGAAACTCCCCGTTAAAACAATTGTGGTTGTGTTTTTCTTTTATATTTTAGGTATAATGGGACTATGGAATCCTTGCTTGTTTCCTGAAAAGGAAAAGATGGATCATGTATCCTGGAAAAGTCTGGGTCTTTTTCTCGTTCATTGCCGCCTCCAATGATGTTATGGAATCATAGAATCATAGAAGTGCAGAAGGAGGCCATTGAATTTGCGCCAGCCACAATCCCACCAAGGCCTTATCCCCAGAACCCCATGCATTTACTGTAGCTAGTCCCACTGACGTGAAAGGGCAATTTGGCGTGGCCAGTCCACCTAACTGGCATATCTTTGGACTGTGGGTGGAAACTGGAGCACCTGGAGGAAACCCACACAGACACAGTGAGCACATGCAAACTCCACACAGACAGTGACCCAAGTAGGGAATTGAACCCTGGCACCTGTCTTGTGAGACAGCAGTACTAAGCATGCTGTCCATGGAGTGAGGGAATTGTGTTTGGCTACACACACAGGCATAGCTGACTAAACATTGAATATCTAGCCTTATTCTTCTTCCTGAAGCTTGGTTCCTTAGGGGATATAATATCCTGTTAGTTGCGGAGCCTGAGTGTGAATCTAGGTCTGGTAGTTAAGTGATGTAGGAGGCATTCTTCATTTGGAATTTGGGCTGGTTAGAGGATTAGATCGCCTCCTTCAAGTGGTGGGTTTCCCTTACCTTGTTGGGAGGAGGAAGGTTGTATCTCTTCCTGAGGTGCACTGTTGATAAATGTCTTGATGATCTTTTTCTCCTTGTTGGTGGTTTCCCTAGAGGAATATGGTGTAAATTTTCCAGTGAAGTGGAGTCTGATCAGTCTGATTTGTTTGGAGAGGAGGGAGGGTTGTAGTGCTGAGAACCTGGGCAAGGTGTGCAAGTCCTTGGCTTGCTGGTTCCTATAGATGAGAGCATATGCTATGCTATAGCCTGTACCCCTTTCCTTGGTTTTTCTTTCAATGTTGGAGGTCTTGGAATGCTGAATTAGGGTCTTGTAAATGATCCCAGAAGGAATCGTATATTTTGTAACCCTGTCTGTATTACTCTGTGGAAGAGGATGTAAACCTGTGGAGCTGTGTGCTCACGGTGTTATCCTGAGATCCCTGTTCTATCTGATTTTTTTTCTTTATCCACATGAGAGAAGACACTGACTACAACTATTGCAATGATGGATAATTGGAATAATTTGTATGAATCTTCACTGATCTTTTCTGTGTTTGTGTGGAATAATGATTAATGTAACATACGCAATTTGTGGGATACGTTGTTTTTTTGTGGCAAATGTCGACTGAAAACTTCCAATAAAAAAAAATTCTGAAAAGAAACTTAATGGATCTTTTTCTTCATTTGCGACATTTGTAGATTTTTTTTGTCCTTTTCTTGCTCACACTTATATGCCTTCAATGAGGATTTTTAACACTTGCATTTCATGATATTAATTGATATTAGTAAATTATATATAAATTTTTTAACCTAGAAAATATTATGCCTCCACCCAAGTTAGGTTCCACACAATATTGATCACGAGTACACTGTTCAAATGGGTGAAGTTGGGTAAGAGGTAGAGGGTATAGTTTGCCAGAATAAACAACTTCTGTGCTGAGAAGTTGAAGTATTTCAGTTTGTGCTCAGTGCTGTCTACAGTAATGCATTCAGCAGAGAACTCTGTCTCTAGTACTCTTCTGAAATCCAGTTTAGGCCAGTTCACTTTTTCATGCCCATTTTATTTGTTCATTTCTCTCTTGCCTGCCCTCTCACCAGCTTTTCTTTGTTTTGCTACTCTCACCTTGCTGTTCTTCCTCTGCTTTTCATTCTCTTCAATAAGCTCCCTCAGCATCAAAGAAAGGTCAACATCATGGTCAGTTTTTTGTTTTCATACTTTTTGCTGGCATTCTCAAACTCTGAGGCTATTTTTTCATGTAGTTCCAATATCTATATTTGATAATTCCAGAACACGATCTGATTTTACCACTGCATTGCACCCATTTTCAAAAAGTTGGTAAAGTTGGGCATGAGGCAGGTAGTGCAATCCATGCCTGCCTCAGTGCTGGTTCTCCCTTTACCAGGTGGATGCAATGGCGGTTTAAATGTATTTGCATGCATTTAAATTGGCTTAATGGGTTGCACACTTAACCTTACTGGCACTTTCCCTTTTACCACCACATTTACCCATCCAGAATCAGCATGAAACAGACATGCTCCACAAAAGTCTGATTCAGGCGTATCAGTTAATGAGGAGATAGATGCCTAGCATCCGATGGCTCTCTGCTTGAGATTGGTATTCTAGTAAATCATTTTTGCAATAGAGTATTTTAATGTACAAGAAAAAAAATTAACTAATATGGGGAGGGCAAATATTACTCTTTCATATTTCCTTGGAAACAGTGAGCAGATAACTTAAGTGCTTGATTCTAGAAGCGTTCTTACTGGTTTCTCAAGCAATTATTGTTTGACAATGAGAGCTAGCATCGAAATAGATGTTACAATTTAAGTTTGCAGCAACCATAACAATCTCGTTCAGCCAATACTGTTGCAGACCAATTGGCACAGGCTTGTCTGTATTGTACTGCACCATCTGAATCAACTTGGAATGTTAATGAGATGTACATGATTTCTGTGTTACTGCAAACATTATATTATCTTCAAAATTGTGGTACTTCTTTATATCTTTGGTTTTGTTGGGTTGTTTTTGGAATTGGATCTAATCAAGTAAACATGTTTTCATACTTGGTGCTGTCTTTACGCAGTGGTTAGATGATTTCATTTAATGCTGTGTTAGAACAACTGGTCTAGGGTTACTGCTTTTTGTGGATTAATCTGGATAGAATTATTGAGTCTCTGCCAATCAGTGCTGACTCAAAAGCAGTTTCATGCAATGGATCTGCTTCATTGACAATTGGAAGGAATAGTAAACCAGCACAGAATAGTAACTTATTAGGGGGCAGTTGTTGTTTATGCAATTGAAGAACTTAGATGATATCGTTGGCTGTTAGAATTAAGTTGTGTAAAATCAGCTGACTCCTGAATTTGTTCCACCCTTTGTGTTGCAGTGCAAGCCAGAGTGTGCAATTTCAGTTCCGGCTAGGGCAGCCTTTCATATAAGTTTTCATTCACGGTTGAGAGCATTTTATTCCGTAAAAAGCTTGTTCAAACCCTGTTAGTCAGAATAGATTTTGAATGTGGAAAAATTTTGAGCACTTCGGAATGACTTTAGCTCAGGGAGCAGAGAAAATGATGCTCCAGGCTGAGTGCCGAAAATCATGGAGACGAGTGCAGATTGAAAGAAAACAAAATACAGTGGATGCTGAAAAAACTCAGCAGGTCTGACAGCATCTGTGGAGAAAAAAACAGTTAACATTTCAAGCCTGTAAGAGGGAGAAATGTGATTGATTTTAAACTGTTAGAGCATACGGGCGGATCAAAATGAATGGGAATCAAGGAGGAATTTGACAAAGCTGTCATAGAACACAAGACAAAGAAAATGTTAATAGTGTTAAAGACTAAAGGAGGTACTGATAGTGACATATTAAAATAGCAGAACAAGGATCAGCGCTTTGCGAAAACAAAACTCAAGAATAGCTGACAGATGGCCCTATTTAGATGAAACAGCATTTCGTTTGCTCCCCAAACACTTCTTTCAAGTGAAGCAGTTTTTCAATTATATCACCTTTAATTTAGTCTAAGGTATTCGCTATTCCCAATTTGATAATCGTTACACTGGGAAACTAATTGCAGACTGGGTGATTGCTTAATGGAATATCTTCACTCAGTCTGCAAGTATGACCCTGACCTTCCTTGCTTGCCATTTCAACTCATCATTTTGCTCATGTCCACATGTCTGTCCTTGGACTGCTTCTATGTTCCAGTGAAGCCCAACACAAACTGGAGGCACGTACCTCATCTTCCAGTTAGGTACTTTACAGCCTTTTGGACTTAATCTTAAGTTCAACAACTTCAGACCATTAATTCTGTCTTCCATCTTGACTTTTTAATCCATTTCCCCCCATATCCCAGCCAAAACAGGACCAGCTGCTACATGTTCTTAAAATTTGCTTTCACAGAGTGTTGATCCTTGTTCTGCTATTAATGGATTTTGCTATCTTACTTTTCTGCCACTATTAGCATTCCTTTAGTCTTGAACCCTATTAAAATTCCCTTGCCTTGTGTTCCAAGACATTGTTGATAAATTTCACCTTAACTCCCATTGATCCCTGATCTATATTGCTTGTACTTGCTGCACTGCCATTTAGAATAAAGAATAAAGAACAAAGAACAAAAACAGCATGGGAAACAGGCCCTTCGGCCCAACGAGCCCGCGCTGCCACCTCGATGTTCCCGCTTCTACACGCGATCCCTGTCCATGTTTATAGATCTATGGATTAAAAACCAAATTTGAGACAATTTAGGGAGAATTTGTTTCGCCAATTAGCCTAAGAGCACATCTTTGGGATGTGGGAGGAAACCGGAGCTCCCGGAGAAAACCCACGCAAGCACGGGGAGAATGCGCAAACTCCCACAGACACAGGCCCAAATCCATGTATCTGCACAGCACAGCTATAGTCACTGCGCTGTCGTGTTGCCCATCAGATGGTCCAGGTCAGGCATACACTAACGATGTGAAGCACTAGGTACTCTCAAAAAAGATCCAAGAGCAGTCCTCTCACGACCCATCGCGTGTATGCCCCTCGTTAGACAACAAGGTGGACCAAAGCATCTGTAGGATAAAAACAAGTACATCAATATTTAAGCAGTATAAAATCCACATTTCCTCCCTCACTGATTCTGAAGAAGAGTAAAAAGGACTTGAAATATTTCTCTCTCTGCAGATGCTGCCAGACCTGCTGAATTTTCCCAGTCTTTTCTGTTTTCATGCAGATTGAAATTTGTTTTGGTGGAGAAACATTGTTTGAAAAGCAAATTGGGAAAAGCATGGCTACCATGTTTGGAAACAAGTTCCTAACTTTGATCGCAAGACTTCAAGGCACAAAAAAATCATCCAGCCAGAAGCAAGGCTACAAATGAGAAGAAAATGCCTGCACTCCACTGTAAAGATTTGAATGCAGCACTCCTGGCAAAAACAGTTAATCTTGTGGAGAGCTCTTTAAAGTGCTCTTTAAGAACAGATTGATGGTTATGAGGGTATTCATCACCGTGATTCAGCAACATAGGAAACATTCAAATTTATGCAACATCTTTCAAATCTAAATATCACAAAGTGTTTCATATCGTGAATTACTTTCCAGCAGCTGCACTTTGCTTCCAAATTGTCATAAACTCTAATGAGAGAATTGCGGGATTGCTTTGTTGTTTGGATTGTTATTGATTTTTTTTTCTAATGCTCTTTCCTGTTTGCCTTATTTCTCAGCTTTCTTTATTTCCTCATATTTGGTCTTTAATTCATTTTGAATCTGTATATCTCCACTTCAATTTTAACTTGTTTTGATCTTCCATAATTGTCAGTGAGATGCTGAAACTTGGTAACAATTGCTGAAAGTTTTGTTTTTGATCAATTTAAATTCAAAATTGAGGTTATGCTTCAGTTATACAATGTGAGACCACATCTGGAATACTGTATAGAACATTGCTGTCATCTAAGGAAGGATGTAAATGCATTGGGAGCAGTTCAGAGAAGGTTTATTAGACTAATATCTGGAGTGGGAGGCTGTTTTATGGGGGAAGGTTGAACATGCCAAATTTATATCTGCTGGAATTTAGAAAAGTAAGAGGCAACTTGATTGAAACATACAAGAAACAATGTTCTTGTGGGAGAATTGAGAACTAGTGGTCATTATTTAAAAATAAAACATTGTCCATTTAAGACATGGATGAAGAGAGGTTTTTTTTTCTGAGTCTTTCCTCAACAGATGATGAAGCAGAGTTTTCGAATATTTTTAAGGTAAACTAGGTAAATTCTTGATAAACAAAGGAGTAAAAGATTATTAGAAGTTGTAGGAATGTGGAGTTAAGGTTAGCCATGAATTTTTGAATGGTGGAGCAAGCCCAAGGAGCCTAGTGACCTCCTACTGTTCCTAATTTGTATGGTCATATGGACTTAAATGAGTTGGCGGTCATGTTTGATCTTTTCAGGACTGCTTTGAGAACAGCCTTAAACATTTCTGCTTTCCTACTGAGAATCTTCTGCTGCAACTAAATTGTGGAAATAGCTCCTTTGGAAGTCAGGCATATGGAAGACATCTCCTGCCCAGTGAAGCTGGTTTTGAGTGATTAGCACACTGAGTGATTACACTCAGTGTACCTGATGGAGGGTTTGTCATATTTCACTCCTTAGACTGATTGGTGATCATCAATCACTACCTCTTCTCAGGTCCCTCCAGATTGTTGTTCACTTGTACACAAAGCTCAAGATATTCACAGATTTGTACTGTGTACCCTTAGCCATCCATCCACCAGATTCTGCTCACCCACATCGAGCTCTGTAGGTTTTACTCTCTTTTGCAGAAGCTGACTACTGCTCAAGGATCATTCTGATATTGTGAATAGCCCCATTTCCATATATCTCTGTTCTCTTTTTTTCCCCATATTCTGTAACATAGCCTCTGTCCCCTAAAATTCCCTCTGTTAACATAGAAAATAAGTGCAGGAGTAGGCCGTTTGGCCCTTCGAGCTTGCACCGCCACTTAATATGATCATGGATGATCATTCATCTAACCTCACTACTTTCTGAGATTCTCTTTGAAGCGAACCTCTTTAGCCAATCTTCTGCTCACCTTCTTAACATCTCCTTTGACATTGTTGTTTTTCTTGTAGTTCTGTGAAAGTAATTTGAAACTTCGACCTGTATTAAAGGTGCTATGTAGATGAAAGTTCAAAAGCATACTCTCAATTTTAAAACATGGATTCAAAAGTCTTCTTTGCCATCCATGTTCTATATGTTTGAACTTGCCCTGTGATTTCAAATGCTTGTACAGAGTTTTTAATGCAATAAGGCATCATTGTAATTTTTGAGATTAAAATCTCAGATCTAAACTTGTTTTGCTGACATTGCTAAAAAGTCAGGATCAGTTAAATAAAATTTTGCATTTTTGGGCACAATCCAAAGGGGATATTTTTATTTGAGGGGTAGATTCACATCCTGAAATGTTTCTGCAGCAACATGACGAGAATGTTCAAGACTGTTCTTCCAATGAACTTTTTAATTATACTTTTTCTACCTATCGCTGTAAATTTAGAACTTTGTTCAGTAAAGTATAATTGACACAAACACAAACTGCTGGATAGTCTCAGCAGGTCTGACAACATCTGTGGGGAGAGAATAGCACCAACATTTCGAGTTTAGATGACCTTCTGACAGATCCATCAGGCCTGTTCAGATTTTCCAGTGTTTTATGTTTTTGCTTCTGATTCCAGCATCTGCAGTACTTTGCTTTTTTTTATTATAATTGACACATGTTGTGAACATGTATTGCTGCAGGTAATTGCCACGAATCGTTTTTGTATTTTTAGCAAAGTGACTATGGTAGGAAATGGGAGTCATTGAACATGGTGTTCTGCTCAGGTTGCTCTTATAAATAGTGACTGAAGGGTAGAAAAAACTTAGATCTCTGTTGGCCTTTGTGCCCTTGGGTTAAGGGGGAATAACATCAGTCAAAGATCTTGCTCCTGTTCACCTTTATCGAAATGAACAAATGTGGCAGTCTAGTTGAGAACAGGACCAAGATGGTGTGTGGTGCTCCTCCAACTCGAACTGTTCACCAATATTCACTGCTAGGAATGATGTGAATAATAAGCAAACTGGCAAGGCACAAGAGACCATCAATAGGAACTCTATCATGAGGAGCAATAGAAACGTTAAATAGGGGGGGAGAAAATTTGCAAGGAGGAAAGAAAAGTTACAATTTTTTAAAACTCCATGTAAACTGTAATGCCAAAACAGTAGTCATCAAAAATATACTTGCGAGCAACCTGACTATTCAAATGCTTCCTGCTCCATGTTTTTATGATAATGCATTCGGTTACAAATACTTAAGATGCTTTTGAAAACTACAATGTAAGGGCATGTTTTAAAGGAAACAAGCATTGCATGTGTGCGGTGCTCGCTACCGCCAGTGACCTTGTGTGTTGCAGGGGATGGCGATGTTGCTGCTTGTTTCTTCCTCTCTTTAAATATAAGTGCTAGATAGGAGGGCAGAAAACACATTCACATAAATTGCTTGCATTTGATAGTTGGCCTAAATTGTTTTTTCTCATTGTAAATCATTGCATTACAAAAACAAAAGGGTACAATTAATAGTTTGTTTTAATAAATATTATCTTTCTTTTACAGAAATAAATGCAACTGGTTTCAACTATCAAAATGAAGATGAGAAAGTAACACTCTCGTTCCCCAGTGCTCTGCAAAGAGGTAATTCTAGAACATTATAAATAAAATGGCTTGTATGCCTGAAAACTTATCTGGTCCAGACTGGTTGCTGTTTTACTCCTGAGACCTGGATTTGGAGCAATTCTACGTCCATGTCTCTGATTTTTCCCGGCTTTTTGATTTCTGTGTTTAAGAGTAGAATTCTGACTTGACTACTAAAGTGTACTAGGAGTGAAAACTGAGATTGTCTTCTCCTGGCCCATGACTTTCTATATTGACTTTCTAGATTTTTGTTGTAGATGCGCCAAGTTTGGTGGCGTTTAAGAGGTTAGTTGATAAGTATATGGAAGAGAAGGGAATGGTTTAGTTTGGAGGGGCATTGCGTTTTATTTTGGTCGGCACAACATCGAAGGCCGAAGGGCCTGTTCTGTGCTGTATTGTTCTATGTTCTATGTTCTATGTAGATTAACTTCAATAGATGGGCTCAGAACCACACAAAGTGCAATGGAATTTTTTTCAGTTAATTCCTACTTCAACACAAAAAAAATCATCCATTGCTTTAATCAAATATTTCTTAAATGGTTCAGTAACTTTGTCTTTGCCTCTGTGTCCACTAGTCCAGGCTCGTATAATCTTTTCGAGAGGCTTATGCTGCTCACTCATTTATACTTATCTATTATGTGAGTTGGTGAGACTGGGAGTAACAACCCCTATTCATTCACTCAAGCACATGCAAACACTTACCATCCACCACCCAGTAGTGCCTTAATGGGGATGCCTGCTAAGAAGACTACAGAGAAATGGTGGAATGCGGCTGAAGCCAAATCAGAGCACTGGAAGCCAAACCAGGGCACCAGGAATGGATCACAGCAGCTGCAGATACAGGAAAGTGTGGTTAGCAAGGCTCGGCATGCTCCAATGTCCCGCATTGTCACATACTCACAATTGCTAGTGTTCACTGCTCCTCCAGTCATAGCCTGTTTCTTACGCATATTTCCTGCTCATGAGCCAATCAGCAGCAAATGTGAGAAAAACAGCCTGCGATTGAAGGAATAGTCTCCTGCAGATATCTGACCTGACTTACAGGCATTTTCCACAGCAGGCTACATAGAAAAACTCCAACCTATGGACAAGCCTGCACTCGCCCATTCCATATGTTGATAACTCTTTCTACATAGGAATTTCCTGATCAACTATTAAAGATTGATAGTCTGCACCAATATCTGTTAGGTGATCAATTGGATTTTGTCAAATTAAATACAAAATATTCTGTGCTGCTGCAGATTTTTAAAATTGCAAGTACAAATAATATGGTTTCTTAAAGGAATTCTCCCCATAAAATTTGAAGTGTTGAATTCACAGGAAATCTGGAGTAATTCATGCTGATTTTTTCAGTGGGTGTTCACACTAGTTTTCCCACACTCTGTGCAGGGGCCATCAGCATAAATCTCATTAAATTTCAGGGGGATCGGCCTATTTCCACCAGGAGACTGAAACCAGTGGGCCTCTCCGCAGAGGTTTCAACCTCCTGGTTGGGAATAGGCCCAGTCACTGAAATCAAATGAGATTCTCCAAAGGATAGGAAGTTTTAGTTAATTTTGGCAGCATGGTCAATGCAGGCTTGGAGGGCTGAAAGCCTGTTCCCATGCTCTAATTTTCTTTGTTCTTTGTTCTTTTTATGACCAAGGTTGCACAGCAAATAATCTCCCTTAAGTTGCCAGCCCAAAGCCATCATGCATCTCAGACCCTTCGTATCAGTGATATCCAAAATAATTAGTAAATCATGTTGCTGGCATTTGATTTGGCAAGAAAAGGAAACTAGTTATTGTTACATTAAAATAAATTTAGTGCTTTACTGTATTAACCTTCTTTAGGTTTTAGGTCTTTCTTGTTACTCAGCAGAATGAATCATGTTATCCAAACTCTCAGCCTGAAAATGTCTTTCCAACTGAATCACAAATGATTAAGAGCTGTGAATGTTTATAATGAATTTTCTAAAATGAAGATCCTGCCAGTTGATCTGTTAGACTACTTTGCAGTCGTGTGTGCCATACCAATGGCAGGAATGATGAAAGCTAAATAATGTTCCCAACAGGAAGTTAAAAATACTTTGTCCTTTGATGGTCACAAGTCAGGAATTTGGATCAGTTTCCCTCAGAGCAGTTTTTGGTTAAAGGGATGACATGAGATGGAAAAAGTAAATCTGAATGTTAGAAATGAAGACTCATGGCTGCAATATTTGAAAGATGGATTAATGGTCCAGGTGCGGATCTTAATATGAATTGTAAATATTGGACTTCTTTGCATTTCACAAAATCTAAGATCAGAAGCAAACTTTTATCTTTGTTACTCAGTTGTTTCCAGTTATTATCCTTTCCAAACGTGTGTCACATCTTCTTACAGCTTGTAAGCCACCTGCAGTGGTGCTACATTTGGAGTGAGCCTTTGTTAGTTGAAGAATAGCTAGAATTAAAGAAAAAATGTATTGAGGAAAACGTGTCTCTTTGTACATGAAATTATTTTCCATCACCGATGATTTTTAATTTGATTTGAAAATGATGGTATGCCAGTCACTTCCATCCCACTTATACAATTATTTTCCTTTATTCATTCTTCAAATGTAGATGTTGCTGGTATGGTCATCATATATTGCCCAGTTGTAATGTTTTGTGACTGTTGTGGCACAGCAGGGTGGCCTAATAGGCTATATTAATGGGTATTTGAAGGGCCAACCATATTAAAGTGGGGAGAATGGTATTTAATCTTTTGGAGTGAATAACTAACCATCATTGTTATTATTGTGGAAGATGATTTATAGTATTTCTAGCTGCAGGTGTGCAATAGTACTGACCTAGAAGAAATGTGCTTGGAGCAGTGTATTGATCAATTAGTAGGAAGTTGGTGTTGGGTGTTTTAATCAAAAAACTTATCTTTACCAGAATCTGCTTTATATTAATTAATTATCTTTTGATCTAGATTTAAATTCAAATTGTTGGTACAAACATGTCCTCGTCCTGTTGGCTACAATTATCTCGAATGGTTTCAACTCAAATGGATAAGTCCCTATGGTGCAAAACTGCCCAGATTTGCAACTGCGAGTAACCATGAAGGAAAACCTTTGGTGTCAGATGTGGCGATAATTATTTTTGTCCTTCTGCGATGAGGATTGGATACATCATTGGGAAAAAGTTGAAGTGCCTTTTTCTTTGCCTTTGGCTGCACTTGATGAACGTGTACATAATATTGATGATGCTAAAAGAAAACAAATGTTCAATTACAGGCCTATCTTTTACAGCCACAAAGGTTAACTTTTAAGGCAAAAAAACTAAAAACTCGAGCCAACAATTTATAAAGCTGTCCTCAGGGTTTAATAAATAAATAGTAATTTATGGATTCACTTACCCAGCTAGTCTGTTCTTTTCATGTATTAATAAAAAGTAATTTCTGTTTATGATGTATTAATTATAGCATTGTATTGTAACAGGTCATGGCATGTTGAAGATCGATTTTGTTGGCGAGCTGAATGACAAAATGAAGGGATTTTACAGAAGCAAGTATATAACACCATCAGGAGAAACCCACTATGCTGCTGTGTCTCAGTTTGAGGTTAGAAAATAAAACTACAGTGTAGTGGAGTCCACCCTTCTGGGGATAAACCTTGAGTGGGGTTTGATGCAAGACTTTGAAAGGGGGTCAGTTCAGATGCCTGGAACGTTAAATATCTGGTGTTGGGGAAGCTGTGCAGAGAATGGCTCCATTTCACCACCATCTGCTACAAAGAAACCTCTTTGATTATTAGTTTTTGAGAATTATGAATCATCAAAGGCTGGATCTTTCACAAATTCCACTGAGCATGGCAAATTTTTAATTTTAAAGTTCCCTGAGCCTGGAATTCTGCTTTTGTCTCAAATCAGATATTGCTTTTTAGTTAAAACAGTACTATGTTTTCCTTTTTTAATGTGAGTTCATTCCACATAGGAAAATACTTCACACACCATTTATCCTCTTTTAAGTATGAAAGGCACATGTATAATCTGATTAGACTTTTAGATAATACTTGTAAAGCTTCTCATGTCTGTGCACTGCATACAATGTGAAGTGATTTTACACTGTTTGAACCAATCTGCATTTTTCTCTCTCTCTTGTCTCTTTACCACCCCCCGGTGATCTTCTTGCCCCACCACCCTTTCCCTCACCTCATTGTTCCCCATCCCCCACTGCATCCCCTCTCCCCCTGCTACCCGTGTTCCCATGTTCTCTACCTCTAGCCTACAGATGCACGGAGAGCATTTCCATGTTGGGACGAACCTGCCATTAAAGCAACATTTGACATCACACTAATTGTTCCAAAGGACAGAATTGCCTTATCTAACATGGTAAGTAGCAGTGTGTCTTTAGTCCACACTGTGGGTTCTGTCAAAGGAAATGGTGATGGAAAAAAGGAGGAACAGAGTGTTTCAATAAGTACAAGAGAATCAGGGAATGTGGAGAATGAATCACAGTTGATTTTGTTGAAGTGAAGGATGTGAGAAATGTCTTGTCTGCAAGATTAATCAGTCTAGTTACTGTGCAACTCGTTTTAACCACCATATATCTCAAATAAGATTGTCTGGAATACAGGATTAACGCAATTATGGTCAGCTAGGTATTGTGATTAAAAGCTTTTATAGTCTACAAGTAATGGCGCATTTCTTTTCCCTCCATTATTAAATGTTCTCAGGTCAATAACTGCATGGCCAAAAGCAGAGTAACCTCTGCTGTGTTGCTAAGGCTTGATGTAACTTTTAGCTGAAAAATAGCAATCTTTACTGCACCAATTGTGATTTTCTGAGCTCTTCCACATCCAATCATCTCCATGGATACTTGAGAACTTGTGGTCTGTTTTCCTGTTGTGTCCATAGACAGTAGGATCTGCAGAATTTTGTTCAGTGTAGATTTCTTGTAGAGAATGACTTTGATCCCATAGGCTATGCCAACCATGGTTTCAAACATGAAGGAATAGCCAGGTTAATCTACAGTGGTAGTCAGCCTCCAGTGTTTTAACAGATCATTTACACTTACTGCTGATAATCCACCAATGTGGATATGCCTATTTTCCATTCTCCATTTAGTGACTAGTGTAACTCCCTACATTCTCAGTTGTCAAGTGGACTTCCTATAGTGCCTACGGCTGTGTTCAAGAAATATAAGTTTGACTTCTTGCCTAATGTTACTTGCGCCTTCAACAATTCTTTTATAAAGTTAGATCACATTTGTGACTTTAAGATTGCTCCATTGTTGGAGGAGGTTCTCCAGCAACCCATTTGCATTCATGGATAGAGTGCAAGAGGACTGGTCTTTTCCTCAGAAATCGTAAGCTCCTTTTTCTCCATCTTCATTGGAATTCCCCCCCCCCTCTCTTGTCAGTCCTAATATAGGATCATTGGTGTTTCCATTCTTGTATCTTTGAAAAATAAAATACCTTAAATAATGTCTGTCCTCTTATATCCTCTAACTCATTCATTACTTGAACTGTAAATATTGGATTTTACCTGCTTCAATTTTCACCTCTTGCAATCTGAAGTCTTCTAAAACCCAAGCATGGCAATACATTTACTTGATTATCTTTTTCATTCTGTTCATCGTTGGCAGAAAGAAATAAGGATGAGCTTATAATAGTATTGTCCTTTTCATATATTTGAATGTGCCAAGCACAGCTTGTCACATAGTCTAGTCCTTGGTCTTTTACTTGAATTCTTTATTTATAATATACTTTAGTTTGTATTACAAATCAGTTGCCAAAAAATTGTAATGGGGTGTCAAAACCATTACTGAGAGACTAGGACAATGAGGTTACAATTACATTGTCAGGTAAAAGTTGCATTAATTGTAGCAAAGAATGTAATCGTAACTGCAAATAGGTAACACCGACTGAATAATGCCATAAATACATTGCACGATTCATCTTTGAAGCATTCTAGTGAAATTGGAATTAAGATTTATTGGTTTGCTCACATCAATGCTTATTTTTAAAAATGAGACCTATTGCATGCCAGACCTAGGAGACTGTGCTTTGAGTAGATGATGGTGAGAAATCTTTAATCTTGTTGAAATTTTAGTCATGTATTTCATTTGACATTCCTTGATTGAAGCCAGCAATCAATAATTTTAATGTTTCAGAAATTATTAATTTTGCTTTGCTTAATATTTGTTCAAATAAAATAATTATGGCTTTACTCATTTACAGTTCAACTACATTGACTCTTACAGTTATGGCAGTCATAGGAAAGTTATATATTAATTTACTGTGTAAACATATTCAGCATCTAAGTGGCAGATTGGTGTGCAATATTGTAGTAATAATAGGGATTCAGTTCTGAGTTCTTACGCTCATAATGTTGAGCATTTTACTGCTGGGTAACTGGAGGGCTGTACTGGTACAGTTTAGTGATTATGTTGGCCACAGGTACTGGAAGTAGCTTTAAAGACCTGTGATATAATAAATAAAAGAATTCAACATTTTTAAAAAAATGTGTGCAAATGTATGTATATGTTTGTGTATATGAATGAAAAATATGTGAATGTTTGTACATATATATCAATATATGAAAGGAAATGTCTTGTCCAAGGTTGTAACACAATCAAATTGCTCAACTAACTTAAACCACTTGAGTCTTGTATTGAATACTAAGATTGTGTCATGGCCTAAAAATCACTACAGTTAAACTGCTTGAAATAATAGTGTCTAAGTAATTGTAGTTGCAAGTGTTTATGGTGCTGCGAAGCCTACGGCTTGTCACCAGGATGGTCTTTTTGAAGATGCTTGTTAACGCAACATGATGGTTGGGTACAACATTATGACACAAATCTTCAGGTATGTCCAGTGATCTGATGAAAAGGATCATTAGTAAGTGGGTGAATTTGTGGGATGTGATAGTGGGAAGTTGCATAGCTAGTTCAGAGCAGCAAAACTCGGTGTATTTGAGGTTTTGCACATAATGAGCAATTCCGCATTCACCTTGTATCTGTCGTGCGCAGGAAGTTGATTTCTGAGATTTTGAAGTGAGGAGTTTTGTGAAATTATGGGTGAAGTGGAGTTTTTGCTTGGAACACTGTGTGGGAAATGAGAGAGTGCAATAAGCTAGAGGTTGTGAAGTGGGCTACCGGAGGTATGGCTTAAGTAAACGTGTGTATGCTTTAATTCCTGTGCATGAAACTGGCATTCATAATGATAATTACTGCTTTCTGCTTTACGCTGCAGGTACAGTTTTCTGTATTGTTGTCAACCTAACGTTTATCTTTGCCGCTGTCAGCATTTATAATTATTGTTCGTAAATCATTTGGCATCATCCTGGACCGTGATCTATGGCTTTCTAACATCAGGGAGATCATGACAGGGCACATAATATAACCAATGTGGGGATAAGGATTGCTTTTTGTCGTCTGCACTTGTTACAGTTATATGTTGGGCAGACAAAAGCAGGAAATGCTGGATTAACTCAGCAGGTCTGGCAATATCTGTGGAGAGAGAAAGAGTTAATGTTTCGAGTTCAATATGACTCTTCAGAGCCAAAGAAAAATAACATTGAACTCAAAACATTAACTCCTGTTTCTCTCAAGACCTGCTGAATTTTTCCAGCACCTGTTTTTATTTTGGATCTCTGGCATCTACAGAATTTTGCATTTATTTTGGGTGAAGGCACTGTATGGCGTGGAGATAGCAATGGTTTGTTATTTCACTGATTTTTGTTGTCCGTGATCTGAACAAAAGACCCCAAGTTCAATTTGCCACAAACGTAACTGGCTGTTAATCTTTGTGAATCTTTAGTTGGAGACTTTGGTGCCCATTTGATGGAATAAGTCTGTGTTGCAAATTGAATGCTGCTTCACAGGGATTTTAATAATCCTCTTCAGTTTCTTGTAATCAATTGCTACTATTGGAATTGTGATTAATTATTTTCCAATTAGACAACACTGGAATAATGAGTTAATAGAATAACTGAGGTAGTTGTGTTCACATTGTTTCTTTGATGTTTGAGAATGTGGAGTTATTTCTTTCTGGTTCTAAATCAGGCTTGCCAGGTTTGACTAGAATTACAACTGAAAATGAGATCCCATTTTTAACAGCTGACAAACGTTTAATGCATTTGTCAGCTATCAAATGGAAATCTCTTCTTCAGTTTGATTAAACAAGGACCTTGCAAACCCCAGTCACAACTTCTTGCACAGTCTCACATCATTTACTGACCATTTTTTGGATCCTGAGATATTGGTAATCTCATCAATCCGAACAGTCATTTATCCATTCCTCTTGATCACAGCAGATGCAAGTATGAAGTGTTGAATTCCGGAGTCCACCAATTGCCAACCTACAGCTGTGAATTCAGCCATTAATTACCACAGCTGCTCAAGACATTTTGCGTTATTGTCTAAAATCTGGTAGATCCCAAGCACTTATTGTGGCAGATGACAGCTCTAGCATCTCTTCCTCAGTGGTATGAAGATATTGTTTTTTTCAGGGTTCCTTGCTTTTGAATCTTTTTTGAGTCTCTGCGCATGTTAATCAACAGAACGAACTTGAAGATGAATATCATAGCTCAAATTGCCGCTGCTGTTTCAGTTGGAAAATGGTTTTCAATAATCTTCCTAGACGGTTAAACTCTTGCAGCTAAGAACTATAATTGGGGAAAACCACTTAAAATATCTCCATTTTTGAAATGATTCTTTGTGCAAATTTCTTATTTTGAAGGCAATGCTTACCATACATGTCGTACCAGTTCCCAGCTATGTGCCCAGATTTTATGTCAGAGTGCCTCTTACTGGCCTAAATTGTTGAGTTGATTTGATGTTCTTTATCCATGATCTTAATCATCCCTGAAACAACCTCTAACAGCATATGCACTGCAGACCTTTAACACACTGTCATCTGGGTTTGATTTTGGAAATTTTTGGAATCTGGAAAATTTTCCTTTTCTTTTAAGACCAGCTCTTAGATTCATGCCATAAGTAAAGTTTCTTCAATTGTATTTTTGGAATGTGAGTCATCCCCAAGTACAGTTTATTTTGATTTTCATCACTCTGTCAATTATGCTCTTTGTAAGTGTAGACAGCTTTGTAATAGCTTGTGGAAGCAGATGCATGGATATACTAGACAGAGAAGGAAAAGTGTTGTTTGATTCCATGAAGACTGCTTGGATGGCCAGGATTTGCAAACTGATATGAAATCTGACTCTTGTATATTGTCATCATTCACAGTCTAACCTGAAAATCTCTCATCTAACAGCAGATAACAAAGACTACCAGAAGAATTGGGCTGTGATATCTCCAACTGAAGCAAAAATAATTGAACTCTCAAACCACCTGAAAATTGTAATCAATATTCCTACTAAATGTGTGACATCAAAAGATTGTTGCATCTTTCAACCCCTTATGAATGCTCTGTTGATTACAAAAGACTTCTATCACATTACCTCTTGCAAGATTCTTTGGAGTTATGCTTTAGCAATCATGTTTCTTAATGGCTAAAGCACTTTGATGGAGATCCCAGGCTCTATATTGAATTTAGTTGGTCAAAACCAGTGGAGCAGTTGGGCTAGAAAGAGGAAAGGAAGTCGCTCTACTGCTGACAGCAGTCCTGTTGAGTTCACTCATGTATGGATGTAGGTTAAATGCAAAATTGATCTAAGCAGTGATATCTTCCGAGGTTGTAAAGACAGCTAAGATTTGTTCACTGACCATTTGTTTACTGGAATGCAGTTGACATTGGTGTATCCAAACCCTAAGAAGAAGAAAGGAACAGACCAAATTCTAAGTTATTTCTTTATTCAATTAGTTTCTGTTCACATAAACTTGTTCTGTCAATTTCAGTACATTTTGTTCAATCAGATTTTTTTCTATTCATCATGCGCTGGTTTAATTAGAAAATAGTTGTCTTAAACCAAAAGAGAAAATAATGGAAAATCTCAGCAGGTCTAGCAGCATCTGTCAGGGGGGGAAAAGAGCTGACATTTCGATTCCAGGCAACCCTTTGTCTTAAAATATGTCAATCAGAAGAAGAAATACCTTGTTAATAGCTTATAAAGGCTTTCATCAAAATTGACAGGTGATTTGACCTGTCGTTTTAGTACCTCGCCTTGGATATGATAGAAGCAGGGGCAAAAAGGTTTGTAAATTGAGGAGGGTGAGATACCTAAATAAGGGAAATTAACTTACATTTGTTCAGTGCCTTTCACGTCTTCAGGATGTCAAAAAGAGTGTTAATACCTCAAAAATAAATAATTAGCTATAGTCACTGTGACATGGCAGACAACCACATTGTGCGCAACAGGGTCTCACAAACAGCAGTCAGGTAAGCGACCAGATAATTTGACCAGCACAAAAGGTACTCCTTTACTCTTAGAGCCTCAAGATTTTTTACTTCCACGTGAGCGGCCTGGGTTTAACATAGGCTTACATTAACACTGCAATGAAGTTACTGTAAAAAAAAATCTTCTAGTCACCATATTCTTTCACCTTGGAGAGAATTTGGCATGGCTAATGCACCTACCAGCACATCTGTGGGAGGAAATCGGAGCACACATGGGGAGACTCCGCATAGACAGTGATCCAAGATGGGAATCAAAGCCTGGCTGACCACTATGCCACCGTGCCTCCCCATTCTGTCCAATCAAAGATATTAGCCTTGATTTATACGATCAAATGCAGAGTAGGACTTGAATCCATGATCAATGTTTCAAGAAAGATTGCTAAGACTGATTAAACAGAAGGCTAGTAGGAAATCCAACTCCTAAATCTGTTGTACATTAATGATAAACACAACAAATAAAGTGACTGCTGTTGATAGATTTATAAGATTAGCCTGTTTTAGTTAACAGGCATTTCCTTCTATGGCAGTTTTGAATGATTACTTAAACCACTGCTAATGCTTCCTGTGATAGTTTTTTTAGTTTTACTTGACCTTTCCGGTTTATTTTGATGCAGAATTTCTTATTTTTGTTACAATGCAGTTTGAGATTGGGATATTTCCAGGTGAAGCATGTTGCTAATGCATTTTTCAATTTCTAACCCAAGTTCTGCCTTCAATGTTACAGAATGTGATTGAGCGTAACCCATATCCTGACGACGAAGACATGGTTGAAGTCAAGTTCGCCAAATCGCCGATAATGTCCACGTACTTGGTGGCATTTGTGGTTGGTGAATATGACTTTGTGGAAACCAAGTCATCAGATGGCATTCTAGTTCGCGTCTACACACCCATTGGAAAAGCGGATCAAGGAAAATTTGCTCTCGAGGTTGTTGTTGTTTTTGTGTCCTTTTGTATAGTGTGTCCTTAAAACGAATGGAGAGGGAGGAGGAACTGCCCTCATTTCTTGAATTCAAGATGTCATATTTGTACTCCAGTTCCCTAAATGAAACTTAAAAATTATCTGATCGCTTAGGAAGGTAGTTATAGGGTAAATTCACAATGGCTTCTTATGCTGTTGAATTTTAATTGTTCACCCTTTACTATTCTACTACCATACCGCGCTACGTTGCATTCTGTACTCCCAACATGCTGACCTCTATGAGCACACAATAAAGCACAAATTTCAAACGCACTGAATTCCCAGCTGCATGAGGTTCAAGCAACACACCCAAGTGCATCAGTGTAGGCCAGATATATTGAGAGGCAAGTCAACCCAAGTCATTTTGATAACAGCACAGAGGGAAGATTGACATTGAATTGTCAGCTTCCCTTGGAGTTACAAAAACAGAAAATGCTGGAAGATCTCAATAGGTCTGACAGCATCTGTGGATAGAGAATAGGGCTCTGATGAAGGGTCATTCAGATTCAAAACGTTGGCTCTCTTCTCTCTCCACAGATGCTGTCAGATTTGCTGAGATCTTCCAGCATTTTCTGTTTTTGTTTCAGATTCCAGCATCCGCAGTATTATGCTTTTCCCTTGGAGTTATATTGGAAATGCCATCGAAGGCATTGGGAGAGAACCATGTAACAGCGAATGGGTGATTGCAGGGGATTAAATGGGGACGGGGGAAATCACAAACACAGCCTAGTGTTCAGTGAATACCTAATGTCTTCAGTTAAAGTAAATTAACACTTGAGAATTTAAAGGACACTGTGGGGGAGAGAGAAAAGGTAGGCTAAGATTGACCACTGTAATTTCAGTAAATGAGTTGCAGAACTCTTGCTCCCTCCAGGGAATAGCTGTGCCATACACAAGAGGAGCATCTTATGATCTTATGTTTCTATATTTGGGTTTCATACCTTTGGATTATAGAAGCAGAAAATCAACCAAAGTTCTCGCCACTATCCAGGAGCCCTTTGTTGAAATGCATGTGTGTTGATGTCAGGTGAGAACCAGATTGCACACTAGCTGTGTCCCATTGTCCTGGTTCACATAAGAATACTGACAATTTGGGTGAAAGGCTGGAGGATGGGTGGTCAGTGCCCATATGTCAATTCCCAGCAAAGAGTCAGCATCTTCATGAAGATTGGTGGGGAGGGATGGGAAGGAAACTTGTTTTAAATTTTTCATCCACATTCTTCAACTGGAATCCTCTGACGTATTTTGGATCATGTGCTACTGTGTTGTGCATAAATCAAGCTTGTAACCCTACTGTTTTTCTCCATATTAGCAGTGACATTGCTCATCCTCCTGCTGTAACTGCTGACTCATAGGGGCCAGGTTTCCAGGTAAAAAAAAAGGCTCTCTGGGAAAAATTATATCTAGAGTATTGGGCTCAAAATAATCTTCCTAAGTAGATAATAGGACAGTATTTGCAACCATGTTAGGTTTATGTGTAACTTTTTAAATTAACTTTTAAATGAGGAAATTAGGATTTTAAATAAGTGTTTCCCTGCAGACCCATCAGGAAGAAGGAATGTCACTGACCATGTACAAATTATAGATTAATCCCTTTTCTTAAAAAAAAGGTAATTTCCCTTTTAGAGTATCTTTCCCTTTCTTATAGTTTAAGTGCCTTGCATTCCAGATTTCTTTTTATTTTGCTTTAGTGAGAGCTTAAAGGAAATCATAACTGTGTTCCCTGTATGTATGAAATGGAACTAGACATTACAGATGTGCTTAAGAATGCAGCTTTGTGTTCAATAATAATGTAAGTTCTGCTTTTCCCTCCACTAGGTTGCTGCCAAGACACTACCATTTTATAAAGAATATTTTAATGTTCCTTATCCTCTTCCAAAAATTGACCTGATAGCCATCGCAGACTTTGCAGCAGGTTGGTATCTTTAAAAGTAATAATGACGCTGCAGAATAAATATCCTGCTTTTCAAGTTAATAGTTGATATCCCTGTACTCAGTAACTTGCGTTGACTCCCAGTTAGTCAATGCCTCTATTTTAAAATTCTCATTCTTGATTTCAAATCACTATGTGGCCTCAGCCCCTTTCACTCTGTTATCACTTACAATGCAGCAACCTTCAGATATTTGTGCTTTACCTGATTCTTGCCTTTTGAGCATCATTTTAATCGCTTGGCCATTGATGGGCATTGGTTCCAGTTGCCATGGCCTTAAGCTTTGGAATTCCCTCGCTAAATCTCTTTGCCATCCTGTCTTGTTTTCCTTTAATATGTTCCTTAAAACCTCCTCCTTGACTGGGCTTTAGGCCATCTCTAATATCTCCTTGTGTGACTTGGTATATTATATCTTGTTTTATAATGCTCCTGTGAATTACCTTGAATATTTTGAGGTTAAAAGTTAATATGTTTGCAGGTGTAGTGATTTGAAGCATTCAGCATGGTGGCAAAGTGGCCAGCATGCTGAAAACAGTGCTCGGGCTCAGGTTCGATTCCGACTTTGGGTGACTGTGTGGAGTTTGCATGTTCTCCCACTGTCTCTGGGTTTCCTCTGGATGCTCTGGTTTCCTCCTACAATCTGAAGATGTGCAGTTTATCCACTGTCCACGCTAAATTGCCCCTTAGTATCCAAAGATGCATAGATTAGATGGATTAGCTATGATAAATGTGCTTGGTTACGAGGATGGGGCGAAAGAGAAGGCCTGGGTGGGATGCTCTTTGGAGACTCAGTGGGTTGAATGATCCTTTGTGCACTGTAAAGACTCTGCCTCTGTGGAATTGCACAATTCAAATGCAACTATCTTTACCTTTGATTGTCACTCTTTTTTCCAGGCAAAAATGTTCTAACTTATGTTATTCTGATCAAATCATTTGTTAAGATATTGCACCATATTTAACAGTAAAGCAACAACATTTGAGAGTAAAAGTTGCTGTACTTAATAATGTTTTTAATTCTTGCATTTTCATTTTGAAATTTCTTTTTATCTTTCCTTGTCATCGGCTCTGTCTTTTCCCCTAGCTCCGTTGCTCAGCTCAACTTGGTAACTTGCTGTCATGCTACTCAGTAATTGATTACTGAAAAGTGATTGAAGATTGCACAATTCATTTCTATTGATTATAACTCCCAATTCTACAGTTACCTCCACCAGCCCACCCCATCCTGCCCTCATCACCATAATTCCCAAAGGGGGAAATGCAGCTTTCGTCAGTGCCACTTCTTGATAACTTGCCTGAGATTGAGAAGTTTGTGCTTTTCATCTACGATACCACAAATTTGTAATCCAAACATCACACTGAAAAACTGTATGAACTTGTGCTAAACTGTTAAAAGCTGTTGAAAATTAATATGCTACTATTTTTATTCATAGGTGCCATGGAAAACTGGGGCCTTGTGACATACAGGTATTTGTCAAAATGCTTTTAAATTTATTAATTATATGCAATGTGGATAGTTTCTTTTGAGAGTAATTTTGTTTGTGATTATAAATATTAACTCACTATGATATATGGCCTCTGGTATGAAAACTCAGGAAAATCTCAGTTGAGGTAGATTTCTGTTGGCCACAAAAATATTCTCCTCAATGCCAATTAACTGGGCTCCATTAGGGGTTTGCTGCAAACCGAGTCTGGAGATTTGCTTTAGTTGGCCTGCAGTAAGAGAGCACGTTTTGTTTCTCGGTCCATTGCATATGTTGTGTGATTGACTGCACAGGCCAATTTGCAAAGACTTCTGAAGGCCCTTTTGTCAACTTTTTGAGTGTCCTTTCTCAAAACTGATAATGGTGAGAACAATGCAAATGCTGTGTTTTCCTTACTTTGGTGTGTTTTGGGCAGGCCTATTTTTGTCTAATGGGCCTATCCTCTGGATAAGGGAAAGAGGCAGTGTGTACAAAAGAACTATCCATAATACAGGCTATTAAATTTAGTCAAAAATTGACGCATAGATCTGTGAATGCAGAAGGCTATTTTCCTCTCTCCCAGTGCTTCCCTTTATCGTGATCTCCTGAATATAGTGATTTGTGCTGGGTTATAGTTCCATGGGCAAAGTGCTCTTTGCTGCTAATATGAGTCAAGAAGGATAAAAGCCTTTTTGGATTTGGACCCCCTTAAATACAGGCATTTCATCACACAGTAATTAGGAGTGCAAATGCTATACAATTATCTAATAATCTGAGGAGACCCTTTAAAGAGGGTTAACCAGCTTTTACTTCTTCAATATAATTAATGTGGGAGAATTATAAATACAGGCAATGTGAGTTTGTTGCATTTCATTTTTAAGCAGTAGTCTTTCTCTAGTGAATCAAAGAATGTTACAGAACAGAAATAATCTGTACTAGTATCTTTCTGCACATACTTAAACCAACTTCCCTGCTTTTTCCATCCCTTTTTCATATTTTTCAATAAAAAATTCACTTTTAAAATAATTTTAAAATTCTGAATCCACTACTTGTGGCAGAAAATTCTCTGATTTCCTTCTGTGATTTTCTTCTGACACTTTCCTTTTCAGATAATCATAAAATAAATGTTCTCTTCGTTTACCATATCTTCAACCAATGGGAGCAATCTATCACAATTTTATTGTAATTAATATCAAGTGGTGCCAGTTGTGGCTAGTGAGTGACACTTTCACTCCTGAGTTATAAGTGGGTTCAAGTCTCATTTTGGGATTAGAGCACACAAATCAAGGCAGGTACTTTAGTGCAGTATTGAAGGAGTGCTGCGCTGTCGGAGATGCCACCTTCTGGATGAAATGCTAATTTGTGACCCCATGATCTCAGGCTTATGTAAAGGACAGTATCTCCAGTGTCCTGGCCATTATTTATTCCTCAATCAACATCACAAAAAGCAGATTATATGATCATTGTCACATTGCATTTGTGGAAGTTTGTTGTATACGTGTTGGCTGCAGCCGTATTACATTATAACAATGATTGTACTTCAGAAGTACTTCTTTGGCCATAAAATGCTTTAAGACATTTGGTGGTGATGAAAATATAAATGCAAGTGTTTCTTTTTAGCTACCTATCCTGCTTGTCTGCCTGTAACCTCCTGCAGTCTTTGCAGCGCTCAACCCAATTTCCCATAATCAATTTGGAATCATTTTGCTCCCTCAGTCCTGATCATTTGCATATTTAACTGAGACTGGTCTGCCAAAAACACCTTTCCATTCTAAAAAGTTAGTTTGCCCTCTGCACTTTCTCTTGTATTCTTCAATTAGCTCTCTTCATTTAGTCATGTATGCCCCATTTCCAAATGTACTAATCTTAATCAAATATGCTCCATTCAGTGTTATTTTACCCTCCCACCCTTGACTCCCAGGCACAAAAAGCATTGCAAATGTCAGTCATTCAGTAACCATTTGTTACAGAATTGGTTTAAAATGTTTTCAATTAATGTTTTCTTCAACTTCTATTATTTGCCCTTCCTCTGGAGGAAAACACCCTAACTCTGCACTCCCTGAATATCCTGTTAGATTCTGGAATCCAATAAGTCTTTTTTCCTGAAAGGCTTCTGTAATTTTTAGGATATTGTTAACAGGTGGTATCTTAACCTTATTGTAGAGCACTTATGGAATTTATGATTTGTTTTCAAAAATGTAATTGCACTGCGATGAATCTGATAATCCTCCATGTGTGAAGTAGCATTTGATCAGAAACTGATAAGTAGCAGTGTGATTCACCAATATACTTGCCTAACTGAATAGTAGAAAGAAGAATTACATCCTTCTTTTTCCACATAACAAACTGAGATCAATTAAAGGAGATATATGTCTGTTAGCCAACTTCTATAAGTTCCAGAAATCTTTCAGCAAGATTTTCTTTTAGCAATCTTTCAGACTTACTAAGCTCCAGAAGTTTCTTCACTTAAAACAGATTTTGAACTTTAAAGCAACTAATCTTTGTGTTGCTGTTCTTGGAACTGATCGGAAATAATGAAGGGATGAATTCTAGACGAGGCCAGTATTTCTTGGCAAGTTATTGTCAATTCAAATTCTCATCACCCGCACTTGTGAAAATTTTAAGCAGTTCGTTATCACACTGCGTGTAATATTGGGAATGCTGCCATTCTTAAATGAGTCCAAAGTGAAATTAATAATATGAAGCTTCAATTTGTGAGTCAGCAACATTTAATTTTAGAATTGCACCTTTAAGATCATTTTTTCCCTTTGTGCAAAGGGACTTGTGCAAAGGTCCCTTTGTCCCTTGTATTACTTTGCAGTTCAAACCAAGTTTTTATTTCACAGACAAAACATGCTGGAAAATCTCAGCAGATCTGACAGCAAATGTGGAGAGAGAATAGAGCCACTGTTTCCAATTAGGATGACCTTTCTGTCTCCATAGATGCTATCAGACTTGCTGAGATTTTCTAGCATTTTCTGTTTTTGTTTCTGATTCCAGCATCTGCAGTATTTTGCCTTTACTTACATTTTTGTTTTGTTTCTCCATCTCGCCTGAAGATATTCAAAGTGGGGAGACAAGTTCAGCCTCTTTACTATCTCATTCAAATACCCATTTTTGGTGAGATCTTGACAATTAGTGCTACAAGATTAATTAACCATGGCTATATCAGCCCAACTGGAATTCCATTTGATTTTCAAGAACTACAACTCCACTTGACTTTCCCCCACCTAGTACCTGGAAGTTGAAGTGACTGCTGCATTATACTTTGCTGCAACCAAAATCAATAACTCAGAAAGTTGGAGTCGAAGCAGCTTGTCTACATGGTTGTTATTCAGCTTTAATTTCAAAACTGTGTCTGCCCCTGCTTTCAGCTTGCATTTTGGGGTGAATGAGGTTACGTTTTAGGATTTTGATCCATGGCATAATATAGAAGTGTTCAGTTAAAGCAAAACATACAACTCGATGTGAAGATACTTTTGAACTCTAATATTCCATCACTGGATTTCTCTGAAGATTCTAACAAACTTTTAAAAATGCTCCACTGGCCTCTAAGGACCTGGTCTGGTATTGCAATGCACTAGTGAATCACATTAGAGGTTAAAGAATGTTGGACTGTGTGTTTAGTACTTGAACATCATTCTGTAACACTTGAACTCTAATAGTTTGAAAGTTAATGTGTTAAAACTGCGCTGCCAGTACAGATCTTGATGCATAAAACTTAGGTACATTTCCAAATTCAGTAACAGAAAAAAAAAACTGCTTTGAATTTACCATGAAGTATCTCTGTTTCCTGAAGATTTAGTTAATTATCTTTGAAATGCACTCCTCCTTTCCTGAAATTTATCTCTTAATTTGTGTTTTCTCTAGAGAAACTGCTCTTCTGATTGATTCAAAAAACTCCTGCTCATCATCAAAACAGTGGGTCGCCTTGGTCGTTGGCCATGAGCTTGCTCATCAATGGTTTGGGAATCTTGTCACCATGGTAATATTTTAATTTTTGGAAAATAAAGGGAACGTATTTGTGAAAACTCAATTTATTTTTATTCTTTAAGGAAGAGAGTTGTCTCCAGGCAAAGACTTGCCTGCACTACAGAATTCTAATATACTTGTGAACCACTGTTGGGTATAATTCATGAGTTCAGTCATTGTCTCCAAAGTCTTGATTCAAGTGACAAATGTAATATGAATTACATGTTTGTGGAAGGCAGTAGATTTTAGCTCTCTGAAGGCTCCCTCTACAGGTTTCAATAACGTGTACAATACTTAGTTTCTTAAACATCTAATCTAAGTTGTACTGATAATTCCAAAGCTGCTGAACATATCAGGCGTGGATCTGGTGGAAGGTGGTGAAATTTCTTTTCTACATAGAAATAAAATGTGAGAAAATGTTTTTTTTTCCTCAGAAGCTGGCAAATTGAAACCGTTTTACTCCATCCACCCATCCTTAAAATAATAGAGTTCTGGAAACATCTAGCAGGTCAGGCAGCATCTCTGGAGAAGGAAACAATTAACATTGTAGATCTGTAACATTTTATAAGAACAGGCCAACATCACCATGGTGTTTTGTTAGAATTCTGATGAAGGATCAGAAACATTAACTGTTTTCTTCTCCACAGATGCTGTCTAATATGCTGAATGTTTCCAGCATTTTCTGTTCTTTAGATATTCCAACATCTGCACTATTTTGCTTTTTGATTCCCTCCTAATTTACTTCTGATATGATATCATAATTGATGACTTGTATCTGTATCCAGACTCAGAGAGAACTATTTTTCCAAGATGGTCTGGTTGTGTCAGCCAGGATTACAGATACTGTACATCAGCATATCTACACTTTGTGATGGTAAGCTAGAATTTTAGATGAAACTGGAACACCCAATGTACAGTGCCTGCTGACCTTGAATTGAATTTCTGCCAGTGCTTAAGTAATAAGCAGCAACATAGTACACCATAGCATACTGCTGGCTGTTTGTGTTACAGTGGAGTCAGCTCAAGGCCATTTCACAGCCAGATCACTGTTTTGTTAGACATAAGCAAAAGTAAATCTAGTTAGGATTAGTATGGAGTCAAAAGTTCTATGCTAGGATTTTTGTGCAACATTTGAATGTGGCAATGTAACTGTGTTGCATAAATCCAAATAAAATACACATGAGTATTTATTTGAATCTGTTGGATTTTGCATTGACAGCAAATCACATCAACATATTTGCATTGTTGACGCGTGGGGCATGGTATTACTTGGTTTTACTTCTTAGTTAAGTTTACAAGCAGTTGGCAATCAGTCTGAAGAAGTCGGTTTTTACACTGGTGTCTGTTATACTGCGAGCACAAATATTTAAAGTGATAGAGGTTTACAACATAGAAACAGGCCCTTCGGCCCAACTTGTCCATGCAGCCCCAGTTTTTAATGCTGAGTCCCAATTGCCTGCATTTGGCCCAAATTCCTTTATATCCATCATGCTCATGTAACTATCTCAGTACTCTTTAAAAGACAGCTTGTTCTAGACATTTGCCACCTTCTGTGTGAAAAGTTTGCCACTCTGGATCTTTTTGTGTCTCTCTCCTCGCACATCAAACCTATGCCCTCTAGTTTTAGATTTCCTTGCCTTTGGGAAGAGATGTTCACTATCTAGCTGATCTACGTCCCTCGTTATCTTAGACTTATAAAATCACCCTAAGCCTTGTAAGCTCCAGTGAAAAAAGTCCCAGTCTATCCGGCCTTTTATTATAACTCAAACCATCAACCCCGGTAGCATCCTTGTAAATCTTTGCTGCACTTTTTCTAGTTTAATAATATCCTTTCTATAATAGGATGACCAAAGCTATACACAGCATTCCAAGTGTTACTAATGTCTTAAAGACTCTTATAAGACACCTTAATGAAATGCAATCTTTATTTTCTTTTGTTGAGCATGAGTGATTCACCTTTCATGTTGTTTTTCTGTGTGTTGGAGAAATGTATATCTGTTGTAAATCATATAATACTTATTTAAACACTAGCCAGTGCCTTTCTATCACCCAGTATTGACTTGAATTTGAGTGCAGCATAGAGACCATCAAGACATGCAAGGAAATTATTTCAGGCTCTTGTGGATTTAAGTATAGCCAGCGTAGCATCTGCACATTGGAAATATGCAAAGAGTAGAAGATGTCATCCATCAAATAAATGTTTCTTGTGGAATCCAACGAAAATGTTTTGGAGAGCTGGGCTAGAGGGGATCCCATGACCACCATCACAATGGGCATACATGGTGATGTTAAAGTGAAATTCAACTGTATGAGTTGATGAGTTCATAAGCTTAGTGTATAGCAATTCATGAAATGGTGGCTGGTCCAGATCACCCTAATATAGTGCTGCAATGCGTATATTTATGGCTTCCCTAAGTGGAAAGAATCCAATTGGACTCTTCCAGAAGGCCGCTGCTCTCAACTGGACATATATGCCAAGCCATTATCAGGTGCGTTAACACCAGATTCATCAACTGTCACAAGACAACTCCGAGTATTACCCAAGCATGACGTAATGCCATCTATGCTCTCGAGACCAACTGCAACATTGTCATCAAACCAGCAGACAGAGGTGGGGCCATCGTCATCCTGAACAGAACGGATTACTGTAAAGAAGTGTACCAACAACTAAACAATGAGGAGCCCTACAGACAGTTACCCACAGATCCGACCAAAGAACAAATCTGTCAACTCAACACTCTGATCGAGACCTTTGATCTGGACCTTTGATCGAGACCTTTGATCTGGAGCACCCTCCATGCTCTCGTCCCACATAATCCCCATGTTGGAGATCTCTACTGTCTCCCAAAGATACACAAGGCAAACACACCCAACCATCCCATCGTATTGGGCAATGGGACCGTGTGCGAGAACCATTCCGACTTCGTCAAGAGCATCCTGAAATCCATTGTACAAAGACCCCCCCGCTTTTGTTGCAACACTATGGATTCCCAACGGAAACTCAGCACAAATGGAGCAGTTGAACTAGGGACACTCCTCGTCACAATGGATGTCTCGGCATTTGTGATGGCATTGCTGCAACTGCCTTAGTACTCAACGCCAACAACTGTCAGTTTCCAGATGCAATTTTACAACTCATCTGCTTCATCCTGGACCACAATGTCTTCATCTTCAACAACCAGTTTTTCATCCAGATACACGGAACAGCTGTGGAGTCCAAATTCACAGGCTCGATCAAGATTTCTTCACTACACAAGACCTTCAACCGATGCTATATACTAGATACATCGATGACATTTTCTTTCTTTGGACTCATGGTGAACAATCACTGAAACAACTATATGATGACATCAACAAGTTCCATCCCACCATCAGACTCACCATGGATTATTCTGTGGAATCAGTTGCATTCTTGAACATACGCATCTACATCAAGGATAGTCACATCAGCACCTCACTGTACCACAAGCCCACAGGCAACCTCACAATGCTGCGCTTCTCCACCTTCCACCTAAACACATTAAAGAAGCCATCCCCTACAGACAAGCCTCCGTAGACACAGGATCTGTTCAGATGAGGAGGATTGTGACAGACGCCTCCAGATGCTGAAAGATGCCTCATAAGAACAGGATATGGCGCTTGACTCATCGAATAATAGTTCTGATGCACCATAGCGAAAAACCGCACCGACCTCCTCAGAAGACAAACACGGGAAACGGTGGGCAGAGTACATTTTGTCATCCAGTACTTCCCCGGAGCAGAGAAGCTACGACGTCTTCTCCAGAGTCTTCAACATACCATCGATGAAGACAAACATCTCACCAGGGCCATCCCCACACCCCAACTTCTTGCCTTCAAGCAACTGCACAGCCTCAAACAGATCGTTGTTTGCAGCAAACTACCCAGCCTTCAGGAGACCAGTGACCACAACACCACACAACCCTGCCACGGCAACCTCTGCAAGACATGCCGGATCATCGATGTGGATGACATTATCTCACATGAGAACATCATCCATCAGATATACTGCACATACTCTTACAATTGGCCAATGTTGTCTACCTAATATGTTGCAGGAAAGGATGTCCTGAAGCATGGTACACTGGGGAGACCATGCAGACGCTACAACAACGGATGAATGAACATCGCTCGACGATCACCAGACAAGACCATTCCCTTCCTGTTGGTGAACACTTCAGTGGTCACGGGCATTTGGTCTCTGATCTTTGAGTAAGCGTTCTCCAAAGCAGCCTCCATGACACACGACAGCGCAGAGTTGCTGAGCAGAGACTGATAGCCAAGTTCTGCCTCATCTGGGATCTGGGGTTCATGTTGCTCTATTTGTAACCCCCATGACTTGCCTGGGCTTCTAAAATCTCACTTACTGTCCTGTCTGGAGACAATATATATCTCTTTAACCGATGCTAATGCTATCTCCACTCACATTGTCTGCATCTTTAAGACTTGAATAGCAGGTTAGTTGTAAAGACTTGCATTCTAATCAATATTCTGTAAACCGTGTGTGTTTTTATATGCCCTTCTCTGATCAGAACCTTACACACACCTGGCAAAGGAACAGTGTTTCCGAAAGCTTGCGGGCATCAAGTAAACTGATTGGACTTAAACCAGGTGTTGTGAGATTTCTTACTGTGTTTTCCCGGAAGTGGAATATTGGTTAATAGGTTAACAATGTCAAGTGGTCACATGGAGACAGTATTGCTATCAATATGCAAGTCCTGTATGATCTTCACAAATGTGAAAGAATCATTTATTATGTATCTGGAAAACTTGTTCTAAATTGGTTGTAACAGTTTGTTAAACCATTTGACCAATTTTTACACTGGTGTCTGTTGTACTGCAAGCACTTTTTTTGGTCAAACCATTTGACCAATTCATGTTGTGCAGAACTGGTCATAGATAAGCTGGAATGTAAAGGATATCATTTTTGTGCATCTTGGGCAGCCCATAAATACACATAGTGAGTTTTGAGAATGAATGCTGTCATATGTCAAGTGGCAGCTCATCACTTAAACAAGTCCAACTTACTTTCAAGCGAGGCTATCCAGTCATATTGAGCAGCTGGCTTAATGGATGCAAATTGGACCCATAATTAAGAATGATGTGCATTTTGTTGAGATATATACTTGTAAAGAATGACTATTCCTATCCCTTTGTCAGGTTAACTGATGTGTATGTCCAAGTTAGTATTAAGGCCTCAGAGTGCTGTAAGACAACTATGATGCATGTGAAAATCATGGAATCCTGGTATTGCCTTTGGTATTCTTGTGATTGATGAACGCAAGACCAAAATCTTCGACACAATGTCTTTTTTCAGCAATATTATAATAGTATATATTTGTGGACGTGGCCATTGAGCTGGCATTTGCCCATGCCTACATACTTAATTGCCCATATAAATTGGTGGGGTCTGCTACTTGAACTGTGGTGACAGCATCATACAATTGAACAATTTACAAGGGTACTTTAGATGGAGGTTTGGAGTCAACCATATTGATGTCACTTTCTGCACATTGTTACAATTAATACTGTGTTTCCTAACTTGGTGTTTTCTACAACCTTGAGTATGTGACACTATTTATTATGTCATTGATGCAAATGGCGAAAAGTTAATGTCTTGATGTAGATCTTTGGAGCTTATCCTGCCATAGGAAACCTACTCATCATCCCCATCCTCTGTCACCTATCTCCCAAACAATTGTCAACCCATGTGGCAAGATTGCCTCCAGTTCTGTGTGCTTTCATTTTTGCTAACAATTTCTTATGTGGAACTTTATCCAGTGGCTCTGGACTTCCACCTGGGCAGCATCAATTATTCGCCTATCCCGCATTCTGACCCAAACAAGTCAGCTACATTAGTCAGGCATGAAGTCAAATGCATGTTGACTCTCTTTTGTGAACTCATACATATCCAAAGTTTGAGCCTTTCCGAAGATTCATATTGTACTGTTATTTTAAATCTCTCTTTCTTTTCACAGATGCTACAAGACCTGTTGAGATTTTCCAGCACTTTTTACTTCAGTCATATTCTCTGCTCATAGATTTTCAGTAACTTTCTGACAACTAAAGTTAAATTGTCAGATCTTTATCTACCCAAGTTTTCTCTCTGTCCCATTTATTAAATAATGGAATGCCTTTTTCAGTTTTCCAACACACGGTATAATTCTTGAATCTTACAAACTTAGGACACTTGCAACTGGTAGATAAAAGTCATTCTGACTGGATTTAAATCCAGTCCTTTTGAATCACTGGCTAGCTGTTTAAATAATTCCTGGACTGAGATGAGGAAAGGCAGCCTGTACCCACTCCTCTGTCAGGGCTGACTTGCATGCTTCTGTGGAAGGGAGCGAGTTTAACTTCTGTTTTTATTTCTCATTCATTCTGTTAACACATCAGTTCTAAATTGTGTACTTTCCCTAAACGATGCAACAAGTGCAACCGTACACTTCTGTACAAATCTAATGTACCCTCCCATGAATCCTAAGCTAGGCCCAATTCATTTCAAGCTATAAGCCCAATTGCTGAGTCGTTGTTTTTCAATCCTATTGTCATATCAATGATCTGACTTTCAATAAAGTACACTCTGCATGATGTAAATTCCAGCTGCCTTAGTGCCTGTCTGTGACTTCAAGCTGCTGGACAGTAGGCATTTTTAGATTTAGTTTGTACTTCAGTGCTATAAAATTTATTCAGTGCTATTTTGGCTCATTAACTGCTCTGGCAACAGCGCAGTACTTGCTGTCTACATCTGCAATAAAAGATGTGAGTAATGTCTTGGAAAAATAGTTTAGTTCAAGTACAAACTAAAATCCTACTGGCAGAACAGACTTGCCTGCTCTAAATGACTGTGGTTATTAACATTCTGCTTTGGGAATAACAGCTTTCAGAATTTTTTGAAGGATTTTTTTTGTTGTTGGATGATCTTTCCTTTTTCTTTGTCGTCTCTTTCTTCTTCCCACTCCCACAATCATTAGACTCCTGCTTTGAGCAGTTTTGGGGATAATTTCAAGTTTACTGTAGGATAGGATAGCTCTCCTTCCCCTTTGTCTAGTTTCCCCCTACCCAAATGTGCTCTCAATTCCCTGCCAAATACTGCTGATTTATTTCTGAAATACTGATAATTCCTTAAAAATATTGTAGCTTGTTTGTTGGGAAAAAATGGACAAAAAACAGATTTAGGTGAGATTTGATCTCCATGTTTCATGCTGGTCATTTGGATACTTTGCCTGCTTAGAATATTGCAAAATTATCTATACTGATTGAAGCACTCATAAGTGTTATTTAATATTCAAGATTGGCCTGACAGTACAGAGTAAAGAGAGAAGCTCGAAAGGAGATGCAGGAATAGACACGCCATAGTGTATATGTCTACAATTTATTGAAGATGGCAGAGCATGTTGAGAAAGCAGTTAATAAAATGTAGGAGGCGCTCTTAATGACTCGTCATACTAGTCGATCGGTGTGCTCAGGGGCAGGATTGGGCAATGCCAACCTGGGCAGGGCCTAAAGGGAGACGGAGGGGCTGAGTGTGCAGAGAAGCTGCATAGTTTGCATCGGGAATCACCAAGGCAACGATCATCTGTGAAAGGGGATCACAGTTGCAGGGGTGAGGGGGTGGGGTGGATGTGAGGGAATGACAGTCTCCCAATGTACTATGTACTCTTGTGTTGTTTCAGCAGATTTAGAATCTTGGTAGCGAATCAAATACAGGAAGAAATTTCACCTGTTAACAAGGATTCTCCAGCATTTTATTACTTGCATAGGTGGCTATGCTTAATAAGAAAATGATTGTTCTTTTCATTAGACGTCACCTGGAATCAAAGGTATTAATTACAACTTGTCAGTGAAATCCAGAGATTGATTTTGATCTGGTAAATAGCACTTGTGCATGGTGTAAATTATTTACGTTGTGCACTATAGGTACTTTTATGTTATAAAACTGCAGCCAGTGAGTGATGTACACTTCTCCTTCTGTTGGTTGCACTTGTTCACGTGAAATGACAGCCCATAAGAATAATGGGATTCTGTTTCTTTAATCAATCCATCTGTTGCTTGATTCAGAGTTTTTGTTTCAGTCAGCAGGTGAGAGAGAAAACTGGGGAGAATGGTGTTTCGAGATTGCTATGCTAAGTTTGGTTGAATCGGTACAATGTAAAGTGTCAAAGATATCTTTAAAGTCTTTGTTTTATTTTCCGCATTACTCTTTAAATTCAGAATTGTGTTTCCGAAAATGGGTTAGAGTTACACTGAAGTCTTCCTTTGAGTGTTATTCTTTTGCATTTATCCAATTAATGTTTTTGTTTCCCCAAACTCAATTATATTCTGCCTTCAGTTAATATCTAAAGAGCTAAAATTAGCATATTATCTCCACCATAATGTTTGAATTTTTTGTGATAACAATTATGATTGCATGGGTACACATTTTTATTTTGTTCAATTGAAAAATGGACTGTAACCCTGAATTCTGTTTGTGAGATCGTGCCAATGCATTGTTATCTGGATTTACCGCAGATCTTGGTCCAAGATGATAAAGTAGACAGCATCTACAGGCATTTGTGGCTTCGACAAAAATGAATAAAGTGCTGAAGGAGTATTTTGGGCACCTTTTATCAAGGATGTAAAACACCCGATTTTGTAGAACCATTTGGATATGAAACATTAACTTTGTTTCTGTCCACAGATGCTGCAAGATCTGTGGCCCTGTGGCAGATACTGAGTTTGCCCAGTATTTTCTGTTTTTATTTCAGATTTCCAGTATCTGCAGCATTTTGCTTTTATTTATAGAACATCTCTTAATTCGATATCTTAATCCTTCAAGAACTTGAATTAGGTTTCCTCTGCTGAGAAACATAATGGTTGTATTTTGGTTGGCTTATTTTAATCGGCAAGTGAGAAATAAATGTGTCTCAGTGTGCAGTTAATTTGATTTGATTTATTATTGTCACATGTAGCAATACATGTGAAAATTGTTTCTTGCGCACTATACAGACACTACACATACTATACATAGAGAAGAAAAGGAGAGAGTGCAAAATGTAGTGTTAATAGAGCATTGTTAGAGAGTTTAAAAGAGTTAAAGTAAAATTTTGGAAGCATAGAACAAGAGTAAAAGATCGAATTGGAGGATATGCTGGGCACAGTCTGCAAGAAGTTGCCACGCTCTGTGATATCTTGGATGAGTATGAAATGAAGGGATATAGTAGCTATAATGGAGTTGTGAGCGAACTGAGAACTTAATACTCCTGATAATTACATTTTCAGAAACTATATAAAAATGGGGGTAAGAAGGCGGTAAGATTCTGTCACAACATTGGAGTGTGAGAATGTTCAGTGATTTGTGTTAAAGCAAAAGCCACACTTAGAGAGCTAAGAAATAGAAAGAAACAATCTCTGAACGTTACAAGCCACTGGAATGAAATAGATATGAAGTTCACATTGTTCAGAGACATCAGTAAGACCACTGGACAATCATTTTGGGAGATATGAGCATCCCTAACCCTAATGCAGAACCCTTCAGCCTTTCAAGTCTTCTGTGCTGTTTAATCATCGACAGCCACAGGTGAGGTGCCTGAAGATTGGAGGTGTAAATGTTGTGCCTTTTTTTCAAAAAGGACTGCAGAGAAAAGCCTGGGATCTACAGACTGATAAGTCTCATATCTGTAGTGGGTAAGTTGATAGAAGGTGTTCTGAGAGACACCATCTGTAGGCATTTGGAGACACAAAAACTGATTTCGGACAGTCAGCATGGCTATGTGAGTGGAAAATCATGTCTCAGAAATTTGAGTTTATTTGAAGGGATAACTAAGAAAGTAGATGAGGGCAATACAATTGATGTTGTCCATATGGATATTAGCAAGGCCTTTGACAAGGTAGGTTGTTGCATAAGGTTAAATGTCACGAGATCCAGGATGAGGTAATCAAATGGAACCAAGTAGGCTTGATGACAGAAGACAGTGTTATCAAAGAGGGTTATTTTTCAAACTGGAGGCTTCTGACCAGCAGTGTGCCTCAGGGATCGATGCTGGGTCCACTGTTATTTGCCATGTATATTAATGATTTGGATGAGAATTTAGGCGGCATGGTTCGTAAGTTTGCAGATGACACCAAGATTGATGGCATAGTGGACAGTGAAGGTGGTTATCTAGGATTGCAATGGGATCTTGATCAGTTGTGACAATGGTCTGATGAATGACACATGAAGTTTAATTTGGATAAATGTGAGATGTTGCATTTTGCTAGATTGAACCAGGGCAGGACTTAGTCCGTTCATGGTAGGGTGTTAGGGAGAGTTACAGAACAAAGAAATCTAGTGGTATATGTTCATAGCTCCTTGAAAGTGGAGTCCCATGTGGATGGAATGATGAAGAAGGCATTTGGCATGCTTGGTTTCTTTGGTCATAACATTGAATACAGAAGTTGAAAGGTCTTGTTGAAGTTGTACAAGACATTGGTAAGGCCACACTTGGAATATGGTGTACAGTTCTGGTCATCCTGTTATAGAAAGGATATTATTAAACTAGAAAGAGTGCAAAAAAGATATACTAGGATGCTATCAGGACTTGATGGTTTGAATTATAGGAGAGGCTGGGTAGACTGGAACTTCTCTCTCAAGTGTAGGAGGCTGAGGGGTGATGTTGTAATGCTCTATAAAATAATTAGGGGCATAAATCAACTAGATAGTCGATATCTTTTCCCAAAGATAGGGGGATCTAAAACTAGAGGCATAGGTTTGAGGTGAGAGGGAAGAGATAAAGAAGGATCCAAAGGTTCACGCGGTGGGGTTGTGAGCATTTGGAACAAGCTGCCAAAGGTAGTGATAGAGGCAGATAAAATTATATCTTTTAAAAAGCGTTTAGACAGTTACGTGGGTACAATGGGTATAGAGGCATATATGCCAAATGTGGGCAATTGGGACCAACTGAGTGGTTAAGAAAGTGGTGGCATGAACAATTTAGGCCGAAAGACCTGTTTCCATTGTGTAAATCCCTATGATAGATCACAACTGATTGGTTTGTGTTTTGAATCCCACATTCACATCTACCCTCAAAAACATTTGATTTCCTAACCTAATAAGAATCTATCCACTTCCTCATTAAAAAAAAATTCAATAATTCTGCCTTTTGAAGCAGAGTTCCAAAGTCTAATAACCCATTGGGCGAAAAATATTTTCCTCATGTCTAACTATCCCTAGATAAACTTGAGTAAAGGTATATATAGTCAAAGTGGAAAAGATTTTTTAATATATTTAACATTGTCCCTGAGATTAGTGTGCCACTAATCCTACAAGGAGACATAATTGTTTGATTTGGTTCTGGGAAATGGAAGGGCAAGGAATTGATGGGGGAATATCAGAAGAAATGAGAAATTGTGACCATAACACAACTGGATTCAATGCAAAAATAATAAAGGATAATGATAACTTTATGAAAGCTGAACTGGAAGAGGACAGACTCCAAAGAATTTGAAAAGAATCTGGCACAAATTAACTGGTAGATTGGCAGATAAACAGCACGGAATGTATAAACGTGAAGTGGTTACAATGTTGTGATCAATGAAACCAAGAATGCCAAATGCGCCTTCACCATTCCATCCATCTGCGACTCCACTTTCAAGGAGCTATTCTTAGAATTGGAGTTTCTTTAAAAGTAAGGACTTCTATGATAGAGAGATCAAAGCTAAACAGAATCTTAAAATCAAGGTTGAATATGAAAAATGAGCCAGTGTATCCTGATCTGTTTGTTTTATAAATAGGAAGAAGACTTGCTGTAAACGATTTTTTTCTTTTTTGCAAATACATCTTTAGCAGTAGGTATTTTATTCTTGAAATTTAATGGCAGTGGGCCAGTGTTTATTGTTTATCCTTCGTTACCCTAAAGATGTGAAGAGTCAAGCACTATTGATCTGAAACTGTTAGCCCCAAAGCAAAATAATTAAAAATAAGATGTTTCGATATTAAACTATGAATTTCATCCTTCCCTGCAGGAGAGAACTTTATATTTGCCTGCACATTTACAGGTTTGCTGAGAACTGCTGTCTTTGACAAATAAACTTTTTCAAAATATGGAATTATTTGTTAATGTTCAAAACTGACTTTTTCAAATATTTTATCCTAGAAACTTTAGATGAGTCTTGAGTACATTTTAAACCCAGCTTTACTGCATATGCAGCTGAGCATAAGTCCAAGCCTTACCAAAGAATCCTCACGTTGCTGTTGTTCCAAAGACCTTCAACTCTCAGAATAACACTAACTGAAACCACCTCACAGATGTAAAATGGAAGGGTGGCTGCAGGCATAATTTCACTCCTGGAAAGGCAGTTTAAAACTGTATTTTGAAAACAAAATGTTGTAGTGTGTTGTTCCATTGTATTCTCTGCGATTGCAGGAGTGGTGGACCCATCTGTGGCTGAATGAGGGCTTTGCATCCTGGATTGAGTATCTCTGTGTTGACCACTGCTTCCCAGAATATGATATCTGGACCCAATTTGTATCTGCCGACTACACACGAGCACTGGAACTTGATGCTCTTGACAGCAGTCATCCAATTGAGGTAGGGCAATTTCTCTTTCCTGAACCATTGCACGTCATGTGGCAGTACAGGAATGCTTTGATATTGTATCTCAAACCAAGCCATGAACTGTCATCATTATAGCATGGATTTTAAGATCTGCATTTATGCAAATGAACAACATTTTTTGAATGTTCATCTGCAAATGAACGACATTTGTTGAAAGGTGGAATTGCTGACCTTCGTAGCTCAACTTTGTTTGTGCTCTGGGAGAGTAATGGTTCTGTGGTTACATTCTTCAACAGTTTCTTTCTCTGTTTTTTGTTGTTTTCTTTTATGTTTTTTTTCCTGCTGATTTCCTTCTCCTACCTTCATCTCCAATTAAGGTGCTATTATGGTAAATTTTCATGGGCATCAGTAGCCCTGCAAGTATGTTTCCTAACTAAAAACTTCTATGTGAATGAATGTAGGCAATCTGCCTAATTGGGAAGGTAGTGTGATTGTACCCACCCCTGCACTTATTCACTGTTACATGTTATCGTACTTCCCAGTCAAGGTCACTGAATCTGATTTGAAAATCGAGACCCAGCTCCTCACCCAGGGACACTGAACCCAATTGTCTTTAAATGAAAATAAGTCTCAGTAATTGTGATTATGAAACTGTCATCCATTGTTGCAAAAACTAGCTCGTTGAATAATGTCCTTTGTGGAAAAGAATTGTCAGCCTTATCCAGTCTGGCTTAAATGTGAGTCCATACTACAGGAAGCGTGGTTGACTGTTAACTGCCCTTTGAAATGGCCTAGTAAGCTACTCAGTTCAAGGAAGTTAGAGATAGGAAACAAATGCTTGATTTACCATCACATGAAAGAATAAGTAAAAAAAGATGCACATCGGGTTTTGCACAGCTATTCTATCAATTATTCACTTCAGGTATAATTTAGTGCAATGCTGCCCAAACTATGGAAATCACCTTCTCCACAACATGAATATTGCTTACTGCTATGTAGTGTCACAAACATTAACTTAAAATTAAAATGTAGATCTTTTGAACAATGATCCTTTGATTGGACGTTTCATTTGGGAACGGCTTATGTTTGCGTTTTTTGGCCGCTTAGCTCATCAGCAATGAGGCTGAAATGGATCAACAGATTGGAGTTTGTATGTAGCAACTGTTGTCCTTCGTGCTAAATGCAGTCTTGGAGATTCATACAGTCTGCATCTTCTCATTGCCACTTGACATCCTCAAACAAATTGGATTCTTTCTGTGTCTTGGGTGTAGCTCTCCATTTCCGCAAAACCGCTTAAGCTAGGGTTGGGGAATTGGAAGAAGTGGTGGTACGACAGAGAGGGTTTTAAGTAGTTTCAAACTGATGTATACAATTCTGTAAGTGCTGTTTGGGTAGATCACTGTTCAGGCTTGACTGCTCATATTTTGGTTTCCCCCGTCAAGGAATATAGTAGTGGGAGGGGGTATTGAAATGTGAAAAAAATACTATTAACGCAGCTTTCTACATCTTAAAACACCTTACATCTCTATGTGCACATCCTAACAATTTTTCATTGTAAATTCTACTGTAATTTATGAAACTGCCCATGAGAACTTGGTACGCTGTAATGAGTTCCACCAGGGAATTGCTACAGCAAGTATAACTAAAGCATGATAAATTTGGATAGTTAGTTCCTGTCACAGATTTGGACACAGGAATTTAAGATAGAATTCTAAAAGTTAGAAAAGTTAAGTTTATTTATTAGTCACAAATAGGTTTATATTAATACTGAAGTTATGTGAAAATCCCCAAGTTGCTACACTCCGGCATCTGTTGGGTACACTGAGGGAGAATTTAGCATGGCCAATGCACCTAACTAGCACATCTTTGGACTGTGGGAGGAAAATGGAACACCCGGAGGAAATCCACGCAGAAATGGGAAGAATGTGCAAACTCTGCACAGACAGTGACCTATGCCAGGAATCAAATCCGAGTCCCTGGTGCAATGAGACAGCAGTGCTAACCATGCTGTCCTAGTTTAAAGAATATATTACTTGAAAATAAGACCTGTGTCATGTCAGCTTATTCTTGTTCAATTCTCTCCCAACTTCTAAATCCACTTCGTCTGAAGATTAAAGTTGATCTTGACTCCCTGTATATAATATTTTGAGAGAATGATTAGTACATCCATATAACCATTAGCTACAGTTGAGAAATAAATCGGGCTAGTTATTGGAGGCACTGGTTTGCAGAAAAACTCTATTATCCAAAGAAAAAATACAGCAGCCGCATAGTGAAATGACCCAGACTTGTTTTTGCAGATCAAGGAAGTTTTCTTGAATTTCTATTTGTCCCAAGTTGTTAACACCAACCTATGATGGTTCATTTGAAAATTAAACATATGTATTACACAAATAACATAAATTTGAACTTATCAAATTGTCCCTATGATTCACAAATCGTAGAATCCCTACAGTACAGAAAGAGGCCATTCGGCCCATCAAGTCTGCACTGACTCTCACCAAGGCCCTACCCCCTTATCCCTACATATTTACCTACTAATCCCTCTAACCTATGCATCTCAGGACATTAAGGGCAATTTTTAGCATGGCCAATCAACTTAACCCACACATCTTTGCACTGGGAGGAAACTGGAGCACCTGGAGGAAACCCATGCAGACAAAAGGAGAATGTGCAATCCACACAGACAGTGACCCAAGCTAGGAATCGAACCCAGGTCCCTGGAGCTGTGAAGTAGCTGTGTTAACCACTATGCTACCATGCCACCCACTGAAATTATTGAAATTCGAGTTAGATTAAAACTCTACTGTCATTTTATGTCTCTGGCTATAGTTGAAATAACATTTTAAAAAATTTTCATAACTTGGCAAAGCCTACCTCCTTGAATCCATACAATAACTACTAAAAGGGTATGTTTTTCACTAGCTTATATCTATTCCACTCATCTTTTGGTTATTTAAATTGACATCAGAAAGGTGTTCCAAATTTATTTTCCTATTTCATGTAATATCTTGTATGCATCATATTCCCTCTTCATAAACTTCATTTTAAATCAAAGAATAAAAGTTGTTTGAGCTTCTCTTCATGTTTCAGTCCTTGACACTTTCAATCAGTCTTGTGGCCTTTCCCTGCCACACCTCCTGAGCTCTATCTTGGTGTGACCTTATTGATGGAACAATGTGAGGTGCTGGAGGACTGACCGCTATTTGTGTTGTAGCAGAATAATTTTAACAAGAATTAGCAGCTCACAGGATGCCTCAAGTCAGTAATTTTAGTTAATAAAACGCAGTAAATGTGAGCCAACTGAAAAATGACAGCTTAGCAAATTTAATTCCTTCTAAACGTTTTACAATTCATCAATTTGTCTCAAATAAGAATATTTGACTCAGACATCAACATTAAGGATAAGTACTTTGAGTCTGTGTTGTTGGCATGTTTAGATGCGTAGCAGGTATACTTGCATAAGCACACACTATTTTGACTACTCCCATTATGGTTGAACAACTTGAGTTTATAAACAAAAAACATTAAAAATGCAATGTATTTTTTAAAGGTCACAGTAGGACATCCAGCAGAAGTGGATGAAATATTTGATGCAATTTCTTATAGCAAAGGAGCATCAGTAATTCGAATGCTGCACCATTACGTTGGAGATGAGGTAAGGCTCTTCAGAGCATAAATTAACAGTATATGGTTACTAGGACTTTGATTTAATATTTTGGCAGTTATGGAATGTATAGAATCTGGGCTTGTTTCAAATGTTCAAAAATGCAACTTGTTTTGATGTTTGTCTTTGAAAGCTGGCAATTCTGCATTGGTTCTAAAGCACAATTATCTATCATTACCAATAAAGTGTATGCTGTAACTATACCATGATGGGTTGCAGAGGGAAGGGGGAGTTAGCCTCCAATTTTAGATGTCAAGCATGGCTCAGTGGAAAGCAGTCTTGTCTCTGAGTTAGGTGGTTGTGGGTTTGCTGCAGAGACTGAAGGACAAGATCTGACGTAGCATTCCTGCGCAGACCTGAGAGAGTGCTGCCCTGTCAGACGTTTGTTACTTCTGGAGCAAAATGTTCAATATTTACCTTCTTAAGGAAAGAGATTCCTTGTTGTTATGAAAGAAGCATAGGGAAATTCTCTTGCTGAACTGACCAACAGTTTTACTTCAATCATTAGCTCAAACAGATGATTTGGTTACTTAACTCACTGCTGTTGATGGGACCTTGGTATGTACAAATTAACTGACATGGTTCCTCATATGATAATGGTGACTACATTTCAAAATTAACTAATTGGTTGTGAGGCATTTTTGTATACCGTCAGATTATGGAAGACGCTGTATAAATATAATTTTAAAAAATCATTTTAAAACCAAAGGACGCATTAAAATGTGCAAATGCAGAGACTTCTGGAACAACAACCAGAACAGCCATTTGAGGTAGAAGGGAAACGCAGGTTAATGTCTTGGGTATATGTTCTTCATCAGAATTGAATTCTGAGCAAAGGGTTATACCTGCAACATAAATCTGATTTTCATCCTTATAACTGCCCTGCTGTCTATTTGCCAATATTATCTGTGTATGTACGTATTGTCATTATTTGATTTTAGGTTTAAATTCATATCTATAGCAAGAATTGAAAACCTCGCCAGCAAACTGTTCTACATCCAAACAGGTCCTACAGTCTAATTTAAAAATGTATGTTTTTTTGTGGGAGGGGGGATATGTGAATAAGGGATACTAGGAGGTGATCACAAGGCTATAATATGATCAAGGCCCAAATATCATGAGAGAAATGGAAAAGGTTTCTAATTCATCAGAATGCCTCAATCAAACAAGAATCTTGAAATCACCCTTTGTCTTATATGCAATCTGCAATGTTTATTTTTCCTGTGAGATTTTGGATTCATTTTTTAAAGTAACAAAACTATAGGTATGTTCAGTTATATAATTATGCTTAAAATTTAACATTAATTAGAATGAAAATATTGTAAAATTTTTTTGAAATAATTTGCAATTGATAATCTTAATATTTATTTTCTGCAACAATTGAACAGTATTAAAAAAAAGTGCCTCAGTTGTTGCCATGTTTTGTCTGTCTTGAACAGATCTCTGGAATTTTAGAATGATTGTGAGGCAAAGATGATTAAAATAGAGAGATCCTGATAGTTTTTTTTTTACATTCACCAGCAGACTGTTGTCTGATGCTGTGATTTTACACAAACCATAGCTGTAGGATCCGAGTCAGATGCTAATTCATAGACCTCCTTTTGTACATCATCACATGCAAAGAATAAAATGAAAAAGAGCTATGATAATAGTGTCTAGCAAATAGTGGAGGAGGATGCAAATGGAAGGAAAGAGAATGAAAGTTGTGATTATTGTCCAAATCTCTGGAAAATTCTAAGAAAAATATCATTTGTGTTATATCAGAGTTCCTTAGAATTAGCAAGGTTTTTTAAAAAAAACTCTGCAGTCTGTTGTTACATTGCAAAATTGTAATTCAAAGAAAAAGCACAGATCATCCCCTTTGTCCTTTATCACATGTTTACATACTGCAGGCATGTGGGCATCAAGCTATAATGATGAGTTGCTTGAACCTGAAAGTTTCATAATAAGATCTTCATGTCCTACTTCACGTAGGTGGGCCCAGTTGCATCAGGCCTTGTGCAGGAGTTCATAACAACTCTGAGTTTATCTGCAAGTCATGGCAGAGGGCTGAGGAAAAATATAAACCCTTCAAGGTCAAGTTACAATTCTTTCCACTTTCCTTAGCTGTTGTTTTTGCAGAATTTTAAAAGAAAAAACATTTCAAACCAAAAAATTTAAGAACTTTCACGCACAAATTTTTTTAATTTAAAAAAAAATGTATCACCAAAAATTGGTGCGCTTCCTAATTGGGATTGTAGCTTGCTAGGCTGTATATTGAATCATATTTGGGTTGTACCTTGCCTCCTTGTTTTTCCCATTAGCCTAGAAATTACTGATTGCGATATTAGTGTAAAAACATGCAACATATTTGTCTGTCACTTCTTTGTCTGCTATTTTAGTTGAGGAATCAACTCATTTGAAATATGATTTCATCCTCTTTTAGAATAGATAAAAATGTCACAAATGCACAAAATGTTTGTACACTAAAATTGCAAACAATATTTCCAGGTTAATCTAAGCACAGTGCAAAGTGACTTGTTTGGTCACTGAGGTTGAGTGCAGAAGCATCTTGTTTCAGCATTCAGCCTTGTAAGTGGTAAGATGATTTTAGAAATTTGGGGATGAGTTTTCCCCCATATCTCTTCAGAAATCAAGAAGGACAAGGTCGGCATGGAACCGCATCATGAATTATTCTCCTAAAACAAGAATTCAGATACCTTATTTTGCTATGTCACAGTTCTGATGCTAAAATATAGATGTACAATTGAACAGACTTCCTTTTCTCTTCCATCTAAACAACAAGGCTTAAAATTTAGTAAATATACCTTACCAGCAATTGGATATTGTGTGTACTTTTCTTGTTATTTTGTGCAGTGCTGTCATTTTATTCCAAGAATACACAGACAGTAATTGATAGCTTACAGAAAGTGATGAGTATGACTCAAGTTATTTTTTAATTGTTGTTGTTGTTCGTAAGCATCTGGATGAAATCACATGCAATGAGATGCTCAATGGAAGAGGGAAGCAAGACTGGAATTGTGTTGTTAACTTAATTGTTTTATATTCTGTGCCTGTTCTATTTGTGTTATCAGAACAAACTGATTTTAAAAGGAGTAATTTAACTTGTCACTAAATTTATTTCAGTTTTATTTTAGTTTGTGCTAAGATGTTATCTTGTACCTGCTACTTTGATTGATTTCCTAATTTTACTGAAAAATGTTCTTCTTCATTACAGGATTTCAGGAAAGGAATGAACTTGTACTTGACGAAGTTTCAAAATAAAAATGCAGCAACAGGTAAGCACAATTCAACATAAATCAAATAAACTTTTTGTGGAATAGCTATTGAAACACTTTGGAAGAAGAGCTGGGAGTTATCCTGGTTTCCTGATCAGCGTTCTTCCTTAATCTATTCCCCCAGAAACAGATTATCTGGTCATTTCTCCCTTTGCAAGACTTGGCTGTGAGCAAATGAATGATAAATACTGTGCAGCAAGCATATATGAACTGCTGTAGGATATCTGAAAGATGGGATAAGACTCAATAAGTTTCTGATAACACTATAAATTGTTCTTCCTAGCATTGAATGCTAACTGTTTAAATTTCACCATTTACTGCTGGTTCTTATTATGCTAGCTATGATTTTCCAAAATTCCTTAGATTCAGGAATAGTCCTACTAGATGGAAGCTGACATATGTTGCACTGTTTTTCAAGAAAGGAGGAAAAGAGAACAGTGAACTACAGATCCATTAGCCGTACACAAATTGTTAGGAAAATGCTGGAATCATTATTCAGGAAGCCTTACCAATGCTGTAAAAAAAAAAGCATTGTTTAATAAAAGAAAATCTTGTTTAACAATTTTGTTTGGAGATTTTGAGAATGTAACCAATAGGCTAGATAAAGGGGAACCAGTAGATGTAGTCTACCTAAAAGATGTTTACTGAAGTGCCATACAAAGGACTATTGAGCTGAATAAGAGAAAATTTATTAGTATTGATTAACAGATAGAAAACAGGGTGGGCATAAATGTGGCTTTTTAAAGTTGGCAGGCAAGGATTAGTGCTGGGGACTCAGTTATTTATAATCTATATTAATGATTTAAATGAAGAGATAGTTCATTCATCTAGGTTTGTTGATGATACTAAGTTAGGTGGAAAGGAAAGCAATAAGGAAAACACACAGGCTGTAAAGAGATATAGACATGTTAGATGAGCAGACAAAAAGATGTCAGATTAAATGTATAGGGAAGTGTAAAATTAATTGTTTTTGTAGTAAGAATAAAAAAGCAGAATTTTTTTTGAGAAAATTGTATGTTTGGTGTTCAAAGAGACTTAGGTATGCTTGTACAAAGAATACAGGGTTAGCATCAGGGTGTAGCAAACAATTAGGAAGGCAAAATGGCATGTTGGCCTTTATTCCAAAGGGGTAGAGTAAAAGAATAAAGATACTGTGTCACAGAGTTTTGGCATGACTGCATATGGAGTACTATATGCCATTTTGGCCTTCATCTTTAAGAAAAGATGTACTTGCATTGGAGGCAATACAGCAAGCATTCTCTAACTTGGTCCCTGGAAAACAGAGGACCTCTTGTGATGAGAGAATGAGTAAATTGGGTTTAATTTCTCTGGAGTTCAAAAGAATGAGAGACATTCTCATTACAATCTACAAAATTCTGGAGGAGCTTGATGCTGAAAAATTGTTTCTATAGGTTGGAGAATCTAAAACAAAGGCACAGTCTCAGAATAAGGGACAGGTCATTTAGGACTGAAATGAGGAGAGGCAGGGGCATATTGTCACTGGATTGTTTATCTGGAGAACCAGGGTAATGTTTTGGGAACTTAGGTTTGAATCACACCATGGCAGATGGTGGAATTTAAACTCAATAAAAATCTGGAATTAAAAATTTAATGTTGACTATGAAACCATTGTCGATTGTAGCAAAAACCCATGTCCTTGAGGGAAGGAACTTGTTATCCATGCCTAGTCTGGCCAACATGTGACTTCAGACCTAGAGTAATGTGGTTGATGATTAAATGCTGTCTGAAATGGCTCAGCAATCCACTTAGTTGTATTTAACCATTTTAAAGAAAACACACAGAAATGAAACCGGATGAGCCACCCAGCATTGACCTAGGCACCAAAAATGACAACAGCAAACCTCGTCCTGTTGACCTTGCAAAATCCTCTTTACCAACATCTGGGATTTGTGCCAAAATTAGGAGAGCTGTCTCAGAGTCATACAACAGTCTGACACAACCGTAGAACCCCTACATTGCAAGAAAGGCCATTTGGCCTGCTAAGTACCAGCAACAACCTCACCCAAGCTGTATCTCCATAATCCCATATATTTATCCTGCTAATCAATTTATCATGCCTAATCAACCTAAACTGCACATCTTTGGAGTGTGAAAGGAAACTGGAGCATCCGGAAGAAACCAATGCAAACACGGAGAATGTGCAAACTCCATACAGCCACTTGAGGCCAGAACTGAACCTGTGCCCCTGTGCTGTGATGCAGCAATGCTAATGCACTGAGCCACCATGTGGCCATACTTGTGAAATCATACCTTGCAGAAAATGTCCCAGACATCACCAGAATGGACCTAAGCAGATGTGGTGGCACAATGGTACACAATCGGAAGGGAGTTGCCCTGGGAGTACTCAACAAGTGGACCCCATGAAGCCTCTTGGCACAAAGTCAAACATCAGGAAAGAAACCTTGAAGACCATTTGGAGGGACCATTGAGGGTGGCAATGGCACAGAATGGACTCTAGGTGGGGAACTTCAATGTCCATTACCAAGAGTGGCTTGGTAGCACCACCACAGATTGAGCTGGCTGGGACCTAAAGACATAGTTGCTAGATTAGAACTGCGTCAAGGGGTGAGGGAACCAACAAGAGGGTAAAACATACATGATCCCATGCTACCAGCCTCCTGTCTCGGACGCATCTGTCTATGACAGTATCGATAAGAGTGACCACAGTACAGTCGTTGTGGAAACGAAGTCCCGTCCTTACTTTTGAGGATATCCTGAATTGTGTCGTGTGGCACTTGAATGGGATTGATTTCAGACCGATCTCGCAACTCAAAAATGGGCATATAATGATGTGCTATGGTCTATCAGCAGCAGAATTGTACTCAACCGCAATCTGCAACCTCATGGCCTAGCATATTTCCCCACTTCATATTACTGCCAATCCAGGAGATCAACCCTGGTTCAATGAAGAGTGCAGGAGGGCATGCCAGGAACAACATCAAGCATATCTAAAATTAAGTATCAACCTGATGAAGCTGCAGTGCAGGACCACCTACATGCCAGACAGCAAAAGCAGCAAGTAAGAGACACAGCTGAGTGATCTCACAACCAACAGACCAGATCTAAGGTCTGCAACCATGCCACATACAGACACGAATGGTGGTGGACAGTTAAACAACTCACTGGAGGGGTGGCTCCACAAATATCCCATTCTCAATGATGGAGAAGCCCAGCACATCTATGCAAAAGATGAGCATTCACAACAATTTTCAGCCAGAAATGCCAAGTGGATGATCCACCTAGGCTTCATCTAGAGGCCCCCAGCATCACAGATATAAGTCTTCAGCCAATTCAGTTTGCTTCACATGATATGAAGAAGCAGCTGAAAGCTCTGGGTATTGCAAAGGCTATGGGCCCTGACTATATTCTGGCAATAGTCAAAGAACAAAGAAAAGTAGAACACAAGAACGGGTCCTCTAGCCTTTCAAGCCTGGCCAATCATGATGCCCAAACTAAACAAACCTTTTGTCCTTACTTGTTGCATATCTCTCTATTTCCTCCATATTTTTGTACGTATTCAGATGCCTTTTAAATATTGATAATGTGCTTGCTTCCATCACATCCTCTGGCAGCATGTTCCAGGCACTTACCACTGTCTGTGTGAAAAACCTCCCCTGCACATCTTCCTTAAACTTTCCCCCTCTCACCTTGTCCCTGTACCCCCTTGTAATCAACACCAGCACCCTTGGAAAAAACCTCTGACTATCCACTCTGTCTATGCCCCATATAATTTTGTAGACCTATATCAGGTCTCCCCTCAGCCTCCGTCTTTCCAGTGGTAACAATCCTAGTTTATTCAACCTCTCCTCATGGCCACACCCTCGAGACCAGGCAACATCGTAGTGACCTTTCTTAGTGCAGTCTCAAAAGCTTTCACTTCCTTCTGACTAGTACTAGTGTGGTGACCAGAACTGCACTGTACTCAATAACCAGGTTGCAACATAATTTCCCAACTCCTGTTCTTCCTGCTGACGAAGGCAAGTATGCCATGTGCCTTCTGAATCACCTTGACCATCTGTGTTGCCACTTCTAGGGAACTGTGGACCTGCAAACCCAGATCTCTCTATATTAATGTTCCTAAGTGTTCTGCCATTTACAGTATAATTCATACCTAAATTTGATCCTCCAACATTCTTCACCTCACATGTATTTGGATTAAACTTTATCTGTCATTTCTGTGCCCAAGTCTTCAGTTATCTATATCATGTTGTATCTGATAATTCTTCGGACTATCGTAACTCTACTAATCTTTGTGTAATCCGCAAACTTACTAATCAGACCACTTACGTTTTCCTCCAGATGATTTATATATTATAAACAACAGAGGTCCCACCACTGGTCCCTGAGGAACACCACATGAAATAGACCTCCGTTCTGAAAAACACCCTTCCACAGCTAGTCTGTCTTCTGGAACCAAGCTGGTTCTATACTTGCCTAGGTAGCCTATCCCAAATCCCATGTGATTTTAGTTTTTGTACCAGTTTGCCTTGTGGGAGCTTCAAACACCTTATTAAGACCATTGAAACTACATCCACATGCCTTCCCTCATCAATTTTCTTTTTCATGTTTCATCTTCATTGCTCTTGTTTTGCCAAACATTGGACATCTTTAATACAATGCTCGCAACATTTAGTGCTCCATTCCTCAATATATCTATCTTTAACAAATAAAAATATTACTAATTAGAATGGGTATACAGAAAGGAAGCAGGTGAGATGCATATTTTTTGTGTTCAGCAGGTTACATAACCTCATTTGTTCATTATGTTTACAATATTATATTTCCATAAGTTGTCTTTTGACTGTCATGAAATATAGGAGCAACTAATCTTTCCTATCGTGCTTGCCCATTCTTTTGTGCTTCTCTTAGCAGCTGTTTGCAGTTGTAGATCTGGATTTTGGATCTTGGAGTTGGTGATACTTTGATCCTTTTGGTTTAAGAATTTTTTTTCTTCTCAGAGGACCTGTGGAACTGTTTGGAACAAGCTAGTGGAAAGCCTATTAATGCTGTGATGAGTTCATGGACAAAACAGATGGGATTTCCCCTCATTTATGTTCAAGAAAGACAGGTACATTGTTGGTCTAGTTACAATCTCTGAATGAATCCATATCTATAAAACAGAGAATTATAGAGTCAGGTGTATTAGTTGACTTGTCATAGCTATGCTGTATCTTTAAAAGGGCTTCAGTCAGAATGTTTCACACTGTTTTTTCTTGAAGCAGACTCATTTTTTAAAAAAATTGAGTTCTTTCAATGGCTTTGTGTATTGTGTTGTAAGCTCCACTCTCTTTCTCTCACTTCTCAGGATAATACATTTGGGTTTAGTGAATTTTCATTAGCTAAGGTTCCTACTTCTGTTTACTCCAATAAATCCAGCTTAGAAGTATACGTAAATGTTAAGCTAATACTTGTTTTTCTACGTGGATCCCTCTGATAGATTAGCCCAGGAATGCGTAGCAGAAAACTGAAAAGGAAAAGTCTTTCCTTCAATGGCAAATGGGTAATGTTAGTGAAACAGGAGCATTATTTACATATGGAAGACAGGATGTCCTCTGATGACGAATCGTCCTGACTCAAAACATTAGCTGTGTTATCCCTCCTTAGCCACTGTCAGACCTGCTCAGCGTTTCCAGCATTTTCTGTTTTTGTCCTTGTGTAATATGGTTAGATAGCTCTACAGTACCATTGTTTACCAGTTATTGATGAAATCTGATTTGTCACTCTGTTACATTCTGTTAATATTAATTGAATAATGCTGTACTGTTCATTACAAGAGAGTGATCTTCCAAAGAAACTTTCTGTGAGCTTCTTGTTGTCAGTCCCTCATTGTTGTAAATTATCAAATTGCTTTATGGCATTTGAAAAATCTACTGCATATTTCTTAGCTCTTTGATTTCTGGTTCTTCATGTAAACATCTTTTATTTGTAACTTATGGCATTGTAAAGATAGAAATCTTCTAACGACAAACCTTTGGGCTTGTGAATTAATTTCATGCAGTAGACAGAGTGCTGTGTATCTAAAAAATATCACTTACTTTTTAGGAAGGGGACAACCGAGTATTGAAGCTTTTGCAGAAGAAATTCTGTGCCGGTGGACCATATGCTGGTAAGAGCAAATTAAATTACTGAAACTGTATTATATTTATTTTTAATTTAGTCCAGTAAATACTAATCGACTCTCAACTTTCAGAATATGAACCTTCCCTTTTCATAGATCTTCTATAAAGATAATGCTTGTTGATTTCTAATGAATATTGCAAGACAGTTTTAATTCTGATACTATGATTCTTAAAGGTTGCACTTGCAAAAGACCTTTTAATCTCTAAAGTAAACATTGTTTGAAAGCAGTTTGACATTTTGACTGGTTTTATGCTCAAGTTTTTGGAATGTTAGAGTTTTGGGACTAAGTATTTTCACATGACATTCCAGCGTCAATAAATCTTACAAGGGCATAGCATGTAGTGTCAATTTGCAGTCCCTCAATCAAACAAACCCTGCCCCATCAAAGATTTTAGTGCCTTTTTCTTGACTCTGACTGAAAGCAACTGATTTAACATGAGTCTGCATTTCACACACTAGTTATCCTTGTGATGTTGAAGTTTGGTTTTGGGTTTAACACTATTTCATGTTGAATTCTGTTTAGTTTTGTACTGAATCCTAATGTGATTCAAAGGTCGAAAAAGCAAGATTTTCAATCATTGTGCCACCTACACTACTTTTACTTTAAATTTGTCGTCTCCAAAACTGACAAACATCCATAAACGTCTACCAAAAATTTAAGACTTTTATAATGAGCAATATTCTTGGACTAATTTTTGTTTCTAAAAAATCGGTGTCATATTAAAACACTGGCGTACATTCAAACTGAGATTGAAACCAGGCTTGAGAGAGTTTTTGTCACAGGGAAAGTGTAAGAACATCAATAAATGGGAGAAGCTCGCAGTAATTGAAGAACAGCGTATATGGGATGGATAATTGAACGGGGAACAGGCACTTAGAGATAGCAAACGTTTTTACAAATATATAAAATGAAAAAAGTGGCAAAAGTAAACATTGGTCTTTAGAGGACGAGAAGGAGGACATAATAACTGGAAATGAGAAAATGACTGAGGCATTGAGCAGGTATTTTGTGTTAGTCTTCACAGTGGAAGACACAAATTACATGCCAAAAATTGATGACAGGATGTCTATGGCAGGTGAGATCCTAGAAACTACCATTATCACAAAAGAGATAGTGTTGGGCCAGTTAATGGGGCTAAAGGTAGACAAGTCTCCTGGTCCTAACAGAATGCATTTCAGGGTACTAAAAGAGAAATAGCAAATGAACTAGTGATAATTCACCAAAATTCGCTAACTCTGGAGTGGTTCCCGCAGATTGAAAAACAACTAATGTGATGCCACTGTTTAAAAAAGGAGGTAGATAAAAGGCAGGTAACTATAGGCTGAATAGCTTAACTTCTGTAGTAAGGAAAATGCTTGAATCTATCATCAAGAAAGAAATAGTGAGACATCTAGATATAAGTTGTCCCATTGGTAATTCGCAGCCTTGGGTTCATGAAGAGCAGGTCATATTTGACTTAAATGGTGGAATTCTTTGAAAACATTATATTCAGTGGACTGTACAAAACTCTAGTGCGGCTGCACTTGGAGTATTGTGTGCAGTTCTGGTCCCCACATTATAAGAAAGATGTGGAGGCATTGGAGAGGGTACAGAGGAGGTTTACCAGGATGTTGCCTGGTATGGAGGGCAGGTCCTATGAAGAGAGGTTGAAGGATTTGAGGTTGTTTTCGTTAGAAAGGAGGCGGCTAAGAGGGGATCTTATTGAAGCATATAAGATGATTAGAGGTTTAGATAGGGTGGACAGTGATAGCCTTTTTCCTAGGATGGAGAAAGCTAGCACGAGGGGACACAGCTTTAAATTAAGAGGTATGAGTTATAGGACGGATATCAGAGGTAGGTTCTTTACTCAAAGAGTGATTAGGGAATGGAATGCCCTTCCTGCAGCTGTCGTAGATGCGCCAAGTTTAGTGGCGTTTAAGAGGTTAGTTGATAAGTATATGGATGAGAAGGGAATGGTTTAGTTTGGAGGGGCATTGCTTTTTATTTTGGTCGGCACAACATCGAAGGCCGAAGGGCCTGTTCTGTGCTGTAATGTTCTATGTTCTAATGGGGAACCTGTGGATGTGGTGTATCTGGATTTCCAGAAGGCATTTGACCAAGGTGTCGCACCAAAGACTGCTACATAAGATAAAAGTGCACAATGTTACAGGTAATATGTTAGCATGAATAGAGGATTGATTAACTAACAGAAAGCAAAGACCTGGAGTAAATGGGTGTTTTTCTGATTGGCAGTCAGTGGCTAGTGGTGTGCCTCAGGGATCAGTGTTGGGACTGCAACTGTTTACGATTTACATAGATGATTTGCAGTTGGGGACCAGGTGTAGTATGTTAGAAATCGCAGATGACACTGAAATGGGTGGAAGAACGAAGTGTGCAGAAGATGCTGAAAGTCTTCAAAGGGATACAGGCAATCTGAATGAGCGAGGGTCTGACAGATGGAGTATAATACTGGTAAATGTGAGGTCATCCATTTTGGTAGGAATAACAGCAAAATGGACTACTATTTAAATAGTAAAAAATTGCATTCTCCTTGCAGAGGGATCTGGGTGTCTTGTGCAGGAATTTCAAGGAGTTGGTTTGCAGGTGCCGCAGGTAATTAAGGCAAATGGAATTTTGTCCTTCATTGCTAGAGGAATGGAGTTCAAAAACAGCGAGATTATTATGCAGCTGTATAAGGTGCTGGTGAGGCCACACCTGGAGTACTGTGTACAGTTTTGGTCTCCTTACTTGAGAAAGGATATACTGGCACTGAAGGCGATGCAAGGAGATTCACTAGGTTGATTCTGGAATTGAGAGGGTTGGCTTATGAGGAGAGACTGAGTGGATTGGGACTATATGAATGAAGATCATATAGAAATATTTAAGTTTAAGAAGGGAATAGATAAGATAGAAGCAGGGAAGTTGTTTCCTCTGCTAATGAAACTAGAACAGGGGGGGCATAGCCTCAAAATAAGGGAAAGCAGATTTAGGACTGAGTTGAGGAGGAACTTCTTCACTTGAAGAGTTGTGAAGCTGTGGAATTCCCTGCCTAGTAAAGCAGTTGAGGCTATCCCATTGAATGTCTTTAAGGCAAGAATAGATAAATTTTTGAACAGTAAAGGAATTAAGGATTATGGTGAGTGGGCAGGTAAGTGGAGCTGAGTCCACAAAAAGATCAGCCATGATGTTATTGAATGGCGGAGCAGGCTTGAGGAGATGGCCTACTCCTGCACCTAGTTATATTCTTAAGTGGTGAATTATGGAGGACACCAATATATGGAGGAACTGAAAAAAGACCCGAGTAAATGGAAGAGTTGGGGCTAATGGAAATTGGATGAGCTGACCCATAAATGGGGCTGTTTTTTTCTAGATAAGAGAAGACAGATGAGATAGATCAGTGAAATGTTTGAAGGGATTGAGTATGATAGATATAAAGAAAATATTTCTACTTGTGGGAGAGGTTTAATCTTAATGTGTGCAGTAAAATTCAGCAGGAATTTTTTTGCCTAAAGAGTGGTGAGGGTGTGAAATACACTGCTGCATGGAGTATTGAGGCAGGTGATCAAACGTTTGGTCAAAGAGGTAGTTTTAAGGAGAATCTAAGTAAAAACAGAGGTTTAGTGGGGGGAAATTCAGAGCTGAGCACCAAGACAGTAGTAAAGGAATTGAGGGATACACGAAGAGATGTCAGAGTTGGAGAAATGGAGTGTTCCACTAGGGTTGTAGACCTGGAAGAGTTTATGCTTATACGGAGGGGAGAGAACATGTGGATGAGAATTTTTAAATTCAGGTGTTGGTGAACCTGAAACCACTATGAGTCAGTGAACGTGAGTGATTAGTAAATGGAACTCGGTGCGAGTTAGGATACAGACAACAAAATTCTTGATGAACTCTTTCAGAGTTTACCAATTGTGGAAGAAGATTAGGAAAGCATTAGATTAGTTGAGTCTGGAGGAAATATGGATGAATGTTTGACAGCAGACAAGTTGAGGCAGGAGTGGCAGGTCTTGATTGAAAAGTTATCAGATTGGAAATTCAGTTCAGAGTCAAGTAGGTCATCAATGTTGTGAAGAACCTGGTTCAGATTAAACAGTAGCCAGCAAGGGAGTTAGAATTGGTGGCTTGGGAAAAGAGTTTATGGAGAGCGGAAGACAATAGCTTCTTAGTGATTAATTGGAGGGAATTTCCAGCATAGGAAGTTGGACAAGCAGTCTTGTCAATACCAAAGCAGTGGGAGGGGTCAGGAGAGGTGGTGATGAGGTAGAATTAGGTGTCATCAGCATCCATGTGGAAAATGATGTCTTCAGATGATGATGCCAAGAGGCAGCGTTTAAATGAAAAATAGAAGGAGCCACGGATAGATCCTTCATGGATTTCCTACCATAGCAGTGCATAAATGGGAAGAGAAATGAGATTCTCTAGCTTTAACAGGATAGGTAAAAGTGGAAGCAAAGGAAGTCACCCCCACTTAACTGAATATCAAAGGGAAAAACCTTTGTGGAGGATAGTGTGGTTACCCAGGTCTCATTTTTGGGTCTTTGCTGAGTTAGATAATCTCTGCTGAAGCAGTAATAGGGGTACTACAATCAATCGGGTAAACAAGGAACAAATATTTCATCCAGTGATTACTGGTTTGTGTAAGGCGTTGGCGAGCACAATATTTGATTTTGCTTTGATTCTTCCTGTGATCAGATAGCCTGCTGGCTCTGTGTCTGGATTGCGGAAAATGTATGACTTGTGAGGTGAGGAGCTAGTTGTGGAACACATGGAATTATTTTAGAAGGTGATTTAGTTTCCAGGGGAATGTGAGAAAATTCACTGAGTGAAATGGACAAAGCTAGTTATTATTTGTCATTCTTAACAGTAGGATTTTCTTTTTAAAAATTGCTGAGCTTGTCAGAAAATAAACATTTCAGCAAGTTTCATCCTTGAAGATGAGTTATTTTGGTTGTCAACTATCGGATATGAAAAGGTGTATCATAATTTGGTAATCAGTTACCTGTGAAAATGTTTCCGTAGGGGACAAGTCTGTTTGTGCCAGACATCTTGCTATATATAACCAGCATTGTTTAATTTACACACAAACAAAGAAGAACAAAGGTTTTTATTATATTAAATCTTGTTTTTAACTTTCCTTCCTGACTGAGACAGTTGGCAGATGAGCTACTTGTATGCATCAATCATTCTTAAATCAGGAGATGTGAATTATGGCACTGGCACCATCAAGCACTGATCAAGACTTGAAGAGCCTTTGCCTGATCCATTAACATCAGTGCCTCTTAAATACTTGGCAGAGAACAAGAGCTCAAAAGTATTGTTAACCTGATATGTGTGATGAAACACCCCCAAGATTGTGAATCCTATGAAGGCTTTATTAAACATACAATTTTAGTTCTTAAGTTTGAAACATAAGCTGCACATAAAATATTGAGAGTTAAATTTTCGAGAAACTTTTGTTTTATGAATCAATCTTGATTGCAATTAAAAATTCCTCTCTTGTTAGATACTGTCTCAGATTGAATCTGTTTTTAAGCAGCTTTGTGCTCTGCTTCTGACCTTCAGAACTTAGCTGGCTTGTCTGAAAATGTTGGGAATCAACAGCAATCCAAATTGGCAAATATTCCCTGTTTGTTCTCTTTCCATAAATCCATTCATGTAGAAGTACACCTCTCCTGTGACTATGTGAAGGATAACTAAGGAAATTAAGGATGGTTTCAAATTCAAATAAAATGTTGTGACTCTTAGTTGAAGGCCAGGAGATTGGAAGACTTAAAAAAAAAAGGGTGAAAATAGACTAAGTTAACTAGCAAGAAACAAAAATATAGATATTAACAGCTTCCAGAAATATTAAAAAAGAAAGAGATTAGTAAAAATAAATGCGGGTCCTAAAGAGAATGGGAGTGGGAAACGAAAGGAAAACGAGAGAATTACTAAATAAACCAAAAAACTGATGACTCCTGTACCTGAAAAAGGCATCATAGGATCTTAAAATAAGTGACTGTAGAGGTAATGAATTGATCAACTATAAAATTCTGTAGATTCTAGAAAGGTCCCAAATGATTGAAAAACTACAAATGTTATACCATTCCCTTCCATCAGTTTCTCCATCTCCATTGAATCTTGTCTGATGGTGCAACCTTCCATAACAGTGCACCTACCCTTCCCCCCACCACCCTGCCCCACTGAGGTTGACAGAGCCCTCAATTGTGTCCAGCCCAATTTCCACACTTCTGTTCTTACCCCTCCTCATCCTTCCCGAACCATTATAAGTTTCCTGCTTATCCTCTCTAACCTTTCACCCACTTTGTTTATCAAAAATCTATCTAGTATCATACAATCATAGAATCCCTATTTTGCAGAAAGAGGCCATTTGGCCTATCGAGCCTACACTAACAACAATCCCACCCAGGCCCTTTCCCCATAACCCCACATATTTTACCCTGCTAGTCTTCCTGACATTAAGGGACAATTGAGCTTGGCCAATCAATCTAATCTGCACATCTTTGGTCTGTGGGAGGAAACCGAGCACTCAGAGGAAATCCATGCAAACACAGGGAGAATGTGCAAATTTCACAGACAGTGACCCCAGTCAGGAACTGAACCCAGTTCCTGGTGATGTGAGGCAGCAGTGCTAGCCACTGTCACCATGCCGTCCTCTCATTGTTGGTAGTTCTAACTTTTGGATGAGACATTAGGCAGAGGCTGTCAGTCCTCTGGTAGATTTAAAAAAAAGATCCTGTGGCAATATCTTGAAGAGCAGGTGAGTTCTGCCTGGTGATATGGTCAACATTTATCTCTTAATTAACATCACAAAAGCTGAATATATAGTCACTATCACAGTGCTTTTGTGGGAGCTCGCTATGTGCAAATTGAATCAACAAACAGTACAGCCTGCTGATCAAATCTGTATCTTCCTGGTATATCGGACTTTGTTCCACACCAGTCAGTGCATTTACCCTAAAAGCTTTGTTTTATATTCATTCTTTTAAGTGATGTACTTTCAGACTCATTGAGGTCACTTCTGCCTATTGAGAGAAAATGGAGTCAATTTTCTCAGGGCTCTACTACTTAAATCCATTCATGTGTAAGTACACTTCTCCTGTGTTTCCCAGGTAGTGACCATCCTCACTGGATGGTCCCTATTAGTATCTGCACCAGTGAAGATGTAAGCAGTGATAATATGAAGGTGTTATTGGACCAGCCAGAGATGACTATCACTGTGAAGAATGTGAAACCGGATCAGTGGATAAAGGTAGGTCACCAGAGAGCTTCAGAAATAGATTAGGGTATGTATTCTTTTCCACCTTTTGCTTAAATAGACTATTTAATCTGCTTTCTTCAGATCCTTGAAAAGAGTCAGGCAGGGAATCTGCTGTAAGGCCTCTGCCAGCCTTGCTCTTCAGTTAACTTCCAGGTACACAAGAGAAGCCCCAATGACAATACTTTTTGCTTGTGTGCCTTTGTATCCAGCATTGTGCCTTTATTCAAAGATATTTTGGTAATGTCAGGGAATTCCATGTGCAATGGTGATTCTTTGGTGCAGTGCATTGGTGTCCCAATGTGTTGCTTCATTGAGTTTGTATCTCTGAGCACTAACAATTGATCAGTTAATTCATTCTTTTGGTGGTTTGGGAAGCATGCCAACTGGAGACTTGGCACTGCAGATGGGAAGTCATTGCAGATTAGTGTTAGTTTCATAATTGCTTTGGTAAAAGTATATAGTCTAGTGTTGCCCAAGGCAGGGCCAGGAAAGAAATTATATTTTTTTTTCAAAAAGGGGGGAAATTTCAGTATTTTGTTCTTGTCTCCCTACTCGTTTAACAAAAAAAAGTACAACTCATACAAAGTGGGATTCAGATTCTGGCTTCTTGATTAGTGACTTATTTCCACTTGTTTTATTTTGAAATGTATTTTCTGGCGAAATGTTGCATTTGTGAAGAGCCCATTCACTTGGATGTCATCTAATTGTTACCAAGAAATTATATATAGCCTTCAAAACCCTGAAGGGAAGTAAGTGAACATAATGGGAAAGAGATTGCACTGCTGGAGGAGGAGCATGACGGTGCTTAAAATGGACGTTCAGTGCAAACTTCCCATTGGATTTGATTATGGAATTTCAAGTGTTGCTTATTTCAGACCGTGTAAATTCAATAATTGACCTTCGCATTTATCAAATGCTTTCAATGCTTCCATTCTGCTTGCAGTGTTGTAATTTGCTTCCTATGCTGCATTTTAAACTCATGCTGCAAATTAGAAAGCGTGAAATAAGTTCCATTCGTTTATATTAAATAGGATTTTAATCGTGCTAATCTATACCTCTTTGTTTTTGAGAAATAATCTTCATTTCTATTTATGTGCCTGTCTATCTTTCTGTCCATATCAATGTTTTTCCCCTCTCTCTGTGATTTATTGCCCATCTCTGGGACCTCTTCTATTTGTAATATATATAAATGACTTGGAAGAGTGAGTAAGTGGAGTGATCAGCAAGTTTGCAGATGATACAAAGATGGCTGGACTTGCGGATAGTGAGGAGCATTGTCAGGCGATGGAGCAGGACATAGATGGGCTGGTAGCTTGGGCAGATAGATGGCAGATGGAATTCAATCCTGATAAATGTGAGGTGATGCATTTCGGGAGAAAGAATGTAGGGGGAGGTGTATGATAAAGGGTAGACCTATTAAGAGTATAGTAACACAGAGGGACCTGGGGGTGCAGGTGAACAAGTCTCTGAAGGTGGCAGAGCAAGTGGAGAAGGTTGTAAAGAAAGCATATGGTATGCTAGCCTTTATAGGAAGGGGTATAGAGTACAAGAGCAGGCCTTTAATGTTGCAGTTGTATAAAATGTTGGTTAGACCTCATTTGGAATACTGCGTCCAGTTCTGGTCGCCTTACTACCGGAAGAACGTGGAGAGTCTGGAGAGAGTGCAGAGGAGGTTTACCAGGATGCTGCCTTGTATGAAAGGTCTGAGTTATGAGGAGAGGTTAGGCAAATTGAGACTGTTTTCCTTAGAAAGACCTAGACTTAGAGGAGATCTAATAGAGGTGTACAAGATTATGAGGGGTATAGATAGAGTAAACAGGGTTAAGCTTTTTCCTAGGATGGACTCAAATAGCACGAGGGGTCACGGGCTTAGGATGAGGGGGGTAAGGTATAATTTGGATGCTAGAGGGAGTTTTTTCACACAGAGGGTGGTGGGGGTCTGGAATGCGCTGCCAAGTAAAGTGGTGGAGGCAGGTACTCTGGAGTTATTTAAGAAATACTTAGATGGACACATGAACAGAATGGGAATGGAAGGGTATAGAAAACGGATTTAAAATAGGGATCATGAGCCTTGGGAGTCCCTGGAAAGTGTGTAAATAGATGATGATATTGATGTACTTGTTTTTATCCTCCAGGTGCTTTGGTCCACCTTGTTGTCTAACAAGGGGCATACACACGATGGGTCGTGAGAGGGCTGCTCTTGGATTTTTTTTCGAGAGTATCCTAGTGCTTCACGTCATTAGTGTACGCTTGACCTGGACCATTTGATGGACAACACGACAGCTCAGTGACTATCGCTGTGCTGTGCAGATACGTGAATTTGGGCCTGTGTCTGTGGGAGTTTGCGCGTTCTCACCGTGCTTGGGGTTTTCTCTGGGTGCTCCGGTTTCCTCCCACGTCCCAAAGATCTGCTCTTTGGCTAATTGGCAAAACAAATTCCCCCTAAATTGTCTCAAATTTGGTTTTTAATCCATAGATCTGTAAACATAGACAGGGATCACGGGTAGAGGTGGGAACGTTGGGGTGGCAGCACAGGCTCATTGGGCCGAAGGGCCTTTTTCCTGTGCTGTTCTGTTCTTTGTTCTTCTTTGTCCTTTGTTCTCTGCCTGTGCCTCCAGGCCCTTGAAGCTAGAGCTACCTATGCCCCTTATAAGCATACCAGTGCCTGTAGCTCTGGGGCCCGCACTGACCCCCTCGTTGCCAGGGCCCGCGCTGACCATTTTTTTTCTTCTGCTTTCGCTCTGGCCCTGGTGCCTGCTCTCGACCTGGTGCCTGCCCCGCCCCCATTACTTATCTCTATCTCTCTGTTCATCTCTGTCCCTTCCTGTCTGTGTCTCTTTTCCTCGCCATATCTCAAACTCTATTTTCATTTTTCTCTGTCTCTATTACATTATCTTTCTCTTTTTCTTTCTGTCTATCAGGGCGGCATCAAGGCACAGTGGTTAGCACTGCTGCCTCACCAGGGACTCAGTTTGATTCTAGCTTGGGTCACTGTGTGGAGTCTGCACGTTCTCCCTGTGGCTGTGTGGGTTTTCTCCCACAGTCTGAAAGACATGCTGGTTATGTGCATTGGCCATGCTAAATTCTTCCCTGGTATACCCAAATGGGTGCCGGAATGTGGCAACTAGGGGATTTTCACAGTAACTTCATTGCAGTGTTAATGTAAGTCTACTTATGACACTAATAAATAAAATCGTTCAAAAAAACTTGTATTTGCGAACACACTGCTTGAATTCTTAAAGCACAAGGCAAATGGATAGATGCTGTTCCAGTCTCTGAACCTCATCCGCTAGCTGTACAGCTACTGCTAAGTGGGCATTTTTTTAAAAACGTTGTATAGCTTAAGCACACACTATATCCAGAAAGTCAAGTTTTTAATATCAATATACTTTAGGCAACTTTGTTTCACATATTTGGCGATAGCTATAATATACAATTTAGCTGGACAAAATTTGGTGAAATGTCGAACCAGTAGACTAGGTAATATTCACATACAAGGAAAGGATCAATGTTATTCAGTGGTTTATTATCTCTGGCATAATGAAGGTTGTGTGATTACATTAATAAGAGGAGGCACAATTAAAATATTTATCTTAGAATTGGGCATTAACACATTGCAACATTTAAGCATTTGATTGTTGGTAATTCAGAAACATTAGGCTTAACCACATGTATCAAGAGTTCATATCTATTTTCATTATAAATTTAAGTTTGAATATATTGCAAGATCACCTATCTTGCAACATCGCTAAACTCAGTCCCAGTTGTAATTGTTAAAGATCTAGCAACAATCTAAGTTCGCATTTTTACGGTGCAATTGAAACTGTTTATGAATATACATACAACTGTATGAATTAGGAGCAGGAGACCATTCAGCCCCTCGAACTTGCTCCACCATTCAAAAAGATGATGGCTGATCTGTTTTTCTTTTGAATTTCACGTTTCCATCCACCCCTAATAACTTTTGATCCCTTCACATAAAGTGAATCCCACATTAAGCCCCATCAACCTATCTCTATCTGCAAACTCCTTATGTACTGTTCGCAACATAGTTTCCTACCTGTTTTTGTGTCATCTGCAAATTCTATGACAATGCCTTTGCTTCTCTCATGCATCATTTGGATAGAATCCTACAATGCAGAAAGAAACCATTTGGCCCTTTGAGTCTGCACCAACTCTCTCAAAGGGTATGCCACCCTGGCCCAGTCCCCATAACCCCATGCATTTACCATGACTGATCCACCTAACTACACATCTTTGGACTTTGGGAGGTAACCCGAGCGCTGGAGGAGACCCACTGAGCCAAGGAGAGAATGTGCAAACAAATGCCCAATTTTAAAAAGTTCAGGCCCTAACACAGATTGCTGCAAAACTGCATTCACCACATCCAGCCAGTCAGAAAGGGACCCAAATGTGCAAATTCTCCATTTTCTGTCAGTTAAACAATCTTCTTTTAATGCTAATTTTGCACAATGACCTTCAATGTGCCACCTTATTAACTGCCTTCTGAAAATCCTAGTACAGTATGTCCACAGGTTCCTTTAAATCCACAGCACATGTGACTCCTTCAGATAACTCAAAAAAAATTGGTTAAGTTTTTCAAAGTGTCCTGCTGCATCCTCTTATATGATTGATTCTAGTAACTTCCCTACAGCAGATATCAAGCTAAACTGGCCTGAAGTTTGAATAGAGGGTTTACGTTTGCTACATTCCAGGTTGATGGAACCTTTTCAGAATCTATGGAATTTTGGAAAATTAATATTGATATATCGACTTCATTAGCAACCTCAGCTAAGATGCTAGGATAAAGTCCATCAGAACCTGCTGACTTGTCAGCCTGCAGCTCCACCTGTCTACTCAGTACCGCTTCCCGAGCAATTATAATTTTACCAAGTTCCTCACTGCTTTCCACTCCTGATTTTCCGTTATTGTTGGAATCTCTTTGTATCCTTTATTTTAACTATATGAGAGAGAGCAGGGAGCAATTAGTTACATTGATAATTCTCGGCTGTTGTAGTCTGCACACACTTTGAAGTAAAGTTTGACAACAACAATTTTAAATCCAACCGATTTATTCAATAGTAAATCTGCGAGCTTTCGGCCTTTGTGGCCTTCGTCAGGCGAATGAGGTGTTCTGGTCTCCAAAAGCGCACATATCAGCACAGACATTTTACACATTGCTGATTAGAATGCGAATCCTTACACCTAACCTGCTATTCAAATCTTAAAGTGGCTAACAGCAGAGGTTAGAGGGATGTGTATTGAGGTGTAGGTGTAAGGATTCGCATTCTAATCAGCAATCTGTAAACTGTCTGTGCTGATACGTATGCTTTTGGAGACCAGAACACCTCATTCGCCTGACGAAGGCCACAAAGGCCGAAAGCTCGCAGATTTACTATCAAATAAATCGGTTGGATTTAAAATTGGTGTTGTCAAACTTTACTAAGTTTACCCCATTCCAATGCCAGCATCTCTACATCATCACACTTTGAAGTGACAGTACTGCGTAAGTAGTGCAAATTCTTTGAAATCAAAATCCCTTGCTGTCTATCATACTCCAATCGTGGGTTCAATTCAGCTCATTAATCTGACTTCTCGAGTGTACTCCTTTGAGCTTATGGAACTGTCTTACTTGGGGTGGGGGGGAGGGCTTGTCTACTTTTATCCTGAATGCCCTTGCCTTTTGTTCCTTGCTTATGTTCTTGAATGCTGTACTTGTTCACATTTGTAGATGTTTTCATGCCTACTCAAATAATGCATACTTGCACATGAATCAGCAGTCCGTTATTAGGAAATCTGTCCAGTCTGGAATAAAAACCTTCAATAAAGTATAAAGGCATCTCAAATGCACAGGGTATTCTGTGCACAATTAAGCTGTTAATCTATTATTCTGAGGGGAAACTGGCTAGCTCCTTGTTATGATGACCATAAGAACAATAATAAATCAAATAAAGTTTCACACCTTGATACTTTCCAGTGGAATCTAACACATTAGGACAGCATCCAATCACCCATCATCAAATAGATTGGCTAAACGGACAGTGGAGACTTTTAAACTTGGCATAAAGAAGCAACCTGCAGTATATGTAAAGGCCAAACTCACTCAATTTTTATTCAACTATGAGATTACCATCATGCAACGACTTGAATAGCCCCAGCAGAATTCTTAATGAGATGGCTGCTTTGCACAAGATTAAGTCCACTGTTCCCAAACTTGGTGGGGAGAATGGATTCCCAACAAAACAACCAAAAGAAGAACTATGATTCTGCAAGTGATAGAATGGTTAAAACTGGCCACCCGGTCCACGTGAGGAATTCTGAGGATGGTCTCAGTTGGGACCCCAAGATCATTATAGAAGAAATGCCGCCTGCGTATGGTAAGGTCCAAGTGTGGAGCAAAATGGTCAAGTAGCACCTGGACCATCTTGGAGTAGCTATCCTGTGTCAGTGCAGGCCTCATTACCAGCCATGGGGACAATCACTGCCAGTATCAAACCATGACTAAAAGTCAACTCCATCCGTGTCCCTCTGGGTGATGAGGACACTGATTCCAAAAGTGGAAGAGAGACCCCCCCAACTGAAGCAAAACCTCAGGAAGAACCAGTCTCAGTAGCTTTCAGACAGTCCCTTCCGAAGTAAAGGTCTCCAATCCAATGCTCCCCCGACCTCCCCTCCAACCTAATCCAGTCATGCTTCCAAAAGATCTCAGGCCCAATCGCGAAGTTGGAAAGGCGGGATTGTTGGGGGGGAGGGATATTATGGTGGCCATAGGGGGTTGTAAAGTATTATGGGTCTCGTAGAGTATTACCTCACCCAATAGGGAAGGAGCAGTGAGGATTTAAAACCAGCTGTCTCCAAGCAGGTATTCTAAGGTCTCTAGGGCTTGACAAAGCAGCCAAACAGCACAATATATAATGGTAAATAAAAGGACAGAAGACTGGCCTTAGCAAGATCATTAGGGTCCTGGAGACAATGGTTTACATTGTGTGGTTTCTAAAATGGTTGCTTCACCATTCCACTGTTTTGTAGACCAAACAATGCATGAGTTTCCCCTTTAGGTGTTCATAATCTGTTAAACCGTGTAATTTTAAAGATATTCCTGTTTTTTAAGAGAGACTGGTGGCTTGAAAGGGGTCTTCACAGAATCTTTATAGTGCAGAATAAGGCCATTTGGCCCAAAGAGTCTGCACGAATTCTCTGGAAGAGGATCTTACTCAGGTTCATCTGTCCTATTTCCATAAAGCTGCGCATTTACCATAGCTAATCCCCCCAACCCACATATTTTTGGACGCTAAAGGCTAGTTTGCCAATTCAACTAATCACATCTTTGGGCTGTGGGAGGAAATCAGAACACCTGGAGGAAATCCATGCAGACACAGGGAGAACGTGTAAACTCCACACTGTCACCCAAAGTCGGAATTGAATCCAGGTCCTGGTGCTGCGAGATAGTTCTTCTAACAACTGTGTCACTGAGACGCACATGGTCTGATTAACTTGATGATGGTTCTGATGCTGATGGCCATCTGACCGATTTAAAATTCTGTAATATCCATAGCTCTGTTTAAAAAATGGGGATAAAACTGTAACTGAACTGTTTAATTCATACTGCCTTTGTGATTTTTTTTAATAAGATTTGACATGGATAAGTCTTTGGAACTAGTTTTTTAGAATCAGGCTTTCCTTTCCCCGTTCACACTAAGATTAATTTGAGACTGTTCTGTGTATGAAGAATTTATGATGTAAAAAAAATTTCCTCTTTACCACATGATGGTATTGCTCTCTCTCTCCTGGAGTGATTATGTTCATGCAGTAACTGATTGCAGGTGGATAGGCACCTCATCTGAGGCCTGTGTCATTGATACTCTGAGCCTGACAGCAAAAAGTACATGAGAACAATCTGGTGTGGTTTTCATCTGAAGTCTTTGGTTTGTACCTGAGTGTGCTTATTAGTTCAGTATAGCAGGAATTCCAAAAAATGTTCTATCCCTCAGAGTTTTTATGTTGATCAATTGGATAAGTCTTGTGATATCAAACTTAAGGGTTTTTAAAACACTGATGACCATTTTCAGAGCACTGAAACTAACTAAGCTGATTCTTTGCAGCTTTTAATGTCGTATTAGTGATTCAATTTGGTTGACTTTGGCAAGAAAACAGTCCTAACAATGCACGTTTACTAGGTTTCTGCCTGCCCTGGTACGTATATGATAAATGTATCTAATGCAATGAAGTACCATCTTTAAAAGGACAAGGGGGAATGGCTATTATAGTCAGGTAAACATGTATACATTAGGACTTCTATATGTATGTGCATGAATCACTCATCTTGTTCTTTACTTTTGTTTAAACTTTAGTTAAACCCAGGAACAGTGGGATTCTGTCGCATTCAGTACAGTCCAACAATGCTCGAAAGTTTACTACCCGGTATCCGGAATCTTGCACTCCCTCCTGTAGACCGGCTAGGGCTTCAGAATGACTTGTTTTCACTGGTAAGTCGGGAAGGAGTGGGGAAATATCCAAGTATTATGTTGCTTATGTTATTGAAAATGTGCTTGAATCAAGCTACACTTTTGAAATATCTTGCAGAAACCCAAGTGTGTAACATAACTTGGATCACAAAATGTCTTATTTAAATTTGTTTCTGGAAAAAGTCAAGCAAATTCAAATTAACATAAATCATCCATGTGATTCACATTCTTTTCATATAGATGCTGGAGTGTGTCAAAGGTTCAAATACTGAATTTTAAGTAAACTGAAGTCATTTATAATTAGTCTGGATTGAATTGTTTGCTCCAATTTTCTCCACTGTGTTATTTTATCTGGCATGGCTTTCTGTGGGTTATCATGTTCCTGTTCGGCAATGATGTTATGTTTGGTGTCTCCAGGAGTTGGATTTTTCAATGGAAATTGAAACTGCACCACTTCAGTGATTGGCAGGCCCCTGGCATGGCATTTTGCCAGAGGTGCCAGTTGACAGACTACTGCCCAGTCAGGGGTCTGATAGTTCAGCCTCAATAATGCTTCTAAAGTAGTGGCCACTGCAGGCCTTGGATGAAGGCAGTTGAATGATTTCCTTGGTAAAACTGGGCCAAGCATATTCCAAAGATCAAGGTTTTTGATGGTATTGGTGCCCTTTGTAGCTTATCCTCCATCAAAGATAGCCCCACCACCTCTACCATTGCCACAAATGGCCTGCTTGGATGTTTCCAGGATTTACATGGTTGCCTCATCACATTGTGCTGAGGCTCCAGAGGCAGGAAAAATGACTGGGAAATAGCCTTTAATTGGCCACCTAAGTGACTGAATTTTTCTGTCCAGTGCTGCTGAGTTTATCATACTATTATTATACCATGGTGGCAGGAAGATATCTGGCTCTCCTTCTGATGTCTTTTTCCCACTATATTGCCTGCTCATTTGCTAACAGGCTGGGAAAATATCAGCCCCGTGTTGTTGAAAAGTAGCATCTGCAGAATAAGGTTAATGATTGTAATACTAATACTGTGAATTTACCAGAATTCTCAGAAATTTAACCAATAGTTATAATTTATTAAAATAAAGTGACAGAGTAAGGGTCTATGTTAGCCATCACCTACTGTAATTATGCTCTTCAAAAGTATCACTTGATTAAGATTTTTGGGCTACATGTTGCAAATCAAATTGTGTTTACACAGTATAATACGTGAGGTCTCTCCAGTTAATGCATTCACAGGATTAATGTTCCTCTTGGGCTCCGAAATTCATTCTGGAGAAAGGTATGGTTCCTTGAGAGTACTTTAGAAGTTGCAGATGTTGCAAAGTTTTTCCTTCTCCTGGAAGAAGGCAGGAAAAATCTGCATGAAGTTGCTTCACCTTTATAAAGTGTAATTCTGAAATTTTTCTTGCCAAATCCCTCTGCTTCCCTTTTAGAACATAGAACATTACAGCGCAGTACAGGCCCTTCGGCCCTCAATATTGCGCCAGCCAGTGGACCCTCTAACCTAAACTATTCCAATATCATCCATATGCCTATCCACCGAACATTTGAATGCCCCCAAAGTAGGAGAGTCCACAACTGCTGCAGGCAGGGCATTCCACGCCCTCACCACCCTCTGTGTAAAGAAGCTGCCTCTGACATCCGTCCTATAACTACCACCTCTAATTTAAAGTTATGTCCCCTCGTGTTGGTCATCACCATCCGAGGAAAAAGGCTCTCACTATCCACCCTATCCAGCCCTTTGATCATCTTATATGCCTCAATTAGGTCACCGCGTAACCTTCTTCTCTCTAATGAAAATAACCTCAGGTCCCTCAGCCTTTCCTCATAAGGCCTTCCCACCACACCACACCATGGTCCCTACTCCCCTTTTTGAACAAAGGGACAACGTTTGCCATCCTCCAGTCTTCCGGCACTATACCTGTAGCCAACGACGAAATGAAGATCAAAGCCAAAGGCTCTGCAATCTCCTCTCTAGCCTCCCAGAGAATCCTAGGGTAAATCCCATCTGGCCCAGGGAACTTATCAATTTTCATACCCTCAAGATTTGCTAACACCTCCTCCTTATGAATCTCAATCCTGCCCAGTCTACAACCTGGTATCGCAGTATTCTCCCCGACAACATTGTCTTTCTCCTGCGTGAATACTGATGAAAAATACTCATTCAGTGTCTCTCCTATCTTCTCAGGCTCCACACACAACTTCCCACTGCTATCTCTGACTGGCCCTAATATTGCCCTAACCAATCTTTTATTATTTATATACCTGTAAAAAGCTTTAGGATTCTCCTTAATCCTATCCACCAAAGTCTTCTCGTGTCCTCATCTAGCTCTTCTCAACTCCCTCTTTAGCTCCTTCCTGGCTAATTTATAGCTCTCCAGTGTCCTAACTGAGCCTTCACGTCTCATCATTATATAAGCCTCCTCCTTCCTCTTCACCAGAGATTCAATTTCCCTAGTACACCGTGGTTCCCTCACTCGACCACTTCCTCCCTGCCTGGCAGGTACATATGTATTACGGACATGCAGAAGCTGTTCGTTAAATATGCTCCACATTTCAGATGTCCCCAGCCCCTGCAATATCCTGCTCCACCCTATGCATCCTAAATCTCTCCTAATAGCCTCATAATTACCTTTCCCCCAGCTATAACTATTGTTTTTCGGTATGTGCCCATCCCTTTCCATCACTAAGGTAAATGTAACCGAATTGTGGTCACTATCACCAAAGTGCTCACCCACCTCCGAGTCTAACACCTGGTCTGGTTCATTACCCAGTACCAAATCCAATATAGCCTCACCTTTTGTTGGCCTATCTACATACTGAGTCGTGAAAACTTCCTGCACACATTGAACAAAAACTGACCCTTCTAACGTACTTGAACTATAGCTTTTCCAATCGATATTAGAAAAGTTAAAGTCCCCCATTACAACTACCCTGTTACTTTCAAACCTATCCAGGATCAACTTTGCAATCTACTTCTCTGGAACTTTTTAGATCTGCATTCTATATTCTCTTGCGTACGATATTGGTTGTACTCCCAAGCAATCCAGCATTTTGTACTTAGAAGTGTAACGTAGTGCCCCAATATCTAACTGTAAGGTAATATAATCTTGGGTGCAATAATACATCTTAATTCATCTTTCTTATGACTTGAACTATGTTATTTTTAAGCATGTACGTGTATCTCTCTAATCTTCCAGTTAGTGGATTAATAACAGATGAATGAAGCAAAGTCACATATGAATCATTAAACTGCTTCAGTTTATAATCATTATGTATAGACTAACAGTTGCCATTGAATCTCATCTTGCTTAATTTTACTTCATCTTTTACACACAAACAGAATCAACTGTGCTACACTGCCTCATGTCTGGGATAGCTAGATTTTTATCTTGTCTTTTGGTCTAGATGGTGTTAGATAAACAAATTATGTTGTTTCCTCCAACTCAGCTTGACTGCACAACTCTAGCCACATTTGAGAATTGGACATTAACCAGTTGTAGACTCAATTTAAACACTTCAGTATGATGAATTCACAAACCTTCTCTGGACAAATATTCAAAAAAATCTTAAATTACAATTCTCTATTTAAAAACTACCTCTTTGGCAGTGCTTTTTGATCCCCCTTTGTCATGCCTTCTCTAGATTTTTCTCTTTATCCTCTAAGTGCCTTGAGATTTTTCTCAGTTTAAAGTGTCATGTAAATAAAAGTTGCACCAAAGGTATGCTTTTTAAAGAGACTGAAGGCTGTCTTTCTCTGCATTTTGCACAGCTGTATTGTGCATGAACAGAGGTGTCCTTGATCAAGTGAACAAGTATTTAAATCTCCAGACTGACATCTGTCATGGCAATGAGCCCATCCCCCTTTGTACACCTTCCCCCTGTGCCTGCTGACGAGGTGAATCTGTCTGACATTCATGTTACTTGAATCTGAAACTGCTATCCAGTTTAAAATGGAGAGATATGTTATTCCAAGACTTTTTCATACTTGAATCATATGATTATTTCATTATTATTATGTAGAAGATGCTTTAAATTGCTCTTTTGTGATAAGCATATTGATGAGTTGTTTGTGAGATAATTGGGAGGTTAACCAAGTAGCAACTCTGCCTGCTGGCACATCTCCAAATTAATGTTGCAACATTCGCAATCTGGATATGAAGCAAATTCATTTAATGAGTGCCAGGCATTATGCTGCAATGCAAAGAAAGGCAATAAAATGCTATAAGTAGCCCTGGTGGTAAAGCATGTTGACTGTCTGCTCTGCCACACTGTTCTTCCACTGAGGTCCCCATCATAATTCTGTTGGTTGAGGGAGGCCCCAAGTGGTCATATAGGTAAGAATTTTTGCAGCTAAGTCACTTTGGTCTGCCCTTGCACATCTCTGAGCAACATTGGAATGCAAGAGAAAGAAGTTGCTGGTCTATTTGAGGAAAAGCTTGTGGAGGGTGAAATTTATATTTTCAGAAAACTTCAAATTGATATTCCAAGGAAATTTCCTATCAGCTACATCTGAAGCAATAATATTGTTGAAATGTTGCTTTTGTAATTAGAAATTTGGATAATCAATGAGAAATAGTTAACGCATAGCAACAGCTATTTTTATATTAATCCCAGCTCATTCTCATGCTTTGTTCCCCATTTTTGTGTGCCATCAACTGTTGGATTCTGTTCCAACACAGAGTTTCTTTATTAATTTCACACATTTTTCTAAGTATGTATGATGACTACATGATTCTGTTCAATTGCATGGAATGTCCTGCACTGCTAAACCTTTGCTGTATTCAAATTATTTGGGTGATAAGATGAATAGCATTTTTTAAACCTTCCAGGGGATGTAGGAGTTGCTGGCAATGCGGCATCTATTGCCCATCTCTACTTATCCTTGAGAAAGTAATGGTGAGCTATGCACTCTTGAACTGCTGCAGACCATCTGGTACAGATACACCCATCTGCTGTTTGAGGGGATATTCCAGGATTTTGATCCAGTAACTGTGAAGGAACAGTGATATAGTTAAGTCTGTGTTAAAAGTCAGAATGATGTGAAGGCAGGGGGTGGGGGGGGTGTCGCTTGCAGGTATTCCATGCAGCTACTCCCTTGCCCTTCCAGGTGTAGCAGTTACAGGCTTGGAGAGTGCTGTTAAAGGATCTTTGGCAAATTGCTACAGTGCATCTTCTATATAGCATGCTCTACTGCCACTGTGCATTGCTGGTGGATTGGGTGCCAGTTAAGTGGTCTGCTTTGTCCTGGTTGGTTTCGTGCTGCTTTGAGTGTTATTGGAACTGCATCCATCCAGGCAAGTGAAATGTATTCTCGTGCTCATGACTTGGCTTTGTGAAGTCAGGAGGTGACTTGTTCATCACAGAATTCCCAGGCTCTGACCATTCTAGTAGGCTGGGCCAAATAAAAGTTCAGCTTCTAGTCAGTGGTGACTCTCAGAATGTTGGTGATGGTAAAGCTATTGAGGGGTGTGATTTGATTTGCTTTTTTTGGATATAGTCATTGCCAGGCACTTGTGTGGTGTAAATGTTACGTGTCAGTTACTAGCTCAAGCCTAAACGTTGTCCAGGTCTTGGTGCATATGGAAATGGATTGCATCAGTATCTGAGAAGTTGTGAATGGTGCGGAAGTTGAACAATCATCAGTAAACATCACCACTTTTGGTCTTTTGATGGAGAGAAGATCATTGATGAAACAACTGAAGATACTTGGGCCTAGGATGCCAACTTGCGATTCTCTCGCAGCAGTGTGGCAGAGATGATCGATTTCCAGCAACCGCTACCATCTTCCTTTAAGCTAAGTATGACTCCAACCAGTGGAGGAGAGTTTTGCCCCTCATTTCCATAAAAGTTGCTAGTGCCAAATGGGTGCATCGGCAAATTTGATAGAGGTTTGAGGGCAAGCAGTTCGGCAACAAGGAGAGTTCAGTCTCAAGGAATGTGAAATCACCTATTTTTAGCTTGGGCAAAAAAAAACTGAAAGTAAAAAGATCTTTTATTTAGCACCTGTTACAACAGCAGGACATTGCACAGTGTTTTACAATCAATGAAACACTTTTAAATTATTGGAAACTAGATAGCCAATTTGTATCGTGCATCAATGAAGTAGACTCATTGACATTTACAGCACAGACGGGGGCCATTGGACCCCTTGATCCTCTGCTGGCGGCATGGTGGTACAGTAGTTCGTACTGCTGCCTCGACACCAGGGATTCGGGTTCGATTCCTGGCTTGGGTCACTGTGAGGAGTCTGCACGTTCTTCCTGTGTCTGTTTGAGTTTCCTCCGGGTACTCCGGTTTCCTCCCACAGTCTGAAAGATGTGCTGGTTAGTTGCATTGGCTGTGCTAAATTCTCCCAGTGTACCTGAACATGGGCCAGAACGTGGTGACTAGGGGATTTTCACAGTAATTTGATTGCAATGTTAATGTAAGTTTACTTGTGACACTAATAAATAAACAAACTAAAACAGCCTGTCCCATTCCCTTGTAGCACTTCAAGTTTATTTTCCCCAAGTGTTCGTCCAGTTTCATTTTGAAATTTCTCATCGTCTCTGTTTCTGTAATCTTGTGAATTCCAGGTCATTACCACTTGCCGCACGATAAAAGTTATTTCTTGCATTCTTGCCCAAAATCTTAAATGTGTAACTCCAATCCGTGTAATGTCAACTAATAGGAACAAATTTCCCTTGTCTGCTTATTTAAATCTGTCATAATATTGCACTTCTCTTTCAAAGCTCCTCTCAATCACTTTTGTTCCAGTGATAACAATCCCAAACTTGTCCAGTGTAACTTTGTAGTTAAAACCTACATTGCCGGAATCATTCTGGTAAATCCCTCTGCACCCTCTCAAAGATATTCACATCTTTCCTAAAGTGTAGTGACCAGACAGAATGCAATACTGTAGTTGTTGCCTAACTAGAGCTTTATAAAGATTGAGCATCTCGCTCCCTTGCTTTTGAATTTTGTGCCTCGCTTTATGAAGCTTAAAATCCCCTCTGCTTTCCTAACTATTCTCAGTGTGTCCTACAACCTTCAAAAATCAAGGCACATGCCCATCAGGTGTCTATATTCTTGCCATTAAGTCTGTACTGTCTCTTCCGCCAAAATATATCACTTCATAATTCCATCTGCTACTTGTCTGCCCATTCTGCTAACCTGTGTGTGTGCTGTTAGAGTCAATTAGTATCATAGCCACTATTTGTGACTCAACGTTTGGAATCGTGAACAAATTTTGAAATCTTACTCCGTACATCAATATCCAACAACAGCTTTTATCTACACAGTGCCTTCAACACAATGAAACAAGTCAGTAAATAATCTGTGTTTTGTGATGTTGGTTGAAGGCCAAACACCATGACAGAGTATTTTCTGCTCAAAAGCTGCGCTGAAGTGCCAGCTTAAATTATGTGCTTTTTTTGGAAGGAGATTTGAACCAACAACCCTCTAACTTGAGTATGCCACCTACCGAACCATGTCTGACGTCTAAAATTTAAAGTTACTGTTCCTGGATGGTCATTGGCTGTTTTATTTTGGGATATCTGAAGGATGTGAAAAGCGCAATGCAAATGTTTTACTGTTATTGTAGCACAATAAGGAGGAATTTACTTAGCGGTAAGTTTGTCTTTCAGAATAGAATATGGGATTTTCAACATATGGTCTGATAGGAGGGCATGCACAAATGATGAACCAATACAATACAAACCAATACAAATCCCCATCACACTTGTACTTGAGAAAGTATACATTTGATCATTGTTATTGGACACGTTGACTCTTATCTGTGTAAGTGAGTGGGTGAATGGTTAAAATCTTGCCCATTGTGTTGAAAATTGTTTGATGATTTTTTTGTAAGACAATAAGAAATCTCACAAATCCACTAAAGATGAAGTCAGGTTTATTTGATATCATGAGCTTTCGGAGCACTGCTCCTTCATCAGGTGAAACTTACCTGATGAAGGAGCAGTGCTTCCACAGCTCGTGATATCAAATAAATCTGTTGGACTTTAACCTGATGTGTGAAACTTCTTACTGTGCCCACCCTAATTTAATGCCATCATTTCCACATCTTGTAAATACAAATTTATTTTCAGTGAGTTCCTGGGAAATATAACTGTTAATCCTGAAGCATATTTCAACGGCATCCTGTGTGCCAAAAATTGATGGCCGTCAGCCAGCTGGTCAGATTTTTGAATTAACGGATAATCTGATGAGGTGTCCTATTTTTGTGTTTTACAGGCTCGAGCTGGCATTATTGGCACAGTGGAAGTTTTGAAAGTCATGGAGGCTTTTGTGAATGAGCCGAATTACACAGTGTGGAGTGATTTAAGCTGCAATCTGGGGACTCTTTCTACCTTATTGTCCCATACGGATTTTCATGATGAAATGCAGGAATTCATTGTTGACCTGTTCTTGCACATTGGGCAGAAACTTGGCTGGGACCCAAAACAGAACGAAGGTATGATTTTAAACTTTAATGATTTAAAAGTGATCTTTACTTTTAAAGCAACCATCCCCTTCTGTGGTTGTTATTCATCCTGTTTAAATTGAATCTAAATTAGAAAGCACATCTTCAAATTACAAAAATTGGAGTCACTTTGTGTTGAGTGCCTGTTGTGGAGTCCTGTTCATTACCAGTTGCTTCCTTCCCCTGTCAGGGTCATTGGAGAAGCAATGGGAAAAAAGAACTTTCATGTCCATGAATTACATGATGTATTTTTCTGACAAGGATCATAAATATACAGCTCAGCCTGTTAAGAGTTTTACATCTAAATCGTAGCATTTCCCTTGCTTTATAAATATTGATCTGCCAAGTACTGAAATTTATAATAGAAGCAAATGCTATTTTTATTCCCCACCAAAATGTTTTCGTTTGGTGTAGAGGATAAATGAATATTCATTTCTCTGAAATTGAGTAACCAATCTTCAGGAGTTGGATATTTCAGATTCTGTCATTCATTCTGTTCTGACACCAACAATGGATTTGATCCCTAAGCACCTCGAACAAAACATAGTTTGATGGGTCCATTAATGACAGAAACAAGTGACACTAAAAGAAGCAAACAAAATATCTACACAATCAAGAAACCTAAAAATAGATTGTGTTATAAAACTTAATAAATTTGATTTAAATAAAAACAATGGAAATAATGGGGTTTAAGAGAGAAAAGTCTCCAGGGACTTACAGTTTCCACATTAGGTTTGAGAAAAAGAAGGTAAATTGAACTGATAATGGAATTTGTGAATGGCAATTCATGTTTACCTAAACTTGTTAACTTTTGAGTAGTTCTGTACCATGGGGGATTGTCTGTTGGCAGTATGACTTGTGCAGAAAGAATGTACGGTAGGTTATGGTAATCTAGGGATTAAACTGGAGTGATGACCCAAGAGGTTTAAGGAGACTTTAGAGGGGGTACAGAAAAAATTTACCACAATGTTGCCTGATATGGAAGGCATTAGCTATGAGGAGAGGTTGGAGAAACTTGGTTTGTTCTCACTGGAACGAAGGAGGTTGAGGGGTGACCTGATAGCAGTCTACAAGATTATGAGAGGCATGGACAGAGTGGATAATCAGAAGCTTTTTCCCAGGGTGGAAGAGTCAATTACCAGGGGCCACAGCTTTAAGGTGTGAAGGACAAGGTTTAAAGGAGATGTACAGGGCAGATTTTTTATGCAGAGAATGTGTTGCCTAGAACTCGTTACCTGGGAGATGGTGGAAGCTGATACAGCAGTGAATTTTAACAGGCATCTGGACAAATACATGAGTAAGATGGCAACAGAGGGACATGGTCCCCAAAGGGTTGGGGGTTTTAGTTAAGTCAGGCAGCATGGTCAGTGTAGGCTTGGAATGCCAAAGAGCCTGTTCCTATGCTTTAATTTTCTTTGTCCTTTGTTACAAATGAATTCGGGTCCCACTGTGGCAAGTTGTAGATTTTAATTCACTAGACCCTGTAATTTGAGACTTGCTGTAGAAAAAGAATTGTCGCAAAAAGTGAACTGGTTCCTGTGCTTCAAGGCAAAGTCCTGCTACCATCTCCTCCACTCAGTCTGGCCAGAAGTGACTTCAGTCTTGCATGATGTGATTGACATTTTAATGATCTAAGGTCAATTAGAATTGAACAGAAAATATGGGCTTCTCAGTGACAGCCAAAGAAGAATTTAAAAACGCTTTGGAATTCTTCCACTGTGTTCTCCCCCAACCCACTGCATTCTTCAGAAATGCTGTTTACATAAATGCTGTATTTTAATACATTGTGTCTATCTTTGCATATGTTAAACTACATGATTTTACTTATACATCCTCCACCTACATTAGAATTATTTGAGCATCTGTACTTAGGAAATTTGAATTCTTGTTTTGCCTTTTAAAAGAAGGCACTATTGATAATTTCCTATTTTGTCTCAGGTCATCTAGATGCACTGCTGAGAGGCTTGGTCCTGGGAAAGCTGGGAAAGGCTGGGCACCAACCAACTGTAGAGGAAGCAAGGCGCAGATTTAAGGATCATATTGAAGGAAAACAATTCTTGCCTGCTGACCTACGTAGCCCTGTAAGTTTGGGTTCATTTAATACTTCAAGAGTTGCTTTGGTATCGTATTCTTTTTGTTTTATTTATGAGGGAAGAAGAATGACAAAAATGAAGAGATTTTATGTGTGACTTCTTTTGTGTTGATATTGTGAATTTTGTTATCGTAAAAAACAAGCTTCACTCAAATCACGTCCCATTCTTAGATTGTTGAGATATTTGGTGGGAAGTTGCAGAGTGAGGAATTGCTGATGAACACATTATTTGTCTGAGTTAGTGCTGTTTCTTGATTCTGATCTATGTTTACAAGGTATTTGTAAACAGGAAGTTTGTCAGAGACTATCAAACAAACAGTAGTCTGTATTATTTGTATAGATTTTGGAAGTTATATTTTATATATATAAAATATGTATTATATATTTTACATGTTGGTGGACCAAACAACTTCTGAAGTAAGTGGAAACTATAGTGAAACCTTTTTTGTCAAATAAATGTGAAGGACAGGCTCAGCTTCTCAGTTGCTGGTTTGCTCCTGGTTATTTAAAAAGGAAGGGAGAGAGAAACTAGAAACTACAGAATGTCAAATGTGGAGAAATCATTGCAATCTATAATCGGTGACTAACCAACCAGTAGTTGCCCAAATGCTCAGAGAGGCAGCATGGATTTGTGAAGATGAGGTTGTTTCTGACTAATGTGGTTTCTTCATTTTTTTTTTGAGGTATTGCTTTTTATTTTCCAATTCATTTATGGGATATTTTCCTTTCAATGGATGTGAGTACCGCTGTCAGAGAAAATGCCCAATCCTAATTGCCTGTGAGGAGGTGGTGGTATGTTGTGTTCTTGAATTGTTGAGTCCATATGATAAATGTAGATAAGAGAATGCGTATGAACATTGTTATGATTGAACACAGATCACAGTGTATGGAACTGGAGGGAACCTGGTGACATGGGTCAATAATTATTTGGGAGGCAGGAAACAGATTAGAGATTTAAGGACTGGAATTTCCACAAGCATCAGGACCTCAAAATCAGATCCATCTTGAGCTCTAAAGTCCATGCATGTTGCCACCTGGGCAGCGGCCTCCTATCTGGCCAGTTCCTCACTCGTGATGATGGGTGAGTTCCTGAAGGTGGGAGCCCAGTAAGAGGTCCCTCAACATGGAGGCATCAGATAGAGAAGTCATTAGGGTTTTTGGAATGGTGGAGAGACCTATCCCTCCACAGGAGTAATGGCAGACTTCCAGTCCATGGCACTATCATTGAGCATGGAGCCTTTAGCGATGGCCACCTGGACTGCCATTGAGAAGGTGCCTCGATTGTGCTGGCACTTTCACACACTGGCAGTGGCTCCAGTGGTAGGAGTGGTGGGAGATACTTATTTATATAGCCAGATGTGTCTGTTGAAAGGTAAATTAAGTGATTAAATGAGTTGCCTGGTGTCCCAACACTTGGCAGTTAGATCTTGTAACTTTGCCATTTTCACATACATTCAAAAAATCTCATAAATGTGTTGCCATTTATATCGGTGCCTGTTTTCCCAGATGCTCGGGTACATATTGGAAAATTTTAAGTTGTTTTTACTATGTCTTCCCAGCATTTTATCTGTCCATCTGTATTGCATTATCCAAATTGCAAATCACTATAGGTTTTGGGAACTCTATAATCAGACAGGTAAATAACCTATCCACACCAACATATGTGGAATTCATAAACAATATTTTTTTTGAATAAGGATTGAAGTTCAAATGCTTATGTTCATGTTATTTTAATAGAGTTACACATTGCTTATGGGTTTGAGAGCAATAATTCAAAAATCAACAAAGTTATGTGATCAACAGTTCAGTTTGTACTTTTCATTTTTTTAATTTGAGAGGTCAGATATTCAAAATCCAGGAAGCCCAGACAACGTTTTCTCTGGGATATAAAAGTAACATTATTTTGTTTAAGTCAGCTGTTTTCTGTTGGAAATCCCAACAGAAGAAGCAATTTAAAACCTAAGCAGTAACCAGTTACTCCTGCCAGTTTGGTATTCCTAAACAAGAACAGATGGACTGTTTTTCCAAAGAATTAGCTTAGTTCATAGAATTGTGATATCTTTTTATTATTTTGACTACTTATAGTTAGACTACATTGCGACTGTTTTTTATGTATGTTCATTTTTATTAACAGATCAAATTACTTGATACTTTAAACTTAAAACAAGATCTTATGTGATGCTCTATTGCTTTCAAGGACTGGAGTGAGATCTTATGAAGGCCTAAGTCCAGTAGCTAAAAGCAATTTCCAGACAGGGTTTGCTCTGCGTTTCCCAGATGCATTACCGAAAGTTACCTAGATCTCGCGGCAAGGGAAGACACTCTCAAAGGTACGAGAAGTTGGGTCTCACCCATGAGAGTGATCCAAGCTGCAGTAGAGAGTTTTTTTAAAAAAATAAAGACCCAAAAATGTATCTGCTTAATAAACAGCAGCTAACACCTAAAACAAGATCTGCCCTGGTGTTATTCTGCACCTTCTGGAGAGCAGGAGGATACCATGGAGGTGTGGGATTGAATCATTTGATAAAATAACCTAAAGAAGAGTTCTTGTTATCTTGGGGGCAAACTACAATATTTACCTAGATATCAAGGCATGGAATCATTCTGGAACACAGCAAGTTGGGAATTGCCCGTGAGAGAATCTGAAATAGAAAACAACCTGAAATAAAACGGGTTTAAATCCCTAACTCTACAACTTGAAAAGCTTTGTCTTCCATCACCTCCATTAGTCCTTCTGTTCAGCATCCATTTTTGTCTCTAAAGCAGTATGATATTACACTGTGTTAAGGTGCTATATAAATGCAATTTATTTTCTCCAAACACTTGTTCAAGTCATAGTCCAGTATAAATTGTCAATCCTAATTAGATTTTTAATTAGTAACAGTAAAAGACCTATAATTTTGAAGGTCTGGAAATAGTCTCCCCCAGAGCAAAGGAAATTGAGGGGGAATTTTATAAAGACGTTCAAAATGGTAAAGGATTTTGTTTGAGTGAAGCAGGAGAAACTGTTTCCACCAGCAGGAATATTGGTGACCAGAGGAAGCTGATTTCAGGTTAAAGATCAAAAAGGATATAACTAAGTTATAGAGAGGTTTTTTTCTTAACACAGTGTGATGACTTAGGTTGCACTGTTGAAGAGCTGGTGGAGGCAGATTCAGCAATAGTTTTCAGCAGGGAACCGGATAAATGCATGAAGGGCAAAGTATTGAAGAGCTCAGAGGGAAGAGCAGGGGTTAGTAGGACTAATTGGTTAACTCTTTGAAAAGGTTAGGATGAGCTAAAATGGTTCATTTGCTGCAAGACTTTACCAAACTTCTATTCAGTATGAATATATTCCTGTTGTTGGTGATAGTGAGAGTTGATAGAAGATGTGATTTTTAAATTTTTTTCAAACATTTTATAAACCACTGCTCCATTCCCTTGTGAGCCAGTGATGAGCACCATTGAAATGTGCGCTCAAGGTATTGATGTATTTGTGATGTCTGTAGTGAAGGCTTGCAGACCACGAGGAACTTATGTATTTAGCATATGTAATGAAAGGAAAGTCCCATGAAGCAGATTACCTTGTTAAGGAGAGTTAGAATAAGCACACTAAACTAATAATCCAGAGCAGTACCTAGATCAAGCTTAGTCTGGCCTGCCTTCATTGCTGCAAAAGAATAAAGCCCACTCATGCTCTGAGGGAATTAAGGCTTGCATCACTTTAAGGTCAAGTCAATGTGAATCATAAAAGAAGCATTTTACTTTTAATTGGGTTGAAAGAAAATATTTTATTTCACATTTTCTAATTTCCTTGCAGCTATATAATGTATTATTGTGTTAGAATTTGGGAAAATTTCTGTCCTATTGATTACTGCCAATCTGTATTGTGCTTTTTTTCTCATGCAATGCCGAGTTGATTAGGGTGACCCACCCTAATTAAACTAAGTAGCTTGTTATGCCATTTCAGTGGGTGGTAAGAGTCAACCACATTGCTCAAAGTCTGGAGTCACATTTGACCAGACTGGGTAAGGATAATAGATTTCCTTTCCTAAAGGACATTAATGAATCAGATGGGTTTTTACGACAACCAATGATCTCTTAATGGTCACCAATATGGAGACTAGCTTTCAGTTCCAGACTGAATTTAAATTCCACTAACCGTCATGATGGGATTTGAATCCATATCCCCAGATCATTATCCTGTGGACTACTAGTCCATTGACAGTACCACTATATCGTACTGTCTCCTCTTTTCATGTTATTGATTGTTTGCTGTCATTATGGTAATGTTTTAAAGGAGGAATTTGTAAAACTCAGTATGAAGCACTTTTACGTTATACCTTTTTTTTACTGTGGTTCATTCCTATTTATTTAGTTCTTTTCACTGTATACTAATACACGTGACAATCAGTTTTTTAAAAATCTTCTGTGCTTTATAAGTGAAAAAGATTAATCCTTTGAGTTGTGCCACTCTCGCTGTTCCAATAAAACTGGTGCCTTGTTTAATGAGTCTGTGGAAAATGATACCTGCATATAATTAATGATTCACATGGGTTAAGATAAATACAGATTAATTATTTTGCAGATCTTGTCTTTTTCATCCCAACAATGTGCTTAAACCTGATTTTTAAACACTGTTTGGCACATCAGATAACATGATCTCTGTGGTTTGAAATTCCTTTCTTCTTCCTTGCTGCCCCGTGTCATATACCTGTGCAATGCTGCCTTGCTTTATTGGGAATTTTGGCTAACTTGGTAGTGAGTCCAGGTCTAAGACTTCTCTCTTTTCCTGTATGTGACCCTTTGACCACATCTCACAAAAAGCATTACGTATTAACATTGTTCAAACAACAGTACCGCTTCACTAAACAAAGAAAATACTGCCAATGGTATCACTTAACACCAGACTGAAGTTGTGATTAGATTGTGTGGATTTACAAGAGTTGCAAAATATATTTGTTATAGCACTGATAGCACTGTGATCAGAATGGGATGACTGAAGTTCCTCCAGTGTTAGATAATGCCAACCACTACCACTGCAGTTTTGAGGGAATGCTGCATTATCCTAGGTGATTGAGATGTCTGCCCTTTCAAGTGGATGTAAAAGATCCCAATTGCTAGTTTAAAGAGAAGCAGGATGTACTGGCTAATGTTTGTCACTTGACCAGTGTGACTAAAATAGATCAGGTGCTTGTTATCATGTTGTTTGTGGGATTTTGCTGTGCACAAGTTGGCTGTCTCCTTTTCCAATATTACAACAGTGACTACATTTCAGTACTTAATTGACTGTAATGAGTTTGGATGCCTTGAGATTCTGAAAAGCTATATAAATGCAATTTCTTTCATTTTGTTTTTGGCTCAGATGAGGAGCAGACTAGTAATGTCCATTTGTTGACTGCCTTTGCGTATCTTTCCAGTGGTATCTGCGAAGGTTGGTGCCCACGACCCTAATCACAAATGTACATCAGAAGCAACAGTGCGAATATAAACATGCAAAGAAATATCTGAAATGTGTTCTGCAGTCTGGAGAGAGAAACTGTCAAAACACAATATAACTGATCTCTAGAATTCATTCTATAGGAATGCAACATGCTGTGAGGGAATGTGCTTGTTGATTGCAGCATTCTCTATGCAAGTGTAACTCTACAGATCTGTCACCAGCACAACAGCCTTTTAGAACATAATTTCTAATCTCTGAGCTAGGCAGCTATCTTGTTTGAAGTGAGATTCATTATTTTTCTCACCTTTAAGTCCCATAATATCATCAATGGGGCTAAAAACTGGCTGCTGGAAGGTGACCAAAGTGCCAGTTGCCGCATTGCACTAACAGTGAGATAATGAGCTATACAGCCATTTTATAACATTCACAACGTAATGCCAATTATTTTGCCTGTATGGGTACTTGTTAAAAATCTGCACAAATATTTCTGTTTATAACATTCAGCTGATTTGTGGTGGTATCACTTATTAGTTGAGCGAGAGAGAGTAGAATCAGTAACTGATCACTGTTTTTTATGGATATTAGAGGACAGGTGAGTGTGTCCTGTAGTTGGGTAGCTTACAGATATTGAGGGTCAAGACATCTTGGGTGATGTATCTTGGGTATCTATACAATGGCGAACAAAAACCTCAAGTGAGGGGGATTTAAAAAATACACCAGTCTCACAATGTCAGATATGTATTTTTTTTTAATCTTTTCCTCACAATCTTTATTCCCCTTTTTCAGTAGTGCATCAGGTGTTGTGCCAGAGGTATATTCCTTTCTGGATCATTAATCAAACAGATTGTAATTAAATGATGTAAAAGCTAAATACTGCGGACTCTGGAAATTGGAATTAAAAACAGAAGATGCTGGATACATCTATGGAGAGAAACAAAGAGTTAATGTTTTGTGTCTAAATGATCCTTCTACAGAACATAAATTGACATGAACAAGGCAGCAGTTAGGTCAAGCAAGCTGTGGGATTTGAGTACGGATGTCAGTCGGACAGTGGAAAGCAAGTAGCAAGTTATAAGCCAGCAGTTGAACAGAGTAAATTCAAGCAAGTGTGAATAAAGCTTAAATTCAAAGCTTCTGTGCAGCCTTTAGCTTGAATGGTTCCCTTCACACGTCAAGTCATTTATAGTGAGGATTTTCTTTTAAACTGTACATAAGATAATGCTGGGCAAGACTGCAATGTTGGTGCAAACATAATATGAGAGCCGGGCATTAAAGTCTGATCCTGTGATGGAGAAGTTTCACTGTGTTATCTTTCCTACATGAAGAAAAATAATCTGCAGAAACCCACAAATCTAACCTGGGAAAGGAAACATCTGAATTGGGGCAGAATTAGTACAGCAAGAAGTCTCACAACACCAGGTTAAAGTCCAACTTGATATTGTTATTTGGTAGTAAATGCCATTAGCTTTCAGGGTTTGCCCCTTCGTCAAGTGAGTGGCATTTACTACCAAATAAACCTGTTGGATTTTAACCTAGTGTTGTGAGATTTCTTACTGTGTTTACTCCAGTCCAATGCCAGCACCTTCACAACAGAATTAGTAAATAGGGGCTTTGAAAGGATTGGGTAGTGGCATTATCTGGAGTGTATTGGGGATTTTCAGTATTGACTGATAAAGTTTCATTTTGAAATATTCACTATTTGTGGAGCAGGAGTGAAGTTAGCCAGAATGGTTGGATATCATGTGATGCAGACCACTTTGTTTTGCAATTGCAGTGGAGAAACAGTCCTTCTATATTGAATACTTGGCAGAGCGATACAACCTGAGAGTTAATGAAAGTGTTTAGATGTTATGAACAATCAGTGTAAAACACTTGTTCAGTTACTTTCCTAAATGCATTAGTTCGGATCAATACAGTCAGTTCTATTCGGTGTCTTGGAATTGGACAGCAGGTTTCAGTATCACTGCGCACCCTCTTGTTGCAGGGTCATCTTCACACTTGAAGAAGCACCTTGTGATGGTATCAGATTTGTTAATTGGCAAGAATTTTCAGATTATTATCCAGTTGGCCTATATGTGCTAGTGTGAGTATACAGAGCATATAGAGAAGTTTTTATTAAATATTCATGACCTACCCAAAACCTCCCACGCCACCCAGATGACAACTTGCATAAACACCGACAAATCAGAGCTGGATAGTTTTTTAAGTCTTTATAAAGAGAGGAAATTAGCGATTAATACTTTCTTAACTCTGTAATATAACTATTAGAGAGGGCAAGCAGTTGTGGAACTGGGGAAATCACCATGTGTATTTACTCATGGCTGACCCCAGACTTATTTGGACCAAATCCCCACAAGGATTGCATGAGAAGTGTCTTTAAAGCTACATAGTCAGTGTCTAAGTATCGAGTCAAACTCCCCATTCAGAATCAATCTTGCACAATGCCTTAGCAGACTGGCCTGTCATCAATACATTACATTCTGTTGATTCTAATTATGAGTGAAGGTTACAACAAGCGGTAACCCTTTGACTATCGAAGAAGTATTCATCACACACTATTATCAACTATGCCTATAGAATGTTGTTAAATATAGGTCAGTGCTGTGGATAGTATGGCACATTGTTGAACTTTATAATTGGTTTAATGCTAAGTTAAAAACTACTTTTTCTGGTACTGTTGGTGTTTAAGTTTCCATTTGGATCAATATAGGTCAAGATTATAAACTGATATCATTTCAAGGAAGTGATACAGAGAAGTTATAAGTTGCCTAGTTTTTTTTTCTAACTAATATTGAAATGGATCACAGTCTCACAACCCCAACAAGGATGATGATTTAACTTCATCATTTCACATATTTGAATATAAATTGGAACAACAGCTTGCATTTATAATATAGTAATATTTCCCAAAGCGCTTCACAGGAGCGTTATCAAACTAAGTTTGACACCAAACTACATAAGGAAACATTAGACCAAATGTTTGGTAAGGAAGTAGGTTTTAAGTTTTTATTTGTCTTTTTTTTAAACCATGTCTTAAAGGAGATGAGAAATTTAGAGAGGGAATTCCAGAGCATAAGGTTTTGTCAGCTGAAGTCTCAGAGCAATTAAAACCAAGAGTGTTGAGAAGTCCAGAATTGGAGGAGCTCAGGGTTATCGGGAGAACATAAATAGGAGCAGAAGTAGACCATGTGACTTATATTGCTGGTTGATACAATTATGGCTGATTTTCTAATTCAACTCAACTTTCCACCCTTTCCCCTTGATTCCCTGACAGACCAAAGCTTTTACAGTGGTTAGCGCTACTGCCTCACAGCGTTAGGGACCGTGGTTCGATTGTCGGTTTGTGTCACTGTCTGTGTGAAGTTTGCATGTTCTTCCTACGTCTGCATGGGTTTCTTCCCACAATCCAAAGATAGCAGATGCACCTAGCATTGGCCATGCTAAATCCTCCCTCAGTATGGTGATCAGGGAATTTTCATAGCAACTTCACTGCAGTGTGACTGTAAGCCTACTTGTGACTAATAAATAAATTTTACCTTTACTTTATCTTTCAGTTTGAAACATACTCAGTATTGGGATAGAGAATTCCAAAAATTTGTAGCCGTCTGAGTGAAGAAATTTCTCCTGTATTAGTCATAAATGACCAGCTACTTGTAAGGCTGGAGGAGATCGCAAAAATATGGAGAGGTAAAGACCAAGGAGGAATTTGAAAACTAGGAAAATTTTACAATGTGTTGCCAGATCTCAAGTCAGTTCTGCCAATGAGCACTGTGAAATACAATCTGGCAGCAGTGCTTTAGATGATCTGAAATTTAGTAGGTAGAACTTAGAATGCTGGCTAAGAGTGTATTGGAATATCTAAATCTAGGGATAATAAAATCACTGAGTGACACAGCAGCTCTGAGATTTGGACCACAACCTGACTAAACTGGGTCATATTCAAGTTTTCTTTGACCTCAAGGGGAGGCACCAAATATCAGGAAAGAGAATGAAATTGATAAATAGAAGAATTCTGATATCAGAAACATTTCATTAACATTTTTGAAATATATACAAATAGGAGACTGATTAATCAAAATGGTTAGTGATTTTTACAGGAACAATTACAGAATCTGTCACTTTACTAGCAGCTGAAATTTTGAATTAGACTGCTTGCAATCTGACTTCAATTATCAATGCTCCCATTGTTCATAAAACTTTTCATGACAGTTGGAATGCCAAATTAAGATCTTGGACAACTGGTAATCTGATAAAATAGGAGCATTCTTGATTAGGTTTTGTGTTTTACTTGAATCCATTTTGCCACCTGTGGTAATCCATTTCAAAATGTTAATCAAAGACTTGAAAAACTTGCATTTATGTAGTTCCAAAGCACTTTTCAGCTCATTGGATAATGTTTAAAATATGCATATAACTTGGCCTTCTTAAATGTATTTTAACAAGACGAATGCAAAACTTACTAATACTTTGTAATAACAGCAAATTGTGTTTATGTGTGCATAGCTATGAGTGGAATTTAAAGCACTGTCTGATTTGTAACAGTTGCATTCTGCAGTGTGCTCTGTGGAACCCCTGCTATTCCAGGATCTGGCAGGGACCCTCTGTTATGGCTGATAATCGAGGCTCCACTCTAAATGAAAGTACTGTTATGACCTTGACCTTTTTAACTGAACTGCCAACAGGAAGGAGAATACAATATTTCCCTCTTGGAAATAAATTGTCTTGTGTTTTCTCCTCAGGTATATTTAACAGTTCTGAAGCATGGAGACTCTGCAACACTAGACGCAATGTTGAAAGTAGGTGGCTCCTTCTTTGTATTGAGCTTGGATGGGATTTTCTCTCCTTACCAGTTTACTGTCTTAGCATTTTAGTATATTCAATTTAAACCAGAAAAACATCAGTGGTGGAACATATTTTCAGATTTCCCCTGAGCCATCACAGGACAGGATTATCCCAGAAGGGATCCCCGCTTTGTTCTGCCACTTAAAAGGGACTTAGCTTTGTTGAAATTCCAGTACCCGTCTCACCAGACTTTTCTGACTCAAGCCGGGTGAGAACTAAATTGGTTTGTCGGATAGTGTACTTACATGAGGGGACCTATTCCCCTGTCCCCCCCACCCCACAACGTCCCCTGTCCCCTGCCCAAATGCAGTACTGGTAACTAGGAAGTTATGACCCAATGCTTTCAGTCAAATCAGCAGTAGGAGCATCTGGGACTGGGAATGGGAAGCCAGAAAGTGTGTTGACCAGTATTCACATTGTTGATTGCTATTTAGAGATCCGTATTTTTCATAGTTGCATCATTTATTGGTAATGCAAAGTTTTTTTAAACTGTAGTAGACACAATAATAATTCGTTCAAACCATCCCCAACAATGTTCATAAGTTCCTTAGGATAGTGATCCTTATAGGAAAGGTATGATAGATGAGGATAGGATTTTCACAGCAGGGGATTAGGAACTAGGAGATTTTCACAGTAATTTTATTGCAGTGTTATGTAAGCCCATTTGTGGCATTAATAAATAAACTTTAAACTTGTTTAAACTTTAAACTTTGATTGGGTTCAGCTGTTGCCTTTTGCAGTTAAAATGCCTGTTGCTCCTCTTCAGAGATCACAAAAGCTACTTGGATAAGGGTGCCTAAGGATGTGAGACATCTGAATCATAGTCTGTGATAGAGTTAATGCTTTCAACAAAGAAAACTGCCAATAAATTTTACCTTGAAAGATATTCAATTCTCGGATGCATTTAATGTTTTGGTCGGTCCCATGGAAAATCATTTGAAGTAATTATGTGCCTTTTTAAAATATCAAATACAGCTTCCAAAATGTCAGGTTTCTTGTTTTTGTCCAGCTCTCTGTTTTCATCCTAAAGTTTCTTAGTGCAGAATTTGGTGACTTGCAGCTGTATTACTGTCTTAACTGAGACACACTAACGTATCCCTGGGAAGAGATTGTACCTGGAATCCTCAAGGCCTGTGTTGTTGTGCACTGTGATATAGACATCAGGAGTGCTGTGATGTAAAAGTCCGTTGCTGCAGGAAGCCATTATAAAATGGTAGTAAATATTTCACACCTAAAACTGACATTTCATTCAGTTTTTGATACAAAAGATTGGAATGTTGTTAATGTCACCCTGTATAATAAATAAAATCAGGACTTAATGAGTATTTCAGAGGTTTTTTTCCAGTTGCTGTTTCAGTTCCCAGCCTGTAAGGTGTACGAGGAGAGACTTTGTCGAGATGTAGAGATTCTTAGTGGAATAGAAAAGCTTAATGCTGAGCATTATTGTAAGTTAAAATAGGACAATAAATGGCAAGATCAGAACTATCAAGGAACTATCAGAACTAACAATCTTCCTTGTGCATCCTTATAGTTATCATATTTTGTTTAAAGTCAATATGGTTTCACCATCAAATAAATAGTTAGAAACCTATTTTTATTTTTCAGCTACATTGGTTAAGGTTGCACATTTGCTCCAGTTAGATATTTTCTGGCATTTTTTACAGGCTGTAAGTGTACAGGATATTGTACAGGACAACAGTGCCATCCATAGGGTTTGGTTGTCATTACGTATTGGCATGTGAAACAAAATACAAGACTATGCAGGGAGGGATTAGAGTTTCTAGAGAGAAAAGTCAGGATAATATTTCAAGTAAAATCTTTCTGGATGAAAAATCTGCCTGTTTTGTGAATTGTGTTGCTAAATCCCCTTTAATAGCCTGAAACAACTACTGTCTTGCACTTTAGTTGGTAGAGTGTTTATTTCGGCGCTCCGTAGCGGGAGATAGGCGCGGGGGGCTGCAGGGAAGGAAGTGCGGGAGTACAAAAGGAAGGCCAAGGTAAGACAGCGGGCAGCGTTGGGAGCGGGCAGTGGAGTGAGACGGGAATTAGAGTGAGAGCAACAAGGGCTTAAACTCACTGGGCTTGGGCGAGCGCAGGCTTGGACACGGTGAGTACCTTGATTCCTACCTAATCAACACTTTTCCCAACACCTTTAAAGGGGTATACAAAATGCCACGATACTTGGCCAAACGCGTCCACTGTGTACGCTGCCATATGTGGACCTTCTTGGAGGCATCACGTCTCCCGAAGGCCCACATATGCGCAAAATGTTTAGAACTGCAACGTTTAAGAGCAAAGTTGAGACAGCTGGAGCTGCGCTTGGAGGACATGTGTCTAGTGAGGGGAAAATGAGGATACAATGAATAGGGAAGGCAGACCTGCGGGGACCCCAGGATCTAGTAGTAGGGACGGGCTGGGTACAGTTACGAGGAACAAGAATAAAAATCAAGGCACAAAGGCCATCTCTAAGGAGGATTCCCAGAAACCCAAGGGAGGGGTAAAAGCTGTGATGGAGAGGGCAAGTGAGGGGGAACAGAATGCCACAGAGACCGGCGGGAAAGCAGGAAGTGAGATATTGGTGGGGGATGGAATGGTTAAAGTGATCGATAGGAGATTCTGTGGGCAAAAGAGAGACTCCAGGATGGTAGTCTGCCTTCCTGGAGCAGGGGTCCAGGATGTATCAGAGAGGGTAGAGGGAATTTTGAAGGGAGAAGGGTCTAAGGCAAATGTAATAGTTCACGTAGGACAGAAAGATGTAGGAACAAAGTACAGGGGGGACTTACGTAGGCAGTTTAGGGAGTTGGGGGCTCAACTGAAAGGTAGGGCCTCCAGGGTGGCATTCTCTGGCCTGCTGCCTGTGCCCGGGACCGATTGGGTAAAAACAAATGAGACACTCCAACTAAATGCATGGATGAGGGATTGGTGTAGGGCAGAAGGCTTCATATTCATTGATCATTGGGAGGTCTTCAGGAGGGAGGGTCACCTATTCAAGAGGGATAGGGAGCAGTTGACTGGGAGGGGAACACATATTTTAGCTGGGAGGTTAGCTGGAGTGTTTCAGAAGTGTTTAAACTAATAGGGAGGGAGGGTGGGGAGAGAGAGGGAACTGGGAGTGGGAGAGAGAGGGATGATAGGGTAACACCAGAAGGTAGAAAGGAATATCCGAGAGCTGAGGGTCTTCAGTGCATGTGTTTTAATGCGAGGAGTGTGACTGGCAAAACAGATGAACTGAAGGCAATAATGTTCACGAGGAATTTAGAAGTGGTGGCGGTGACCGAGACGTGGTTGAAGGAGGGGCAAGACTGGCAATTGAATATTCCAGGGTATAAGTGTTTTAGGCGTGACAGAGTTGGTGTGAGGAGAGGCGGGGGAGTGGCTTTATTAGTTAAGGACAACATCATAGCAGTGCAGAGGGAGGGAGGTATGGATGATTTAGGAATTGAGTCTCTATGGGTGGAGTTGAGGAATAGGAAGGGAGTGGTTACTCTGTTGGGTGTTTACTACAGACCGCCCAACAGCCCGCGGGCCGTGGAAGAAGGGATATGCAGGGACATTTTAGATAAGTGTAGGAAAAATAGGGTAGTAGTAGTGGGAGATTTCAATTTTCCTGGAGTAGATTGGAGAGGGCCCAGAGCTGTAGGAGTGGACGGGGAGGAATTTGTACAGTGTGTTTTGGAAGGGTCCTTGGAGCAGTATGTGGATGGCCCGACTAGAGATGGGGCTATACTGGATTTGGTTCTGGGGAATGAGCCAGGCCAGGTGGTTGACGTCGAGGTAGGAGAGCAGGTGTCAAATAGTGATCACAACTCTGTCTGCTTTAGGATATTAATGGAAAAGGACGAGACCAGCCCAAAAGGGAAGGTATTTAACTGGGGGAGGGCTAGATACAGCCAGATTAGGCAAGATCTTAAAGCTTATCCCAGTCGGTATCTTTTCGAGGGCAGGTCGACGAGGTACATGTGGGAGTCTTTCAAGGGAAAACTAAACTCTCTGCAGGAAAGATACGTGCCGGCAAGGAGGAAGGATGGGAAAGGTAGGATTAGAGAACCGTGGCTTACCAGGGAGATTGAGGACTTGATCAGGAAGAAGCGAGAGGCTTACGTTAGATCTAGGCAACTGGGGACTGAGACAGCGCTGGAACCTTATAGAGAGTGTAGACGGGATCTTAAAAGGGGTATTAGAAAGGCAAAAAGGGGCCACGAGGTGGCTCTGGCAGGTAGGATTAAGGAAAATCCAAAGGCATTTTACACCTATGTAAGGAGCAAAAGGATGGTTAGAGGCAAGATTGGACCTCTTAGGGACAGAGGAGGGGATCTATGCTTAGAGCCTGAGGGAATGGGGGAGATCCTGAATGAATACTTTGCGTCGGTATTCACGCAGGAGACTGGACAGATGTCTGTGCCTGATGTTGACAAAGTTGAGGATCGGTTGAGGGAAATAAGGATTACGAGGAAAGAGGTGTTGGGGCTGTTAGGCAGCTTAAAGACATATAAAGCTCCGGGGCCTGATGGCATTTACCCCAGGCTGCTAAGGGAGTTGAGGGAAGACTTGGCTGGGCCTCTGACGCAAATCTTTGTCTCTTCCTTGGACACAGGTGAGGTCCCAGAGGACTGGAGGATAGCAAACGTAGTACCGTTGTTTAAAAAAGGTCAGAGGGATCACCCAGGGAACTATAGGCCGGTGAGCTTGACTTCAGTTATAGGTAAGCTAATGGAGAGGATCCTTAGGGACAGGATGTATGAGCATCTGGAGCGCTACGATCTGATCAGGGATACGCAGCATGGCTTCGTCAAGGGGAAGTCTTGTCTTACAAATCTAGTGGAATTTTTTAAAGAAGTGACAAAAACAGTTGATGAAGGACATGCTGTTGATGTCGTCTACATGGATTTCAGTAAGGCGTTTGACAAGGTTCCTCATGGTAGACTGATAGAGAAGGTGAAGGCGCATGGGATACAGGGTCGGGTATGTAGATGGGTCGAGAACTGGCTCGGGAGGAGGAGACAGAGGGTAGTAGTGGAAGGCTCTTTTTCCGGCTGGAAGCCTGTCACTAGTGGAGTGCCACAAGGCTCAGTACTAGGTCCTCTTCTATTTGTGGTCTACATAAACGACTTGGAAGTAGGGGTAGGTGGTGAGATCAGCAAATTTGCTGATGACACCAAGATGCTTGGATTGGCGGGTACAGAAGAGCAGTGTCAGGCAATACAACAGGACATAGACAGGTTGGTAGACTGGGCAGATAGATGGCAAATGGAATTTAATCCGGATAAATGCGAGGTGATGCATTTTGGCCGGAAAAATGTAGAAGAGAGTTATAGGATAAAAGGTAAAACTATACGGAGCATAGAGACGCAGAGGGACTTGGGGGTGCAGGTTCACAAGTCTCTGAAGATATCCTCACAGGTGGAGAAGGTGATAAAGAAGGCGTATAGTATGTTAGCTTTCATAGAAAAGGGTATAGAATACAAGAGTAGGAGTTTGATGTTGCAGTTGTATAGAATTTGGTTAGGCCTCACTTGGAATACTGCGTCCAGTTCTGGTCGCCGTACTATCGGAAGGATGTGGAGTCCTTGGAGAGAGTGCAGAGGAGGTTTACCAGGATGCTGCCTGGTATGGAAGGACTGTCTTATGAGGAACGATTAAATAAACTGGGGTTGTTTTCCCTTGAAAGACGTCGGCTTAGAGGGGATCTCATAGAGGTGTATAAGATTATAAGGGGTATAGATAGAGTAAATGGTGGTAAACTTTTTCCACCTTCAGAAATGGATAGGACGAGGGGTCATGGCCATAGGGTGAGGGGGGCTATGTATAAGACGAATATTAGAGGGCAGTTTTTCACACAAAGGGTAGTGGGGGTGTGGAATGCACTGCGGAGTAAGGTGGTGGGAACAGGCACGCTGGGGCTGCTTAAGGGTTTCTTGGACAGCTACATGAGCGTTATGCAGATAGAGGGATATAGTAGGACTGTTTAACTACGGCTTTTTTTCCACAGGTAATTCGGTCCATACTTGACCAACATTGAGCATGCATTCGGCAGGTGGTGCGAGTACAGCTCTTGGATGTTGATTCATGGGTTGCCTGGTACCTCATGTCGTAAATGAGTGCTTTATGTGGACCATCTGAAGGGCACCATGACAGCTCAGAGACTATCGATGTGGCTGTGCAGACACTTGGAATTGGGCCGGTGTCTGCGGGAGTTTGCGCGTTCTCCCCGTGGTTGCGTGGGTTTTCTCCGGGCACTCCGGTTTCCTCCCACAACCCAAAAATTCGCTCTTAGGCTGATTGGGAAACAAATTGTCCCTATAGTGAGAGTCTTCCATATTAGGAATAACCTAAATCTATAATAGGATAATGAAATTGCTACTATATAGTTATGATGGCGGCGCGGGCTCGTTGGGCCGAAGGGCCTGTTTCCCGTGCTGTGTTGCTCTTTAAAAAAAAAAATTTCATTAAGAAGGAGCTTGCATCTACCATGTCCTCAGAACGAAGTCTCTCAACACCAAGTTAAAGTCCAACAGATTTATTTGGTAGCATAAGCCTGATGGCAGCAGGGAAGAAGCTGTTTTGGAGTCAGTTAGTACGTGACCCCTGACTTTTGTATCTTTTTCCTGTGGAAGAGAATGTGTCTGGGTTGCTTCCGAGATTATGCTGGCTGCTTTTCTGAGATAGCGGGAAGTGTAGACAAAAACAATGGATGAGAGGCTAGTTTGCATGATGGATTGGGTTACATTCACGACCTTTTGTAGTTTCCCTCAATTGAGCACTTGAGAATGTCAGGCTGGATGATGCGCTCGGGTCTGGAATAGGACTTGAACCCACAAGCCTCTGATGCTGGTGATAATGCTGCCCACTGAGCCAAGGTTGACATTAAATCAATCAAAATGGATATTGGAAACGAGACCAACCAAAATTGTTGCCATTGAAATTGGGTATTGGTTATAAACCAATTCTTTCATCTTTAATGGAGTGTGCAGGACAAACTTGTCAGTTTATGGGAGAAATGAGAGCAAAGTGAAAAATTTGATAAGGGTGCTGAAAAATGATGGGAGTTTTGAAAAGGTCCATCCAGAAAAAGTGTTTCCACTATTTTGAAGAAAAGGAAAGAATTGAAGGGAAGTTTTTCTTTACACGAAAAGTCATTGGGGTATAGATTGGACCATGAAAAGTAGTCATAAAGCAGAAATTACAATAGCTTTCAAAAGGAGAGTGGATACATTCTTGAAAAAGGAAAAAAATGAATAGATTGAAGGGACAAAGGATTGAGACTAGTGGATAGTGCTTTGAGAATCAAGACATTTACAATGTGCCAAATGACCAGAACCTGTCCTGTAAAATTCAGTGTGTCTAATTTCTCATAGTTCGCAAGTAAAGTCCAGAAGGCAGTTGGAATCTGTGGAACTCTATTCCAGTGTAGTACAAACATCTTTGTGAGATGAGGAAGAAATTGGAAAGGTGAGGTGGTAAATCCAAAATCTGATGCTGGTCTTTGGCCACATATTGAAGATGATTGTACAAATAAAATAAATCCTTCTGTTAGATGGAAGTTGCTTATGAATGTAATATAATGCATGTTTTCAAATGTTACTTAAAGTATTGTGATTAGATGCCATTCCCTTTTACAGCTACATAACCAAGCAGATCTACAGGAAGAGAAGGTTCGAATTGAACGGTTACTGGGTGCTATCTCACACCCTGACCTCATTCAGAAAGTTTTGACCTTTGCTATGTCGGTATGTTATTTCTTACTATCTAACAAATGATTGTCCCAGGCTACTTCCATTTCAGTTTCCCTGTTGTGCATTAAATTGCAAATAACACAGACGTGCACAACACAAAGGTCACAGGAAGATCTTCACTTTACCCTACTTGCATGTGTTCCATCAAATAAAATACTAATGCTTGAGAAGACCTTTTAGGACTTCACTATGTTTTTATGGCAACTTGACCCAGTATCTTCTCATCTGAAAATAAGTATCTTCATTCACATTTAGTAGATTTTCCATTGTCTGTGCCCGTCATGTTTTATGGTACCTCCAGTACTCAGATCTCCACTGTAATATAAGTAGTAAATTCAGATTCGTGTTTATCTTCTGGCAGTTCAAGGATTTTTCGTTTTATGGTTTTATACCTTTAAAACTAAACATTGTCTTCATAATGCCTGATTCCTTTGCTGCAGAACCACTACCATCTGCAAAGTGAGTTTCACTTGAACTTGTCTGTGGTATGATGCAAGGAGGATTGACACATCCAAAAACTTTAATTAATGGACCATCTTTAATTCCTGTCATTCCTCTTCCCCTTTTTCTATCCATTGATCTCAAAGCTGCGCTCTTTGATACGGGACTGTATCACTGTACATATCACTATACATCAACACTTCTCCAGTCTTTATCCTTTATTGACATAACATTATCAGCATGTTCCAAAAGGACAAGTCCTTGGTACCACAGACAATGAAAAACCCACATCTGATTTGGAAACCATAGTTATTTACCACTTGACCAGTTGTAGGATGTAAAGTTGAGTTTATAAATGCTTTCGCTGATAAATGTTCACTACTTACTATTGGCTACTTATAAATGAAGGGGTGGAAAATAAAACTACTGCACACTACGTTTCTGAGGAAAGAACCAACTAAACTTAATGGTGCTGTTTGTGGCTAATAGCTTATTCTTTTCCCCATCCTGGCCTTCATCTTATCCAAGCATGGGGAAGTTCTTAATATCTATGGGTATATGCCCCTGAGATTGAGAATTCAAGATCAGGAATTGCTGTTATTTGCAAATACTTGATAATATATTGTTACATTACTGATGTAATTTAACATGAGCTGTAATGTGGCTTTTAATTTAAAGGATGAATTATCTCATCAAAATTCTATCAGGAAATATTCTGTGAAATCTGAAATTGACACAGCTACGGTATCTGTGTTGTATTTCTCTGACAATCATACAAGCTGTAGTGCCCATTTGAGGGTTTAATCCTGCCATTGTTGAGAATCATCTTATTGAACCCTTCAGAAAAGTGAGTTGGGTTCAAAACTCTGATTTTGGGATGTTTCTCACGCTCCCAAATCCACCAACATTTTCCCTTGTAACAACTGTCAGACCCATGTCTGTGCCATTTCCCCTGATGCGCACTCTTCTAACTGGTTGGTCTGCTCAGGGGCCTAAACCACGGGTTTTCTGTCACTCTTTTTCCCTGCAGGATCTGCTCACCACCAGCTGGGAGGGCGCGACATTCTCAGCCACGGTATTCTCCATGAATGATCCACCGAGATGAGATGATCCACTAACAGGAGATGCGCTTATAGGGGGTGTGAGCAGACTACGCATTGAAAAGAGTAAATCAAAGAAAAATTAGTGTTGTTGGAAACTTGACTGATGCAATAACCTTCAAATTTGTGTTTTACTTTTTTTAGTTACGTTAATATGAACATGTTGGAAAAATATTACATTGACTTTTCATTAAGCTGTACTTGAGTAGCATTTATAGTTTGTTTTCGTTTGCAGCTGAATTGTGCAAAAAGAAAATCCTGTTGATTTTGCCCTTGTTTTAAATTAAGGAAGTTCAGTTAAATGAGGCTTCGCGTCCCTGTAATGGTGATGGACTCTTCTGTCCAGTTGACAGTGCACAAACAAGATCAGCTGATATACCTTGTGCACAAGCTTGCGCATCTTTACTGCTGTCTCTTGCAAACGAAAGTTGATTTTGTTCTTGCATTCTGCATGTACAGAAAATTAGTGGATATATATACACAATATATTAAAATTACATTTCTTTCTTGTATTATTCTACTTATCATTTCACCATTATGTTTTGTTGCCAGTTTTCCAATTGGTCATAAAACATTCTTTCTCATTGCAGTTTCATTGGGAATGTTGCTTGTACATTAAAAATCTCACATATAATACATAGTTTGGCTTTGTTGTAATTACTTCCTCTAACAGTTTCCCTATCGCACCTTGCTATACAATTGTACTTACATACCATATCTTCTCAATTTATATCAATCTTGCATCTGCCTACACTTCTGTCAATTTGTCAATATTATAAACTTTGAAGTGCACAGTTATAATACAAACTCCCTATCTCAGCCTGTATACCATGAGTTGCTGTGGTGCCACCACTGACAGGCGGATGTCATTACAGTGACATGTTTACATAGACAATTTACGTTCACTATACACAGATTATTAGGCAAAAATGGAAGTAAAGGCTCAATATCTGATTTCACAAAGGGAATTAAATTGTATCAGCACCATGATTCAATTGTCCATCGCCGTTAAGCCCTGCTTGACCCAAGATGTAACTCTGGAAATGAAAGCCTGGAGTTGGCAATACTTGATTTCACAGTGTTGAACTGAGAGTTTGGATAAGACTAAAAGCTGTAGGAATCTTTACTTCGAAATATGTAGACATTTCACACAGGAACAGGCCATTTGGCCCAAACGGTTTATGTCTTTGTTTATCTTCATGCAATCCTTCCTCCACCTATCTAATTCTATAAACATAGTCTTTTAATGCTTTCTACCTCATGTTTATCTAGCTTTCTCTTTAATGCACCTATGCTACTTGCTTCAGCTGTTTTCCTCTTTGCATCCACAGGATTGTAAAAGCTAAGTAAGATGTTACCTAACCACTTCTGTTCTTTTGTTTTAACCTGGGTGCTAGCCTGCATGTGGGCAAAGCTGCTGGTTTCCTAATTTTGTTTGGAAAAATACTCAAAAGTTCAAAAAATCTAAAACAATCCCAAACAATGAAACTGGAATTTGTAATGTTCAGATTATAAAAGCATTGAACCCAAATTGTAGTTTTGAGGAAGACCTTGCATATTATCTGTGTTGTGTTTTCACGGTAACATGCAATTGCTAATACCTAAGGAATCAGTAAAAATCTTGGAACATAATATAAAAGATTAAATGTCTCCTCTTCAAACCAGTGGCTCTGTCTCTATGTATTAATTTGCTTTTAAACAAAATGCCAGTTGAAAACAAATGAGATGGAAGATGGGAAACAATCAGAACAAAAGCAACTGTGTTTCTTTCCATCTTTCCTCTTTCTCTGTCACCCTTTCCCCATAGGAAACAAAATTTTATTGTTGTGCAATACCGCCTAACTTCAATCTTAGCCACCAAACAGATGGACAACTTTCGGCATGTGTTTTCTGTAAATTTCTGATGCTGAATATTATGAAGTAAAATTGAAAGGCAGAGCTTAGTAATTGAATGCATTGTCATACAATATCCAGGAGGTACACTTAATGAACTCTGTTTTAGATGCTGAGTTGCTTAATTTTGGGGAAGGCCAGAGACCAGAGTCCCCAGAAATGAGGAAAGGAAGTGGGAGGGAAAACCACGCGCATTACCCACTTTCTTCTCTTTCTAGTGACTCTGGTTGCTGCCGTAGTGAGTTTTTCCACAAAGTCTGTGTGGACATCAGCTGTATACTATCAGCAGTGATGTCCTGCTGGAACAGCAATGTCTAGGCAGGAACCATTGGCCCACTTGGATGGGGTGGCACCAGGCGGTCATTGGCTATGAGGACTATACCTCAGCATGAGTTACTATCTTTAGTGAAGAAATGGAGAAGATAAAGATGTTCATGGCCCATGAGCTATAAATACATTTGTTTTATTTCTGTACACAGTGCTTTAACCTCCATGGAGCTGATGCACAGCAAAGGGGGAAGAATGCTTTTTTACAAAGGGTTATTTTGATCTTAACCATGGCACTCTTGTTGTTGTTGTAGGAGGAAGTTCGTCCACAGGATACTGTGTGTGTGCTCGGTGGTGTGTCAGGTGGGAGTTTATTGGGTAGGAAAACTGCCTGGAAATTTGTAAAAGATAATTGGGAAGAACTGTACAATCGCTATCAAGGAGGCTTTTTAATATCACGATTAATCAAGGTAAACACAGAAAAAGTATTTTCTTTTACTGTTTAATTTCAAGGACTCAACATTGCTTCCTTCAGCAGGAATATCTAGCTATTGAAATTACCCCATAATGGTGAGTCTTACGTTTAATGCAGTTGAAATAAAGGACTGACCTTGCAGAGGAGAGTGGTAGAATTATGTCCTACCATACCACAGTGTGGCACATTGATGCAGTCATGGTGTTCGGTTCAGAGCTATTACTTTTTAAAATATACATGCTGTATTATTCCTGCTGAAAGTGTCCAACAACAAGAAGAGCTAAACAACACAGTTGAGTTATAGATTCCCGAATTGAGTTTGCTGCAGATTACTTTAATCTCTGCACAGCTTATGTTTCCATTTGCGGTATCATTGAGCTGTTTGCCAAGATGTCAGATCTTGTATTTCTTGAACAGAGCTGGTACATCTATGATCTCGTCAACTGAAACTAAGCTGCTGCACCAGAAGCTTCAACTCCAAGGAATTTAAGATGGCTTTTAAAAGATATTTCTTGGGTATTTGAGGAATATGATTTGTTACCTGCAATCAGAATTGCTGGATATTGGATATAAAAGGCAAATGGAATGTTGACCTTTATAGCGAGGGGGATAGAATATAAAAGCAAGGAGGTCTTACTGCAACTGAATGGGGCACTGGTGAGGCCACAAGTGGAGTACTGTGGGCAGTTTTGATTGCCACATTTGCAGAAGGATATATTGGCCTTGGAGGGAGTTCAGAGAAGGTTCACCAGGCTGATACCGGAGATGAGGGGGTTTAGCCTATGAGGAGAGATTGAGTAGCCTGGTTCTGTATTCGTTGGAGTTTAGAAGGCTGAGGGGAGATCTTATAGAGACATATAAGATAATGAAGGGGCTAAATAGGGTAGAGATAGAGAGATTCCTCACGCTTGGAAAGGATAGCAGAACTAGAGGGCACAGCCTCAAAATAAGGGGGAGGGGGGCAGTTTAGATTGGAGTTGAGGAGGAACTTCTTCACTCAAAGAATGGTGAATCTTTGGAATTCTCTGCCTATTGAAGTAGTGGAGGTTACCTTGCTGAATATATTTAAGTTACGGGTAGCTGGGCTTCTGATAGACAAAGGAATTAAGGATTATGGGGAGAAAGCGAGAAAGTGGAACTGATCCACTTCAGATCAGCCATGATCTTGTTGAATGGTGGGCTAGATGGCTTACTCCTCCTCCTATTTCTTATGTTCTTATTGTAATACAATCACTAACAGTCTCCAACTTTTTAAAAAAAATATCTCCCCTCAATGGATATTTGAATAGAATTGCAGTGGTGTGTTTTCTCTCATTGGCAACATAATAGGTTTAATTTTTCCCACCATTAACCTTGGCATCAGGAAAGTAGTTTCATAAGAACCTATTTTACCTTGAGAGCTTTGACAGCAAACCAAGGCTATCCAACCATGAGAAATTACAAGTTTATTCATTAGTTACTGTAGACTTACATTAGCACTGCAGTGAAGACTGTGAAAATCCCCTTGTCGCCACACTCTGGCATCTGTTTGGGTACACTGAGGGAGAATTTAGCATAGCCAGTGCACCTAACCAGCACATCTTTTGGATTGTGGGGGAAACTGGAGCTCGCAGAGGAAACCCTCACAGACAGAAGGTGAATGTAGACTCTGCACAGATAGTAATCCAAGCTGAGAATCAAACCCAGGTCCCTGGCATTGTGAGGCAGCAATACTAACCACTGTGCCATCATGCCACCCAGTCAGGTATTTGTTTCCACCTGAGAACCCATAGATTTAAGTTGGAGCCCTTCTCATAGTCCTAACCCGCTCTTCTAATTCAGCACTGATCTACTTGGTTTATATATCCGTAACATAGCAAATATTCCAAAATACTCATCAAAGTAGAAAATTAAGCAAATACTAAGATGCTTAGTATAGTTTAAGGAAGAGGAGTGATGCTATTTGAAGGATTGACCAGAACTAGATTTTGAGGAAGTGTTATGGGTCAGTCAGAAACTCCAAAGTGTTTTGTGGAGCCTGCTTGGATCAAAAGTTTTGCATCTTGAATTTGGCTAAATAAGCTGTGTATGTTCCACTTTCAGTATGATTCAAATGACACTAGGGAGCTTTTATCAAACAAATTTTATTTAACAATATAGTTAATATGTAAGAAAATTACCAAGAACTTTTATCAATTACAAAGAAGAAACAAAACAACCAGTATAATATATAACCGTTAACAAATATATCTGATGTGTTCCAATCAAATCAATCCTGTAGAAAAAAGACCCTATTCACAGGTTTAACACAGCAAAGACTAATGCTCACTGAAGTTGAGATCTTTGGATGAAATCTGTAATTCTCTGAGTAGACTCAGAACAGGTTCCCAAAACACCAAGGACTCTAGGCAAGCCATCAAGAGCCAATTCTTCCCTTCAGAAAAGCAAGACCATGCTTTCAGCTAACCAGAATTTCCAAAACCAAAATGAGAGTAAGAGGGTCATAAAGGAAAGCTGTAAAACACAGCAGCATACGGGTGGGGTAGGGCATGGTTTGAAATGCGTTTACTTTAATGCAAGGAGTATTCGCAATAAGGGGGAGGAACTTGCAGCTTGGACCAGTACCTGGAACTTCGATGTTGTGGCCATTTCAGAGACTTGGGTAGAGCAGGGACAAGAATGGATGTTGCAGGTTCCGGGGTTCAAATGCTTTAGTCGGAGTAGAGAAGGAGGTAGAAGGGGGGGAGGAGTGGCATTATTAGTCAAAGACTGTATCACAGTGACAGAAAAGAAGTTTGATGAGGACTTGTCTGTTGAGGTAGTATGGGCTGAGATTAGAAACAGGAGAGGAGAGGTCACCCTGTTGGGAGTCTTTTATAGACCTCCTAAAAGTTCTAGAGAGGTTGAGGAAAGGATTGCAAAGTCAATTCTGGTCAGGAGTGAAAGTAATAGGGTAATTGTTATGGGGACTTTAACTTTACTAATATTGATTGGAATAGCTATAGCTCTAGCTCATTAGAGGGGTCAGTTTTCGTACAAAGTGTGCAGGAAGGTTTTTTGACTCAGTATGTAGATAGGCCAACTAGAGGTGAGGCGACATTGGATTTGGTGCTGGGCAATGAGCCAGACCAGGTGTTAGGCTTGGAAGTTGGTGAACATTTTGGTGATAGTGACCACAATTCGGTTACGTTCACCTTAGTGATGGATAGGGATAGGCATGAAGCTGGGGGCAGTAGTTATAGCTGGGGGAAGGGTAATTATGAGGCCATCAGGAGAGAATTAGGGTGCATAGATTGGACTAGGAACTACAGGGACTGGGAACATCTGGAATGTGGAGCTTATTCAAGGAGCAGCTGCTGCGAGTCCTTGATAAGTATGTCCCTGTCAGGCAAGGAGGAAGTGGTCGAGTAAGAGAACCTTGGTGTACGAAAAAAGTTGATTTGCTGGTTAAAAGGAAAAAGGAGGCTTATGTCAGGATGAGGCTTGAAGGCTCGGTTAGTGCAATGGATAGCTATAGATTAGCCAGGAGGGAGCTAAAGAGTGAGTTGAGGAGAGCTAAGAGGGGACACGAGAAGACTTTGGCTGATAGGATTAAGGAGAATCCTAAAGCTTTCTTTAGATATGTTAAGAATAGAAGATTGGTTAGGGCAAGATTAGGGCCAGTCATAGACAGCAGTGGGAAGTTGTGCGTGGAGCCTGAAGAGATTGGAGAGGCACTGAATAAATATTTCTCTTCGGTATTCACGCAGGGTGATGTAAATGTAGTTATGGAGAACACTGAGGTACAGGGTAGCAAACTGGAAAGTATCGAAGTAGATAGGGAGGATGTGCTAGATATTCTCGAGGGTTTGAAGTTGGATAAGTCCCCTGGGCCGGACGGGATTTACCCTAGGATTCTCTGGGAGGCAAGAGAGGAGATTGCAGAGCCTCTGGCTCTGACCTTCAGGTCGTCGTTGGTTACGGGTGTGGTTCCGGAGGACTGGAGGATAGCGAATGTGGTCCCATTGTTCAAGAAGGGGAAGAGAGACCTTCCAGGGAATTATAGGCCAGTGAGTCTTACTTCTGTTGTGGGCAAAGTATTGGAGAGAATTATTAGGGATAGGATTTATAGTTATTTAGAGAGAAATGAATTGATTGGGGATAGTCAGCATGGTTTTGTGAAGGGTAGGTCGTGCCTTACTAACCTCATTGAGTTTTTTGAAAAAGTGACCAAAGAGGTGGATGGGGGTAAGGCGGTTGATGTGGTATATATGGACTTTAGTAAGGCGTTTGATAAGGTGGCCCATGGAAGACTTCTGCAGAAAATGCAGATGTATGGAATAGAGGGTGATTTAGCTAATTGGATTAGGAATTGGCTAGCAGATAGAAGACAGAGGGTGGTGGTTGATGGGAGATATTCATCGTGGAGTTCGGTGACAAGTGGTGTACCTCAGGGGTCTGTTTTGGGGCCCCTGCTGTTTGTAATTTTTATAAATGATCTGGATGAGGGTATTGAAGGATGGATTAGTAAATTTGCAGATGACACTAAAGTCGGTGGAGTGGTAGATAGTGAAGAGGGGTGTTATAGTTTGCAGAGGGACTTGGACAAGTTGCAGAGCTGGGCCGAGAGGTGGCAAATGGAGTTTAATGTGGAAAAGTGTGAGGTAATGCACTTTGGCAGGAATAATAAATGTGTAGAGTATAGGGCTAATGGTAGGATTCTTAATAGTGTTGATGAACAGAGGGATCTTGGTGTATTTGTGCATAGATCCCTGAAAGTAGGCAGTCAAGTCGATAAGGTTGTTAAGAAGGCATATGGAGTCTTAGCTTTTATTGGTAGGGGGATTGAATTTCGGAGCCGCAACGTCATGTTGCAACTGTACAAAACTCTAGTGCGGCCGCACTTGGAGTATTGTGTGCAGTTCTGGTCCCCACATTATAAGAAAGATGTGGAGGCATTGGAGAGGGTACAGAGGAGGTTTACCAGGATGTTGCCTGGTATGGAGGGCAGGTCTTATGAAGAGAGGCTGAGGGATTTGAGGTTGTTATCGTTAGAAAGGAGGCGGCTAAGAGGGGATCTTATCGAAACATATAAGATGATTAGAGGTTTAGATAGGGTGGACAGTGATAGCCTTTTTCCTAGGATGGAGAAAGCTAGCACGAGGGGACACAGCTTTAAATTAAGGGGTGATAGTTATAGGACGGATATCAGAGGTAGGTTCTTTACCCAAAGGGTGGTTCGGGAGTGGAATGCCCTGCCTGCAGCAGTTGTAGATGCGCCAAGTTTGGTGGCGTTTAAGAGGTTAGTTGATAAGTATATGGAAGAGAAGGGAATGGTTTAGTTTGGAGGGGCATTGCTTTTTATATTGGTCGGCACAACATCGAAGACCGAAGGGCCTGTTCTGTGCTGTTATGTTCTATGTTCTATGTTCTAAAACCAGAGAGAGAGGACTTTTCAGCTTGATGCCCCTTCTAAAAACTAAAACTCAAACTAAACAGAAGCTCAAATGAAAATGAAAGAACTCTTGTCACCTAACCTGCCAACGAGGTTTTCTCTTAACAATACAGAGCCATAAGCTGTAAAAATAAAGCCACCTGTTTAAGCAGCAATAAAAAGTCTCTTATAGACAGCTTAGCAACAATGAAAAAAAAGTGAAAATGTTTGCTTACAACTGCAGAGTACATGATTTCAAAAAGAAATTCTTAAAGGTACACTAACATCACAGGAAGCTCCTGAAGGTGATGGACAAGAGAAAATTGTTGTGGCATGGGGAGATGGAAGTAATGTGACATTTTTGGGAGTATTGGACTAGAATTGCTGAGGATTCTGCCATTCTAGATAAAGCATGACGATGGAGATCTGTGTCGACCAGAGCACAGGAGCCTACAGTGGTCTGGAGAAGGCTACAAAGGTGGCAAGGGACAAGGCTGTTGGAGAGATCTATAGTTATGACAGATATGCTGAACTTGATACCTTGGGGAACCTGTGAAAGTTGGTGAGGATAGGGGTCATAGTAAAGTAGGGACATCACCACAAAGACTGCAACAGTTCAGAAAGATAGTCTTCTTTTACCTTGAGACAAATGAGAATGAAAAGGAAGGCTGACTTGCTTGTACCAGACACATCATATGACAAAATATTCTTCAAAAACACCCAGATGTGCAGAATATTTGAGATTTATATTTATTGCAGTTGGTGTTGGATGAACAGTTGAGCAGTATAATGCAGTGAGAATCAGGAATCATGATGGAAAGATGCAGCTGGATATAATGGAAGCTAGCGTCAGCCGTGAAGGGAACATATTGCCATATATTTGCACATAAAAGAACCCGGGACCCTAGGAGCATTCCAACAGCTTTCTTTTTTTTGCAAACGTAGAGAGGCAATCCAAGGCACAGAAGTTAATCAAAATAGACACTACACCAAAAAAGAGGGATTGGGAAGCTTTGTCAGAGTTAAGTTTTAAGAAGATTCTGGAAATACCAGAAGGAGGAAGAGGAATTTAAAAAGGAAATGCAGAGAATGGCCCAGACAGTCAAAGGCATAGCTGTTAATGTTGGGGCATCAGTAAGGGGCTTGGGCGTATGCAAGAGTTGTAGGAATACAGAGTTATTGCATGAAGATTACAGGAGAGTGAGAAGACTTAATGTGCGGCAGTCAGATCTAGATTGTACACCAGATTTGAGTGACTGACGATAATAACCAAATCATCTTTCTGGATGGAAGACGGCAACATCTTTTGCGGGGGATAACAGTATTAAAGGTGACAATGAGGGCTTAGTTGAGAAGGAACTGTCTTGCACTGCATGGTAATGGTTGGAAACAGCCTCACAAGGGTATTTTAACTGGGAAGCATAGCTTGCATTACTAGAGTGTCCTTCACTCTAACATCAGAAAGTGCCAAAGCACTTTATAGCCAGTGGGTACTTTTGAAATGTAGTTAACTGTTGTTATGGAAGAAACAACAAACAAGGTCCCAATGTGATGATTTGTTTTAAATAATGTTAGTTGAGGGATAAATGTTGGCCTTTGATTGAATTATTGCACGGGATCTTTCATATCTACCTGGGAGGGCTTACAGGGCCCTAGATTGACACAATATCTAACAAACAATCTCCCCATAGTGTAGCACTCTAAGAAGTCTCACAACACCAGGTTAAAGTCCAAAAGGTTCATTTGGTAGCAAATGCCACTAGCTTTCGGGCCTCTGATCCTTCATCAGGTGAGTGGAGAGTTCAAGTCACAAATAAGGGATGTAAAGACACACACTCAGTTTACAGAATACTGATTAGAATCTGAGCTTTTACAGCTAATCAAGTCTTAAAGCTGCAGACTTTAAGGTGTAGCACTCCTCAGTAATGCAGTGGAGTATCAGCCTAGATTCTTTTAAAGAAATGTTTGGAGCGGGGATTGAACCCACAGCTTTCTGATTCAGAATTGATTTGCTACCAACTGAGCCACGGCTAACACTGCTATCTCTGGAAGGTTATCTTATGAATTCCCTCATTAAATTATTTTATTGGTTTTAGAGTTGTACCTTTTTAATAAAGGCTTATTATTGTTTTATTACCAGAACATGAGGCTCCAGTTTTTATACAGGGAGATCAGTTACTACTCATTCACTAACTGCTATTTTACTTTTCACATTTAGCTAACAGTCGAAGGTTTTGCTGGTGACAAGATGGCTGCTGACATCAAGGTAAAAAGGAACTCTCCATTATTTGCATCCACATAATGGCACATTTCAAACTTTATGGCCTAGTTGTACATGTTACAGAATTTCTATTCCAAGCTGCGGTGTTAATGATGCTGTTTACATATCAAATGCATTGATCTCAAATGTAGAATGTTTTGACGGGTAGGGTGGTGTAAAATGGGAGAGTTAGCTCCATATAACTACAGGGTCATTTGTTAACTTTATTCATGTTATTATCTGTTTGACGCATTGGGTGGTACAGTGGTTAGCACTGCTGCCTCTCAACACCAGGAACCCTGGTACAGTTCAAGTCACAGGTAACAGTGAGGAGTTTGCACGTTCTCCCCATGTCAATGTGGGCTTTCTTCAGGTGCTCTGGTTTCCTCTCATATTCTAAAGACATGCAGATTAGATTGATTGACCATGATAAATTGTCCCCTGGTGTCAGAGGGATTCGCAGGGTAAATACATGGGGTTATGCGAATAGGGCCTGCTTGGAACTGTTTTTGATGCACACTTCATGGTCTAGGGTTTCTGTGATTCTACATCCTGCTGCAGAGTAGACCGATGACTACAGCATGTCATCACTTCCTGGGTATCTCCCCTTCATTTCAAGCAAAATCAGAACCTTTACTATGCAGTTTAGTAAGCTAGTTAAGAACCTGATTTGACTTATTATCACATATTAATATAAAATGATAATAAAAGTATTGTTTCTTGCATGCTATACAGACAAAGCATACTGCACATAGAGAAGGAAAGAAGAGAGTGCAGAATGTAGTGTTACAGTCATAGCTAGTGTGTAGAGAAAGACCAACTTCATGTTAGGTAGGTCCATTCAGCAGAGAAGTAGTTATTCTTGAGTCAGTTGTTATGTGTCCTTAGACTTGTATATCTTTTTCCTGACAGAAGAAAGTGGAAGAGAGTATGTCCAGGGTGCGTGCAGCCCTTAATTATGCTGGCTGCTTTCTGAGGCAGCAAAAGTGTAGACAGTATCAATGGGTAGGAGGCTGCCTTAAGTGATGGACTGGGCTTTGGCTACAACTCTTTGTAGTTTCTAACAGTCTTGGACAGAGCAGGAGCCATATCAAACTGTGATACAACCAGAAAGAATGCTTTCTATGGTACATCTGTAAAAGTTGGTCAGAGTTGGAGCAGACATGCGAAATTTCCTTAGTCTTCTGAAAATGTAGGGATGCGGGTGGTCTTTCTTAACTAGAGCAATGCTACAACTGTATAACCTGTACAATGTAATAGCTACCAATATCTTCTTAAAATAGTGTGGCACTAGTCATCTAAAAGAAATATGTTTAAAATCGCTGGCTTTGGGAGGCGGGAGTACCCAGGACACCCAAGGTTATGAGAATTCAGTACTTTCTCCGGTCTTTGATTTACTGGTTGATTACCCCTGTTCATGGTGAAGTTTTCCTTGTGTAACTGAGTAACTGTCTTGGAAATTAACACAAGGAGAGCATGGTAAATGTGTCAGTACTTGTTGGGTTCTTTCCAAGAACTTGTCGATATTGAGGGGATATTTAGGAATGTTTCAACATTTTTGCAATAGTACAAGTTCCTGAAATCGTGTCAATATTTGCAATGAATGTATCTGAAGCCACACAAGTATTTAACATAGGAGAATCCCTGAGATCATGTCAGTATTTGCAAGTGGGAGTTCAGGAAACTGCATTGAAGTTTGTAGGAGTTCACCAGGGGTGCTTGGGTCTAAGGCTGCATGTGAGTCAGTGTACAGATGACCTAAAGCAGAACAGTGGTTAGCACTGCTGTCTCACAGCGCCAGGAACCTGGGTTCAATTCTGACCTTAGGTGACTGTCTGTGTGGAGTCTGCATGTTTTCCCCATGTCTGCATGGCTTTCTTTCCACACTCCAAAGATGTTCAGTTAAAAGAACATTGATGCTATCCATTTATTTGTGGGATTATAGAGGGTTGATTAATTGGGTGAAAAAGATCTGGCATGCAGATTTGTTACAATTTGATCAATGCTTTTGCTGCTCATTGATGGTAAGTGAAGCATAAAAACTTGCGGCTACTGTTATGCAGTCATCATAACCCTGTGCAGTTTGTTACCTAGATTCATGTACTGAGAGCTCTAACCAGTTGTGATAGGGTGCTTTAGAATTATAGCTATCTCGTTATTTCAAAATGAATTAATAGTCTAAACTGAAGGGGAATTACTGTGACTGCTGAGTGATTAATGGTTCCATCAATTGTTTATTGATTTTTCTCTTCAGAGTTTCCCAAAGGCAGTTTGCATGAGATCTTTCTCTTGCTGCTGTGACTCTGGTTCAAAAAGGAAACTGTTTAATGTAAAATCCACATTTTAAATGCCCCAGCAACTAACTTGAATTTTATGATTTGTTAGTCCCATGTGCTGATAGTTCTGAAGCACTCTGTAGGCTGTATCATCTCTGAACTTTACATTAAATCTTATTACACTCAGTTTTATATTTTAGATTCTTAGTATATATGTTTTTCACTTGGAGTTAACTCTTGCAATCCAGCAAGTTTCATTATACTGCATTGGGACAGACATTTCGCCACGTCTTTTAAGTGTTTCCTTCTGAAAATCTTCAGAATAGTTCTGGCACATTTAAGATTCTCCAGGTTCTGCTGATATTATAACTTCCCTGCATAAACACACACAGAGGAAGGCTATCCAGTCAGCGTGTATGTGCTGGCCATCTGAAGGGTCAATTCATCTAATTCCACTCCCCTGCCTTTTCCCCATAACCTCGCAAGTTGTCCCTTTGAAGACACTAATCCAGTTCCTCTTGAATGCCTCAATTGAATTTGCTTCCATCACACTGATTTTTCATACCAATTTTACTGTGTTCTATTCATTCAGAATCTTTTTCGAAATGCTTAAAGTCAGTTGTACACATATACAAATGTCGAACTTGTGAATGCTGATGTCTCATCTTGATTTCTGACTTGCGTCAACTAAGCCATTAAACTTTCATCAAATCCTAAATTCCATCTTCCTGAACCTTGACCAGAACACTATCCACACCCTGCCTTGCATAAAGCTTTGTTCCACTGCTATCTCTGTGCTAATGACCTTCCTCACCTCTCTGTATCCTTGTTCAAATGTCTCTTAATCTATTTGCCTCTTCATTCTATGATCCCTGATTATTTTCCACTGTATAAACATAATGTCTGAACAAATCAGGGTGTTCTGTAAGTTGTATTAGTAAAGTAATGCACAGTGGTATTGTGACTGAGCTAGTTATCCAGAGACCCAGGGTAATGCTCTGAGGACCAGGTTCAAATTTCACCAGATGGTGAAATTTGAATTCAATAGAAATCTGGAAATAAAAGTCTAATGAAGACTGTGAAACCGTTGTTGACTCGTAAGAATCCATCTGGCTTACTAATGTATTTTAAGTAAGGAAATCTGCCATCCTTACCTGGCCTACATGCAACTTCAAATGCAATGTGGTTGACTCTTAAATGCCGTCTGGAAATGGCCTGGTAAACCACAAGTTCAAGGCCAATCAGGGATGTCAATAAATGCTGGCCCAGCCAGTGACCTCTCAGCCCTTGAATACAAAGAAAATTGGAGCTACAGTACACACCAGAGTACTTCATTACAATGATGAATCAGTGTGTGAGTGTGGACTTGATCAATCAACTATGATGTGCTCCATGGTTGAAAAACCGCTGATGTTAATTTGAAGAGCAGTCTCTTGGCTGAGAAATGGTGGGTGGCCAGTGTTATTGGGATTGAAAACCACTGTGAGTTTGTCCTTCTAGTCCAGAAAAATCAAAGGGAAATAGAACCAGATACTTCATCAGTTTCATTGGCTGTGTTAGGAGATTTCCACTGTTTCCTATTTCATTTCTAAATTGTATTTATGTACCCACTTAATATTTAACCACTCAAAAATAATTTGTCCATGCCAGGAATGCCCAAGTATGTATTGCTGGCATTTGAAGAAGCTCTGTACATTGAATGTTAGTCAGAAACATCCTGTGCAAAGTACTGTTCATGTAACCCAATTGAAAATGTTCTCAAACACACACACTTTCTCCCATTGATGTTATAGCAACAACCTTTCTGACCAAAAGTGGTGAAACATAACACAGGAAACTGAGGCCAATCAAGAAGTATATGGATAACTGCCATCAAATGTAATAATTCAGTCTTTGGTTCCTTGGGTTTCTGGATTTGAAATGAGCCCACATGTTCCTGGTATGACAGTTTTGGATTTGTTTCGGCTTCAAGGCTTCCATGAGTAATAAACTTGGACAGTGTCTATCCAGTTCCTCATGGATGTGAATCCAATGCATAGAAAAAACTGTTTGCAATTTGGCACACATGAGGATTGCAAGTACAGAAAACTGAAGATGCTTTTGAAGTGAACTTCATACACATTAAGTGTAAGAATAAACCACTTTACTGGACTTGACTGTCTTCTAAGCAAGGAGTGCTTAGACTCTCTTTCTGCATGAGCACTCCTTATCATAATAGAAACATTCATTCACCTAAATCGACAAAACAACGCAGCATCTCTTTAAAGCTGCAGGCAAAACGGATCAAAACTTTAAAACTAAACTTTTATAAAATCTCACCAGGTCTGACAGCATCTGTGGAGAGAATAGAGCCAATATTTCGAGTCAAGATAACCCTTTGTCAGAAATTTTAGTTGGTAACAACAAGAGTATGATCAAACATGACTTCAAAATTCATTCACCTTCTTTCGTAAACTTTTCCAGCACAGAAATGCTCATAATCTTTTCCAGCTGTGAAAAAGTTTGACTTAATCCCACATCCAGTCCTTTTCCCTGTAATCCTGCAAATACTCACTTCTAAATATCAACAAATTCATAGCCCTATGTTTTGGTGAATTATTCTGCTCAATCATCAGAGAATTATACATCTGAGATTCGTATTTAAAAGGCTATTGAATGATTTTTTAATTCATTCATCGGGTGTAGGTATCACTGGCTAGGCCAGCATTTATTGCCTTTCCTAATTGCCCTTGAAAAGGTGGTGGTGAGTTGCCTTCTTGAACCACTGCGATTCATGTGGTGTAAGTACACCTACAGTTCTACAGGGAGAAAATTCTAGGATTTTGATTCAGCAATGGTGATATATTTTCAAATCATGGTAATGAGTGGCCTGGTGGGGAACTTCCAGTTGGTAATGTTCCCATGTGTCTACTTTCAAAAAGATAATGATCATGGGTTTGGAAAGTACTGACTAAGGAGGCTTAGTGAGTTCCTACGGTGCAACTTGTAGATGGTCCACACGGCTGCTATTGTGTGTGCGTGTCTGTATATGGTAAAGGGATGCCAGTCGAGCGGGCTGCTTTGTTCTGGGTGGAATTGAACTGATTGAGTTGATACTGATATTTAAGGGAAGCTACAACTGATTCATTTTAAAAACCATCCCCTTCTATTGCTGTTTATCAAGTGTGAACAAGCCTCTGATATACAGACGATGCTGTTCGTTCTCAGAATAATTTTCAGTTACTGGAAGTCTGACTGCACTGTTGACAGATGGTCATGAATATTATAAATTAAGTGACAGGATGTGTAAATTCATCATGGTATATACTAAGATACCTGATCTCCATTAATGAATTTTAAATCTCACTTCAGCTGTCTTTACTATTGCATATGTTTGAATGATGAATTCAACATGGTTCCTGTTCTCTCCCAAATCAAAGAGTAAAATTTTGAGAATTGGATATTGCTCAACGTTTGATACGTTTCAAGTTGCAAGGAAAGACTAGAACTTTCTTTTGAGGGGCAACCCCACCACCAACACCTGTCCCACCCGCCCTGACACCCCCATTGGACCCCCCCCCCCCCCCCCCCCCACGCCGGCCCTCCTCCCACGCCGGCCCTCCTCCCACCAACATCCCCTGCGCCCCTCATTAATTTGCACTAGAATTGAGCTACTTTTTTGAGTTGTGGAATCCTCAATTAAGCTGATTTATTACAGAGGAAACCAGATGAAATTGTTGTGCTGGAATTTTCCTTTTGCTGTTGCAAGCAATACCTTTAGTTGTGATTTGCCAATGTTGAGTTCTTTATCTCAGTCTTCCCACTATGGGAGCAGTGTGGAATAGAGGACAAGTCTACATTCCTTTCTAACACCACTTAAGAAAAATTTTTAAAAAATTTTCAATTCATTCTTGGGATATGGATGTTTCTGACTCCCCAAATTCCCTTGAGAAAATGGTATGAGTTGTCTTCTTAAACAGCTACAGTCCATAGACCCACAATGCTGTGGGAAGGAGTTCCAGGATTTTGATCCAGTGAAGGTGAAAGAACAATGATATCTTTCCAGGATGGTACATGGCTTAGAAAGGTGCTTCCAGGTGATGGTGTTTCCCTATGTCTGCTGCCCATGTCCTTTGAGTTGGTCATGTTGCAGGTTGTCTCTGAAGCGTTAGTGAGTCCCTGGAGTGTACCTTGTAATGGTACACACTACAGCCACTGTTTGTCAGTGGTAGAGGGAGTGAATGTTTGTGGACAGGATGCCAGTCAAATGAACTGCCTTGTCCTGAATCATGTTGACCTTGAGCTGCATTCATCCAGGCAAAGGGACAATATTCCATCACACTCCTGACTTGTGCCTTGTAGATCGTGGACAGACTTTAAGGAGTGTGAAGTGAGCACTCACTGTAGGATTCCTTACATCTGACCTTTTGTAACCACAGTATTTAAATGGCTAGTCCAGTTCAGTTTCTAGTGAAGGGTGATTCTCAGGATGTTGACAGTGGGGAATTGAACAATGCTAAAACTATTGAATGTCATGGGATGATGGTTAGATTCTCCTGTTGGAAATGATCATTGCTTGGCACTTGTGTGGCATGAATATTATTTATTATTTGTCACCCAAGCCTGGATATTGTCCAGGTCTTGTTGCATTTGGAAATTCTTGTCGTTGCATTCTTGTTGCATCAATTTCTGAGGAGTCGCGAATGGTGATGAACACTATATAGTCATCAGTGAAGGTCCCTATTTCTGACTTTATGATGAAAGGCAGGTTGTTGATGAAGCAGCTGAAGATGGTTGGGCCTTGGGTGCTACCTTGAAGACTCCTGCAGTAATAGAACTGAGATGATTGACCTCCAACAACTACAGTCATCATCTTTATGCCAAGTTTGATACCAACCAGCAGAGAGTTTTCCCCTGATTACCAGTTTTGCTAGGGTTCCTTCGTGACATGCTCTGTCATTGACATCAAGACAGCATTTGACTGTCACTTTCACTCCCTAAGAATTTAGCAACACCAATTTTTAATCCAACCGATTTATTTGATAGTAAAATTGCGAGCTTTCGACACTGTGTCTTCCTCAGGCAAATGCAGTGTTCTGGTCTGCAATAGCACACATCAGCACAGACAGTCAGAGATTGCTGATTAGAATGCGAATCCTTACATCTAACCTGCTATTCAAGTGTTAAAGTGGCTAACAATGTGTGTGAAGGGAATCCTGAGCATTGGTTAGAGAATTGTGTATTTTCTCCAGACAGCACAGTAAGTGAGGTTTTTTGCTAACCCAGGCAAGTTACGGGGGTTACAGATAGTGTGTCATGAAGCCAAGATCCCTGTTAAGACCGTCCTCGTGTGCGGAGCTTGGCTATCAGTCTCTGTTCAGCGACTCTGCGCTGTCGTGTATCACGAAAGCCCCCTTGAAGAACATTTACCCGCAGGTCGGAGGCCGAATGCCCATGACTGCTGAAGTGTTCGCCCACAGGAAGGGAACTGTTTTGCCTGGTGATTGTTGAGCGATGCTCATTCATCCGCTGTCGTAGTGTCTGCATGGTCTCCCCAATATACCATGCTTCGGGACATCCTTTCTTGCAACGTATTAGGTAGACAACGTTGGCCGAGTTGCAAGTGTATGTACCGTGTACCTGGTGAATGGTATCCTCACGTTTGATGATGTCGTCCATGTCTATGATCCGGCATGTCTTGCAGAGGTTGCTGTGGCAGGGTTGTGTGGTATTGTGGTCACTGTTCTCCTGAAGGTTGGGTAGTTTGCTGCGAACAATGATCTGCTTGAGGTTGTGCGGTTGTCTGAAAGCAAGAAGTGGCGGGGTGGGGATGGCCCTAGTGAGATGTTCATCGTCATCAATGATATGTTGAAGACTCCGGAGAAGATCTCGTAGCTTCTCCGCTCCAGGGAAGTACTGGACAACAAAGGGTACTCTGTCCACCGTGTCCCGTGTTCGTCTTCTGAGGAGATCAGTGCAGTTTATCGTTGTGGCACGTTGGAACTGTCGATCAATGAGTCGAGCGCCATATCCTGTTCTCACTGTTAGCCAAGCTCCGCACACATGAGGACAGTCTTAACAGGGATCTTGGCTTCATGACACACTATCTGTAACCCCCGTAACTTGCCTGGGTTAGCAAAAAACCTCACTTACTGTGCTGTCTGGAGAAAATACACAATTCTCTAACCAATGCTCAGGATTCCCTTCACACACATTGTTAGCCACTTTAACACTTGAATAGCAGGTTAGATGTAAGGATTCGCATTCTAATCAGCAATCTCTGACTGTCTGTGCTGATGTGTGCTATTGCAGACCAGAACACTGCATTTGCCTGAGGAAGACACAGTGTCGAAAGCTCGCAATTTTACTATCAAATAAATCGGTTGGATTAAAAATTGGTGTTGCTAAATTCTTACTGAGTTCTTACCACCCCAATCCAACGCCGGCATCTTTACATCATGACTCTCACTCCCACCACTGGAGTTGTGCTCTTTTGTCCATATTTGAACCTAGACTGTAATTGGGTTTGCCCTGTCAGTGGGAACTAGATTGATGGTTCTTCTATCTCTCATTTGACTACGTGATGGATCAGAAAGCAGATCAATGACTTCCAGGCCAATACTGCTGAATGGGTGTACATTCTCGACTTGCTTTGCCTGTGGATTATGACCTAATGTAAAACAACAGAAGCACACACTGCTGAGACATGATGGGATAGATTTTCCTGATAATATTGAGTTTATTGGATGTCCTGGTTGTAGCGAATTCAGGCAAGGAAATGGAGGCAGCTGCTTGAACACCTCATCAGATTTTTCCATCCAAAGATTCTGTCATTTCCAAATCCCGCCTCATGTTGCTGGAGGGATCTCACTGAACATTCATTGATAGCTTTGACAAAGAGTCATCTGGACTTGAAACATCAGCTCTTCTGTCTTCTCATAGATGCTGCCAGATTTTCCAACATTTCTCTTTTGGTTTCTGCTGTACATGCATTTGCAAAACATAAGTCATTGCATTTCATAAATATCATGGTGTACCTGAAGCTGTTTGAGGAGAGAGATAAGCATAGATCTTCTAAGATACCGGCTGCCCTCTCCACATTTTGTCAACGATGAGGTGTTAGTCTCAGCTCTGATTTGGCATTGTCTTTAATTCTTCACCAGTGAAAACATTTTTGATTTGTTATTGTCATATGTATTAACATATAGTGAAAAATATTGTTTCTTGCATGCTATACAGACAAAACATTCATAGAGAAGGAAATGAGATGGTGCAGAATGTAGTGTTACAGTCATGGCTAGGGTATTGAGAAAGATCAACTTAATGCAAGTTAAGTCCATTCAAAAATCTGACAGCAACAGGGAAGAAGCTGTTCTTGAGTCGTTTGGTACGTGACCTCAGATTTTTGTATCTTTTTCCTGACAGAAGATGGTGGAAGAGAGAATGTCCAGAGTGTATGGGGTCCTTAATTATGCTGACTGATTTGCTGATGCAACAGGACAAGAAGCTTTAACCATCTTCTTTCTTCAATTGCAGAGCTTTTTTGAGACTCATCCTGCACCAGCCGCAGAAAGAACGATCCAACAGTCGTGTGAAAATGTCCTGCTGAATGGAGCCTGGCTAAAACGTGATGCAGAAGCTATCCAGCTGTACTTTCAGCAGCGCAAAGGGCTGCAGCCGACAGTGTGATCGAAAAACTCCTGAGCCGCCATCACCCCACTGCCTTGCCACGGGGAGGAGAGCTTGAAAGTATATTTCACGGCCAGAATCTGTCACCTATTAACAATGATTGAAAATGAATGTAGTTTATACCTCATTTTAAAAAGAGAGAACAGAGAAGCTACTGGCACTTCATATGAAATGTGTTGTTTGGAATGACTTGTGTGTGCAAACAGTGGCATGGCATGGCACAATCTTATTATGACATTGGATTGGTGACAACTTAGAACACTGAAGCAAGACTGCTGGTTATATTGTGGTAATGTAATTCCTTCCCTCCTCTCTGGCCAAGGCGAGTTAATTCTTATTTAATTATTTCTAGGCCTCAGTTTAACCGTTGATGTCCTTCATAAAGAGGAAGAAACATCTCAGTAACAGCCACATCGAATAAAAATAGGATATATAAATAAAAACAATGTATTAGAGCTTTCATTTAAAACAAAATGGGTTAGGGACCTTTGAGAATAGGATGCATGAACTTCTGGTGTGTATGCCCGGGGCCATTTTCACTGTTAAATTGCAATTTAGCACAGAAATAAATTGTTTTAAAGAAAATATATAACTTTAATACTTGAAAAAAAACTGATGAAATAAAGCCCCCTAACCTGGGAACACTGCTTGAGAATGGCAAGAAAAGTAAGTCCTGATTCCTGTGCTTATGTATAACTATTTTGAAAGCCTTAAAACTGGTACAAACTGGCGTGTAATTGGGGATGGGAGGGAGGGGGAAATGCCTATGTAAATGGTAGAATTAACTTGAGAGTGAAAGAGCCGTGATGTACTAACCCTACAAATAAATAAAGCATTCAGAGGAACAGGCTGTACCTCATTTTAACACAAATCCGACGTTTAGTGTGGCTTCAGTTCACTTGGAGAAGGTCATCGAACTAATTGTCAAACTGCTTCCCTGAAATACTCGTTGTGCTTTTTGTTTTAAAATACAGTTGGTGTTAATAAAAAAAAATGTCAAAGTGAAATGTCTCTTGCTTTTATCTGCATGGTGAGGTATCAGGTTCTATTATGTACTAAAATTTGAGTGTGAATAAAGCAGGATGTGTGCTCTGAGCAAAATATTCTATCCACGTATTTCACGTGGCCTGGACCAGGCAGTTGTCTGATCTATGGACCATGGAGGAAACAGGAGGCAATTTAGGTAGGAGAATATTTATTTTACTTTATTAATATGCAATGGTTGTGGATCAACTCATGTTTGCAGGATTATATTGGTGGGAGAAGGAAGAGTGGGGTGGGAAAATTGAGAATCTACATAAATCTGAGGGCAACGTGATGAATTGAAGTTTTAAATATAAAAAGCATATCAGTCCCTTGGCTCTATTAATAGAAACACAAGATAAATTGTTATCTGTAAATCTTTGTAAATCACTGGTCAGGCCTCAGCTGGAATATTGTGTTCAATTCTGTGCACCAAAATTTAGGAAGAATGTCAAGAACTTGAAGCAAGTGCAGAGGAGGATTACTAAAATGCTGTCAGGATGAAGAACTGCAGTTATGTTGGAATTGTTCTCCTTGGGAGCAGAAACAGTTGAGAGGAAATTTACTGGATGTGTTCAAGATCATGACAGAAGTGAGAAACTGCAGTGGTAGAATGGTTAGTAAGCAGAGGACACAGATGATTGGCAAAGAATATGAAGCAACATGAAACATTACACAGCCAATTAGGGTAATCTGAAATGCACTGTCTGGAAAACATCATTGAAGTAGATGCAATAGTAGATTTCAAAAGGGATTTGGATATGAACTTGAAAAAGAGCAATTTGCTAATTTTTCAAATAGTTGGCATAGACTTGTGTATGGGGAATTGAAACATTCAGTATAGCTGCGGGTGTGATATTCCACAGGATGGGAATGAAAGGGAACTGGCTAGTGTGAGTCAGCAATGTCCTTTCAGTCCTAAAACCTGGGTTCAACCCAAAAGCTGTTTGCCTTCTGGCAATCCATCTGGTGACTCTAAACACCATTCCTCCTGCCTAATTTTTTGTAGTTTTGTATTTTATACTGAGATAATTGGTGTAAATGTTCCTCCAAAGTTCCGACCAGAATTTCCCACTTTCTTTTTCATCTTCCTGTTTGCTGTGCTGAACTCTTGCCCTATTTCTACTCTCTTTGCTAAAACCTCCAAGATACCAGTCCAGAAAATAGCTTTCACTAAGTGCCAAAGTACATTCAATTAAGTATTTTTGAAGGGCTTTCTATGTTGTAATGCACCTAAAGACTGCTAATTTAGGATCAGTGATTATTTTCATTATTTTCTTGAATTATAAGAAACAAAACTTCACTGGTTTGCCACACAAAGTTTGGTGCATTTTAGATAGACCAATATCTGTAAAGCTCTTTTCAATGTAACCTATTCAGTGCAGATCTGGTTACTTAATGGAGACTTACATTGCTGACTTTAGCAATCTGTGTCTGTTGCACACTTCCAATAGAGATAGTTATTAGGAAAACTATCTCAGGCCAATTTCTCTTCCCTACTCTGGGGGCCCTTGTTGACAATTGTTAGTCTAGCTGAGATCAACCAGTGACCTTCCTGCTCTCTAAAATTCATGACTTGCTCCTTAAGCCTGCTGAGCTACATTTACAAAATGTTTCAGGGAAATTTGAAAGTCTTGAGCCTTCACACAAAAAAAATTGCCATTTCCATTACAAAGTGCTGGTCACGGTGTCTGCTGGCATTTATTGGGATTAGCCTATGACATAATTAGCATACTACACAAAATGTCTACAACAATTCACAAAATGGCAGCCAGGTGCATCTGTACCAATTAAAAACTGGCACATCATAAAATTAAACACCAGATGAACAAAAGTTGTTCAAGATGTTGTATTTAATTGCAGTGAATGAATGTATACATTTAATTGTATAGTTTAATAAATTAGTATTAATCCATTTGATTTTTTTTCTCAATTTTTGACAATTTGTGGTGCATTTGTTCTTATAAAGAGAAACACAAATTTTAAAACATGATCTTAGCTTGAACTTGATCAAATTCCCAGTCACTGGTTATAAGCACTGGTTCTACACTTCCTTGATAGAATTCATGAAGGAATTATGGTTTTCCTTTCACATATAGTGAGATTTGCTAGTTGTAGAATGTGAAGATGTTTGATTCTGGGTGGGTGGATGGATTATCTATTTGTGAAAAATGTCAATTTACTTCCTTCCTGTTCTAAGTTGAGCTGATTTCTGGCATAGAAACTGATAAAAAGCACCAGTCACCCTTCCAGAACATAAGTGACTAGCCTTCAAATGTGAACCCTAGTAAGTGGAGGCAGGTTATTTACAGTATGACCATCACAGTTAAGTCCAGGTCTGTTCTTGTCTCATAGCCATATTTACATTTGCTTTCAGTTAGATTCTAACTGATCATGGCTAGACACAGCTAATGTATGGCATACTCCAGTTACTGTAATACAGGAAAATCTGATCACCTTCCAAGGAGATTTGCAAGGATATTGCCAGGACTAAAGAATTTTACCTATAAGGAAAGATTGGAGAAGCTAAGGTTGTTTTTCTTTGGAATGTAGGAGGCTGGGGGAAGAGCGAACCAAGTTTTTTCAATACAGCTTCATCACTGTACCTATCTGACAAAGTGAAAAATGGCATATCTTGACAACAATCTAATCCGGCTCACTACTGCCCCATCAGGCATTGTCAACAATGTTATTAAATGCCATGTATCCATTGATAACTTGCTTAGTGATGCTCTGAATTCTGCAGGACCCACCCAGCTTCAGACCTCGTTATATCTTGGGTCCAAACATGGACAATGAAGTCCAGACTTAAGGTAACGATGAGTGCTCTGACGAGACAAAATTTGATGGAGTGTGACAGACACCAAGGAGCCTTGTTGAGAATCGGAGGGGAAATCTCTCCATTGACCAGAGCTGTACCTAGCACGAAAAAGGGTGATTATTGGAGGTCAATCATCTCATCCTCAAGGCATTGCTGCAGGAGTATTTAAGGACAGTGTCCTATTTCTAATCATCTTCAGCTGCTTCGTAAAGGACATTCCCTCAATCATAAGAGTAGAAATGAGAATGTTCACTGACCCAATTTTCACTTCCATTCACAGCTACTCATAATGAAGCTTTTAGCAGACTTGTAATCAGATGTGGACAACATTCAGGCTTGGATTAATAATAGACAAGTAACATTTATTCCACACATCTCCCAGGGTAATAACTATCTCTGGATGTCAAGGAGTGATGGCTAAATGGGTGACATAGTAGCTCAGTGGTTAGCATGCTGCTTTACAGCTCCAGGCCCTGCGTTCGATTCCGGGCCCAGGTCACTGACTGTAGAGTTTGCACGTTCTCCTTGTGTCTGCATGGGTTTCCTCCGTATGCTCTTGTTTCCTCCCACAGTCCAAAAATGTGAGGGTTAGGTTGATAGGCCATGCTTAAATTTCCCCTTAGTATCCTGAGATGCGTATGTTAGAAGGATTAGCAGGTAGTAGGGATTTGGGGGTTAGGACCTGAGTGGGATTGTGGTCAGTGCAGGCTCGATGGGCCAAGTGGCCTTTTTCCATACTGTAGGGTTTCTATGATTTCTATGAAATCCTTTATTAATGGCATTAACATCATTGAATCTCCCACAATCAACATCTGGAAGTTACCATTGACCAGAAATGGAACTGGACCAGCCATTCAAATATTGTGGTTACAAGAGCAACTCAGATATGGAGTATTCTCCAGTAATTGACTGTTCACCTGACTTTCCAGTTTTTCCATCATCTACAAGACTCAAGTCAGCTATTTGATGGAATACTCTTCACTTGCATGGATAGGTGCAGCTCTAACAAGAAATTCAAAAGCATTCAGAATGCTTGATTGATACTGTGGTCACTATTATAAATATTCAACCATCACTGGCGCACTGGTTGCAGTGTATACAAAGATTCACTGCAGTAATTTGGCAAGGTTTCTTCAACACCATCTCCCAAACCCACAACCTCTAACATATAGAAGAATGTCAGCAGCTGCACAGGAATCACGTACAGTTTCCTACCAAATTGTGTATGATCCTAACTTGGAAATATATTGTAGCTCCTTCATCACTGGGTCAAAAATCTTGGAATTCTACTGGTGCAATAGGAGTACCTACACAGACAACAGTGATTCAAGGTGGCACACCACCATGTTTAAGGACAATTAGAAATAGGCTATGATACCTACATTGTATAAAGGAATTAAAAGATGGGATTTGGTTGAAGTGTATAAAATTGAAGGGATCAAGTGGATAGGAAGAGCCTATTTCATTAGCAGTAACCAGGGACATCAACTTGAAATCATTAGTGGTGTTTAGAAGGAAGATGCTGTTGAAGACAAACTTTTCATCTTAAGAATGTAGAAATAAATCATGTCATCAGTAAGACTGCCTGTTTTTTCACCTACATAAGCTTATATGATTTTGTCCTTAATTCATCTGCTGCTGAAATCCTCATTTATACCTTTGGTATTTCTAGATTCAACAATTCCAATGCTCTCATGGCTACCCTTCTAGATTCAACCCACCATAATCTTGAAGTCATCCAAAGCTCTGCAGCTCTTGTTCCCTGTTGCCCCTGTGTTCGCTGATTCACTCTTCATTGGCTTCTGATCTAGCACCTTGATTTTTTTAAATTTTCATCACTCCAAACCTCTACTCCTACATGCATCTTTTCCAGCCCACAAAGCTCCAAGATGTCTGCACTCCTTTAATTCTGGTTTCTTGAATATTCTCAATTCGCTTTTGAACAGGAACACTGTACCTTGCTCTCCACTACTAAAGCTCTTAAAACCCATCTCTTTGACCAAACTTTTGATCACCTGACAATCTACTTGTGGGCAGCCAGCTCCTTAAGTTGAAAGTTAATCTTATTACTAAAATGTATTTGGGAAAAGATGCAGAAATTATTAACAAAAGATTTTAAATGTATAAATACATACAATTACCCAATAACACAAAAATATCACTTCCCTTCCCCCAACAATGCAACAAAAGATAACATTCTGTAGACGATCAGATCTAGGATGTGGCCAATTATAAAATTAGAAAATAATTCTTCACTTTGTCTATATTTTGTTTACAGCTAAAGGGTCACTTACTACAGTAGCAGCGGAGACTCAAGTTTCTCACTGGAGTAGTCAAACACTGGGGAAACAGGGTCAGTTTTGCACCTCTGTCAATACCCGCAGCACCCCTGGGAAAGCCATTGATCCTGCCCATGCACCAAATTCCAAACCAAGTCAGCAGTCATCAGTTCCATGTATCAGAGACAGATGGAAAATAAAAATGCACAGTGGGTGGCACAGTGGTTAGCACTGCTGCCTCATAGCGCCAGGGACTCGGGTTCAATTCCTGTCTCGGGTTACTGTCTGTGGCGTTTGTACATTCACCCTGTGAATGCGTGCGTTTCTCCGGGCGCTCCGGTTTCCTCCTACAGTCCAAAAGATGCATAGGTTAGATTGATTGGCTGTGCTAAATTGACCTTAGTGTCAGGGGGACCCGCAGGGTAAATATGAGGGGTTATGGGGATAAGGCCTGGGTGGGATTGTCGTTCATGCAGACTTGATGGGCCGAATGGTCCCCTTCCGCACTAGGGATTCTAAGATCCTATAATGAACTGAAAAACACCAACAACATGTAGAAGATAGCAGTCCTGATCTCTTCAATTTCACAGAACTGGAGAAAGCAGTAAGAGACCTGAAATGTGGCGAAGCAGCAGGATAAACAACAACATTGCATCAGAATTCTTGAAAAAGAACTTGGCCCCATGCTAGTGTCTGGCTGACTCCATTCCACACAAAAATCATCAGCGCAAATTCACTCCTGAAAGTGTGGCATATAGCTAAAATCATTGTCATTACAAACCTGGAATAGATCATACATTGGCAGCCAGCTATTGATGGATTTCATCACTTGTGTGCTTTAAGATTTTTAAGCATTCTCATCTTGCAATCCATATCTCCAGAAATGGAGACTATCCTAAATATTGACCAAGCTGATGAGAGATTCATCATGTGGCCAAGTTCTGGCACTCTTTTTGAAAACGGCTGCCAAAAAACCTGAAGACAGGCATAATGCTACTGCAGAAGAATGTGGCACACTCCTAAACTGTTGAGAATATTTCCATCCTGGGTCTGGGCAGTTGTTGAAGCATTCCTTTGCAACAGAAGATTCAGAGTCCATCTTCTGCTTGGGAAAAGTGCATGAAAAGTTAGTTCAACAGTCTACCACAGAGCCCAGTGTTAACACCAACTCTGTACAATTAACATACAAATGACTTTGATAACTGCCACATTCAAGTTCATCCATGTTGCTGACATCTGTTGGGTTTCCAAGCTCTATCCTTTAGGCATGCTGGACCAGATCCTTAACAAATACATTACAGAGTTGATAGACCACTGCAAGACATGGTGTCTCATGTTAAGTCCCTCTAAAACCATATCCCATGTATTCCATCTCCACAATGCCAAAAAGATTCTACATGCATGGTCAGAGAATAAAGCAAGATCCCAACCCAATATGCATGGAGTGACTCTGGATAGGACTCTGTCCTTCCAGGATCATTGAAAGAAAACAGCAACAAAGATCAAAACAAGAAAAAAACCTGCTAACCAAATTTGCTGGGTCGATGCAGGTTGCTGCTGACACAGCACTTCAGATTTTAGCTTTTGCTCCATCATGTTCTGCAGGCAGGAACTGTGCACCTGTCTGGCAAAGGAAAGCACCTACACGTCTTATTGATTCTAATTGAATGCAGTCATCATAACAGGAACTCTCCACTCAACACCCCCAGCCTGGCTTCCTGTCCTTGCAAACATCATTTTGCCACATTAGCCAACTGGCAAAAACCCACAAGTTGGTTGAAACTATCTGTGCTGCACCTCAGTTACCCACTTCATGATCATCTGTTCAACCCACCTACTGTCCACCCTCCATCTTGGTGTCCGATGTGGAGAAATCTTTGTGAGCAAGATTCATCAGCAAACACCCTTTGAATGAAGGAAATCACTAACAAATCCCATCTGTCAAAGACAGGCTTTGAGCTATCCCAGCAAGAATGGTCCTTGCTAAATAGTTTCAGGCCAGACCAAGATTCCTGTGAAGCGAACCTCTCCCTCTGGGCTCTCAGTACAAACCCATTCTGCACTTGTGAAAGAACATAAACATCGCTGCATGGAGTAGCGGATTAATCACCTGAACCTCAGCAATCAGGAAGCTGCCATTTGGCTTTGGGGATTTGCATTTATGAAATAAAAAGTCAAATGTTCTGCAGTTGTAGTTGGTTGGTTTCCTTTCTCCTTGGGGACAGTACTGTTGAATCAAAATCCCCCTTTAATGAAGTTTTGCAACGGGATTTCAAATCATAAAACTCACTTTGATGAGAGAAGTTTCAGAGAGAAAGAGCGATGGAGTGGTCTCTGTGGCACAGTCTCCATTAGTTCAAATCCAATACATCTTTATACCCAGCAGCTGGGTCACATGACCTCTCTGATTTCAATCTGGGTTTATCATAGCCACTGTTTCTGGGAGCCACACAGATGTCTCCTTCAGAAATGCAGAATTGTGGTTGGAGGACAGTGAACTTTGCTTAGAAAAATGTTCCTTTCCAAAAGTTCTAATTGTACAATTTATTACATTGTAACTTAATGTGTCCAGTTGATGGCATTATAAATCGATATTTTATAGATCTCATCTTTATAATAATATAAAAAGATTAAGTTTGGCAGAGAAGTGAAGCAGCTTCAAGTCCCTGAACTACAGACAAGAATTGAAGGATCAAATTATCCCCAATGAGCTATTTGTATCGAGACTCAAGAAAATCAGCTTTTTCTACTCCTTGTAAATAATATTGAAAACATTGGTCACTGATTGGCTGGGCTCGAGGAATTGAATGGAACATTCCTGTTCCTATATTTCCAGATTATTAATGGATCAATCCCTTACTTTTCCGGATCTATATGCTAATTCCCAATAACGATGCCATCGACATGCGGCCAGTTACCAAATGTATACTGATGATTCACAGATCTACCTCTCCAATACTTCTCCAAGCCTCATCATTCTCTGTGTTATCAGATAGCTTGCCCATTATCTAGTCTTGGGCATTGATAACGAGGAGTATTAGACAAGCTGGTTAATGGAATACAGGATTGGATGAGATGCATTTGAGGATAGAGGGAAGTTTTTTTTCATTCAAAGATATGAGTTTCACCAGCTAGAGATTGCCCATAGCTAATTGCCCTTGAAGGTAGTGATGAGCTGCCTTCTTGAACCACTGCAGTCCATGTGTAGGTACACCCAGAATTCTGTTAAGGAGTTTCAGGATTTTGACCCCAAAAGAGCGAAAGAATGGTAATATATTTTCAAGTCAAGATGATGCGTGGCTTGCAGGGGAACTCCCAGATGGTGGTGTTCTCAGCTACCTGCTGCCCTTGTCCTAAATAATAAAGGGCGAAGATTTGCAAGGTGCTGTCTAAAGAGCCTTGGTAAGTTCCTGCAGGGCATCTTGTAGATTGTAGACACTGCTGCCACTGTGCATTGATGGTAGAAGGAGTGAATGTTTGTGGATGGGGTGCCAATCAAGTGGGCTGCTTTGTCCTGGATGGTGTCAAGCTTCTCAAGTATTATTTGAACACTTGAATAACACTCCAGGCAAATAGAGAGAATTCCAAACACTCCTGACTTATGCTTTGTAGATTTTGGACATGCTTGCTGAAAAATTTGTTGCAGGATTCCTGACCTGCTCTCGTAGCCACAATATATGGCTAGTCTAGTTCAGTTATGGTCAACAGTAACCTCCAGGCTATTGATAATGCTGGATTCAGCGATAGCAGTGCCATTGAATGTCATGGGACAATGGTTAAATTCACATTTATTGGAGATGGTTATTGCCTGGCATTTGTATAGCATGAATGTTAGCCCAAGCCTGGATATTGATCAGGTGTTGTTGCATTTGAACGTGAACTGCTTCAGTATCTGAAAAGTCAAAAATGATGCTGAACATAGTGCAGACATTATCAGTGAACATACTCACTTCTGACCTTATGACCTAATGATGGTTAGGCCTAGGACACTACCCTGAGGAACTCCTAAAATAATATCCTGAAGCTGAGATGATCTCCACGACCATCTTCCTTCATGCTGGATATGACTCCAAAAAGTGGAGAGTTTTCCGTGATTCCCAGAGACTCCTAGTTTTGCTACAGCTCTTTGATGTCACACTCAGACAAATGCAGCATTGATGTCAAGGCTGTCACTCTCACCTCACACCTAGAATTCAGCTCTTCTGTCCATGTTTGAACCAAGGCTGTAATGAGGTCAGGAGCTGAGTGACCCTGGCAAAAATTAAGTTGAGCGTCAGTGAGCAGGTTATTACTGAGCAGGTGCTGCTTGATGGCATTGTTAATGAGACTGGTAGGGCAGTAATTAGCTGGGTTGGATTTGTCCTGATTCTTATGTACAGGACATACCTGGGCACTTGTCTATATTGCTGGGATGCCAGTGTTTAATTGTACTGGAACAATTTGGTTAGGGCCACAGCAAGTTCTTGAGCACAAGTCTTCACTATTATTGGCAGAATATTGTCAGAACCCATAACCTGCAGCCATTTCTTTATCACATAGAATGAATTCAGTTGGCTGAGGGCTGGCATCTGTGATGTTCAGCATTTCCAGAGGGGTTGAGGATGGGGATATTTTGTGGTGCCTCCTCCTCCAGTGAGTTGTTTAATTGTTCATCACTATTTACAGTTGGATGTGGCAGGATTACAGAGCTTAGATCTGATCCATTGCTTGTAGAATCACTTAGCTCTATTACTTGCTGCTATGCTGTTTGGCACTCAAATAGTCCTGTGTTGTCTCTTCACCAGGTTGACACCTCATTTTTAGGTGTGTCTGATGCTGCTTCTGGCATGTCCTCCTGCACTCTTCATTGAACCTGAGTTGATCCCCTGGGTTGATGGTAATGATAGAATGGGGGATATGCCGGACCATGAGGTTACAGACTATGGTTGAGTACATGGTACATTACGGAGACCATGCAGATGCGAGTATTTAGCCTCTGATCTTCAATTAAGCGTTCTCCAAGGCAGCCTTCTCGACACATGACAACGCAGAATCCCTGAGCAGAAACTAATAGCCAAGTCCTGCACATATGAGGATGGCCTCAACTGGGTTCATGTCACACTATCTGTAACCCCAAAAAACTTGCCTGTAAAAGGATTTGCAAAATCTCACTAATTGTCCTGGCTGGAGACAATACACATCTCTTTAACCAGTGTTTGGCCCCCTCTCCACCTACAGTGTCTGTACCTTTAAGACTTGATTATCTGTAAAGACTCACATTCCAACCATTTTCTTGTAAATTGAATTTGTGTCTACATATGCCCTGTTTGTGAACGCAAACCCTCACCCGATGAAGAAGCTTGAGACTCCCAAAACTAGTGCTGCCAAATAAACTGTCGGGCTTTAACCTGGTGTTGTGAAACTTCTTACTGTCCAGGGATGAAACCAGTGTTATCGCTGAACTTTCTCAACCAATGCTAAATCTTGGCAGTTTTCTCTCCAATCTTATTACCAGATTCTGGGTCTCAGGTTTGTATAAAGTGAATCTGTGACTTTAGCAGTTCACAATCTAAAGCTGTTGAGGTCAGAATACTGCTGCTAGGCTTAGTGTCTTCAACCTTATTGACATATTTGATTCTGAAATGAGATCCTGACCACATATTATTTCCACATTAGTAACTTCACCACTGTCTTGTTCATCTCCTGTGAAATCCACAGGATTGACAATTCCAATAACCTCATGGTGTTCTCCCACATTTCACCTTTTATAAACTTGACGTCATCCAAAACTCTGTTGCTTAAGCATTAACTTTCACAAAGTCATGTTCCCGTACCAACATTTTGCTTGCTAACTTACACTAGTTCCCAGCCAAGCAACATCTTGATTCTAAAATTCTTGTCTTTGTGTCCAAATCTTTCCATGGCTTCATCCCACCCTCCCTATCTTTGCAATTGCCTCCAACAAGACAACCCAGATATCTGTACCCTCTAATTCAGACCTCTTGAGTACCCCTAATTTCAATTGTTTCATCATTGGTGTGCACCTTTGGTTTCCTAGGATCTAAGCTCTGGAATTCCTTCCCTTCTCCACAATTCTTTGAGGACATCCCTTAAGACTTCTTTAATCAAACAATTGGTCAGCTTACCTAATATCTCCTTTCCTGGCTCTGTGCCATATTTTGTCACATAAAGCTCCTGCAAAGTGCTTTGGGATGTTTTTCATTTAAAGGCAGTATATAAGCATGCTGTTGTTGATATAAAGAACATCATGGCATTGGATTGCAGCAAATTGATTGTGGCTCCATATAGGAGCAGAGAAGGCATGCACAAATAGCATCACTTTATACTTCCATTGGCATTCTCCGCTGCTGATTTGTTGAAAAACCAATATCCTGGACTGAGCATCTGTTTTTTCTGAAGATGAGGGTATTGTGTTTGGTCACTGTCAGAGGCTGCCACAAAACAGTTACAATGCCAACTCTCAAACAAAACTGCTTTAGTCAGAATGATACTTTATCTGAGATAATCCTGAACTCCAGGGTGTCAATATGGGAATTAGATTTGGTTGCAGCCCCTCTGGCGATTGTAGAGATATTTATCTGGGGTTCAATATCCCTGATTGCTATTCAGCAGCACTGTTGGCAACTGTACGGGCATGAGATGAGAATAAATCTGAGCTCAGCTATTGCTGCCCCGGGTTTGGATAAAGTGCTGATTCTCACTGACAAATTATCACTGAGGGGCCAACTGGGCTTGTCAGACTACAAAACTTATACAACTTTCATAACATGCATCGATTACAGAATGGCATGCTGGTACAGTGATTAGCACTGCTGCCTCACAGCATCAGGCACCCAGGTTCAATTCTGGCCTTGGGTCACTATCTCCCTGTGTCTGCATGGGTTCCCTCCGCATGCTTCGGTTTCTTCCCACAGTCCAAAGATGTGCGGGTTAGGTTGATTGGTCATGCTAAATTGACCCTTAGTAGAATTATAGGGATAGGACCTCGGTGAATTGTTGTTGGTGCAGGCACGATGGGCTGAAAGATCTCCTTCTGCGCTGCAGGGATTCTATGAAGAACAGAGACATAAGAGAATTCTAAATACGAGTGGGTAGCAAGTGAACACAAAATAAGGTGTTGGAAAGTGACTGGGGGAGTCGTATGGGGAAAGCATATACGAAGAGGAGGTTCTTCAAGAGATTTTTGAGAAAAGATTGGGCCTGGATAAAGAGCAATGGTAAAAGAGCAGTCACCAATCACTGGATGCTGAGAGCAGGTATCCAATATTAAAGAACAAAAGAACAAAGAACAACACAGCACGGGAAACAGGCCCTTCGGCCCAACGAGCCCGCGCCGCCGTCCTACCGCCTTAATGACATATAGAGACCATTATAGGGACAATTTGTTACCCAATCAGCCTAAGAGCACATTTTTGGGATGTGGGAGGAAACCGGAGCACCCGGAGAAAACCCATGCAACCACGGGGAGAAAGCGCAAACTCTCGCAGACACAGGCCCAAATCCATGTGTCTGCACAGCAACAGCGATAGTCTCTGAGCTGTCATGTTGCCCATCAGATGGTCCAGTTTAAGCATACACTAACAACGTGAAGCACTAGGCCACTCCTGAAGTAACATCCAAGAGCAGCCCTCGCACGACCTGCTGAATGCATGCACCTTGTTAGTCAACAAGGTGGACCAATTAGCCTATGGAAACAAATAAAGTATTTAAACAGTCCTGCTATATCCCTCTATCTGCAGACCGCTCATGTGGCTGTCCAAGAGACCCTTAAACAACCCTAGCGTGCCTGGCCCACCACCTTACTCGGTAGTGCATTCCACACCCCCACTACCCTTTGTGTGAAAAAATGCCCTCTAATATTCGTCTTATACATAGCCCCCCTCACCCTAAGGCTGTGACCCCTCGTTCTATCCGATTCTAATGGTGGAAAAAGTTTACCACCATTTACTCTATCTATACCCCTCATAATCTTATATACCTCTAATAGATCCCCTCTCAGCCAACGTCTTTCAAGGGAAAACAACCCCAGTGTGTTCAATCTTTTCTTGTAAGACAGCCCTTCCATACCAGGCAGCATCCTGGTAAATCTCCTCTGCACTCTCTCCAAGGCCTCCACATCCTTCCGGTAGTACGGCGACCAGAACTGGACGCAGTACTCCCAGTGAGGCTTAACCAATGTTCTATACACTTGTAACATCAGACTCCAACTCTTGTATTCTATACCTCTTCCTATGAAGGCTAACATACCATACGCTTTCTTTATCACATTCTCCACCTGTACTGACACCTTCAGAGACTTGTGAACCTGCACCCCCAGGTCTCTCTGCGTCTCTATACTCTGGATAGTTTTACCTTTTATCCTATAACTCCCCTCTACATTATTCCGGCCAAAATGCATCACCTCACATTTATCCGGATTAAATTCCATTTGCCATCTATCTGCCCAATCTACCAGCCTATCAATGTCCTGTTGTATTGCCTGGCACTGCTCCTCAGTCCCCGCCAATCCAAGCATCTTAGTGTCATCAGCAAATTTGCTGGTCACACCACCTACTCCCTCTTCCAAGTCATTTATATAAATCACAAATAGAAGATTTATTGGAGGAAGATAGCTATCAGAGTTCATGATCAGTTAAGGATGAAGTCATGGATATATTGAAAGGTGACTTGAATTTTAAAACTACAATTCCCTGATACAGAAACTAAGTAGAGCTTAGAGGAGGGGCATTAGTGTGGATGATGAATGTTCAGGAATCAGATTGCTCACCATGGATGAATGTGACCAATGAAAAGAGCTTCAAGTTTTAGGTGTTCAGATCACCAACAACCTGTCCTGGTCCCCCCTATAGTTACTATAGACACTACAGTTAAGAAAGCCCACCAACATCTTTACTTTCTCAGAAGATTAGGGAAATATGGCATGTCAGCTACAACTCTCACTAACTCTTACAGATGCACCATAGAAAGCAATCTTTCTGGTTGTATCATAGCCTAGTGTGGCTCCTGCTCTGCCCAAGACCACAAAGAACTACAAAAGATTGTGAAGGTAGCCTAATCCATTATGCAAACCAGCCTCCCATCCATTGACTCTGCCTACACTTCCCACTGACACGGCATAATTAAGGACCCCATGCACCCTGGACATTCTCTCTTCCACCTTCTTCCATCAAGAAAGAGATACAAAAGTCTGAGGTCACATACTAATCGACTCAAGAACAGCTTCTTCCCTGCTGCTGTTAGACTTTTGAATAGACTTACTTTGCATAAAGTTGATCTTTCTCTAACCCTAGCTATGACTGTAACACTACATTCTGCACTGCTCTAACATTCGTTTCCTTCTCTATGAACGGTATGTTTTGTCTATAGTGCAGAAGAAACAATACTTTTCACTGTATGTCAATACATGTGACAATAACAAATCAAATGGGCAATCCACTTATCAGTATTCAGTGTTGTGACGTGACCGTCTGCCGTGATAATCTTAACTGGCACGGACCATGCAAAGGTCCACGTCTAGCTTTAGACTAATAAAACTGCAAGATGTCAGAGGCAACAACTCATAGTTTTAGAAGGCAGAAGTTGGCAGCACGGTAAGGCAAGAGTTGGAGAAAGCCAACCGTAAAAAAATGAAAAGTTTCAGAGTGCCAGAATAAAGTGTTAACACTTTCACAAAGGAATAATTCATTTCCAAACTTTGTGGCCTGGGACTCGATTCCATCTGGATTTCCTAATCCACAGATTGCAATCAGTAAGGTTAGGCAACAACAATACTTCCTTGGTTATCCTCAACACCAATGCCCTGCTAGGCTGTGTCCTAAGCCCTGCTCTGCTCAAGATCACAAAAAACTATAAAGGGTGGTGAATGAAACCTAGTTCCCTAACACACACTAGCCTACATTGACTCTGTTTACACTTCCTGTCGCCTTGGAAAAGCAGCCAGATAATTAAGGACCCCATGCACCCCGAACATGCTCTCTTTCACCTTCTTCTGTCAGGGAAAAGATACAAAAGTCTGAGGACTCTACCAACTGACTCAAGAACAGTTTCTTCCCTGCTGCCATCAAATTTTTCAATCAACCTGCTTTGCATTAAGTTGATCTTTCTCTACACTCTAGCTATAACTGTAACACTACGTTCTGCACTCTCTCTTTTCCTTCTCTATGAACAGTATGCTCTGTCTGTATAGCACGCTAGAAACAATACATTTCATGTATGTTAATACATACGACAGTAAATCAAATCAAATCAATTTAAACTGGCAAGAAGATAAAAAGTATAAAAAGCAAAATACTGCAGGTGCTGGGAATCTGAAATAACAACAGCAAATGATGCAAATTCTCAGCAGGTCTGGCAGCATCCGTGGAGAGAAAAACAGAATTTTCTCATCCTATCTGCCTCAATAGACTTAGCGGGCAGACAGGTCACGGACCATGCAAAAGTCCGATGACCTCAGGTAGGATTTTCTGGTATTGGAGTGAGAGTGGCTAGAAAATCCCACACAATATTTCAGATCAAATGAAAGATCATAGACACGAAACGTTAACTATTTCTCTTGGCACAGATACCAGCAGACCTGCTTAGTGTTTCCAGCATTTTATGTTTTTTTTTAAATTCAGGATCTTAGCCTTGATTGTTCAATGGCAACAAAGAAACCAAAGGTGATAAATTTTAACTAGTAATTAAATGTCCTAGCTACAGCTACTTGATAATAAATCAGTGTCAGAGCAGTGGGAGGCACTAAGATTCAAGGAGTTCAGAGTAAACATGCTCACACTAAAAAAAAGAGAATGGGGTTGGTCAAACCTAAAGCCTCTCAGATGTCAGGAGCTTACGGAATATAAGATAAGGTAGGAAGTGAAAGTTTGTATCTGATACTGAGAACTCAGTACTTGTGCAGAAGCATGGCCCTTTGGGGGAATGGGTGTTTTCTGAGGGCCAAGTGAGAACCCTATGGGTCATTAGGCAGTAAGCTGAGCCAATTGGCAGGAGGGTGCGTACCATAGCTTGAAGAGCAACTCACAGTTGAAGCCCAATAGAGCAGCCGCATTGTAATTTAGTCTGACTTTGTTGGATATATATTATTCTTTAGTGATTCAAGCCACATCCAGTTGTCCTTGATCTACTGCATACAGAAAGCCAAGACAAGTATAGAAAGTGGAGGGGTGAAATTAATAAGGAAATTAGGAAAGCAAAGAGAGGGCATGAAAGAACATGACCAGGAGAAACCAAGTGAACACAAGGATGTTTCATTAATAGAGAATAACATAGAAAAGTATAAAAGACCAAAATGGTAACCTACGTGTAGATGCTAGTATGGCTCTTAATGGATACTTTGATCTTTCTTCAGAAAAAGATTGCAGATATTAAATTTAAGGAGTGTGAAATATTGGATGTGATAAACATAGGAAAACGGGAAGTATTAATGGAATTAACATCCTTGAAAGTGGATAATTTACAAGAGCCAGGTAAAATGTACCCCAAGCTGTAAAAAGCCAAGAAGTAAACAGGAATTAAGGTCTGGTCATCATTTTCCAATGTGCACTGGATAAAGATGTGGTGCCTGAAGAATGGAGAATTAAGAACTTTGCACCTTTGTTTAAAAAGGGAGCGAGGGCTAAGCTGAATAATTAGAGACCAGTCTAACTTCTATTGGAATTAATTTTGAAATATAGCATAAACAGTCACTTAGAAAAGTACAGATTGATCAAGGACCATCACTGTGGATTTGTTAAGAGGAAATCATGTCTAAGTTGATTGAATTTTCTGAGAAGGTAACAAGAATTAATGAGGACCCACATGAATTTTGGAAAACCTTTTGACACCGTTTCACATGAGAGTTTGTTATAAAAAAGCCCATAGAATCCAGGGCAATATAGCAATGGAGGAAACAAGAGTGTAATTGGTGACAGGTGTTTTTGCAACTGGAAAACTGTTTCCAGTAATGTTCACTTCCACAGGGCTCAGTAGCCAACTCTCATTTTTTGTTTTATGTGAACAATTGGGACATAAATATAGTGCATGACCAAGCAATTTGCAGACAACACACAAAGTGATGGTTGATAGTGAGGTGGTTAGCTGTCAACTGCAGGAAGATATCAATAGGCTGATCAGATGAGCAGAAAGATGGCAATGGAATTCACCCACAAATGTGAGGGTGATTCGTTTGAGAAGGTCAGACAAGGTAAAAGATTATACAATACTGAGGTATAGATGAACTGAGGGACCTTGGAGTTCATGTGCATAGATCCCTGAAGGAAGCAGAAGTTAATAAGTCAGCACTGCTTTGTTGAGGTGACTCGGGGGTGCAGTTGATGTAGCCTCCATAGACAATAAGGCTTTTGACAAGGTCCTGCACGTAAGGTCCAGGGCAATTACACCAGAATTGTGTTAATTGCAGGACATAGAGAGTTAGTCACAAATTGTTTTTGTGACTGGAAGCTTGTGTCCAGTGTACCACAGGGATTAGCGTTCGGTCCCTTGCTGTTTTCAGTGGACATTAATGATCTAGATGTGAATGTGGAAAGTATGATCAGTATGTTCACTGATGAAAAAAAAACATATTATTGGAAAAATGCAGCTATGAGCAAAGATTGGATAGGCTGGTATTATTTTCCTTGGAACCGAGGCTGACTAGAGATTGAAATGTACATAATTGTGACGAGCTAAGGTAGAGTATATGCAAAAGGGCCTCAAGCAGAGAGGTCAATGACAAAGCAGCAGAGATTTAAAGTGATTGATATAAAGTTTAGAGGGCAAGTGAGGTAATCATTTTCATCAGAGTGTGGTAGGGGTGAAGAACTCACTGCCTGAAAGGGTAGTATAAGAGGCAGAAATCCTCAGCTCATTGAAAAAATATCTGTATACACACTTCAAGTGGAGCAACCTGCAGGACTACAGATGAAATGTGAAAAGTGAGATTAGGCTGGGAGATTCCTTTCTCAACCAGCACAGACACGATGGACTAACTGGCCTCTTTATATGGAGTAAAATTTTGATGTGACATATACTCAACAATTCAAAAACCTACTATTCACACCTCCATCCCACCTCCTTTGCTTTATCTGCAGTTAAATCCCCCATCTATGTGTATTCACTGACTCAACTAGGTTTTGAAAAATATATTTTTATTGAAGATTTTTCCCATTTTTACAAATAATGATACAAACCCTCAAAAACTGGTACAGTAAAGCTTAATCATTTTTACATTTACATACAGAAAAAGCCAGGAAAATACCAACATAGCTGATTCAGGTTATTCACCGTCATTTCCCACTGTGTAAATGCTGAAAGAAAATTGCAGAGAATAGGGGATATCAAAATAAAGCCATGAGTATGTGGTAGAGCAGTATACACCCTCATTTACAGGATAACAGAGACAGAGCTACATAACTTATGAAAAACTTTGTAGAAGTGTCAGACAGTGTGGAGTCCAAATTTTTGAGATAGGAATCCCATACCTTCTGGAGTGTATCTGCTTTGCCTCAGCATATGTAAGTCAGGAATTCCATTGGGATACATTCCATAATAAGTTTACGCTGATTTTGAATTACGGAGTCTTATTGCTATGAGCAAAGGATTTTTTTTGTGATGAAAATGTTAGGATTTGTACAGCCCCTTCCAATTTGCATCAATTATCTGAGAGACTCAGAAATAAGAGTAAAGAGTCAAACTCAAAGCCTTTTTGAAAATTTTCTCAAGCTCCTAAAGGATATTAAACCAGTAAGATTTGATTTTAACACAGGACCAGAAGCAATGCAGTAGTTCATCTGTGCCACCTTTCACCTCTGGCACAACAAGGATATAGTAGGATCAAATCTATGTCTTAAGCTTGGAGTAATATGCAGCTGGTATAATATTTTAAGCAGAGTCTCCTTTGTTCCATTACAAACTAAGATTTTATTGGCACATTCCCAAATATAACCCCATGTCTCATCATCAATATTCTCCATGATTGCAGAACGTCCAATATATATTGGACAATATATTCTCAAGATCTAAGACATAAAGTATCATAAAATCTGTTGATTAATTGCTTAGACTCCGCAGACAACAAGATTTTTACCACCAGGGAAATCTTATCATCAAGAAAAAGAGTTGTCTTATTAAGGATAAAATCCATGAATTGTAAATATCTATCAAAGGAGTAGTTTGGGAGATCAAACTGTTGACATTTATGCTCAAAAAGATAACAGGAAGGCATCATTGAACACATCACCCAACCTACAGAGACCTCAATCTCTCCAGATATCAAAACTGTAATCCTGGCTGGAAATCCAGATTACCTTGAACAGGAGAAAGAGTGGAAGTTAGGTTAGATCTCCCCTCTAGCCCACGGACCACCCTCCATGCTTTCATACTATGAATTACCATACTTGTCCAAATCTGAGTAGGAAGCTGATGCAGGCTAATATTCAGCATCCCTAATCCCCTTTTAGAGATGGGAAGCTGAATCTTAGCTAGCTTTAAGCAAGATTTCTTCTTACTCCATTTAAACAAACTGGAGCATCCCATTAATTTCCTTTTGGATCTTGCAGATAGCAAGATAGGTAGCATCTGTAACAGATCAATCAACCTAAGCAACACATTCACGTTAAGAACGCTATCCTACCTAGCCTGGATATCGCTAATCAGGAACCACCTCCAACAATGGCGGCGACAGCACTACATCAATATTAACAAGAAATCGTGATGTCCAGCTTGGATACAAACAGCAACACATCATCCACGTAAAATCTAATTCTGTGCTTATTTCCACTAAGTAACCCAACAGCTGGGGGTTAAGTCTAATTGCCTCCACTTGAGAGTCAATAGTTGCTGCAAACAATAAAGGGGATAAGGGACATCCTTGCCTTATCTTCCTCGGAAGGTTAAAATTATTGGATCTATAACTGTTAGTAAGGACTGCTACCAGTGGTCTCTCAAAGAGTACTTGTAGCTAGCATAGAAACCTACAGTGCAGAAAGAGGCTCTTCGGCCCATCGAGTCTGCACCGAACACAATCCCACCCAGGCCCTATCCCCACATCCCTATATGTTATACCCACTAATCCCTCTAACCCTTAGCTGATTGGCTATGCTAAGGGGCAATTTCTTAGCACGGTCAATTAGCCTAACCTGCACAACTTTGGACGGTGGGAGGAAACTGGAGTACCTGGAGGAAACTCACGCAGACACGAAGAGAATGTGCAAACTCCACACAGACAGGGGCCCGAGTCGGGAATCGAATCCGGGACCCCAGAGCTGTGAAGCAGCAGTGCTAACCACTGTGCTACTGTGCCACTCTTTTTAAAATTCTCATCCTCATTATCAAATCACTTGCCTATCTCTGTAACTTCCTGCTGACCTACAAGCCTCTGCGATCTTTCTACCCCTTCACCTCTGTCTTTTAGAATCATAGAAACCTACTTCACAAAGACCCTCCAAACTCAAACTTTTCAACATATAATAATTCCATTCCACCATATCAAAAGCTTCACAGTGCCAAGGATCTAGGTTCTATGCTGGTCTTGGGTGATTGTCTACGTAGAGTATGCATATTCTCCCTTTGTCTGTATGGATTTTCTCCCAGAGTCCAAAGATGTGTAAGTAAGTGGATCAGCCATGGTCAATGTGCAGGGTTATGGGGATAGGACAGAGGGAAGTGAGAGTCTGATTGGGATACTGTTTCTGAGAGTTGGTGTCAACTCAATGGACTGGAGATCTCTTACTGCTTTGTAGGCTATAGCTCTCAGAAGCTATGAAAATGCATAATAGGACAGTTGATTGCTCCTCCATTCCTTGATTGTCCCTAAGCCTCAAAGACAGAATATGACATGTCCCTTCAACTTTAATATGCCCATCTTGTGCATCGAGATTAAGAAAACTTGGCAGCCAACTCTTAAAAGAATTAACAGGGAACGTACCCTCAGTTCCTTCAGAAAAATCAATCACAAAGATACTCTTCCTCCAGCCTGGTTCTCCGGGTCAGTCAGGTATCTGACATACCACGTAGCTGATTTTCCAAGGATTGTAAGTGGGCCATAACTGAGGAAGTTTCATTCTCAAGGATTCGTTCCTCTGCTTCATTTAGCCTCTTACCGGTACTCTGCAGTTCAGAAGTGTCAGCAGATATTCTGTGCCAAAAAGCTGAATTGGTCAATAACTTTAATAATATCAGTAGTTATCTTCTGGAATGCCTTTGACAGCATCAGATCAAGAGCTACTCACTAACCAGGATCCAGGTCCATCCCACTCGATTCCAACTGTTCCTTTTATTGACAATTTTCTTGACTGATATCTTGTCACCGACACTTAACCAGAAATCTTCTCGGGACATTGTACAGAGTTTTCACTCCAGGGTTAGGTAATTTAAGTTTATTTATTACTAGTCACAAGTAAAGTTTACATTAACATTGCAATTAAGTTACCGTGAAATTCCCCTAGTCCCAACACTCCGGAGCCTGTTTGGGTCAATGTATGTAAACAGAACGTCTTTCAAACTGTGGGAAGAAACCGGAGCACGCGGAGGAAACCCACACACACACAGGGAGAATGTGCAAACTCCACACAGACCCAAGCCGGAAATCGAACCCAAGTCCCTGGCACTGTGAAGTAGCATTACTAACCATTATGCTATCGTGCCACCCTGTTATGCATATTATTATAGACTAGGCAGCAGGATGAATGAAAGGATAAAAAATAAATAGTGCCAGTGCTCATGGAAACACAGCCATTCCCACAATCTCATCACATGACTAGCCTCTATAGTTCTTACGTATTCCTTGCTAGCTTCCCATCTCCACAATGAGTTAATTTAAAGCTCTGCCTGTATTGTAATATATATCATGCCATAGAAACTAAAAGCAGGAGGAGGCCATTCGGCCCTTCAAGCCTGTTCTGCCATATATTATGGTCACAGCTGATTATCAAATTCAGTCCCCTAATCCCATCTTCCCCCTATATCCCTTGATCTCTTTAGCTCCAAGAGCCATAACTAATTTCTTGAAATCACAATGTTTTGGTCTCAACTTCTTTCTGTGGTAGTGAATTCCACAATTCACGACCCTCTGGGTGAAGAAACTTCTCCTCACCTCAGTCTTAAAAAGGTTTACCTTATCCTCAAACTATGACCCCCTAGTCTTGGTCTCCCCACCATTGGGAATATTCTTTCTGAATCCACTCGTCTAATCCTGATGCAATTAGTAAGTTTCTACAAAATCCCTTTTCACTCTTTTAAATGCCAGTGAATATAATTCTAATGTTCACCATCCTCCCAGTCATTAGTACCATGATTATTAATAGTCATGGTACTAATCTGAGTATAATGCTCACTGGCTCCTGGCCCATCAATGCCTTAACATTAAAATTCTCATCTTGATATTGAATTCTCTCCATTATCTTGTCCTTTCCTATCTCTCCAACCTTCAACTCTAGCCTCTTGTGCACCCTTCATTCCATTTGGCCTTGCACTCTCAGCTGTACCTTCAGATGTTCAGCTATAGAATTCCCTCCTCACATCTGACTTTTAAGAAGTGTCTTGACAAGTACATGATTAAGATGAGAATAGAGGGATATGGTCCCCAGAAGGGTAGGGGGTTTTAATTCAGTCGGGTGGTGCAGGCTTGGAGGGCCGAAGGGTCTGTCCCAATGCTATAATTTTCTTTGTTCTTTATTAACGAGCTTCTTAAAATCTATGGACCAATCATGATTGATTTATTATCGTCACATATATTGGTAAAATTTCATGGACTAATGTTTTAATTATGTGTTAATATCTCCTTCACATGTTTGATTATGATCCTGTGAAGCACCTTGGGACTCTCTATTAACATTAAAGGACTTGTAAAAATATTAATTTTTGAATTGATGGCAGCATTACACTAAATCTAAAAAAAGTTCTCCAATCCAGCACATTGTCAATATTCCTAAGCATTTTCTATGATGCTCACTCTGGTAAAATGGTATTCCATTCATCTTATTGTTTAAAGATTGTCAAATCAGATATCATTGACATCTTCAACACATGTACAGCACAATTGTTCCATCATGAATTTTGAATCTCGTCAATTGCCTCAGTCTTTCCATGGCATGCTGTGAACAGAACCTAACCTAGAAACTGCTTGGATGGGAGAAAATGGCCATGAATTCCACTGAATTTCTCAAGGTTCAAACTTCACCCATTTTTTCAGGGAAAGGGGAAAATCTGTCTGGCTTTCTTGTGATTTAAATACATTGGCTTCTAATGTACTCCTAAGGAGGTTAGCAGCATATGTATATACAAATTTAGAACATATGAACAGGAGTAACTTGTGTTAACAACTAGAATCATAAAATGATACAACACAGGGAGGTCATTCACTCCTCTCTGCCTGTTATAAACACAGACAACACTCATGATGGATTAGTGGGGGAAATCGTGGAAGGATTCCTGAGCTGATTACCAGCCTGTTGAACCATGTTATGAACACTCCTTCCGTGGCTTCATGGATTCAAAACCCAGAGCCCAGAGGCAGGGGTGCTACCACCATGCCACACGGCCCCCTCTTATGTACGTGCCTGTTCTTTGACAGAAAGATGCACAAAGGCACAGCAGTGAGCACTGCTGCCTGACAGCACTAGGATCCCAGGATTCCTAGGAGTGACTGCTTGTGTGGAGATTGCACGTTTTCAGTGTCTGGGTGGGTTTCCTCTGGGTCCTCCGGTTTCCTCCCACAGTCCAAAGATGTGCAGGTTAGGTAGATTGCCCATGTTAAATTGCCCCTCTGATGTCAAAAGATTTGTAGGCTAGCTAGGTTGCCCATTATAAATACACAGGAGTACAGACATGAGGTATAGGGGAGGGTCTGGATGGGATGCTCTTTTGGAGAATTTATGTAGACTCAATAGGCTAAATGGCCTCTTTCTGCACTGTAAGGATTCTATAATTCTATCCAAATAAACCTATTATGTCTTTTTCTAATTCAAATATTTATCCAATTCCTGTTTTTTAAATTATGACTGAATCTGCTTCCACTGGTTTTGCATAGAATGACAGGTGACTTCTACATGATCATGAGCCTTGGGAGTCCCTGGGAAGTGTGTAAATAGATGATGATATTGATGTACTTGTTTTTATCCTACAGGTGCTTTGGTCCACCTTGTTGTCTAACGAAGGGCATACACGCGATGGGTTGTGAGAGGGCTGCTCTTGGATCCTTTTCAAGAGTATCCTAGTGCTTCACGTTGTTAGTGTACGCTTGACCTGCACCATTTGATGGGCAACAGAACAGCTCAGTGACTATCGTTGTGCTGTGCAGATACATGGATTTGGGCCTGTGTCTGTGGGAGTTTGAGCATTCTCCCCGTGCTTGCGTGGGTTTTCTCCGGGCGCTCCAGTTTTCTCCCACATCCCAAAGATGTGCTCTTAGGCTAACTGGCAAAAAAATTCTCCCTAAATTGTCTCAAATTTGGTTTTTAATCCATTAGATCTATAAACATGGACAGGGATCGCGGGTAGAGGTGGGAACATCGGGGTGGTGGCGCGGGCTCAAAGGGCCTGTTTCCTGTGCTGTTTTGTTCTTTGTTCTAAATTTCACCTTGAATCCCCTCTCTAAACCTCCTGTTATTTATGCTCCTCTTCACTAGTTCCTTCCCCTCAAAGGTAATAGGGCCTTCCTATTCACTCTTATCTAGACTCCTCTTAAATATTATACACATAATAATGTGTATGATATACACATATTAAAAGTCACAAGAAGAAAATAATGAACCATTCAGTCCATCAAACCTGATTTACCATTCAATACTACAGTCTGTCATGAATAAAACCCAGTTTATCACTCAAACCAGCTTCCCATCCACTGACTCTGTTTACACTTCCTGCTGTAGAGATGCCGGCGTTGGACTGGGGTAAACACAGTCTTGAAAGCTTGAGTTTACTATCAAATAAATCGGTTGGATTTAAAACTGGTGTTGCCAGACTTCTTGCTATACTTCCTGCTGCCAGCAGAATTAAGGACCCCACGCACCTCAGACATTCTCTGTTGCATCTTCTTCCGTTGGGAAAAAGATACAAAAGTTTCAGGACACATGCCAACTAACTCAAGAATAGCTTCTTTCCTGCTGCTACCACTTTTGAATGGCCCTACCTTGCATTAAGTTGATCTTTCTCTACATCTTATGACTGCCACACTACATCCTGCACTCTCTCCTTTCTTTCTCAACGAACGATGCTTGTCCGTATAGTGCGCAAAAAAACAATACTTTTCACTGTTTCCCAAATCATGTGACAATAATAATTCAAATCAATCTTGGCTGATCATGGGCTACAATCCCACTCTCCCATCTGCTCCCCATGTTTCTTGATACCCTGAGACACCAAAAATCTGTCCTTCCAGCCTTAAATGTATTCACAAATGCAGCATCAAAAACTCTCTGAAGCAGAGAATTCCAAAGTCACTTTGAAACATACTGCTTTGACAAAGGGTCATCTGGACTCAAAACGTCAGCTCTTTTCTCTCCTTACAGATGCTGCCATATTTGCTGAGATTTTGTAGCATTTTCTCTTTGGGTTCACCAATATGGGACTGGGATAGGAGTCACAAGAGAGAAGGGGGCAGAATGTCAATGGAAAGGAGATGTTTGCAATCACTGATGACTCTAGGCAGGTACATGGCGATGTTGAGCTGATTTTGAGATGCCCAGCGTTGGGGGAGGGGGGGGGGGGCGGAGGTGCCCACGTGGGGGGGGGGGGGGGGCTGGAGGTGCCACCGTGGGGGGGTGGAAGTGCCCACCGTGGGGGAGGGTGGAGGGCCCACGTTGGGGGGGGGGGGGGGGCTGGAGGTGCCCACCGTTGGGGGAGGGGGGGGGGGGCTGGAGGTGCCCACCGTTGGGGGAGGGGGGGGCTGGAGGTGCCCACCGTTGGGGGAGGGGGGGGGGCTGAGCCCACCTGGGGGGGGGGGCTGGAGGTGCCCACCGTTGGGGGAGGGGGGGGGGCTGGAGGTGCCCACCGTTGGGGGAGGGGGGGGCTGGAGGTGCCCACCGTTGGGGGAGGGGGGGGGGCTGGAGGTGCCCACCGTTGGGGGTTGGGGGTTTAGCTCCATCCCTCCCCCTCCCCTGGAAACGGCGGGAAATACAAACCGGAACCGCCGCACTCACCGCCAGCCGCCTCTCCCTCCGCCACCGGAAAATAGTTCCCTTCAAGTTTTAATCACGCCAACCGCACCATTCCTAAAATCCCTCGGGCACAACCTAGAGGGAATAAAACATAGTTTTTGCGGGATTTAGTTTACTCCGCTGTCAGAGAACACTTTAAATGAAGTGAGATTTCGGTTGCAGTAGCGGGGCTGAATGAAAGCCACGATCTGATTCGCGGAGGAAAAGTCACCGGCGCCAAATCCCTCAGAGGTTTAGGGTGGTCGATGAAAACAGACGAAGTTCATTCGGAGGAAAGGGGTACATATTCACCTCCTTCTCCCAATAGAAACTAAAGACCGGTCGGGGTGACATTTCCCAATTCGAAATTCGGTCGAGAACTGAGGTCGTATCGTCTTAGCCAATCAGGGGCCGCGTTACAAAACAGCGACGGGCTATGTGGAGATGTGACAGCCTCGGTGACTGGCTGGCGCGATTGACCAATCAAAGAGGGCGTTAGATACCAGTAGAGCTGGCGTGATGGACCAATCCGAGATCACCTTACACAGGATCGGCGGTTGGTGAGGGCGTGTGAGCCGCGTGCGCAATAAGGTGGCGCTATCCGCCAATCGGGAATCGCGTTAGTTAGCACCTGGGCTGAAGTGTTGGACCAATCAGGGGTGGTGATGGATGGGTTGGGCGACGGTTGAGAGAGAGCATGTGACGGCGGCTGACGCTACCAGCCAATCGACGGCCGCTTTGCATGAAGGTGCGAGCCGAGGGGTGCGCGGATCGACCAATCGGACGACGCGTCGGGCGGCACCGGCGGTTGAGCGTGTGATGTTCGGGGCTGGGCCGGCCAATGGGAAGGCGCGTTAGAGCGGCGGCGGTTTGCCGGGGGCGGGGCGGGGGGAGCGGCGCGCGCGGCCGGTATATCGCTCCGCCGCCGGCGGGACTCGGCTTTTGCGCAGCTGCGGAGCCGGGCGAAGGCGTGAGGAAAGCTCTGGCTCTGTGGAGGAGCGACTAAGCGAGAGAGAGAGAAAAAAAACACAAATATAATCAACCGCATTTAAACCGATATTAATAATAAAACCGCACCGTTTATCCATTAAAAAGCAGAATCTGAGTGACCCAGAACCATTTATGGCCGTTTCTGCTTGAGAAAAATCCTCGTTGTTTCCCACATGAGATTCGTTAACATGGAGCTTATCACAATTTTAGAGAAAACCGTCTCTCCAGGTAAGCGGCTGAGGGGGAAAAATTGTCTTTCTTTTTCCATCCCCTGTGTTATTTTAAACTGGAATTTGATTTTTTTACCCCCTCAGATCGCAATGAGCTGGAGGCAGCGCAGAAGTTTCTGGAACAGGCGGCTGTTGAGAATTTGGTCAGTATTGGGTTCGGTTATAATTTTTTTTGAATGGATGGGCTGCCGATTATATGATCCAAATCTTTGGGTTTTTTCCCCTCCCCGTGAAATGGTGCGCGTGAGGTGGTGGGGATGGGTTTTTATTCCCCTCGTTCTGTGGGAGGGGAAGTCGGGGCCTTCATTGAGAGAATTTCATTCCAACACAGTCGCCCCTCCGTCCCCCATCTTTTTCCCTCTGGGTGGGGGGAGGGGGGGTGAGAAACGCACCCTACCCTGCTGGCCGGATGTGCTATGTTGAGTGACAGACCGCCTTGGCTAATGGGAGCTGAGGGCCGTGCGGAGGGCCAACCAGCGGTAACCAATGGGAGCGCGCCGAAGGGGCTGGGTTTCCGTTCTGCGCAAGTTAGGTTGACGGGAAGGGAAGCTGGGAGCGGAGGCCTGAGCGCATGTTGCCGGCTTGGCTTGGCCTGGCCTGGCCCGTTCTCCCCTGTGCGTCTGAGAGTAGCCTCCCCATAGCTTGGGCATGAGGAGGAGGGAAGCAATTTGGTTCATTAAAACACAGCTTTACACTCCTGCATCTTTAAACCCGACGTTTTTTTCCTCATGCCTCTTTAATCTGTACAGTTTAGGGTTTGGCATCACTTTGATAGAATATATATCTTCGTACACGATATATTTGTGGATAATGTGATATGTGCAGAATATGTATGCAAAAAAGATTAAAATTGCGTATGTTCTCTTTTTGCGGGGTAAATGAAGTTCACCTTGGATCATTCATTTTCTCGTTAGTGTTTCTGAAACATAATCAATTTCATAACCTCTTAATACATTTGCAGCGGAACAAGGCCAGTCGGCTCATTGAGCTTATGATGGATGAAAAAGCCATTCGCCCTAATCCTGTTCGTAGTCTGTAGGTGGACCTGTAGGTTGTTGCAGTTTTAATGCTGTATTTCTTGGGGGGGGTGGCTCTTTAATGCCTTTTAAGGCAGGAAGTTCCAGATCCTCAACTTGTCAATCTCTCGTTATTTTGTTAGTTGCTTTAAATCTATCCTTTGTTTATTGAAAGACTGCCATAGGCTCTTCCTTTACACTGTATGTAGGCTTCTCGTTACACTTTAGTTAAGTCTCCCATTAGCTGTTTCTGTTAGCTACAGTTGTGTTACTGCCATAAAGTGCACAAATGCATCCAAACTGTTTCCATTTATTGGAATGTCTGACCGAGTCTGTTCAATTTCTAGAATTCAAACGTACCAATTTCTTGTCACAGCAGGATCTGTGGCTATATTTTGCTTGTTTGCACGCTCAGAGAGTTTCTGTTGCGTCCTCTAAGGTTGTGGCATAGTTTGTTTTATTGGTAATGAATGGGAAGTAGCATATTTTAAATGGTGAATTCTGAATCACGTTTAACTTGCACATTTACTGGAATAATGTGCAAGTTTGCTTATTTTGAAAATTGCTTTGTAGCCAAGTAAAATTTGAACTGCATTTTAATATTAAAGATTTCTATCTTATGTCAAGTGTATTTAGTTTTCTAAAATGCTTAAGACTTTTATTTAATATTATTGATGAGATTAATTTATCTCATGTCTCATACTTTGTAGGTAATATTCTTTCTGGATTCTTTTAGATGTATGGTATTTGACAGAGTGCTTGTCCAATTGGGTACCCTTTAAATGTATCCACAAATTCTGTTGAGAAAGCTATTCGATTTCAAAAGACTAGTAACAATATTTTAATACATTATTTCATGCTTTGCACACATTCAGAACTGAAAAATGCACTGTTGGTTTTGACTCCTCAGTGCCATACCAAGGTGCCCTGCCAGGTTTGATTTTGAACATTTACTTGCTGGCACAGTCTATATTGTATTTTCTGTATTAAAATGCATTTAAGTTAAGTTGCTTGCATCACGCTGTAGCTTCTGGGGTGATCAATTCATTATTTTTTGGTTGATGAAAAATGGACGTTGGGAGTCAAGAGGAAGGAGAGGGAAAAAGGTAAGTAAAAGTTTTTTTACAAATGCACATTTGCCAGTATATGTTACACTGGGTGGAAGATGGGACATAAAATTGAAACCTTGCAGAGACCAACTGCTAGAAGAGGAAAGATGTTGGAATGTAGTGGGTGGGGAAGAGTTGGTGGAACTACTGGATAAGTGTTGATTTTTTTTTCATTTGGGGATGGGAAAGGAATGGATTGTATCAGACATTGGAAGTAGGATGCTATCAAATCTTGTTGCTTGCTGTTAGCAGTACACGTTCCTGGGTCAGATATAGCATAGTATATCTTTTTTAGGAAAAGCTCCCTCTATCATGTGCCTGCATTAAATGCTAGAAGATAGCTCCATTCCATTAATGTGAAATTTCCTATATCAACCAATCTTGTAGACCTGGATTGCTGGGTAATGCCAAGCCTGGATTCTTTATTTATGTCGTTCTGTGCAGATTAGTCATCTGTCTCCAAATTCATTCTTCATAAAATATTCTCCAGCCAAGAGAAATCAAGTTAAAGACTGGTGTCTGATAAAATAATACTTTATTGTGATTATACATTTAAGCTCAAATATTTCAATAGGGAAATATTAAGATGCTGCTGGACAATCAAGCTAGAATTGGAGAATATTTAAGTCACTGCTTCATTTGTTTTGGATCTTCCAATCATTCTAGTCTATCTGTGGAAATGCCTTTTGCCAATCAGGATTTATTATATAATTGCATAGTTAGTGACATTCTTAAGGATGTAGTGAAGTTGCAAAGGGAAATATCCCAATTCCTCCTGTATGCTTTAGCATGGAGCTTGGTTCTTTCGCCAAGGAAGGACTCAAGTTTTATTCTTGTTTTGTAAAGTTAAATTACCTCTGAGATGGTAGTAGCTGTGCCCTTCACCAGGGTTCTTCTGACTCTTATTCTGTGATCCTATTAGAAATTTGGTATCCTGTTGGTGATAAGGTCTTGTTCAGCTGTCTCTCCGCGATGCCGTCGTCGAGTTGCAACCATTTGTGCGACTGTACTGTAGCAAGTAATGGCACCTATTGGGGAAATTGAAGAAAGAAATATTTCGTGGGGACAGGTACAATCCATTGTTTGCTTAATTTTATTCTGGAGAACAACCTTCTCCAGCCAGTTGCTCAGTCAAAGTTGTGGCCAATGAGGGATTGAGAATATACAGTGGTAGTGATCATAGGAGTGAACCAGTTCTGAAAAAATTTTTCCAGTTGATGGTATTTAAGTGTCATCTTCTGATATTCCAGGTCATTTTAATAAGGTAGGTAAGTCAGTCTGACTGCTTTTGCATTGTTAAACAAAATGAGAGTTGGCTCTGACAATCCTGAAGAACCTTGGGGCAAAGCAGCAGTTGCCATTTTTGAGAAATAGTTCCAGCAGAGCACATTTGACAAGGAGGGAAAAGTTGAATGGAAATTTAGAAGAAGCTGGTAGGGTTGGGATTTTTGAAATTAGTCAGGAATTCAATATCATAGCAATAATGCTTACGGAAATGCAAATACATTGAGGACAGATTTAGATTTGGTTATAATAATTGAACAAGTAACCAACCCATGTTTAGGCACCTACCAAAATGATCATTTGGAAAAAATTGTGCATCTAGGATTCATAACAGAAAACTGATTTCTAGAGTTTGGGGGGGGGGGTTGGTGGTTATGTTGAAGGTGGAGATATTTAATCTTTGTAAAATGCAGACTGGTTGCACAATTTGGGTAACTACCAAAACTTATGTATATTTTCTGTGCTGTAAAACAATTTGTTGTTTCTTGGCCTTTGGAAGGCTATTAAGTAACTTTCCTGTATGAGCTTAGATCGTGCTCAGAGATCCTATCCTGAATTAACTTCTAGCATTGACTTACTGGTAGCGATTGACAGCGGAGGTTGTGGCTCCTTTCTCTTTTTCCAGTCTGGAGTCAGCTGACTTAGCATGGCATCTTCACGGCGTGAATGGATTCAAGCTCGAGTGGGTGGTGCCTTGGCCTAGTAAATCACTAGGAAACCATTCTCACCAAGAAGGCAGCTGCATTACCTTTAGACTTGTGTAAAAGACGCATTCGAAGCAGCTGCTGTAGGCTCTGCAATTGAATGTATTTAATCTTGTGCCCTCTTCCCTGTATGAAAGAAACTGTAAATTTATTGTAACCTTATTTTTTGTACATAGGTACCTACCAGTGCATCGCAGGAAGGCAGTGATCCTGTCTCCACAGTTTCTAGGCAAATAGTTCAGCTGGATATTTTAAATGTGCTGAACAGGAGATTTTTCCAATTAAGTTTGATTTTGAGCTCTGGATATTAGGCTCAGATAAAGTAGATACTGTGCCTTAAGTGAGATCTCTAATCAGTGTGTCAGAATGGCCTGATCATTCAGTGTGCTGTAAATATGCTATTGATTTTATAGAATGCCACTGAGCAAAAATGCTCCTGTTATGGCAAAGGCTTCTATCTAGAGAAATAGTATGAAGAGTAGGTACAAATGGGACTAAAATTCCTACTAGTAGACTGGTATAGAGATAAAAATGTCTCCCTAACCAAACATGCTGCATCTCAAGCTTTCTTCAAATATATAAATTGGTCTGTCACAAAACAAAGTATGACACTATCCCTTTATTCATTCCTTATTTATGTACCCATCCTGATGCCTCTTAAATGTTGCTAATGCACCAGCTTCCTCCTCCACCTTTTGGCAATGCATTCTAGGCACCTGTAATACTCTGCCTGAATCTCCTCCTGCAGATCTCCCTTAAATCTTTCACCTTGAACCTGTGCCAGCTTATAATTGACACTTTCACCCTTAGAAAAAGCCCCTGACTATCCATCCTGTCTATGCCTTGCATAATTTTGTCAATCTCCATCAGGTCTTTCAGCTTCCGTCATTCCAGTGAAATCAATCCTAGCTTATTCTTTCTCTTCTGAAAGCCAACGCCCTTGAGGCCAGGCAACATCCTGGTGAATCTTCTTTGCATTCAGTCCAAAGCTTCCATGTCCGGCTGATAGTGTGATGACCAGAGCAGCACGCAGTATGCCAAATATGACCTAACCAAGGTTTAAATAGCTGCAACATGATTTCCCAACTCTGTACTCATTGCCCTGGCTGATGAAGGCAAGTATGCCATATGCTGCCTTATCACTTTGGCCACCTGTTGCTGTTTTTAGGGACCTCTGGACTTGCACACCTTGATCCCTTTTATGTTAATGTTCTTAAGCGTTCTGCCATTTGCAGTATAATTCACACCTAACTTTAACCCTAACATGCTTCACCTAGGATTTGTCCTGATTAAAAGCCATCTGCCATTTCTATGCCCAAATCGCCAATCTATAACCTGTTGTATCCTCTGAGTGTTGAGTGTTATCAGCAACTCCACCAATCTTTGTATCATATGCAGACTTGCTCATCAGACCACTACATTCTCCTCAATAATTTATAAATATTACTAACGATAACTTGGCACTGATCCCTGCAGAACACCACAACATTTCCAGTCTGGAAAGCACCCTCCCGCTGCTACGCTGACTTCGATAACCAAGCCAATTCTGTATATTCATCTAGTCAGGCCACTCTGAATCCCATGTGATTTCAGTTTTTGTACCAATTTGCCACAGGTGTCCTTGTCAAACACTAAGTCCATATAAACTACATGCACAGCCCTTCCTCCTTCAATTTCATAAGGTGGTGAGTGTCTGGAACAAACTGCTAGTGGTAGTAATAGAGGGTGGTGCAATTTTATCCTTAAAGCATTTAGATAGTTGTTTGGGTACAATGGGTACACAGGGATATTGGCCAAATGCAGACAATTGGGATTAGCTTAGGATTTTAAAAAAATGTGTGGTATGGACAAGTTGGGCCAAAGTTGCCTGTTTCCATGTTGTAAACCTCTGACTCTACTAATCTTTGTCACCTCTTCAAAAAAAACTCAGTCAAGTTGGTGAGTAGTGACCCTAAACAAAACTATGCTGTGTGTAGTCCATTTTCCTCAATTTACATATAGCCTGTTCCTCATTATCTTCTCTAAAAACTTCCGTGCCACTGATCACAAGCCCTCTGGCCTGGATTATCTCTGCTTCCTTCCTTAAACAAGGGAAGAACCTTTTTCACTATTCTGTAGTCCTCTGGAACCTTGCCTGTGGTCAGAGGATGTGAAGATGGCGTGGCATGGTAGCACAGTGGTTAACATTGCTGCTTCATAGTGCTAGAGACTTGGTCCAATTCCTGGCTTGGGTCACTGTGTGAAGTTGGCACATTCTACTTGTGTTTGTGTGGGTTTCCTCCCACATTCTGAAAGATGTGCTAATTAGGTTCATTGACCCAAACAAGCACTAGACCTTGGGGACTAGGGGAATTTCACAGTAACTTCATTGTAGTGTTAATGTAAAGTCTTGCTTGTGACTGATAAATAAACTTTAAAGATATGTCGAGTTCCCAACTATTTCTCCCCTTTCTTCCTGCAGTAATCTGGAAAAGATCCTATCTGGCCCTAGGGACTTGTCAACCTTAATACAATTGAGGATAGTCGCTTTCTCCTTTGATATATTGATTTCAAAAGTTTTCAACACACTTCCCTAACCTCAACATCCATCATGTCTTCTCCTTGGTGAACACTGACACAAAGTACTCATTAAGGATTTCATCCACTTCCTATGGCTCCACGCATAGCCTCCCTGCATTGTCCTTGAGTGGGCTTACTCTTTCTTTTGCTATCCTCTTCTAATATGTGTGCAAAAAGCTGTGGGATTTTCCTTGACCCCATTTGCTAAAGGCACTTCATGTCCCCTTTTAGCCCTCGTGTTTTTGGAGATTAAATGCCTTGATTTCTCCAAAACTCAATATTTTCCTGAATGGACATTCGCTGCATAGCTCTGGTATCCTTTATCAAAATTGTCATTAGTACTGTGCAAGTCAAATCTTAGGATGAATTCTCTAATTTTAAACTTTATCCTGAATCATTTGAGATCAATTTAAGTTCTATCAAATTTGGCTAGTTTGTATCCTTTTTTTCAAAAAAAGCTTTTCTGTTGAACATTTAATCATTTGTCATTCACACACTCTAGGCATGTCTTTCCTGTCCAGTTACCACTACTAGCATTGCACTGTGAATGCTTTTGTCATTTTATCTCCTGCCTTCTACCCATAGATCTTTTGTTTTTCCCCTCCCTCACTTTCTTTAAACCTATTGCATCTAACTTTTCCTGATGGGTCATCAACCTGAAATGCTAACTCAGTTTCTATCTCCATAGATGTTGCTTGACATGTTGAGTATTGCCAGCATTTTCTGTATTTATTTTCAGCTTAAGATGGTTTTGCAACTCTTAAAATGTGAGGCTGTGCATTCAACAGCTATGATGTATCATATATATGACCTTCTGATATGTTACATGCAATATGTTAGTTGAAGTATGATCTGTTAATTCAATAAACACATTGATATAAGCAGATTCCTATAAATTTACATAACCCTGTTCATAAATCACTTCCAATTTATGTTGCAATGTGTTACTTGAAATGAGTGTTCTGGGATGGATGCAATTACAGGAAAAGTGATTGCTGTGAAATTTTGAAATAGCTGGATTTTTGTGGCATCTTTTTGCAGCTAGAATAAAGTCCGCGTTCTGCTGTCCAGTGCCATATTGAGGTTGGCATGGCCGGCTTTCTATAGCCATTCTCCAATACTTCAAACAAGCAATGCGTATATGTATTAAAAAAAAACCTACCACTGGTCTATATCTCTCATCCTCATGCTACGTGAGTCCCCAACCAGAGAGTGGTCTGAATTTGTCACTAATAGATGTCCTGACCTGATGAAAGGTCACAACCTGAAACATTGGCTGTTTCTTTCTCCATGGATGTTTCTGGATCCGCTGAATGTTTCCAGCAATTTCTGGATTTTTTTTGTATTCCCTGTATTTGCACTATTTTACGTTTTTAATCTCAATGATTTTGGCATGTGTGGGCAACTGAATGAATTCTCAAATACCACTTCACTGTCTCAGGTTTTCATTAACAGTTCTAATGTATGACATTAGAATTAGTTGCATTGATGATATGGACAATGATGACTTCATTTGCCTCTAATTTCCAATTCTAAGGAATGCATTTACAGCTATCTTTGCTGCCTCCCGATATTGTACTTTCGCACTGCTGAAGGCAGCCTGGGAGGCTGAATCCCAGTAGAACTTTACAACTAAAATGTGAATGTGTTCCTCAGTTGTTGTCTCTGGGATCAAACATGTTGAGAATTGCACAAAACAATGGCAAGTTTCTTGCAAGCTAGATTTTTATAAAATATAGCAATAAATGGAAATGTGTGGATAACTTTTATTTTAAACAAATATTAACCTTTCTGAAAGCTGTTTTCCCTTAAGATTATACGTTCCTTGCAAATTTAATACCTCGTAGTATTGGCACAGTATTGATACAAATAGCATGATCGACCACCTGAAGTGAGCCAATTAATGAAGTCATTAGTGACTTGAGATAGTTGAACTGATTATTTTAGTGCCTAAGAATGCCCCTCCACTTTTTCAGCAGGGTGCATTTTCAACAAGGTGTGCTGCCTCTACAATTCCTTTCTAATGGGTGGATTAGAGGTGTTTCTTTACAACTGATTATAGTGAGCATGCAGTTTTTTGCTTGTTCCAATTGTATGCAAATATAATGCACATAAAATATTCAAAAGATTATCAAAGCACAATTTTTTTGTTGGCACAATTAATTTAAGTTTGTGAGGATGTTGCAGTATATTGCAGTACTAAATGGGACCTGCAACCTTCCAAAGAAAAGACTCTTAATTGTAAACATTGTTCATCTTGTTTAATCAGCTCTTCCTCAGGAGACCTGCTAACAATGGAGAATTACTACTTGAAAATTTTGTACCTTTATAGCTGTATGTGTCTCAGGTTGGTCCCATAGAGAATACTTCATTCAAGGTTAGAAGAGTCAGGAGATGTGCTAGTTTATAAGGCTAGTCTACAGAATGCGGGATATTTTGATTTGGCGTTGAACTCAAATACGAACAGTTCTCCCCGTTGCAGTAAAATAATTGACTTTATTTCAACATATTGTGCAGGCAGTGTTTAAAGAAATAGTAGCTTCCTGGTAATTTAAAATGTGTGCTGTGGCAGTTTCTTAAAATTGCTATGCTTAACACTTTCTCGTAAGCTGTAAATTAAAAATTGTGCGAAGACGACAGCAATAAAGTAAATATGATTGTCATACCTAGCATGGAATTGAACTGTACAAATCAAAAAGGTCACTAGTCCATACTGATTTATTCAGCTAGATAATATTTGAACAGTGACTGTTGGCCCCAGCATTGGAAAAGTTGAAACCAGCAGTTATTCTCATTCCTGATAACTGTTCACTGACTCCACGTAGATACTCTAGTTGGTTTTAGCTTAGGGCATATCTCCACGGTCTCGGCCCTCCCTTTCGTCTGACAACACACACAGTTCCATCTTGTGCTTGAACAGTGATGCTCGGATAAATGCCATTTTTACTTTTGTTTCCATGCCTGTCAAATGCTTTGCTTTTGAAATGCATTGATTGTCTTGAGTCGTTGTCTAGCAAATACAAATTAATCCCTAACCACTAACTCAGTCTCTCCACCTGGCAACCGTCTGAGGCTGACGTACTTAACTGTAAGCAAAACATTTCATATCACTAACATAATAGCATTGTTTGACTCTCTCCCTGCCTCATAGCTTTTCTGTTGCTGAAACCTCAGCTGTGCCTTAGTTATCTCTAGACTTGAGTTTTCTTGTGTGCTCCAGACGTGATCTCCCACGCTCTACATTCTAGATATGAGGTTATCCAAAATTGCTGCCTATTGACAGCCATTGCCTCTGCTTGCTGACCTATGTTGGCTTTTGTTTAAGCAATGAATCGTTTTAGTTACTTTTTTTGGGCTGAGCCATGGTCTTACTCTATCTATCTTTATAATTTGGTCCACCCCAGAACTCGTGGATGTATGCATTCCTCTAGTTCTGGCCTCTTGTGCGTTCCCAATTTTAATTACAGTGGTTGTATTGGTCCTAAGCACTGGAATTCCCTCAACATCTCACCCCCTACCTGTTTCCTCCTTTTAAGTTGCTCCTCAAAACATACATGTTTGTTTGGCCTAATAGTGCCTTATTTGACAAAACTTTGTCAGCATTCCTGTGAAGTGTTTTGATGATTTGCCCCATTTAATGAGTTATATAAATTTGTTTACTATGTTGCCCTTACTTGGTAGCTCTTGCAGTAACTTCCTATTTTTTCACTTATTTCTTTGCCATGACCTGCACTTCCAAATGAATGATGCTGGATACATCTCTGGATGGAACAAGTTCCTTTTAAAATTCTTTGGTTGATCACTGCTGTACTTCTCTGATACTAGTATAATGTTTATCAGTTGTCACTGCTGTTGCATCTGGATCAGAAGATTGTGGATTCCAGCAGTACTTGAGCACTTAATTTAAGGTGACTCTTCAGTGTAGCAGTAAAGATGTTTGTTTAATAGCTTGTGAATTCATAAGACAGATTATCCCTATTTTTTTCTGAACCTCATGCTCTTCATGCTTTGAGTGAATTTTCTATTGTGCAGCCTGCTATCAATGCCTACCTATGGTAAAGTGCCAGACTTGGGCATGACTAAATAAAAAGTGGTTGCAGCTTCTGCTCAGTTCTTCATCTGACTTTTGTTAAATGGAGCCTTGAACCTGGATCTGTTACTGTTTTCTGGCACTTGGTGTTAGTGCTGAGATTCATTATCATCTGATTGCTCTATCCACCAAGATTTGAAGTTTTTCTGACAGTCTTGCAGGTAGCTGGGTAGATGGATTTCACTTGGTGCAAAAATATTGGAAATCCTTATGTTTAAGTTTAAATCCATTTTAATTGGTGTTTTCCATTTGATCAGTTGTACAGTACAGATTGTTGAAGCCAAAACATTTAGGGTTCTTGCTCAAATTTTAAACTAAAAATACATGATCAGTAATCAAATGGGAATTATATAACTAAAGTAACTTTTTTCCACTTTTCTCTTTCAATGTAGCCTACCTTCCTAGTGGAACTCTCAAAAGTGCTAGCAAATCCAGGAAACAGTCAAGTTGCCCGAATTGCAGCTGGTCTCCAAATCAAGAATTCCCTGACGTCTAAGGATCTTGATGTCAAGACACAATATCAGCAAAGATGGCTGGCAATTGACACCAATGCTCGTCGAGAAATAAAAACCTTTGTAAGTTGTGGCTGTGGTAATCTTTTATAATTTTAATATTGAAATTTGTCTATTTCATGGGAACCAGGAAGAATGAAGTTTTATGCCATTCAAGCTACTTGGAGTTGCTAAAATAATCTAACTGGGTAGGGAAAAGGAACACAAACTTTCCTATTTTAGATTGCCATGACTAACATGTAAATAGTATTCCTTACCGTAACAGCAGTCATTTTTGTTGGTTGGTAAGGAGTACAATAATAGCTCTTCGCCCATCTACTGTGTAGTTTTGCATGTTTGTTTGGGAACCATTTTTAGTACAAGTTTGTTCAGAAATGTTTATATTTTTTAACCTTTATTTACAAAACACATTTGTTCAATCTGCAGGCCTTAATAGATTGATCCGTAATTCATTAATCTGGCAATTCGGCTGAGAAAAAAATGGTGTTCTGAGCACTGATTTTGGTTGGTAATTAGAAGTCTAACAAGTCAAACTGAAGTTCATTTATAAAGGATTACAAATAGTGGTTTGATGATACAGAAGTTGAGTATTGCTGAAAAAATACATTTGTTAAAGCTTTTTGTCTTGCATTGATCAGGGCAATCTGAATGCCAATTTCAGGAGGAACAAAAAACATACTATATGAAGTGTGCTGATTGGTAGTGGTGTTGCCATGGAACTGTCAGTCATCACTAGCTGATGCAGTCTCTATGGCAATGCCTTTACTTATTAGAGCATTCTTTCCAACTAGTCAATACGCACTTTCATAGAGTATAAATTTGTTGTTTCCCTTGGCATTGGTATTCTTGCAATTGTCCTGGTGAGTGGAAGACAAAAGGCTTTGGGAAAACGCTTGCATCTTAATTTTGCGACAGGTAATTTAATTACCTGAAGCGACATGATTAAATTATCTAAGCTTTATATAAGTATTTGGGATATTTGCATGTGCATTGCATTATTCATGCAGATAGAGTTGCTTTATAACATGGATTTAATGAAGTATAGTGTTTTGAAGCAAAATCTTTTCCAAGAAAATTATTAATGCAGATATAATAGAACATTACAGCACAGAACAGGCCCTTCGGCCTTCGATGTTGCGCCGACCAATATAAAAAGCAATGCCCCTCCAAACTAAACCATTCCCTTCTCTTCCATATACTTATCAACTAACCTCTTAAACGCCACCAAACTTGGCGCATCTACAACTGCTGCAGGCAGGGCATTCCACTCCCGAACCACCCTTTGGGTAAAGAACCTACCTCTGATATCCGTCCTATAACTATTACCCCTTAATTTAAAGCTCTGTCCCCTCGTGCTAGCTTTTTCCATCCTAGGAAAAAGGCTATCACTGTCCACCCTATCTATACCTCTAATCATCTTATATGTCTCGATTAGGTCCCCTCTTAGCCGCCTCCTTTCTAAGGAAAACAACCTCAAATCCCTCAGCCTCTCTTCATAAGACCTGCCCTCCATACCAGGCAACATCCTGGTAAACCTCCTCTGTACCCTCTCCAATGCCTCCACATCTTTCTTATAATGTGGGGACCAGAACTGCACACAATACTCCAAGTGCGGCCGCACTAGAGTTTTGTACAGTTGCAACATGACGTTGCGGCTCCGAAATTCAATCCCTCTACCAATAAAAGCCAAGACTCCATATGCCTTCCTAACAACCTTCTCGACCTGACTGCCTACTTTCAGGGATCTATGCACATACACACCAAGATCCCTCTGTTCATCTAGACTACTAAGAATCCTACCATTTGCCCTATACTCTGCACATTTATTATTTCTGCCATAGTGTATAATCATCTGGTCACAGTTGTAGTTCAGAATGTGTATTCATGTTTGCAATTATCTTGCAATTTAATTGGCCCTTTTTGGTCATTTAATGTTCTAATCCTAAGTTTCCACGTTAAGGAAGAGACTTTTACTAACAGTTCGTGAGTATTCATGCAATATATCATGGGACTGGCAGTGTTAATGTACTGATAATGTAAGAAATTCTTCCAGCGAGTTTTCCATATAAGCACTTTTTGAACAGATTGCAGCAATGGGGTGTATATTATATAAATCTGCTCTTGTACTTCAAAGCAAGTCTGGTTAATGACATCTTAAGCTTTGTTTTACTTTATACGTATATGGCTCAGCAGGGAACCAAATCAAAATAATCCAATACAATGCATGAATACTCAGCAACTGGGAATGATACGTTTGCTTGCATAATGTTTTCTCCTGTGTTTCTTGCATTTTATAAAGGCTTCACATCAAAAATAGGGTCACATCTGAAATGTAACTTTCAGTTCACTGATGTTGACTTGCTGTTTCCGTTTTCTATTTTTGCCATATAAACTCTTCATGCAATTTTAAAATTTTAGTTTCAAGTACCATAGTAGGAATCAAAGTGAATATCCTTTGCTATTTTGCTTTATTTATGGCTCTCTGCTGTAAGAATACTGAATTGTATAAAAATGTGCTAGTAGAGTTGAGGTTTAAATGGCATACATCAGTGTAAATTTTAACAAAGGATAGTGTTATGCAATTAGAGTGCAAGATGTGTGTAAACTTTGGGTGAATGCTTGATACACTTGCATTTAGTAAAATGCATTGCTCTATTGGTAGAAGAGTTTGTCTGATTTGCTTTTCTTTACTGGCATAAATAGTCTATTTTCCCTTTCTGCATTTTTTCCATTTTTTAAATATCTCTAGCGTAACTACCAAGTTTGAATCTTAACCAATTAAGAGTCCAAATAGTGTGTCTCAAGCCTAATTAAAGTATGGCAGTTATGCATGCTGTCCTATTCTCCATCTTTTTAAATTACTTGTGTTGCAATTATTGCAAAGTTGCTTATCTTTGAATAACTAACCCTTGTTTTAAACTACACTTACAGGTCTTGCAAACTCTGGGCACAGAGACCTACAGGCCCAGCTCTGCATCTCAGTGTGTGGCAGGAATTGCATGTGCAGAGATTCCTGTTGTTCAGTGGCCGGAACTCATTCCTCATCTGGTTGCAAATGTTACAAATCCCAATAGCACTGAACATATGAAAGAGGCTACTTTGGAAGCTATTGGTTATATATGCCAGGATATAGTGAGTATTTTCTTATCTTCCCAAACGACAGAACTGATTTGGTTAAGGTTTCTTGTCTCATTTACTATCATTTGCCATTTGTTTTGCAACACCACTGAACATTAATTTCCATTTTCTACTGTGCATGCCACTGGAAATGTTTGAGTTGTATAGTGCGTATTGATCTGAAAAAATTGCGTGCCCAATGGAGTATACCCATTGACGTTGTGTACGTGAAATCATATTGAAGAGCTAATGCTTTTCACTTCAATTACATTTAAAAGCTCTTGCAATATAAAATTAACTATTTTTGTGCTGTTGAGTGGATGAATGTAGCAGCAATGCATTTCATGAACTGTACTACCACACACCAAACCAGTCACATCCCAAAGGACAAAGCTGCTGGATTAGGTCTGTAGTAGATGGTGATGAAATGTATAAGGAGGAAAAACATGCTTGCCTCATCCTTACTAAACTCTGCTGATGATGCATCTGTCTGTGACAGCATTGGTAGTAGTAACCACCACATGGAACTTGAGGAAATGAAGTCCCATCTCCAACAAAATTTAACCACTGCCTATTCATTCAATGGCACTGCTATCACTGAATCCCCCAGAATCAACATCTGGGGTTCCTATTGACCAGAAACTTAACAGGATTAAAGTGGCCATGAGCAGAGGCAATCCTGCAAAATATAACTTGCCACCTGACTCTCCAAAACCTGTTCACAGTCTATAAGATGAGTGAGTGTATTAAAATACTGTTCCCTTGCCTGGATGAGTGCAGCTGTAGCAAAACTCAAGCTTAATACCTTCCAGGACAAAGCAGCCTGCTTGATGTACAATTCTTTCCACAACCATTCACTTCATCCTTCACCAATGCATAGCAGCAGCAGTGTGTACCATTTATATGGTGCACTGCAGGAGCAGACCACAGCTCCTTGGACAGCACATTCCATGACCACCATCAAGAAATTCTCTTCCAACCTGTTTGCTACCTGATTTGGAATTAATTGTCATTCCTTCATTAATGTTGGATCAAATTCCTGGAATACCCTCACTATCTTGCAGGGGAGAGTCAATGATCAGGCAGGTTGATTTCCCAGGCTAGGGAATAGTCAGTGATCATGGTAGACAATGAATTTCAACTGGGGCATTGCCTGATGATGTTCTTCACAGCCATCTTATCCTTTGGGGTAAGGTGAAGTTTAATACAAGCCCAGGATGGGCTGTTCTACCTGACTTTGTTAGTTTGGATCTTGTTTTGATCAAGCCCAAGATGAGATGCAATTCTTCATTGTTTGTCCTCCTTGTGGCGACCATGAATTGGATTCAGTTTGAATATTTTTAAAACAGCATATGTGTTTACCTATACCTTATAGACTGCAGTGGTTCATTATGGACCACACCATCATCTTGAGGGTTATTAGGAATATGCAATGAATCCTGGCCTTGACAGCAAAGCCCATGTTGCTTGAATGAATACAAAAAGTTAGTGAAAGATTGGATTTGAAATTGTTAATCTGCTCCAGTGTTGAAGGAAGTTTTGTAAAGGCTAATAATTGGGCAATAAGGCTTTGTTCAATGGTGATGCAGTCTATTTGCAGCTGATGGATGTTCATAATAGTCATGGCAACCAGGTCTTAGCAATTTGATCTTCCAAAGGCTTTTGAGGTCTGCTTGCCATCACATCCTGTAACCCTATAAAACAAATGGAGTCTTATATTTAAGTTAAATAACAAATTTTGATTTGGATTTTTAATCTACTCGTGTGGAGGTCTTAAGAGCATTAGAATGTTCAAAATTATTTTAAAACAACCATATCTGCAAAAATGCCAAATCATATCATACTGTTGTATGATTGCAGTTGAGGTGGATTGGCTGATACTTTTTCCATGTTGCATTGTATTTTGTTTACTTCATAATTGTACAAGGCTGCTAAGTTTGCACTAATTGGAAATACATTCCTTTGTTAGGAAAGGTATCATTTTAGGTAGAAACTCCAATTTTTTGACTTGTTTAATTCTGCTGAATTGGAAGCATAGCATTTTGGTGTTGCATCTTTTGTGATATAAAGTAGCAGCAAGTTTTTTGACCATTCGGAACGTCTTGAGTTTCCTGCACTTAGTGGCTCCTAAGGATCTCCCCTTAACAGATTGAGAGAACAGCTTAAGACACAAGCTAAAATGGTAGACTATTGAGGAAATGAGTTGTCATGGAGTCACCATAATTGCGTAGAATTATATCCTACAGTGCAAAAGGAGGCCCACCAGGTCTGCACTGACCACTATCCTGCCCAGGCCCATGTAGTTACCCAAGCTAGTATCCTGACATGAAGAGCAATATAGCATTGCCAAGCACCCTAACCCTTTGGACTGAGGAAACTGGAGTCTCTGGAGGAAACCCATGCAGTCATGGGGAGAGTATGCAGACTCCACGCAGTGATCTGAGCTAGGAATTGAACCTGGGTCCTTGGTGCTGAGTGAGCAGTGCTAACTACTGCGACTGTTCTGCCCAAATTTTCAAAATCTTAACAGGAAACAAACCTTTGTGTATACTTCTGCGATGTGTGAATGATTACTCAATTTAGTTGCTGTATTATATTAAAATGTACAAAATTACAGTAAATTTAATAAACTGACTGGCTTACTTTCTGAAAACTCATTGAAGGGATAGAATATATTCAAATCAATTCCAGTGAGTCTGCCTGCAGGATTTAGCAGGGAAAATTTAAAAGCTGAGCAACATTTGTTTTTTCAGGATCCTGAGCAACTACAGGACAAATCAAATGAAATCCTGACTGCAATTATTCAAGGGATGCGAAAGGAGGAGCCCAGTAACAACGTGAAGTTAGCTGCAACCAATGCGCTGCTCAATTCCTTGGAATTCACCAAAGCTAACTTTGACAAAGAGGTAAGAAGTCATCTTTGATCTATTTCGTTTGCAACCTTTATTTCATACTTATATGATAACGTAGGGTACGATATGCAGTACAAATTGGCAAATACACTAAATTAATCTAAAGGCCCAGAATCCGTATCTGGGAATATAAGTGTCATTTTTTTAACACAATAGTCAGTTGATTTGTAGCTATTTGGTCTGAAGTCTGATGAGAAATCATGCACTGTGCTGCATTCCATCTGATGAGGCAATGAATTGAAACTGAGACTTGACCATGTTTTTGGTTTTTAAAAAAATGTTCTGACTGAAATTTATTGATTTGTTTTATTTAAAACTTCAACCCTTATTTTGTAATGTCCTCAACTAAAACTAAAGTGAACTGTTAAATATGAAACAAGTTTTTCCAAAATCAGGGAAGGGAGGTACGTGAAATTAGAAAGAAGTTTAAGCAAGATAATAGCTTTTAACTTTCCACAGAATTTCTCCAGTGCCTGATGGTTGAATGGCCTGCTTCTTCTCTGTCTTATGGTCCTATATCTTTAACATGTCATCTTAGCCTTGGACTAAGTCCTATTTTGCTGAACTCCTTCCCCAGTGATTATCAAGTGGTTTTAATCTGATGGCTACAAAGTTAACTGGATTCTGCACACTATCTGAATCTTGATAGTTTGACATGTACAAGAGCAAAATTAGAACTGACTTGCCAATGTTTGACTTTGTGGAAATTTAGTGATGTTTGCTCTCGGAGCACAAAAAAGCAGAATATCTGGATGCACAAGCGTTACTATGCATTGATCTGCTGCAGTGACTAAGGTTAAATTTTGATCCATCTTGCATTTATTTTATTGCTTTGCAGTCTGAAAGGCACTTTATTATGCAAGTAGTCTGTGAAGCAACCCAATGCCCTGATACGAGGGTAAGTAATGTTAAATTCCCTAAATTGTAAAATCATTGGATTTCATAATTGTGTTTGTAAGATGAATATTTTTGAACTGAACCATTGTTTTCACCTAATAGGTACGAGTTGCTGCCTTGCAAAACTTGGTGAAGATTATGTCCCTTTATTACCAGTATATGGAGACGTACATGGGCCCTGCTCTTTTTGCTGTAAGTATAACTTTTGAGCTAATTTACTGCCTTGTTTTGGATAAATGAGGTTTAGTAACAAAATAGGAATCTTCATCCTTGGACCGCAAATTGCTAGTATGTATATGGGCAGATCAAAATCTCTAAACTGAAAGAAAATTGACCCAAGTGGTCATTTTCTGTGATTCTTTGCCGTTGAGTCCAGCTGTCTGCCCTTTATCTTGTTTAGGCAGAAAATTGTGGATACAAACAGAGACTAGGACACATGACCTAAATATGCATGAGAGATATGTATATGTTGATATGATACATATATTATGTATATATACACACTGGGGGAAATGTGGCAGGAGTGACCAAGCCAACACCACTAAAAGCATAATTTCTTGCCTTTGCGTGATCTTAACGTGTGAAAATTGAGTGCTGCAGCTGCATTACAACAGAACTGACACTTCAAAATTGGCTGAGAGATGTTTGGCATTTCTGAAGGATTTGGAAGGCACTGGCTAAATTATTTCTTTAGCAAACTAAGGAAGCCATGTTGCAGTATTTCACACTTATAGAAATATTGTAGAATAATATAGTGGTTTCTCAACATACTGGCTAGAAAATTCATTTAAAGTAAATTGCTTATTCTGTTGCTAGTTTCAATTCTATGATGATGCACATGCCATCAAGTTGTTTCAGTGCTATGTAGCTGAGAATTATTTGCATATTATGAACTTTCCAAATAAACTTGGATATTCACCAAAAAATGACAGCATTTAATTTATGCTATGTTGTCAGATTAACGCAATTTGAGACACATTTAGTAATAAAGCCGCAAGGTAAATTAAATGCAGATTAACTCATGTTACGTAATGCAAATATTGGAACTACAACATTTTAACCTAAACTATTAATCATTTTAAAAAAATTTTCTTTTGAGATTGTTGTGCTTTGTGTTGAACATCTGTTCTACAAAACAAAATTGTAAGTTTAGTGTGGGTTTATGAACAAATAATCTTTGGTGTTTGCAAATATAGAGGATCTAATAATATAATCAGTATCTGACTTTCTGTGATGGATCAGTAAACATTGTTACTTTATTTTGGGCCTGCCCAGGATATCTTAGATTATTGGTGTTGCAGCAATCAATGCATGAGTAAATAATTTAGTCTGTGTCAATGTGTAACAACAAGCTCTTTATATTTTGAAAAACCCTCAAGATTACCATTGAAGCTATGAAGAGTGATATTGATGAGGTGGCCCTACAAGGAATTGAATTCTGGTCCAATGTTTGTGATGAGGAAATGGATCTTGCAATTGAAGCTTCAGAGGTATGATTTTTAAACTATTCCATAATATCTTAATTATAGTCAATTACTTGATGTATTGTTTTTCATTTGCAACCTGTTTTTGCTTTGTGCTCCCCTCTTTATGGGGGAAGATTTTCCCTGCATGTGCTGGTCCTAGATTTATAACTCTGCACGCATGGGCATGACATGATCGCAATACTAGAAATATTTCTTTAGAGAGCATTATCCCATGAAAGTAAGCTATTTTTCAAAATAGTTGTTGTGACATAAAATATGCCAGATGTTTGAAATCTGAATAAAAGCAGAAGTATTGAGATCTCAGCAAGTCTGGTGGCATCTGTGGGGAGAAAGTTAGTTTTAGGTTGAGTGACCTTTCATCAGTTCTGTTAAAGGTCAGTTAAATGGAAACATTCACGGTTTCCCTTTACAGAAGCTGTTTGACCTAATGAATTGCTTTGACAGATTGTTTTGCTTTTGTGGCTTCAGAGATTTAATTATCACTAAGTTCAATGGAACCCATTATTTGCTTCATGTGTAACAGAACTGGCAACTAGTCTATGATGAAACACCATGCACCACGCTGAAACTGTTCAGTTGATGTACATATTGAAACATATTTGAGACTTCGTTTGCCAAGCTTTTAAAGAGTATTTAAAACTAGTTTAGACAGAATATTGAATTAAATTTGCTAACCAATGAGAATTGCAGTTTATTTTAAAAATTAGTTTGTTAATGATACTTGATTTTTATACAGGCAGCAGAACAAGGAAGACCTCCTGAGCACACGAGTAAATTCTATGCCAAGGGAGCGCTGCAGTACTTGGTACCTATCCTTACCCAGACACTGACCAAGCAGGTAAGACCGCAACTTGGTACCAAATTTGATATGATAAACAGCAAGATGTTTTGTGATTAAGTTCTTCCTATAAAATCTAATATTACAAAATCTTGGAATTTTTTTACTTATGGGGCTCTAGATGTTTGCAGGTGCCTAAGTATCTTCTGAAATGCAACTTCACTATAACCCTTTTGAGGCTAACAGCTGTATTTGCTGTGTATTAAGGTCAATTCTTAGATACACCTTTTGTCAATGAGGCTGTTTTTGAAGTCAGCTGAAAGTTATTTTTAATAGCAAATTTAGCTGCTTTTGAAAATGTTTTATCTTGTTTAAAAAAGCATCTTTGTGCATGATCAGGTTCTAGTCACATGATTAGAATGATTTTATATATATTTCTCACCTTGTACTGTTCATGGTAGGTGAGATGCTGAGAGTTTAGGCCATGAAATGCAGAATATATGCTGTTTTATTTACAGTCAGTGTTTAATTCTAATTATGAATTTTGGGTGAGCGCCCTCCGTGCTATATCTATGACGCATTGCAGCTCTTGTAATATAGCTATTTTCTGTAATGCTTACTATAACAGTTAAGCTTATGTTTATTTCCTATGCCTCTGATTTTAATTGCACATCATTTCCTTAGTGTTTTGGGATGGCCTTAGGTGATATATAAATGCAAGTTTGTTTTATTTTCCAAGTAGCTAATATTATTTATTGAGCACTTGCACTTTGGAGCTAATTAGTCAGAAGATTACAACATGGAAACAGGCCTTTTGGCCCAATTTGTCCATGCTGCTCTTTTTTAACCACTAAGCTAATCCCAATTGCCTGCATTTGGCTTGTATCCCTTTATATCTTACTCATGTAATTGTTTAAATGCTTTTTAAAAGAAGAAAATTGTACCTGCCTCTACTACTACCTCTGGCAGTTCTTCTTTACACTCACCATCCTCTGAGAAAATTGGCCCTCTGGACCCTTTTGTACCTCTCCCCTCTCACCTTAAACCTAAGCCCTCTTGTTTTAGAGCCCCATACCTTTGGGAAGAGATGTTGACTAGCTGATCTTCCTTATTTTATAGACCTCTATGTTCACCTCAAGCCTCCTGTGCTCTCAACCGCTCCTTTATGACTCAAACCATCAAGTCTCAATAGCATCCTAGTAAATCTTTTTTTCTGCATATTTTCTAGATGAATATACTTTCTATATAATAAGGTGACCAGAACTCTCTGCAATATTCCAAGTGTGTCCATACCAATGTCTTGTACAACTTCAAGACGTCCGAATTCCTGTATTTATTCAATGTTCTGACCGCTGAAACCAAGCACGTCAAATGCTGCCATCACCAATCTATCCACCTGCAATTTCACTTTCAAGGTGCTATGAATGTGTACTCCTGATCTTTGTTCCATAACTCTCCCCAACATCCTACCATTAAGTCCTGCCCTAATTTGATCTACTAAAATGCATCATCCTGCATTTATCTAAATTGAACACGATACAGGCCCTTTGGCCCACAAAGTTGTGCCGAACATGTCTTCACCTTAGATATTACTAGGCTTACCTATAACCCTCTATCTTACTAAGTTCCATGTACTTATTTAAAAGTGTCTTAAAAGACTCTATCGAATTGCCTCCATCACCATTGCTGGCAGCCCATTCCGTGTAACCACCGCAGTGAAAAACTTACCCCTGACATCTCCTTTGTATCTACTCCCCAACACCTTAAACCTGTGTCCTCTTGGCAACCATTTCAGTCCTGGGAAAAAGCCTCTGACTATCCATTTGACCAACACCTCTCAACATCTTATACATCTCTATCAGGTCACCCCTCATCTCTCCAAAGAGAAAAAGTGAGCGCTCTAAACCTATCTCATAAGGCATGCTCCCCAATCCAGGCAACATCCTTGTAAATCTCCTCTGCACCTTTTCTATGGCTTCGACATCCTGTCATGAGGTGACCAGAACTGAGCGCAGTACTCCAAGTGAGATCTGACCAGGGTCTTATGCAGCTGCAACATATCTTTTGATTCCTAAACTCAGTTCCTCAGTTGAAGGCCAGTACACCACAGAAGGCAGAGTGTGGTTACAGTTGGGTCATATTCTGCATGGAGGTTGGTCCAGGTACCTTTATTGGGACCCTTACTCTGATTTTTACAAATTACCTGGATGAGGAAGTGGAGGGATGGGTTAGTAAGTTTTCTGATGACAAAGGTTGGAGGTGTTGTGGATAGTGTGCAGGGATGACAGAAATTGCAGTGAGACACTGATAGGATGCAAGACTGGGTGGAGAGGTGGCAGATGTAGTTCTACTCAGATGTGAAGTGATTCATTTTGGCAGGTCAAATAGCATGGGCAGAATATATTAATGATAGGACTCTTGGCACTGTGGAAGATCAGAAGGATCTTGGAGTTTGTGTTCATAGAACCTGTTTCCCAATCTGCTCCTCGACATCCATGTTACTATTGGGCGACCTATAGAAAACACCCAGTAAAGTTATTGACCCCTTCCAGTTCCTAACTTTACCCACAAAAATTCAATAGCCAACCCCTCCATGGCATCCATCTTCAGCTGTGACAGTATCTCTGATCAACAATGCCATTTCCCCACCTTTTTTGCCTCCCTCTGTCTCTCATGAAACACCTGAAACCTGGCAGTTGAAGTAACGATCCTGTCCATGAATCATCCAAGCCTCGAATGGCCATCACATCACATTTCCAAGTAGTGATCCATGGTCTAAGCTTATCCACTTCGTTCACAACACTCCTTGTGTTAAAATAGACACATTACAAACCTTCAGCCTGAACGTTACCTTTCTCTAATCACCTGCCTATCCTCTGTCTCACATTGTTGACAAGCTTTCTGTAACTGTCAGTTAACCTCCTCTCTCCTAGTCACTTCAATTTGATTCCCACTCCCCAGCCTTTCTAGTTTAAACTCCCTCCAATAACCTTAGCAACCCTCCCTGCCAGGATACTGGTCCTCCTGGGATTTAAGTGCAACCTGTCCATTTTGTACAGGTCACACCTGCCCCAAGGAGGTCCCAATGATCCAGAAACCTGAGTCCCTGCACCCTGCTCCAATCCCTCAGCAACGCATTTATCCTTCACCTCGTTCCATTCCTACTCTTACTGTCTTGTGGCAAGACAGCAATCCTGAGATTATCACTTCTGCAGTCCTTTTCAACTCCCTAACTTCCAATGTTCTCCTTTTAGGGCCTTTTTCTACCTATGTCATTGGTACCAATATGTACCACGACAGCTGGCTTTTCTCCCTCCCACTTCAGGCCATCTTGGATACAATCAGAAACATCCTGGATCTTGGCACCAGGGAGGCAAACTACCATCCGGGTTTCTTGACTGCGTCTGCAGAATCGCCTGTCTGACCCCCTCACTATGGAGTCTCCTATTACTATTGCTTTCCTCCTTTCCCTACCCTTTTGAGCCACAGGGGAGTACTTATTAAGGGGCACAGCCACTGTGCACTCTCCAGTACCTGACCTGACCTTCCCCTTCCCCTTTCTAACCGTGACCACTTGTCTTCCTCCCATGACCTTGGTGTGACCATCTACCTGTAACTCCTCTCTGTCACCTCCTCACTCTCCCTGACCAGATAAAGGTCATCGAGCTGCAGCTCCAGTCCCTTAACGCAGTCCCTTAGGAGCTGCAGCTTGACACACCTGGTGTAGGTATGGACGTCCAGGAGGCTAGGAGACTTCAGTATCTCCCACATCCAACACTGAGAACAACAAACCGGCCTTTCACTCATAATTTCCCCTGTTTCGGGCACTTGATCAGACTTTTTTTAAAAAACTCCAAAAAACAAAGGTGAAAAAAAACACATCGTCAGCATTCCTGCCATGAGTCGCTCCCTCTTTGCCTTGTTCAGGTTTTTTAGGTTAGAGGAGGGGGAAGATGGGAGACTTTACACATGTAGGGTCTCAGGAATCATCCCTGTTCAAATCCATTGTGCAAAGAACCTTCCCAGTATGCCCCTCAGCCTATTTTTGGTTTACTGATTTAACTGAATTAAACTTCATGTACCATTCATCAGCTCACTGGCCCAATTGATGAGATCACTTTGCAACCTAGATAAGCACCTTCACTGTCCCCAAGATTGGTGATGTAGGGGTCATCTTCCATGCCTCCTAAATTCTCATCCAGATCATTAATATAAATGACAGTGAACCCAGCTGATCTTTGAGGTACACCACTGGTCACAGACCTGCAGTTTGAAAAACAGTTGTCTATGTTCATCCTCTGTCTTCTGTCATCAAGCCTATTTTGTATCCATTTGGCTACCTCACTGAGTCCCATGAAATTTAACCTTATGTAACAACTAATGTGCAGTGCCTTGCTAAAGTCCATGTGGACAACACTAGCATTGTCCATCTTGGTTACCCCTTCAAAAAAACTCAAATCAAGTTTGAGACTATGACTTTTCCACACTCAAAGCCATGCTGACTGTTCCTAATCAGCCTTTGCCTTTCTAAATGCCTGGAAATCCTGTCTGTCAGAATACCTAACAGCTTACCTGATACAGATGTTAGACTCACCAGCTTATAGTTCCCAGACTTTTCCCTGTAGCCCTTCTTAAAGATGCAACATTTGCCATCTTCCAATCTTCAGGCACCTCACCTGTGGTCAGTCCTGTACTGCACAGCACTCTGTACTATTTTGATGCAGTTACTTTTTAGCGTGTTTGTTACAGTTAAAGATCTTTAATATACAAAAGGGGCTGTTATTTGTTGGGAGCTTCTGATCTGAAGCCTTAAAACCTGAGCAGCAGAGAACTTTTGTTCCACAATATAACTTCTTCCTCAAGACTACCATTTAACTTTTGAAAAGATGTGCAGGGATATCTGCATCCACACCGTGTCTGAGCAGATGTGCATAAACCTCATTCATAAAAGAATAGCAAATCAGAACTGAGGTCTTTGTGGATCTTGGTGAGAGAGAATGGTTTGAAACCTACCAGTGAGGAACTTTTAAATATCTTTGAAGCAAAACCGAGATAAAAGACAAACTGAACCAATCAAATTACTCCAAATAATGCATGGACACCTTGGTTGGCGTATTGTTCTTTCTGCTAAATTGTGCTGTTTTAGGTCTGTAACAAATGGGACATTAATAATGTGTTTCTTAAAAAAAAACACATTTTACCCCAAAAAAATTCAGTCATGTCAAAAATATTTTGTCTAAGATCTTGTGCCGGATACCTGATCTTTCAGTTCTCGCTAGTTCCAAGACCCAATCTGCATTAGATGAAACGATTGATACAGCCAGGTGATATCGCAACATGCACCTACATCTTTTCTTAGGATCAATAGCAAGATTAATGAGTCAACATTATCCAAGACCAGCTATTTGTGACACTTCCTTCCCTTGTGCAAGTTGCTTATAAAAATCCACAGGGAATAATCCTTTTCTAAAGTAAAAGTGACTGGAATTTCTTTAACGTTGTTAAGCTAGCTACGGCATGGATTTGTTTTACAGATAATATCTTGGGAGGGTGGTTTGTGTTACTGTATGCTGGGAGTTTAGAGCATGTTATGTGTAATATTAAATTTTAATTTTATTAAAATTAAATATTAAATTTTTTATTAAAATGAGGTCCTCATTGATGATGGACGAACAACAATATTAAATTTAAATGTAGAATCATTTATATTTTGACATTCTAGATCTTACTGTTTCAGAGCTCAATATTTGTTCATAGCATTTATGCAAATAAGATGTTAGTGCATGAAAAATCAATTGCTTCATTATCTCTAAGTATACTTCCAAGTACCAGTACCTCCCCCAGCAGCACCATCCCACATCTCTTTTAGAGAATGTAACTTTTGACAGTTAACACTCATTTCCAACATGCTCGAACACTAAAGATAATTAAGCCTCAACTTAAAGCATGTGTAACTATAATGGTTTCTATTTTGAGCATATTAATCTCCTCTTCAAATTAGTTAATATCATAGTTGAGCTAGGTAGTATTTTTTGCCCATTAATGCTCATTGAGCAAAATAAATGCTGATTTTATGTGGTCATTCTATTCTTGGCAATAGGTACTGGTATGTAGTATTTTTATTTTAAATCATTCATCCTTTCACTATTAGGATGAAAACGATGACGATGATGACTGGAATCCATGCAAAGCTGCTGGTGTTTGTCTCATGCTGCTGGCAACTTGTTGTGAGGATGACATTGTTCCACACATACTTCCATTCATCAAGGAGCATATCAAAAATCCAGACTGGAGGTACAGAGATGCTGCAGTGATGGCATTTGGCTCTATTCTGGAAGGACCTGAACCCAATCAACTAAAACCGTTGGTGATACAGGTAAAAATATAGCCTTACTGCAATTTACATATTCAGTTACTACTGAAGCTGCAAGACAGTGTCTGAATTGCTTCATCTCAAAAGTTCAGATAGCTGTAGTTATGGATAATAAATCATACTCTTGAGGATAGACTATGCAAAAACTCTTAATTCTGCTCAATCATTCAGCTAAAGATACTCTGATTAGAATATTTATGTATTGGAGAAATGTGTTGAAAATTTTAATGTATTGGACTGTCTTAATTAAATTTGTTTTATCAGATGGCTAATGTAGGCATTTTGTTGGAGCTTGAGCACACCTTACTGGTGGGCTATAGGTTGATAATCTGTGATTTTGTAATGTCCAATTTCTGCCTTCGACTGCATGTCTGGAAGCTATCTTTAGCTAAAATAAAGTTGATCTGAAGAAAAGCCTGGCTATTTTTCTGGGATAGTCAGTCCCTGCTCTAAGCTTATGTAGTTAGATTTTATTGCTTGTGTATAATATTTCTTTGGAGGGTGCAGCTTAAGGTGAATGATGCAGAGTTTCTTTGCAAAATGAATTGCTGATGTTAGAGAATCTGTTGTGTGAATTGCTCAGTTTTGGTGGAAGGATTCTTGATGCTATAGAGTTTCCAGTATGGTGGTAAAATGTGGTTTTGAATATTTCACACAATTACTTCCAAGATTTCAGTAATTTATTTGATTTATTATTGTATATGTATTAGTATATAATTTCTTGCACGCTATACAAAGCATACTGTTCATAAGAGTGTAGAATGTAGTGTTAGTCATAGCTAGGGTGCAGAGAACTGTCAATGTGAGGTAGGTCCATTCAGAAGTCTGGCAGCAGGGAAGAAACTTCTTAAGTCAGTTGGTACATGACCTCAGACTTTTGTATCCCTTTCTCAGGAAGAAGGTGGAAGAGGGAGTGTCTGGGATGCTTGGGGTCCTTAATTATGCTGGCTGCTTTGAGGCAGTGGGAAGTGTAGACAGTCAATGGATGGGAGGCTGGTTTGTGTGATGGACTGCATTCACTACCCTTTGTCGCTCCTTGTAGTCTGGCCAGAGCAGCAGCCATACCAAGCTATGATACAACTAAATGCTCTCTATGATGCATCTGTAAAAGTTGGTGAGTCGTGACGGACATGACAAATTTCCTTAGTCTTCTGAAATGTTTGTTTTTAGTGTTATGCAGGCATCTATGGTTGTTTTTAACCAGTATAAATGACCTTGATAGTTGTCACTGTTTTTAAATACATTTCTAATTGCAGGCAATGCCTACACTGATAGAGCTAATGAAAGATCCTAGTGTTGTAGTTCGGGATACTACAGCCTGGACAGTGGGACGAATTTGTGAGTTGCTTCCTGAGGCTGCCATCAATGACATGTATTTGACCCCTCTATTACAATGCCTCATTGAAGGTCTGGGAGCAGAACCTCGAGTGGCTTCTAATGTTTGTTGGGTAAGTCACTTATTGAGCAGAGAACTACATGAAAATTATTTATTTAACCTGATCCTAATCAAAATTGGTAAGATTGGAAATCTCATGATGAGTTTGTAAAACGGCTGATAGTCTTGAATAATGTTTTAACAATGACCTTGAGCCATTTACTGGATGCCATTGTTAGTTATGCAAATATAAAATGTGAATATCAAGCTTCCTTTTATTTCAGGTTTATTTGTCTTAGTGCTGGTGTCCATTTTGAGTTGGTAAATAAGTTAATGGTATAAAGTATTTGAAGATTTACAGACTTGGTCATTAGGGAGTTTAGGAAGTGATAATTACAGGTTTAATCTGTTATTACACTAAAGTGGGGGACTTTCAATTGGGAACTGTGCAGCTATCAACTTTTGCTGTAAATTTTAAATACTAACCATTGAATTGTCAATATATGTTAGGAATAAAAGGGTGGTTAGAGGAAAAATCGGACCTCTTGGGGACAGAGGAGGGGAACTGTGCTTAGAGTCCGAGGGAATGGCAGAGATCCTGAATGAATACTTTGCGTCGGTATTCACGAAGGAGAGGGGCTTGTTGACAGCTCCTGTCTGAGGGAGCTGTGGACCAGTTGAGGGAAATATCCATACTGAGGGAGGAAGTGTTAGAGCTTCTAGGTAGCATTAAAACTGATAAATCTCCGGGGCCTGATGGCATTTATCCCAGACTGCTTAGGGAGGTGCAAGGTGAAATTGCTGGGCCTCTGACACAAATCTGTCTCTCTTTTTTGGACAGGTGAGGTCCCAGAGGTCTGGAGAATAACTAATGTTGTACCATTGCTTAAAAAGGGTAGTAGGGATAACCCTGGGAATTATAGGCTGGTGAGTTTGACGTCAGTGGTAGGGAAGCTGTTGGAAGGGATTCTTAGAGATAGGATGTATAGGCACTTAGAGTGTTGCGATCTGATTAGGGATACCCATCAAGAGTGCAGCTTAAGGTGAATGATGCAGAGTTTCTCTGCAACATGAATTGCTGCTGATAGAGAATCTGCTGTGTGAATTGCTCAGTTTTGGTGGAAGGAATCATTCTTCGTACTATATATATAGAGTTTCCAGTATGGTGGTAAAATGTGGTTTTGAATATTTCACACTATTACTTCTGAGATTTCAGTAATTTATTTGATTTATTATTGTATATGTATTAGTATACCATTTCTTGCACGCTATACAGAAAAAGCATTGCGATCTGATTAGGGATACACAGCATGGTTTTAAGGGGAGGTCGTGCCTTACAAATCTGGTAGAATTTTTTCAGGAGATGACGAAAACGGTGGACGAAGGGCGAGCTGTTAATGTCGTCTATGTGGATTTTAGTAAGGCGTTTGACGAAGTCCCTCATAGGATGTTAGTTGAGAAGGTCAAGGCTTATGGGTACAAGGACAGGTAGCTAGATGGATAAGTAACTGGCTTAGTAATAGAAGACAGTAATAGTGGAAGGGTGTTTTTCTAGCTGGAGGTCGGTCACTAGTGGTGTGCTGCAGTGCTAGGTACTGGATCTCTTCTATTTGTAATATATATAAATGACTTAGAGGGAGTAAGTGGAGTGATCAGCAAGTTTGCAGACAATACAAAGATGGCTGGACTTGCAGATAATGAGGAGCATTGTCAGGCAATGCAGCAGGACATAGGTAGGCTGGTAGCTTGGGCAGATAGATGGCAGATGGAATTCAATCCTGATAAATGCGAGGTGATGCATTTCGGGAGAAAGAATGTAAGGGGGAGGTATATGATAAAGGCTAGACCTATTAAGAGTATAGAAACGCAGAGGGACCTGGGGGTGCAGGTGCACAAGTCGCTGAAGATGGCAGAGCAAGTGGAGAATGTTGTGAAGAAAGCATATAGTACGCTAGACTTTATAAGAAGGGGTATAGAGTACAAGAACTGGCCTTTAATGTTGCAGTTGTATGAAACATTGGTTAGAACTCATTTGGAATACTGCGTCCAGTTCTGGTCGCCCTACTACCGGAAGGACATGGAGACTCTGGAGAGAGTGCAGAACAGGTTTACCAGGATGCTGCCTGGTATGGAAGGTCTGAGTTACGAGGAGAGGTTAGGCAAATTGGGACTGTTTTCCTTAGAAAGACATAGACTTAGAGGAGATCTAATAGAGGTGTACAAGATTGAGGGGTATAGATAGAGTAAACAGGGTTAAGCTTTTTCCTAGGATGGACTCAAATAGCACGAGGGGTCACGGGCTTAGGGTGAGTGGGGTAAGGTATAATTTGGATGCTAGAGGGAGTTTTTTCACGCAGAGGGTGGTGGGGGTATGGAATGCGCTGCCAAGTAAAGTGGTGGAGGCAGGTACTCTGGAGTTATTTGAGAAATACTTAGATGGACACATGAACAGAATGGGAATGGAGGGGTATAGAAAACTGATTTAAAATAGGGATCGTGAGTCTTGGGAGTCCCTGGGAAGTGTGTAAATAGATGATATTGATGTACTTGTTTTTATCCTACAGTTGCTTTGGTCCGCCTCATTGTCTAACGAGGGGCATACACATGATGGGTCGTGAGAGGGCTGCTCTTGGATTTTTGAGAGTATCCTAGTGCTTCATGTCGTTGGTGTACTCTTGACCTGGACCTTTTGATGGGCAATACGACAGTTCAGTGACTATCGCTTTGCTGTGCAGATACATAGATTTGGGCCTGTCTGTGGGAGTTTGCGCATTCTCCCCGTGCTTGCGTGGGTTTTCTCCGAGTGCTCCGGTTTCCTCCCACACCCCAAAGATGTGCTCTTAGGCTAATTGGCAAAGCAAATTCTTCCTAAATTGTCTCAAATTTGGTTTTTAATCCATAGATCTATAAACATAGACAGGGATCACGGGTAGAGATGGGAACATCGGGGTGGCGGCGTGGGCTCGTTGGGCTGAAGGGCCTGTTTCCTGTGCTGTTTTGTTCTTTAATTTGCAGATGTCTGGCATTTTATGATTCAAAGCTCTTAAGACATTTAAGGTGAAAAATATGGCATGTTTCTTTGTGTATGTTTGATTATCTTTGTAGCCTAGTTTTCTGTTTGAAGAACAGATTTAATAAGGATGTCTACCAGCAGCACAGTGATGCAGCACTTAATATGAAACTAAATTTTACAAGTCAAGAGGGTCCTATGTTCTATGATCTTCCTAGTCCTGAAAATTCATTGAGTTATGTTTTCACTGTTTGTAGAATAGATTTCTTCCAGGGGAAAATAGCTGAGATAGGAATGGCTGATGTCAAAATCTGGTCCTGTTTGGTACCCTGTAAATAAATAGGATCATCAGAACTTGGGTTTGTCAGTTGGGCAAATGGCCATGAAATATCCAAGTTGCAATCAGTACTTGGAGAGAAGTGGGAGAGTAGCATGAAAGTGGGATTTCAGGGCCATACAGGCAACATTAATGACTGAACTGCAACATGAGCACTTTCCAAATGTGTCTCTGTTTATAATTCATTCCGTGAACCTTTTGTTCTTTGCATCTTTTTCTCTTAACAAAATTAGCTGAAACTTGACAATTGGTGCAATTAAAATCATTAGTTTTAATCTTTAAAATGAAGTCTTGCGATTTTCACAGGCATTCTCCAGTTTAGCAGAAGCTGCTTATGAAGCTGCAGATGTGGCAGATGATCAGGAAGAACCTGCAACATATTGTCTCTCGTCATCATTTGAATTAATAGTTCAAAAACTATTAGAAACTACTGACCGGTAGGGGAAACACTTTGTACACTTAATGTATGTTAATTCTTGCTGATTTAGAGAAGTAGGCTAATAAATTTGTAGCTTGCTGGTTACGGCTGATTTTTATCGCACACATAGATTTTATTAGTGCTGCATAAAATGTATTGAATCATTTTCCACAAATATTTGCATCTCATAGCTGCTTAAACCTGGTACTTGGCAGTGCCTTGACTTAATGCTGAAATAACAATTTGCATTTCTGTATGTATTGAGGGTAGTTATTGTGCAACTATGTTGTTCTGGTAATAGTTTTGGATGTTTAACTGTATAATTAATATTGAATCTAAAGTACACATGTAGATTTAATTGCTAAGTAAGTAATTTTCTTTAGACCTGATGGGCATCAGAATAACTTGAGGAGCGCTGCATATGAGGCATTGATGGAAATAGTCAAGAACAGTGCCAAAGACTGCTACCCTGCAGTGCAGAAAACAACTCTGGTTATCATGGAAAGGCTCCAGCAAGTATTACAAATGGAGGTATGTGATTTGTAACAAATGTGTAATATTTTCCTCAGTCACTTTATTTTAAATTGGCACTCTGGCTCAGAAGTATTGCCCCAAAAATACATGGAGCAGTCGCTTGGAACTTGACGGGTAAGCTTAGCACAGCAATTGTCTAGAAGTGCAAACCTCCTCTGAACAATTGCCCTGCACTGGGAACTATCTAAAAAGAAAACTTAAATTGCCAACTTTGATTCCAACTGGGTTACACCAGTACTTGGCAGGAAAGTTACACCAATAGTTAACCACATCTAACCTCTGTGTAGCTATTGTACAGACCTAGACCAAACCTCCAGTGGAGTCTCTCCACTGTACTTCCTACCCTTCTCTCTGCTGCCCCAGTCCTCCCAAACCACTTTCAATGTGGAATGTAAAGCTAGTTTCAGTAATGGTGAACATGAAACTATCAATGATTGCTGTGTTGTGGGTCTGGAGTCCCATTAAGAGACGTTGGTTTTACAGCAATGTGTTTTTATTCATTCATGGGATATGGGTATTGTTGGCTAGGCCAGCATTTATGCCCATCCTTTGTTGCTTTTAACTGGGTGACATACTAGGCCATTTCACCTCTTCACCGCCTCACTAGGCAAGATGGGATTGAAGAAAAATTGTCCTGACTAATGGGCATTAAATGCAATCAAAATTTCAGTTGGATAACTGAACAAAATTATGCTAAGCCCATTATGTCCTTTTTATTTGTCTTAACTAGCTTTAATCCTTTCAGGTTTCTTTTTCAACAGGCTTTAAGAATACTTGTTACGCAATATAATGGGGATAAAAATTAATCGAGTTGTTGCTGGAGCCCACATCCTGATTCTAATGGCAAAATATGCACCTGTCTCCCCAAGATGTTGCCATACAAAGATGCACATATTTAGTGTGCAGAGAGGCACAAAAATATGGTGCGGTTCAGTATTTGGCCTAATACTCTTAATCTGGTCTATAGGTACTGCTGTTCCTGAGAATTTTCTATATTTCCTCTGGCAAATAGGCAGCAAAAAAAACCAAAGTAATCAAAAATGCAAGATCACCTGCCCCTTAACAGTCATGATGCAACTGAGCATTATGATCCATTCTATCATCAGTAGCTATCTAATCTGGAGGAGACAAATATAAAACTCACCCTAGATCAACTTGGTATGAAAAATTCTATAGACAATTTTAAAAGTTCTATATGACTGCAATGAGATGTACAATAGTCATGTACCTATTGTATGCTGAAAGTTATTTCAGTGAAATTTCAAGTTATGCTTTTTTATTCCATACAGTCTCATATTCAAAGTACCTCGGACAGAATTCAGTACAATGATCTTCAATCTCTGTTGTGTGCTACTTTACAGGTAACTAGTATTTTTGCTATCACCTATATTCTGCTGATAAGTTTTACTTGATTTTTGCAAAGTTCCCTATTGCCTGTTATTGGATAACATGTTTTTCATCGAAATAGTATCTTGGCTCCTGCAGAATGGCCCTCAACCATGCACTTAAATTAGTTTTTTGATGCAGGTGAAATATATATAAAAGCTAGAAATTATCAGTATTCAGGCTATTATGAGGTAATTGTTTTTGAATTGGCATGAGTTTGTTTGCTCAGAACAGATTCTGATGATGACAAGTTCATGCACCACACAGAAAGATAATGGTGATTATGAATGGTTCTGAAGGATTTATTTTTGTTTTCAAAATAAATTAATGTATTTACTAGCTTAACTAAACTTTTCTGTTTGGTCTTTAGAATGTACTGCGGAAGGTCCAGCACCAGGATGCACTGCAAATTTCAGATGTGGTGATGGCATCGTTGCTAAGAATGTTCCAAAGCACTGCTGGTTCTGGTGGTGTGCAGGAAGATGCCCTCATGGCTGTCAGCACTCTAGTTGAAGGTATGTCTCATCGTTTAAAGAAATGAAAAAAAAATTCTAAGATGATTGGTACTTTTAGTTCCTTGGGTGACAATGATGCCTTTTTTCCATTGAATTGTAGCTAGATTTAGTACTTTAATTTCGTTAGTGAGTTAATTTTGGAACAGGAAAGACCAATTACACTCCAGTAGCTTTGACAGAGTCATCTGGCCTTGAAACGTCAGCTCTTTTTTTTTGTCCCTACAGATGCTGCCATCTGTATTTTCCAGCATTTTCTGTTTTGGTTTCAAATTACAGCATCCACAGTAACTTGCTTTTACATACTCACCTTCTGTCATTCCATCTTGTTTTTTGTTCCAATTTAGAAATTGGCACTCAAAACTACATGGAACTTAAATGCAATTCTTCCTGTGGAGAGCTAAATTTAAATTCTCGAATTATTAAACAGCCAAATTATGAAACAGTTGTACAGCAGACTTTCAAAAATCAAATTGTTTTATAGTGCAGTAGGTTTAGTTCAATTTTATTTTGTATCCTGGCTTTGAAATTGACTAATTGATATAATTTGCAGAAATAGAACCTTTGTCTTATAACCTTAGAAAAGTGAATCATTTGCACTAAATTGAATAACACTGAAGTCATTTTATACCCTAGGAATTGAAAATAGCTCCATATTGTGATAAATGATTTGATTTGAATCGAATGTTATTCAAAACTTGGTAATTTAGATTCATGAGACTGCGGCTGATAACTAAAAGCAAATATCTTTTATTGAAAATGAGTGCAACCTTAATTTTAAGAATTTTTTTCAGAATGAGCTATTGCTAACAACTGTTAGTGATTCACTGAGGAAGTACCTAACAAGTAACAAAGTGGAAAATTTGAATATAACAGTAATTTGCAGATTAATTCTTTGACTGCAGCTATTTTGCTCCTCCACGTTCTGTGTATATAAACATTTTCTTTCCTACAGTACTAGGTTCAGAGTTTTTGAAGTACATGGATGCATTCAAACCGTACTTAGGGATTGGACTGAAGAATTATGCAGAATATCAGGTAAGAATTTCCTGGGTTTTTATTTATATATCCAATGTAATCCAAAGTCCAATTCAGAGTCTCAGCAAGTGAGATATTCCAGATCCGTGCTGACAAGACAGGCCTCTTTCTTCCTTGGTCTTGATCAACATGATCCAAGCTGATTGGAGCAGGCACCTTCTCCAAGGCTCGATCTCATTTGCATCTTAGCCAAAAGGCCAAAATGCTGTTTTAAGAATTCCTTGGTGTAACTCATGACTTCAACCAAGTACAACACATTGATACTACACTTTATCTTAGCCAAAAGGCTTGGTAAGAATTTGCTGTTCTTTGTAGGGGTGAAGGAGATAATGAAATGTTCACTAGGCAATAAAAGCTTCCATCTAATCTCTGGCACGGTGATTAGATGGCAAGTGAGCATAATTTTTTTGTCCACCTTTTTTTGTTTCCTCCTCTTTCTACCCCCTTCCTATTTAACACTTCTCATCCAAAAGAAATCCCTGGTCCTATTTTAAATTTGATGTTGAAATAAGCTTGCATATTTTGCATCTTTGGGATGTTTCCCAGTGTCTGAAATAGTTGTACGGCAAAGTTACTATTGTGCAGTAAGTGAAAGGTTGTCATCTGTACTGAATCTCATCTTTTGGTAGATTTCACTTATAAACAGCAAGCCTTCCTCCTTTCACCTTTTTCCCAGCTGATGGAAAAGCAGAAAAGATCAACCTGGAGTCAGTTCAGAAAACCATTTGTAGCAATTCTGATGTTTCCTGGATAATCAGGCAAGGCCAAGCAGGATTCCAAGTAACGAATGAGCTAAATAACCAGTTAAATCATTTTTTAAGAGCTAACTGTTGGACATAAAGTTGGGGGTCCCCTATATAAATAGAATCTCTAACAATATGACACTACCTGCAATTGTTCAATTACTTGATTTGAAACTTAATCCGGTCCACAAAAAAACATTGCTTTTACTATATTAAAGATAACTATATAAATGCAAAATGATTACTTGATTCATATAATCTAGTGTGCTATTTTATTAGCTTCTAATTATGGCTAATTTTGTTTAACTAATCAGACCGTAGTGACCTGCTGTACTTTTAAGAACACTTTCAATAATGTACCAATTAAGTTATGATGACATAAGCTTCAGATTCTTCAAGATCAGCTTGCGAGAAACTTGTATTTATCTTCCTGAATTAAAAAGAAAACAGCTAGAGTGTCCAGTATTTGCTGCTCACTTGTCTGGGTGAAACTCTTTTTGAACAAATGTTCTGTAATCATACATTTTATTGTGCAGGCTTCAATTGCACGTGAATTATGTAGGATGTGAAATGCATGAGAATTAGGGAGATGATCTAAATGGCGATTAGATTGATGTCACCTGGTAGTTTTTGGAATCCAAACATTTGGTATTGGTGCTAATACTTTATTGGAGAGATTTGTGGGTTGAAATTCCATGCTTGCACTATCAAAGAGCAGTACAGTCACTGACCATAGCCCAGTGAAGATTAGCTTCAGTTATGGAATGTAAAGGATATTTGCTGGTACAATAGAATGGCTGATAGTGTTCTAAAACTTTGTTGAAGGTGTGTCTTGCAGCAGTGGGCCTAGTTGGTGACCTGTGCAGAGCGCTGCAATCCAATATGCTACCTTTCTGTGACGAAATGATGCAACTCTTGCTGGAGAATCTGGGGGTGAGTTTGTGTCTGATACTAAGCTTAATTTGTGATTAAAATCTTCCAGACAGGTTCCTGCCAGTATTTGCACATTTTAACTTAATTCTACAATTTCAGTTTCTGAAAAGTAATCATCCAGGGACAATCTACTTTACTTTTTCCAGAAGTGCAGTAACTAAATTGTGTTCTGGGTATTTTGCTGTTATGTCCATTTGTAATTATGTCTCTTTCCAGAATGAAAATGTCCACCGGTCTGTTAAACCACAGATTTTGTCTGTGTTTGGGGATATCGCCCTTGCTATTGCCGGAGAATTTAAGAAGTATCTAGATATTGTCCTGGATACTCTTCAGCAAGCTTCACAGGCTCAAGTAGACAAAGTAAGTGCGAAATAAGTGTTGTAAATCCTCTTTCAAATTTTGACACTTGTCTTTTGGTGTAACAATAAAACAAAGAACAAAACAGCACGGGAAACAGGCTCTTCAGCCCAATGAGTCCGCGCTGCCACCACGATGTTCCCATCTCTACCCGTGATCCCTGTCTGTTTATAGATCTATGGATTAAAAACCAAATTTGAGACAATTTAGGGAGAATTTGCTTTGCCAATTAGCCTAAGAGCACATCTTTAGGATGTGGGAGGAAACCGGAGCACCTGGAGAAAACCCACACAAGCACGGGGAGAATGCGCAAACTTCCACAGACACAGGCCCAAATCCATGTATCCGCACAGCACAGCGATAATCTCTGAGCTGTCGTGTTGCCCATCAAATGGTCCAGGTCAAGCGTACACCAACGACGTGAAGCACTAGGATACTCAAAAAAAAAAAAATCCAAGAGCAGCCCTCTCACGACCCATCGCGTGTATGCCCTTTGTTAGACAACAAGGTGGACCAAAGCACCTGGAGGATAAAAACAAGTACATCAATATCATCATCTATTTACACACTTCCCAGGGACTCCCAAGGCTCATGATCCCTATTTTAAATCAGTTTTCTATACCTCTCCATTCCCATTCTGTTCATGTGCCCATCTAAGTATTTCTCAAATAACTCCAGAGTGCCTGCCTCCACCACTTTACTTGGCAGTGCATCCCATACCCTCACCACCCTCTGAAAAAACTCCCTCTAGCATCCAAATTATACCTTACCCCCCTCACCCTAAGCCCGTGACCCCTTGTGCTATTCGAGTCCATCCTAGGAAAAAGCTTAACCCTATTTACTCTATCTATACCCCTCATAATCTTGTACAAAAGCAATTTAATAAGCTGTTAACTTGGTAATATTTTGTTAAACTAATTTTGATGGTTCTTTAATGTAATTTTATTTTCGTTAACCTATAACCCAAGACAGTAGGAGAATTTTTGAGGGTCGTTGGACATGAAATACTCTTCCCCAGAGTGGTGTAGAGGCAGGGTTATTGAATATTTTTAAGGCGGAATTAGATTTACTTCCTTGACAATGAAGAATCTATGGGTATGGGGGTAGACAGGTCATAATCTGATCAGTCATGAAATGCTCAAATAATGGAGCAGGCTCATAGGACTTGAAGGCATGCACAGCCGAATCCAAATGTAAATAAACCCTGTTCAGATTGTAAATGTGAAACCAAATTACTAGCTTTAACTTGGGCAGTGTTTTTTATTTTCATGCATTTTTTTTTGTTCCATGCTTTAAAATTTTGTATAATAAATTTAGCATGTACCCTTACTGTGGATTTACATTCTGGCCAGCTATGCTAAGATTTGGATTATTTTTTAGACAGATTACGATATGGTGGATTACCTGAATGAACTAAGAGAAGGCTGTCTGGAAGCGTATACTGGCATCATTCAGGGTTTGAAGGGTGACCAGGAGAATGTGCATCGTAAGTTCAATTGTACATTATACGTACATAATCAGTTCAATTTAAATGTTTAGTTTTAAACATTTGAAAATGTTCTTTTGCAGCTGATGTGATGTTGGTGCAACCAAGAGTAGAATTCATTCTCTCCTTTATTGATCACATTGCACGAGATGAGGATCATACAGATGGGGTAGTAGCCTGTGCTGCTGGACTGATAGGGTAAGCATGCTTGAGATAAGATGGAAAATGACAGATCTAATTACAGCTATTAATTTATTTAATTTGCTGTTCATTCTCAACATGTTTTCCAGGGCAATTGCCTCACCCTATTCTCATTTTCTGGAGTTATGTTCTGAATATCCAAATCACTTTTCATTTGTACTGTTATTGATGAATCATGTATCAACTTGTGGTTTTATGAAGAGTTTCAAAAAAATGAATGTTTTGGGGTGGCCAGAGGATGGCTTCATGTCAATAAAAATCCTTTTTCTAATTTTTGTGAACATTTACACTTTTCAGAGATTTGTGTACAGCATTTGGCAAGGATGTACTGAAATTAGTTGAAGCCAGGCCTATGATTCATGAACTATTGACTGAAGGAAGACGATCAAAAACGAACAAAACTAAAACTTTGGCTACATGGGCAACTAAAGAACTTCGAAAACTGAAAAATCAAGCTTGGTAAGGCACTTTTGCCTAGTTCACTTATCTTATTTCTATTTTTATGATTGAACCTGTTAATGAAATACATCTTTAAATTAAAGTTTTGTATTTTGATTTCAAAAGTGGGCAGTTTTAAATTGTTAAGAGTTTCTAATATTTCTATAAAATTGCCATTTAAAATTAAACCTTGAACCATGCTGATATTATGACGCCACCCACAATGGTGGAAAAATGTTTTTAAAAAGCCAGTGAAGCCCTTTTAGCCTTTAGAATCAAAAGACTAAATGACGTCACTTAAGGAGAGAAGTTGGGGGAAAAATGTGTTAGAACAAGAGACTACATTGAGATTTTTTTCGTTGTTTCTCCATTGTATTAAGTGAGGTCACATACTGAAAATTCAGTACAAAGTACAAAGTTCAGAAAAGAACTAGTTGTATTATCAAAGTAATCAGATTGTTAAAAACGGCAAAGAATTAACTCAGATCAACTATTTTTGTATGTTCCCTGGATACCAGAGCTGTCTTTTGGGCAGACTTCAGCTTTGTAGAAGCTTGGATTATGCAGAAGGGGGAATGCAGGCTTCTGGAGGATGATTTATCAATGGAGGTAGTGTAGAGGTTTAACAAGGTCAGAAGCCAAGAACATTAAGGACAAAGGGTAAATTTTGAAACATTTTAGCTGAAGAAATTTGAAGTTTCTTTGAAAGAAATCTTCATTGGTTCATTGGAGGGCAAAGCAAAATATAATTCTGTAAAGTTGGATGTTATATTTTAATGATATTAAGGAAGTTGATCAGAATCAGCAGAAAGCATTAGATAAGTGAAGAGCAATTGAGGAAAAATCCCACTACACCATAATCACTTCCAAACACTGTCAGAATTTGGAGATGTTCAGGACAATGACAATTGATGTAGCAGAGTTTTTTCTCCAAATGGGTTAGGTAACACCATTCAATATAGTGTTCAATTCTGGTTGCCACACTGCCAGAGAGGGCACAAAAGATGATTTACCAGGATGTTGCCTGGTATGGAGGTCATTAGTGATGAGAGATTGGAGAAGCTTGGTTTCTTCTCACTGGAACGATGGAGGTTGAGGGGCGACCTAATAGAAGTCTACAAGATTGAGGCATGGATAGAGTGGATAATCAGAAGCTTTTTCCCAGGATTGAAGAGTCAGTTACTGGGGAGCACAGGTTTAAGGTGTGAAGGGTGCAGTTTAAAAGAGATATACGAGGCAGATTTTTTATACACAATATTGGGTGCCTAGAACTCGTTGCTGGGGAGGTAGTGGAAGCAGATATGGTAGTGACTTTTAAGGGGTGTTTTGATAATAGGATGGGCGTAGAGGGATTTAGTCCCCAGAAAGATGGGGGGTTTTAGTTGGGCAGCATGATCACTGTGGGCCTGGAGAGCCTAAAGGGTCTGTTCCTGTGCTGTAATTTTGTCTTTTGGGTATAAAACACAACTAAAGGAACACTTATACAGAAACTACTGATGATGGATTACAATAAGACTTGCATCGATGAGCGTTGATGGTTTCCACAACTTGAGAAGGTGTGTGCGTTTGAAATGACATCAAACAAATGAAGAATAGGTTGTCTAGAAGTAGGAGAGATTGCGGTGGGGTAGGGCAAGTTCAGGGGATCAGGTATCCTTCTCAGGGATTGAATAACTGATTTGTTTCCAAAAGTCTTGCCAGCAGCTGTCTGGCTTGGTGTATAGCAGACACTGGATTGACATTGGATTATTGAGCAGCTGTTCTATATTTTAATGCAAGTGATCTAATTTGTTTGAAGTAGGAATTAATTTGAATTAGATAACACTACTAAACTATAGCATCCTGAGTTTGGATAGATTACTGGAGAATTTTCAACCATCTTTTGTTACAGATTTCTGACAGCATTGGGATAAGGAAGACACCTGAGGCCCCACTGGAATTCTCAAATCTTTGGAACAGAAGTGAGGAGTGTGCAAGGATGTTGAATGTTTGAGAATGTGAGAATGAGTGAGTGAGGTTTGCATCACACCACCTGATCCAGCAGTATCTTGGACTGAACGCCGAAACAAAAGAGGCCAACATAACCTGCAACAAGAACGAGAAGAAATCCCCTTCTGTCAAACAGCGGGAGCGTTTTAAGAAAATAAATTCAAAAGGATTATGGACATTGCTGCTGGGAGGAAAATTGGATCCTCAGCCTGGCTGATGTAATCGTACTACGTGGAAATTCGTGCATGAATAATGAGGTTGAGGTTCTTGGTCAGGGATGAGTGTGCGAGAGTGAGAAGGCATACACTTTCTCTACTTCAGATACATTACAATTTACTTAAATGGTTAGCATTTGCATTAAAGAGTTGAATCTACTGAAGCAGCACAAAAGAATTGAATGAGAGTTGCTCTTATTGGGAAACACTGATGAATGTTCAGAGCTTCCTTGTGCGAAGCTTTAGTTAGTCTTCAGCCTAGTTTAAGGAGATGGTATCCCCTTTTTAAATAGCTTGCATTGGCTGTATTTTAAACCATTGAATCAGATCAAGCAACATGCCATTTAACCTATTCCAACTATTTTTGAAAGTATCCATATAGTTTCTCTAAAATGCAACAAATTTTGTATAGACCTTTAATGAAAGGTGGCCTATTTTTAGCAGTGTTACTGCCATTTGCTTTGAAAAATAACGATGCGTTGTGTTTTACAAGAACGCTGGGATAGATAGATAAATGGTGTGTTTAGGTGTTTTTTCCATACCTCTAAATTCAGCACATGTAGGCTAACAAATGGATTGTGGTCAAGTAAATGTGGTGGCCAGTGACGTAAATGTTCAGGAGTGACCTTAAATAACGCTACTTGGTCAAGGTAGCAACTATATTCCCACTGTTGTATCTTGCCACCATTGTCACACCACCTCCTTTGCCTACCAGGTATTTTTGACTCGATGGCCATTTGGTCATAATTGGCTGAGGGCTTGTCGCTTTTTCTTCACATCATGAAGGATACTATCTCTTTAAAAGAAAAAATAGAAGCCTTTCTTCCCCTGTAAAGAGAAATAAAACTGTGAAAAGTGTAAATGATGCAGAGGGATTTGAAAAGGTTCAAGAAATCAAAATGGAAATGCATCATGCCCTAATCTGCCGGATAGCACTTTGGAACCCCTTTCCCCTCCACAATTTGTACTGTAGCAGCTGAAACAACGTAGAGTGCCAAAGATTTATTAATTGTATTCAGGTCATGCTTTGGATTTCTAAAGAGTTTGGAGGAAAAAAATCAAATTTCATATTGAAAGTAGGCATATAGGATGCCATTCAAACTGCTTGGTTCTTTGCTTTTATTTGATTAGGAAAATAAAGAAAAATTGTGGTATTGATGTCTCGCTGCTCTTGGTATCAAACGTTATCTAAACCGGAGACACTTGTAAAACAAAAGTGGCATATTTTTCCAACAAAGTCTGAATTTAAGAAGTGTCAAAACATTCCCCAGCACAACTTGTACTTAGTCTTACATTATGTGATTGCTGAAATAACTATACTTCCACACAATAATGTAACAACTGTATACAGGGTATTGGATATGTGCCTTAGTGTCAGAAGGTGAATACAGATTGGTGTAGTTCATGCCACTTCACTGCAGGCTGAGAGTAGAGGCACCATGTATTTACACTGGCAAAAGGGTGTTTTATCCAGTTAATAATTGCATACTGGGAAAGGTCTGGGCCTTTTCATGCCTTTATTTTGTACTTTGGAGATCGTACTGATGGGGAATTCTGATCATTCCTCAGTGCTACCTGTTGCTGTCCTGTGGGCTTTCAGCTGTAGAAAACAGGATAATAAAGTACACTGAGAAATAGTAAGTGTTGTTTGTGTCTTTTTGAATCTGTTTAAAGTGGCTTCAACCGTGAACAAGACATTTTTATATATTTAAAGTATCGGGTAAACAAGATGAGTATATGGATTATGTAGCAACCTTCATAGGCTCAAGTTTAGACTTACTGAGCATTCCACTGGGAAAGCCAGAGTATTAACATTCATTTTTCATGAAATGCTCATCTAATAAACCTAATCAGTGTTGGTGGATTGATTTATGTAATAAGCAAACAAATGGGCTGCAACATGTTTGCACAGATCTTCAAATTAACACTTTCATTTATGGAGCACTAATTAGTCCAAGAATATTGTAGTTATTTGGGAAATAAAATGGAGCCTGAGGTGAGAATGTACAATTGTAAATCTTAACCAGAAATGGGCCTTCTAAGGAGATGTAGTGTCATCCTAACCCTCAGTTAAGAATGTTTTGCTCCCACAGATTGATGGGTTTTAAGGTGGCTGAGGAGTCTGATGTATGATCCATGACGCATGGGTGGTGCTTGATGAGTTGAGATTTGTATGCTGCTTCCAACACAACTTTGTCCTTGCGTTTTCCTAATGAAGCTGTCTTTGCAAACGTACCTTTTCCTTTTTCATTGGTTGCAATCCAGGGTCTTCTAACAGCCTGCAATTTTGTTTATCTTCAGGGATTCTTTGAGGATATCAAAGTGGATGTAGTGTGATTTATCATTGAAGAGGTGAGAGAGTAAGAAGTGTCTCAACACCAAGTAAAATCCAACAGGTTTATTTGGAACCAGAAGCTTTCAGAGAGCTGCTGTTCAGCAGATGAATGGAGAGGTAGATTTTTGTGAATGCCACCTTTTCCCTAATGAAGGAGCAACACTACAAAAACTTATGATTCCAATTAAACCTGTTAGACTTTAACCTGGTGTTGAGATTTACTGTACCCACCTGTCCAACACTGGCAGCTCCACATTGAGATGCTACTTTGATGCACTTGAGTTGGCACAATATAAGCTGACTAAGTACTCTTGTTCCAATTTAAAACCATTGCCTTTGGAGAAAATGAGACTTGGAGTGGCAACTAGTGTAAGGTGATGTCAGGTGCTGAAAAGGTGGGGCAACATTTCCAGAATCAGTACCTGAAGAAATGAAACATCTGCTTCAGAGGTATGCAAGGAGTGTGGTGGTGGGGGGGGGGCAGTGCTCATGCTGGTGCTATTGGTCAACAATAAAGACCAGCTCCTACTTGGTGAAATAATCACAAATCCATGTCCTGCTTCTATTCTGGCTATCCATACTATACACACCTTTCAAAGAAAACTTTTTCTTGTCACACCTCATCACTTTTCTGGGCAGCCTGGAGTGTTTAAGTTCTGTGTAGTTAATGTAACCATTTGTGTTAGCAAAATGTAGCATTTATGTAGTAAGTTTGGCATAGAAAAGTGGTACTTTGTCTGATTATTCTAGCACATAATGTCATGCTGTTTTGAAGTCTGAGCAAAAGGAGATGAAAGGGAGACAAAGCATATAACTTGATGCTGGGAGAAGAGATTTGTGAAATGAAATATTATGGATTGAATGAGCAAGAGACCAATATAAGATATAGAATTTTGGGAGTATTAAGGCTGAAGGAAATTGGGAGGGCTGACACCATGATGTATTAAAATGTGAATTATGTTGGAAACATGGTGACTGATTTTGGAAACTGAGGGTTGGGGGCCAGTGTAGGACAGCAATGATGGACAAGTGGAATTAAGTGCATCATAGGAAGCAAGAGATTTGGGTGAACAATGGTATGTGCTGAGAAAGGAACATTAGTCAAATTAAACCAAACCATTCAAACATGACTACATTCAAAGGACATCATTGACAGCAGCTCTGCTTTAGTTAACCCATGTTATGTATTTTGGGAGTGCTATTTTAATCTACAACTTTTCTGATTCAGGAAACAATGCTGCCAACTGAACTAAAATGAGGTATATTAACTTTATTTTGGGTGGGTAGTTGATTGCAAGTTTCAACCATTTACAAAGTAATCATTACTCCCCACTATCTAAGCTGTCAACTTATGTTCACCCACTATTACCTTTTCAAACCCTTGAATGTATTCTTGCCTCCAAATCTTTCCCTGTCTTTCTGATAATTTCATGTTCGAAATGTTTTGCATGTGATGCAGCATTGAATCAACTCAAACTCAAAACCTCACCTAACTTTAATTGTGGTGCACAGCTTTCACAGAAAACTTAGGTACAAGCAAAATACTGTGGATGCTGGAATGTGAATCTGCTGCTGCCTTCATAGACAAGTGTAATGCTGTCTTCAAATTCCTTCATGGGATGGGGGTATTACTGGCAAAACCAACACTTGTTGCCTATCTCCAATTGCCCTTGAACTGAGTAGCTTATTCAGCCATTCAGAGCGTGAATTCAGAGTTAACTACATTGCTGTGAGCCTGGAATTCCGTATAGACCAGATAATGATCACAGTTTGCCCTACCTACATTGTTAATGTTTTCCTACATTATATCAGTGACCACTTTTACAAAATAAATAAAGCAAAATACTGCTCCTGCTGGAAATCTGAAAAACAAGTGCTGGAAGTACTCAGCAGATCAGGCAATGCCTGTAGATTAAGAAACAAATTTATTCGTGTCATGAGTAGGCTTATATTAACACTGCAGTGAAATTGTTGTGAAAAAACCCTAGTTGCCACACCCTGGTGCTTAGTGCTTAAGGGAGAATTTAGCTTTGCCAAACCAGCATGTCTTTTCAGACTGGAAGGAAACCTACAGAGACACAGGGAGAATGCAAACTTCACACAGACTGTTACCCAAGCTGGGAATTGAACCAAAGTCCTGGCACTGAGAGCCACGAGTGCTTCCCACTGTTCCACTCAAAGTTAATGCTTCAGTTCGAATACCTTTTCATTAGGAGTCTAAAATCATGGTGATTTTGGTGTCTCATGTCTCTTGCCACAAATACTGATTGATTTGATTTATTATTGTCTTCTATTAGCATACAATGAAAAGTATTGTTTGCTATACAAAGCATATTGTTCATAGAGAATGAAACAGTGCAGAATGTAGTGTTACAGTCATAGCTAGAGTGTAGAGAAAGATAAACTTTTAATGCAAGGTAAGTCAATTCAAAAGTGACAGCAACAGGGAAGAAGTTGTTTTTGAGTCAGTTGGTATGTGACCTCAGACTTTTCTATCTTTTTCCAGGCGGAAGAGAGAATGTCTGAGGTGTGTGGGGTTCTTAATTATGCTGACTGTTTGTTGAGGTAGTATAGATACAGTCAATGGAGGGGAGGCTGGTTTGCATGATGGACTGTACTACGTTCACGACCTTTCGTAGTTTCTTGGGCAGAGCAGGACCTATATCAAGCTGTGATACAATCAGAGAATGCTTTCTATGGTGCATTTTGTAAAAGTTAGTGAGAGTCACAGCACACATGCCAAATTTTCTTAGTACTGAGAAAGTAGAGGCATTGGTGGGCTTTTTTAACTATAGCGTTCGCATGAGAAGGAGGGACCAGGACAGTTAGTCCTAAAAACCTGAAGCTCTCGACCCTTCCTACTTCGTCCCCATTGATGTAGACAGGGGCATGTTCTCCTCTACCTTCCTAAATACTGCTTGCTTTCAGCATGTTCTGTTTTTATTCAACAATGAAATGCTTCATTTTGGATGTAAGTGCGTTGAGGTATCCTGGGGTGAAACCAGCTCCGTGGTATGTCGATTTTTTTTTTCTGTTAGTTTTTCCTTGGCCGATCCGTTGCAGGAGATCGCGACGCCTTTAAGAGACTTGCCCGCTGTCCCCTTTAACATGACGCCATGGTGATGGTCGCTAGGTTTCAGCCAATAGCTGGTGGTGTTGCTGCAGCGTTACAGTTTGAACGGGCAGGGCGGGTTATGGGTGAGATGTTGGTGGAGAGAGCCAGGAGGTGAGTGCCGCTTTGTTATTCATCCTGCCCCGGGACAGAGCTCAGTTCCCCGGCTGTAACCCTGAATGTATCCCGCTCGGATACATTCCCCTCCGAATGTATCCACATTGTATCAAACCGGGAGCTCAACCCCACCCGGCTGCTGCTGCTGGGCCTTAGCGAGGCTGCTGCAGGCTCCCTGCCTTCGGGAAGATGGTGTATTGGTCATACCACTGGACACTCCAGAGCCCAACGCCAATGCTCTTGAGGAATGGAAAATTAATTCAATGCTGGAATTGAAAATTAGTAACGGTGAAATGTGGGGTAATGTATTTTGGAAGCTCTAATACAGGTTAATGCCCATTAAGGTCATTAATAGGCAGAGGGATCTGGGTGTATAGGTACGCAGGTTGCTGAAAGTGGCAAAGCAGGTGGAGAAGGAAGTCAAAAAGGCATATGATACACTTACCTTCAATGGCCGGGACATTGAGTTTAAAAATTGGCAAGTCATGTTACAGATCTATAGAACCTTAGGCCACACTTGAAATATAGTGTTCAATTCTGGTTGCCACACTATCAGAAGGATGTGGAGGCTTTGGAAAGGGTCCAGAAAAGATGTATTAGGGTGTTGCCTGGTATGGAGGGTATTAGCTGTGAGGAGAAGTTGGAGAAACTTGGTTTATTCTCACTGGAGCGACAGAGGTTGCGACCTGATAGGTTATGAGGGGCATGGACAGAGTTGATAGAAGCTTTTTCCCAATGGAAAAATCAGTTACTGGGGCACAGGTTTAAGGTGCAAGGGGCAAAGTTAAAAGGAGATATAGGAAGCAGATTTTTTACACAGAAGGTGGTGAGTATCTGGAACTCACTGCCGGGGGCGGTAATGGAAGCGGATACGGTCATGACTTTTAAGGGGTGTCTTGACAAATATGTGACTAGGATGGGAATAGAGAGATATGATCTCTGGAATTGTAGGGAGTTTAGTTAAGTCCGGTACCGTGGTTGGTGCAGGCTTGGAGAGCTGAAGTGCCTGTTCCTGTAATTTTCTTTGTTCTATTATCAATTGTCAGTAAAAGAAGCATGTCACTAATGTCCTTTAGGGAAGGAAATTGTCACCTCTTTATCTGGCCAGCATGTGACTCCAGACCCACACCAATATGGTTGTTGCTTAACTGCCTATGGGAATGGCGCAACAAACCACTCAGTTCAAAGGCAACGTGCTGGACCTGTCAGTGACATCTACATCCCATGAAAGATTAAAAATAAAAACTTGCTTCAGCTGTGGCAAGATAGGTTGGGAGTGTAATTAATAAACCATGCAGTTAATAAAAGTTTTATCAAAAGGGGCAAGTGTGCAAGAAAAATTTACATTAAATTTGTAGAAACCACTGAGTAGGCCTCAACTGGACATAGTGTTCAGTTTTGGATAGTGCACTTTAGACAGTAAGGCATTGAAGAGAATGCAGAAAAGATTCACAAGTGGTTTCAGGGATGAGAATCTACACTTACGTAGACAGGTTGGAGACAGTGGGAGAAAAGATAGTCAAATTCATGAGAGGCCTGGACGGAGTAGATAGAGACAAACTGTTCCTTTTGGTGGTATGGTCAAGAATCAGAGGGCACGCATTAAAGTAACTGGCACAAGAAGCAATGGGGACATGAGGAAAAAAATGTTTTCACACAGTGAGTGATTAAGATCTGGAATGCACTGCCTGAAAGTGTGGTGTAGGTTGGTTAAAGTGAGGCACTTCAGAAGAAATTGGATTCTTTTCAGAAAAGGAATAATCTGTAGGGTTACTAGGAGAAGGCAGAGGAATGGCATTTGGCAGATTGCTGATTCAGCAAGCAAGCACAGACACTGGCTGAATGGCCTCCTGTCTGTAATGATTCTATGATACTAGGCGGTGGCATTTTGGAAATTGGATAATTTCTTATAGCTATTGTTTTTGGTTAAACAGGAAGTTAATTCTGTGATTGTTCACCCATTACTTTCCATACTTCATTCCTGCCTTTAAATGTTTTGTCTCCTTATGAATTGAAATTAATATAGCCTTTTTTAAAAAACCTATAATTTGAAAAGAACAATTTGATCATTTTGCTGGTGACTAGAATCATAGAATCCTTACAATGCAGAAGGAGGCTATTTGGCCCAAAGAGTTTGCACTGACTCTAAAAGGTGCTTTTCAAAATGTTTCATTGCTTTATAGCCAATGAAGTACTTCTTTAACATGTACTCATTGATGCAATGTTGGAAACAGCAACCAATTTGCCAAAGAATGCTCCCGCAAACAATAAGAAACTGATCAAGCAGTCTGCATTTACTTATATCAGGTGAGGGGTAAATATTGACCAGGCCAATCATACCCTGCCTTTATGTCCTTCTGAAGGAGGACGTATCCTTTTTTGAAAGGCTCATCTGAAAGATGACATCTCTGTCAGTGCAGCATTCCATCATTACTGCTCTGGGGTGTTGGCCGAGGTTTGTGCTTCAGTCACTGGTGTGGAGCTCAAAGCCACAAACTTTTGACTCGGACACAAATGCTGCCAACTGAGCCACGGTCTTTCGCATGTTTTAGGATAGTAACGTGCCTAGAGTACTTTATAAGAGTGTTCATCAGGCAAAAAAATTGACAGATTATTGAGGAAAATAATTGAAGTTTCTTTTAGAAGCTAACACAATGAATGTTACATGGGTGAGGTGGGGATGGGAAGCACAAGGTGACAGATCTCCATCCCAGGGAAATCACAACTGATCGTTGAGCACATCCAAGCAGCTGGTTTGGCAGCATCCGTAGCACTTGTCCGTTGCCACTTCTCCTGGTGTGTCTTGTAAAGGAATAAATGCAAAGTGTTGGAAAAGTCAGCAGATCTGGCAGTATCTGTGGAGCGAGCAACTGAGTTAATGTTTCAATGGGGTGGCATGGTGGTTAGCACTGCTGCCTCACAGCCACAGGGATCTGGGTTCGATTCCCAGCTTGGGTCACTGTCTGCGTGAGTTTTGCTCTGGTTTCCTCCCACATTCTGAAAGATGTGCGTTGACCCAAACAGGTGCTGGACTGTGGCAATGAGGGTAATTTCACAGTAACTTCATTGCAGTGTTAGTATAAGCCTTATTTGTGACTGATAAATAAACTTTAAAGTTCAAATGTTCTCGGAACTGAAGAGAGAGAAAAGAAAAAGAGTTTTATGCTTTTGCAAAGCATGAGTGTCAGGTAGTGAAAAGGAAAAAGTCAAGGATACATTAGAGGGTAGGAGAGATTAAATGCCAAAGGTGGGCAGCACGATGGCTCAGTGGTTAGCATTGCGGCTTCACAGTGCCGGGAACTGGGTTCAATTCTGGCATTGGATCGCTGTCTGTGTGGAGTTTGCACGTTCTCCTTGTGTGGAGTTTGCACGTTCTCCTTGTGTCTGTGTGGGTTTCTTCCGGGTGCTCCAGTTTCGTCCCACAATGCAGGTTAGGTTGATTGTCAATGCTAAATTGACCGTAGTGTCGTGGGATTAACAAATTACGAGAAAAGTGCCTAGCTGGGATTGTGGTCAATACAGACAGTGGGCCAAATGGCCTCCTTCTGCACTAAGGATTCTATGATTCTACGGTGTCATTGATCAAAGGCAAAGAGAGTGGGAATGGTAATAATAAAGAATCAAGCGTTAGCCCAAAGTAGGTGTTAACATCAGAATAAGGGTCAGCATTGTCTGAAAGCAAAACATGAGAACAAGACACAGACTCGCACTACGGAAAATAAACACAAAATGGAGGACAGAGTTCATTGTCTGAAATTGTTGAACTCAATATCACATCCAGGAGACTGTACAGTTTCTAAGCAGAAGATGAAGTATTATTCCTCAAGCTTGCATGGGCTCCACTAGAACATTGCAGCAGGCTGAGGGCAGAAACGTGAGAGTGAGAGAGCAAGATGCTGAATAAAAATGGCACACAATGAAGGTGGTAGTCATGCATGCAGACTGAACGAGATGCTCCACAAAGCAGTCACCTGAACCTTTCCTTCTGACTGTCCAATTGTGCATGTGTACGAGTTAATGAAGCTGTACGATATTTGAACAACTGTTGTGGGAAAACTTTGCTTATTTCTCCTTAAATTGCAGGTTGCTTAAAGAAGCAGAGGCTGCGAAAATAATCCATGAAGAGGATGAAAGTATATCAGAGGAAGGACCAGCTGTTGTCCAGCATGCAGTCGTGAGTATTACAAGTTAATTGTCTTTATTTAATTTCTGAAAATCCTAAACGCATTGGTTCGGGTGAAGAAAAAGTAGAGGATAGAATCTCATCGTGTCTGCACTGACTCTCTGATAGAGTACTATTTACACATACCATTCTTACTTTTCCAGGGTTTCCGGAGGAACCAGAAGATGATGTTTCGACAACTGAAGACCTGTGCTTTATTCCTGGACATGGTGAAAAACAGCGATGTTAGGGAAATCAAAGAACATACCCAGCAACAGGATCTCCGTGAGTTCTCAGATTTGTCATAGCCAGGGAATGGGATTGGAGGCTTGGGGAAAGCTATATTGTGAAACTGCCTGAGATGACACCTTCTGGGACTGAAAGGTAGTTTTGATAGAGACTTCTGTTATCTGCTTCATCTGAAAAGTCATTGTTTGAAGAGAAAAATAGTATTAGTTGTGTATGATATTAACACAGAATCATGGCCAATAAAACATTGTCTTTCACTAACAAATAAAATTCTCATCCTTGTATTTCAATCCCTGTGTGGCCCAATCTCCAGATCCGTAATCTTCTCCAATTGGACAACCTCTGAGATCTCTGTGCTCCTCCAATTCTGGCCACTTGCTAGTTTTCATTGTTCCTCCATTGGTGGCTTTACTTTCAACTGCTCAGGCCCCAAATTCTGGGATATTTTCCCTCAACCTTCTTGACATCCTTAAAACCTAACTCTTTGGCCAAGCTTTTGGTCATCTGTCCTAATTTCTGCTGTTGTTTTATGCCTGATCTCATCAAATAATGCTTCTGAGGAGACAGTGGTACTGTGGAATTATTGATTTAGTTTGATTTGATTTATTATTGTCACATGTATTAACATACAGTGAAAAGTATAATTTCTTGTGCACTACACAGACAAAGCATACCATTCATAAAGAAGGAATGGAGAGAGTGCAGAGTGCAGAGAGTACAGTCATAGCTAGGGATGTAAGCTAAGTCCTTTCAAAAGTCTGACAGCAGCAGGAAAGAAGCTGGCCTTGAGTCGTGTCTACGTGACCTCAGACTTTTGTATCTTTTTCCTGATGGAAGAAGGTGGAAGAGAGAATGTCTGCGGTGCATGGGGTCCTTAATTATGCTGGCTGCTTTTCCAAGGCAGTGGGAAGTGTAGACAGAGTCATTGGATGGGAGGCTGGTTTGTGTGATGGACTGGACTCCATTCACGATCTTTTGTAGTTCCTTGTGGTCTTGGGCAGAGTAGGAGCCACACCAAGCTGTGATACAACCAGAAGGAATGCTTTCAATGATGCAACTGTAAAAGTTGCTGGACTACTAACCCAGAGACCCAGGTGATGCTGTGGTGAGCCAGGTCGAATCCCATCTGAGGATAAAGATAAATTTAAATTGCTGTTGCTGCAGTGTACAATAGGTGAATGACGGCTACGTCCAACCAACTTGCAGCTATGTGGCTTGGTTCACAAACCAGCAAAAGGCTGGGTTGCTCTTCGTCGGTCAGCTTGAAATTCTTTTTCTACTGTTCCCTGTATACGTTTTGCTCACTGTCATTCCTTCAACTCCCACACTGCCAGCCCGCATTGGGAATTGGGAACTTCCCAAGCAGGTGGTTCACATCCAGGCCCATTATTGAGCATTTTATTGAAATAAATAACATTCCTTGTGTCAGCTCCTCTTATAGTTAGCTCATTAGATGCTTTTTGACAATGTGATTAATGACTAAATGAACCTTTATGAAAAGTCTGGAATTTTTTCTGGGCGGGTGGATGTGAGATTGGTGAAAGTAGTTTAGTGTTCTGCTTTAATATTTTTCCCCCAGTATAATTTTTTTAAAATTGTATTACTTCTGACAAAAGGGAATCTTCTTACAAAGTTTTCCAATGTACAAAATATCTCAGGGTAGTTCAAAGGAGGGTGACGTAGGGAAATAAATAAAGTCATGACCAGAAAAGAAGTAGATTGTAGTAGTTGATCTAGTTGGAAGAATTTGTGCAGGAAGAGAATCCCATGTTCCAGCTGAGAACGTCATGATTTAATTTTGGAGCAGAGGGATGGGGAATGATTGCAGAGCAGCGCGAAGTTGGAAATTGGAGATCACAGCTTAGAGCTGCTGCAGGCAAGGTAGAGGAAGACCCACAAGGAATTTGCAGACACAAGCATGTTTTGAAATTCCACGTTCCTGGGATCAGCAATGCAAGTAAGAAGTCTCACAACACTTCTTAAAGTCCAACAGGTTTATTTGATAGCAAACACCACTAGCTTTCGGAGCTCTGCTCCTTCGTCAGGTGAGTGGGAGATCTGTTTATAAATAGGGCATATAAAGACACAAGCTCAATTTACTGCATAATGATTGGAATGTGACTCTTTACAGCTAATTAAGTCGTAAAGGTACAGACAATGTGAGTGGCCTAATTCTGCTCCTATGTCTTATGGTCTTATTGGAGTCCATTTCTGGAAACTAGTCAGGACAGCATTGGAAAAATAGCATCTGCAGTGACCAATGTGTGGCAAGATGGAAACTGAGGTGGTCAATGTTCGAGGTGAAAGTAAATATTTCAGGTGATGGAACTGAAACTTGGTGATTTTAAAATTCTTACTTATGTGCTCAAATTCCTCCAAGGCCTCGCCCACATGTCCACATCACAATAGCCTGTTGCAGCTCTACATCCTCTGAGATTTCAGAACTCTTCCAATCACCACCCCTTGTTTTTTGACAGTTTTCCTTCATTGTTACTATAATATCAGATGTGACACAGTGGTTAGCACAGCTGACTCGCAGTGCCAAGGTCCCAAGTTCAATCTGGCCTTGGGTAACTGTCTGTGTGTCTGTCTCCCCGTGTCTGCATTGGTTTCCACCAAGTGCTCCAATTTCTTCCCACAGTCCAAAGATGTGCAGGTTAGAATGGATTGGCTGTACTAAATTGCCCCTTGATGTCCCAAAATATGTAGGTAGGTGGATTAACCATGGTAAATGCATGGAGTTACAGGGATAAGTCCGTGGGGTGGCCTGGGCAGGATGCTCTTTTGGAGTCAGTGCAGACTCAATGGGCTGAATGGCCTCCTTCTGCTGATTCTTTGCCTGGGCCCTTAGCTCTGGAATTCTCTCCTTAAACCTCTTTCCCTGTGTCTTTTAAGATGTTGTTTGAAACGTAGCTCTTTCCTCAAGACTTTTGACAACTGACCTGATATTTGTCTGCAGCTCAGTATCAAATTTTGTGTGATTAAAGCTCCTATGAAGTGCCTTGTTAAGTGTAAATTATTGTTGGATGATGATGAGGTTGGCTAACCCTTTAACACATGAAGGGATTTGGGTAGATTCAGTGGATGTGGTGAGTGGGGCAGTGAGAGACTGGAAGCTGAAATATTTATGCTTTTTTTACTAGAGAAGAAACTGAATGAAACCAGGCAGAAGTGGAAGAGTTTGAAAGCAGAATGTCGAGTGCAAGATGAGGAGCTTCAAAACGTCTCAGCGATTCTGTGGAAATTCCAAGCCCTGGAGACAAAACAGCAAGCTTTGAGGGAAGCTCTTCAGTTATATGAAGTGAAGGTAATCAGAGATTGATTGTGTTGGAGTTGATTTGTTTTTATGTTGGTTGTGAGTATAGTGTGAGTCAAAAAGCCACGCCAGAGACTTGAACACAAAATCTAGGCAGGTACTTCCGGGTGAATGTAGTATTGGTGACACAGTGGTTAGCACTGCTGCTCACAGCGCCAGGGATCTGGGTTTAATTCCCGGCTTCGGTCACTATCTGTGTGAAGTTTGTACATTCTCCCCATGTCTATGTGGGTTTCTTCCAGGTGCTCCGGTTTCTTCCTACAGTCCAAAAGACAGGCTGATTCGGTGCATTGGCCATGCTAAATTTCCCTCAGTGTACCTGAACAGGTGCCAGATTGTGGCGACTGGGGGATTTTCACAGTAGTTTTATTACACTGCATTGCAGTAAGCCTACTTGTGACTAATAAATAAACTTTAACTTTTACACACTTACTGAGGGGGTGTTGCACTATCAAAGGTACCTTCTTTCAAATGAAATGGTAAACTGAGGCCCCCCTTAGCTGGAGATAATGTTCACTGTCAAAAAGCAAGGGGAGTTCTTCCTGATGTCTTGGCCAATAATTAATCTCGCTTTTTAAAAAAGATCAAATCATCACTTTTCTGTTTGTGGGATCTTGCTGTGCACACTGGCTGCTGCATTTCTCCAAATCACAACTGTGCTTGCACTTTAAAACAACTTCACTGGCTCCAAAGATGTGCGGATCCAGTAGAATGGCCATGGTAAAATGCCCCTTAGTGACAGGGGAATTAGCAACGTAAATATCTGTGGGGTTACAGAGAAATGGCCTGGGTGGGATAATTGTTGGACCAGGCTGGATGGGCCAAGTGACCTCCTTCTGCACTCAGGGATTCAGTGAAAAAATTTTGGAACACCTTGAGGTCATGAAGTGATCATACTCAAAATGCTGTTTGTCCTAAAGCATTTTACACCAATAACAATATATTTTCTGTAAAACTGCTCCTGCTTCACAGGAACTTTATCAGACATAACTTGATACTGAACTGCGCAAGGAGATATTGAAACAGGTGACTGATGACTTGGATTGGTATTAAGGTGCAGCTTAAATAAGGGGAGAAGCAAAGAGATTTAGAGAGTAAGTCCAGCAGTTAAAATCAGCAGCGCAGCACCCAGAATTGGAGTGTAGTGATATGAGAGAGTCAGGGGGCTGAAGCGGGTTACAGGCATGGACACAGTGAACCTATAGAAGGTGAGACTTTTAAAATTAAGATGTTGATGGACCACGAGGCAATGTTGATTGGTGAACGCAGGTGTGATTTTCCTGTCCAAAGGTGCCTGGCTGTCACTTTTCATTCCTTGCGTGGCAAGTTTGAAATAATTTCCCACGTGTGTGGAGCAAATCCCGACATGTCTACTGTCTATTGTATAACATGAACAGGTCGGTTGAGATTACTAACTCATTTTTATCATTATCATGAAACAGAAACTACAGCTGGAAGAGGCTCTACAACAGAAGAAGTTGCAACTTCATGAGGTACGTTTGTGGAAATCTGGGAGTGAGAATAGAATTGGATAGAGTTCCCTGAAAGGCATTTGTGTCATCGTGATAGCCTGGAAGCTTTTTTGCTTACGATATCTGAAAAGGAAGAATGTGCAGGGCTGAGGGGAGAAAGCTGGGAATTAACATTTGGTACAACCAAGTATAGACACAATGATAGAACCAACATAGACACAATGGGCCAAATAGCTTCCTTCTGCACTCTGATATTTCTAAGATTCTGTGGTTACCCGGTGTCAGCTCATAAATCACCAAAATTAATTCATAGTGGGATTTGAACTCCAAAATGTTGAATTGTTAGTCTGTTAACTGTAACTGCTGGGCACAGTGGTTAGCACTGCTGTATCATAACACCAGGGACCCGGATTCAGTTCCTGGCTTGAATTGCTGCCTGTGTGGAGTTTGCGCATTCTCCCTGTGACTGCATGGGTTTCCTCCAGGTGCTCTGGCTTCCTCCCACAGTCCAAAGATGTGCAGATTATGTGGATTGTCCACATTAAAATTGGCTCTTGTTGTCAGGGGGATTAGCTAGGACAAAAGCATGGGGTTGTAGGAATAGAGCCTGGGTGGGATTGTGGTCAGTGATGACTTGATGGGCTGAATGACCTCCTCCTGCACTGTAGGATTCTATGATTTGCAGTGAGGTTCTTTCTCAGCCTTCGCAGTTCAGCTGAGAGTTGATTCAAGTCAGAGAAACAAATCAAGGAGCCAGAGGGGAGCTTGGAGCCACAGATCCTGTAGCTGGATTAAGATAGTTTACTGCTCTGTAAAGCCTAGTCATATTTTGTTGTTTTCCTGCCCAGGAACGGAAACTCACTCTGGCAAAGGAAAAAAGCCAAATTGATCAAGCCATTGAGGAATGTTCTTTATGCATCAGCAAGTGCCGCACTTCAATACAGCAAGCAGAACAAACAATCCAGCTCTTGACTAAGGACAGTGGCTGCAGTGACCGGTGAGGACTTCTGGATAAATATTTCACTCCACGGCCTGAATACATAAATCGAGGCTGCCACTCCAAGTTTCTTTATTTGTCATAAATAGGCTCACATTAACGTTGCAATGAGGTTACTGTGAAAATCCCCTAGTTGCCACACTCTGTCGCCTGTTCGGGATATAATGAGGGAGAATTTAGCATGGCCAATTCACCTAACCAGCACAGTTTTGGACTGTGGGAGGAAACCAGAACATCCGGAAGAAACCCACGGGGAGAATGTGCAACTCCACACAGACAGTGACCCAAGCCGGGAATCAAACCTGGGTCTCTGATGCTGTGAGGCAGCAGTGCTAACCACTGTGCCATCACATTACTAAATTGAGGGAGTGCTGCAATGTCAGAGGTACCATCTTTCGAGTGAGATGTTAAATTGAGACCTTGTCTGCTTGTTCAGGAAGATGTTGGAGACACCATGGCACTATTTTGCACAGGAGTAGGGGAATTATCACCAGTGTCCCAGCCAATATCCATCCCTTGAGCAATGTAACAAAATAAACAGATCACCTGATCGTTATCACTTTGCAGTTTGTGGGATCCTGCTGTGCACCTATTGGCTGCCATGTTTCCTACATTGCAATAGTGACTATACTGCAGAAGTGTTTCATTAACTGTAGTGTTTTGAAGTAAAACAAAAACAGAAAATGTTGGAAAATCTAGCAGGTCTGACAGACAAAGTGTCGTTCATCTAGACTCGGAACATTGCCTCTATTCTCTCTCCCCACAGATGCTGCAGACCTGCTGAGATTTTCCAGCATTTTCTGTTTTTGTTTCAGGTTCTAGCAGCTGCTGGATTTTGCTTTCATGTTTTTTTGTATTAGACAACACATGATGTGAATATGCATTGCTGTGCGTAATTACCATGAATCGCTTCTTAGTTTTTGCGTTAAGTCACTGTTTATAGTAGGAACTGGTTTTCAGCATTTTCAGTTTTGTTTCAGATTGTAGCAGTATCTGCAGTATTTTGCCTTTGTCTAAGTGTTTTGAGGTCTCTGGTGTTTGTAAAAGGTGATATATAAATGCAACTCTTTTTCTTTTGTTGATCAATCCTGGAATAATTGTCTGTGCTGCAAATATGAGTCATGTGGGAGATGTATTTCACTCAACAAGTACTGGTGGATTTGGTGAGAATTTCACCAGTGAGCTAGTTCCTGATACTGATAGATTCCTGCAACATGAGTATTACTGTCACTAGGTCGCAAGTTAAGTTGGACTCGGAGCTGGGTTTCCAGCACAATTTACAGAGGAAAGCCTGATTCACAGCAAACAAAACATCTACAGGCTGTGAGAACAACAGCAAACTGGAATCGTAACCAAACCTACAACAATGTCTTCCAATTAGAAGCAGGATTATTCCTCCAACAAAATATATTGAGTGAAAGGTAGTTATACAAATTCTATCCGTAAAATCAATCTCCGTCACTGTCTTCAGTGGAGTCTCTGAGTGTGACTGACGGTGACTTTACACATCCTGACCAGGATTGATGAAATCTCAGTATGGAGCCATATTAGTACAATTAGTGAATAAATGTTGCTTCAACGAGGGGGTGCAAAGGATACCCACAGTTGAGCTAGTTTGCACCTGCTACATCCAGTCGAGATTGTTAGCTTCATTCCATTTTTCCTCAAGTATTGCTTTTACCTGATTGTAACTGGAGCAGCATAGATGCACAGTGGGTTAGCACTGTGGCCTCACAGCACCAGGGACCCAGATTCAGTTCCTGGCTTGGGTCACTGTCTGTGTGGAGTCCGCATGTTCTCCTCATGTCTGCGTGGATTTCCTCCGGGTGCTCCAGCTTCTTTCCACATTCTGAAAGTCGTGCTGATTAGGTGCATTGACCCAAACAGGTGCCGGCAAGTAGCAACTGGAGAAATTTCACAGTAACTTCATTGCAGTGTTAATGTAAGCATACTTGTGTTTAATAAATAAATGAACTTTAACTTATTTCTTTGGCTTTGACAAAGGGTTATCTGGACTCAAAATATCAGCTCTTTTCCCTCCTTACAGACGCTGCCAGACGTGCTGATATTTTCTAACGTTTACTCTTTTGGTGACTATTTCTCTCTCCACTAATCATGCTATCCTTTTTTTTATTTTAAAGCATGTGTCCAAGTGATTTTCACACACTGTCACAGCTCCATGAAACTGTGAAAAGCCAGTCAGGCGTAACGATCCTTGCCTTGTCTGAAAATCAGATGACTTTGCAGTTTGATCCTCAAGCCCTGATCCCACTGACGCAGCTGGCTCCCCTTGTGCTGACAGTAATTTGGACCGATGGGAGAGTTAAGCTTGAGGTGAGAATATCATTAATTGCTTTGACAATTTTCTCTCCCTTGCTAAACTAACTTTCCACCTGCTTAAGCTTCTGTGTGGGAGTTAGTGATGAACAAACACGGGCTTGGGGGAAATGATCTGATTCTGTGTGTCTGGCCCCATTAATTTACTCAGCCCTCCAGTCACCATCACCAATAGAGTCAGGCTAAGAAAGTAGGTTGATTTTTCTCTCTCCTCCGAGCCACCAACCATTTTCTTTCCCCACTATTCCGTCTATTCCCTCTGAGGCTGTTGCCACGTGGTGCAGTTTGATTGCACGCTGCCAATAAGTTTTGTAACCCAAAGGACTCATTTTTCCCATGTCAGGATAAAAAGTAGAAACTTGTAGCACAGCAGACGACCATTCAACCCATTGTGCCTCTGCTGTCTCTTTGAAAGGGCAGTCATGTTTAGTCCCATTCCACCTGCTTCTTGTCTGTAATCCTGTGAATTCCTCTTCCTCAAGTACCAGTCCCCAACGTCATTTTCAAAATGCTTTATGGAAAATGAGCGTCCATCACCTTTCCTAATAGTTTGGGCAGATGCAGTGGTTAGCACTGCTGCCTCACAGTGCCGGAGACCTGGGTTCAATTCTGGCCTTAGGTCGCTGTCTGTGTGGAGTTTGCATATTCTCCCCATGTCTGCATGGGTTTCCTTCAGGTTCTCTGGTTTCCTCCCACAGTCCAAAGATGTGTGCGTTAGATGGATGGCCTTGGTAAATTACCCCTTGGTATACAGCTAGGATACTAGTTAGGATAGGGACCAGCTAGGGTAAATACATCGATTGGGTTATGGGGATAGGGCCTGGATGGGATTGTATTTGGTGCAGAATCATTGTGCCAAATGGCGTCCTTCTGCAGGGTGAGGATTCTATGAATGTTACAGATCTATGTAGCAGAAAATCTAGATAAGAGATGAGAATGATTTTAAATTTGACTTCGGATAAATAATCCACTCGTCAAAGGAAACATTTTTCTCAGTCTTGGGAAGATACTATGTAACATCAATCGGGGCCAGAGCTCTCTTCCAGAATAGTTTTGCCTCAGGGGTTACATAGGAACTTCCAGTATTTTCCCATATGAGCCTGCATTTTATCTGTCTATGCTCTCACCTGGGAGGTCACAAGAGTTTCAGTGGGGCAGTAGTGTCTAAAACATTGTGTTTCTGTGGGACAAGCTGGGTTGATGTGACGGTATTTTCTGCCAGTCTCTCTTTCTCTTTATCTCACTCTCTCTCACAGTCACTCTCTCCCTCAGTCAAATGATCATTCATATTCAAACTCCTTCATCCTTTAGGATTCTCTCTCACACACTTACGCAACTAATTTTTAATCATCGTAAGTAGCACTTTCCATTTCCTTTCTCCTAGAGCAATTGTGGCTTCCTTGATCTGTCTGAAATGGAGTCAGTTGACCTACCAAACATTACAGCTGAGATCTGGAAATGTTACATGAGCCAAGCTGAACTCTGGGGTGAAATCCAGCACCTGCAAAACAGGTGAGTTTGCCATCAGTTCCAAAATCAGTAGGAAATGAGTTAAACAACTCTTTGAAAGAGCTTTCAGATTGTCCCACTCCTCCTGCTTGTTTCCCCACAGTCGTGCAAATTTGTCCTTTCCAGGTATTTATTCAATTCCCTTTTAACCGTTACTGTTGAATTCCCTTCTGACAACCCTTCACAATGTGTATTGACACAATCCCCTCGCAGATATTTTCTGTTCCCAGCCCCTCTCTCTCTCTCAGCTGATTACGTGTGAATCTCCCAATATTTACCAAGGGGCCTTCCTGCCTTAAGCTGGTTCCTTTCTGCCTTTCATGTGAACTTTATTGGAATGAGTGGCTGAATTCTGTTCCTCATTGAGGTATAATTTCATTAATAGTCAGAAGACGTTTGCGTTTGGCCAGGCAGAACCTGCTCCGTTGGGAACCACCTGGATGTGTTTTCATTTTCTTTTTCCGACACATTAATGCCTGTTGGAGTTCTCATAGAATAGAAGAATCACAGAATCCCCACAGTGCAGAAAGAGGCCATTCAGCCCATCAAGTCTGCACTGACAACAATCCCTTTTGGGCACTATCCCCAAAACCCATGTATTTACCCTGCTAATTTTCCTGACACTAAGGGGCAATTTAGCATGGCCAATCCACCTAACCTACACATCTTTGAAGCACGGGAGGAAACCGGAGCACCCGCAGAGGAAACTAACGCAGACACGGGGCGAATGTGCAAACTCCACACGGGCAGTGACCCGAGGCAAGAATTGAACCTCAGTGTCCCCAGCAATGCTAACCACTGTGCCATCGGGCTGCCCATGTGTTCCAGAGATGCTAATGACCCCTCTAGCTCCATTGGCCATTGGTTCCTGCCTAAGCCAATCAGTGAGTGAGGCCTTCCTGAAGGAGTTTTGTTGTCCTTCCATTGTCCAGCATAAAATATTTATCCACTTTACATTTTAAATCTGAGATGATGGAATTTTGCTCGACAAAGTAGGTGGATGCAGTTAAGAAACAATGATCTCATTGAATGGTGGAACGGGCCTTGGGGGGGCGGTGTCAAATGACCTCCTCCTGTCCCTGTGTTCCTCTAACTAAATTTCAGCAAATGAACAGTAGAACCCAGTGGTACAACAGCATAAACAGCTGGCCACTTGGCCCACACAGGATCGATTTCCTGTCACAGTTCCTGTGGGAACCTGTGTGGAATGTCAATCCCTGTATCTTTATTTCATTCAGACTTCAATAGGGGTTGATTCTCTCATATCTGACGCAGCAATGGAGGGGGAGTCCAATCCTGGGTCGAATAGCCACCTTCTGTGCTCTAATGTTGAGTCAGGGAGATGGTGGTGGAATGGTAATATCTAAACTAGTAATCCAGAGGACTGGAGTTCAAGTCGCACCATGGCAGCTGATGGAATTTAAATTAAATTAATAAAATCTGGAATTGAAAGCTAGATATGAAACTATCATCAATTGTCATTAAAAACCCACTTGGTGGAAATTGCCTGGCTGAAATGTGATTCAGGGACAGACCCACAGCAATATGGTCCACTACTAACTACCCTAGTAATGGCCCAGTAAACCACTCAGTTCAATGGGCAATTAAGGATTGGAAAGAAATGCTGGCCTTGCCAGTGATGCCCATTTTCCATGAAAGAATAAATAAAAATGGAAAATGCTGTAAGTATTCAGCTGGTCAAGTTTCATTAGAACTGTTCTGATGAAAGGTCAGGACCTGAAACATAAAACTCTTTGTCTCCACAGATGTTTCTCATTAAATCTTTCCATGGCCAATTAATAGTGTGCTTTCCAACTTTCCTGGTATCTGTAGGACTATGGGGAAAGACTCGAGGGAAGAGGTGGTGCTATTCAATAGCTCTTTCAAAGAACCAGCATAGGCACAGAGTCAGAGGTTTACAGCATAGAAACAGGCCCTTCGGCCATGTCGCTCTTTGTTTCAAAGTTAGTCTCAATTGCCTGCATTTGGCCCATATACCTTGATATCCATTGTACCCTTGTATCAGTCTAAGTGCTTTCTAAAATTTGTACCTGCCTCTACTACCTTTGACAACTTGTTCCAGACACTCACCACCCTCTGTGTGAAAAAATTGCATCTGTGAATTCTTTTGTTTCTCTCTCCTCTCACCTTAAACCTATGCCCTCTAGTGTTAGACTCACCTAACTTTGCGAAATGATATTGACCAGCATTGACTAGCTAATCTGTACTCATTATTTTATAGGCCTCTATAAGATCATCCCTATGCCTGGTAGCATCCAAGTAAATCTCTGCTGCACTCTTTCTAGTTTCTAGCATGATGGTTCAAATGGCCTCTTTCTATGTTGTATGACTCTAATTCAGGACAGACTGAAGATTGAAGCGGGGTCTCATGTCCAGCATCATATTTACTCAATGGGTTTTACCATTAAGCCATCGGAATAGATTTATTTTAAGGTTCCAATTTTAACTCTGAAGCTTGTGGAGTATTTCTGTCCAAGTAGCTGAATCTCTAGTGATGGTTTGCTGTTTTTTTTTTCTAGGTTCGCTATTGATTGGTTGGAGGAGGAGCGGAAGCTGAAATTCTTACAGTTGATTGCTGGCAGCTCCTCAAATGTTGTTTGCACATTATATATCGAGCATGGTTACCCCAGCAACGGTGAGGTCAAACTTAGCTCCATTCAAGAAAATAATAAACCTATCAATACGACGATTAAGGTGAGAATGTCAATGGCTCACTTGCTGAACTGGTATTCTCAACCCCTCATTCTGCAGCCTTTTATTATAAAACTCAATGTCCACCCCTTGTCAAAAAGACTGTCCTTCCCTGCAGTAAATCCTGATTTTGATCTTGATGTTTGTTTGTCTCACTGGGGGCTGGCAGCCGGGGTGGGTGGGTTTATTACGTGGCTATGAAAGGAGAGGGGCAGGTGTACAATTAGGTGTTTGATTCACCGTGGTGTGGGCCAGGCTTGATAGACCATCTGGTCTTTTCCTGCCGTAAGTTTTGTAAGATGGAGCATGTGAAAGCATTATTGTTTTATGAATAGGTGTTCTGGATTACATCATTTCCACAGGCTAAATCTTAGCTCCAAGTGTTTTCTTCTTAGTTTGTTCTCTCCTTACCCCTGCTCCTTCTCCCAAGATGTAGACTTTTAAAGGATGCGTAAAAGACTGAATGGCCTTCTTCCACATCTTATGAATCTAATGGTTCATTCTGTAATTTTAGATGAAAGGATGCCAGGCTCCAGCCTATCTCACACTCTGATGTGATGATGATAATGATATGGTGATGTTTAAGATTCTGCCATGCTTCTTCCAATCTCTCTGGGTCAGAATTCATATATTCATCACCTGAGCCAAGCTTTAGAGATTTGTGTAGTTGAATTGTGATCTTGCAGAGAACCTGGGTTGCTGAATTAATTTGCTAAATTAACAAAGGAAGTCAACCCAATGTTGATGCTGGTTAATACTCTGGCGAGGCAGTGGCACAGAGATATTGTCAGTACGTTATTAATCCAGAGACCTAGGCAAGATCTGGAGACCCAGGTTCAATTCCCATCATGGCAGATAGTGAAATTTGAATTCCATTTTAAAAATAATTTAATGATGACCACAAAATATTGTCATTATAAAATAGCAGGTTCACTAATTTCCTTTAGGGAAGGCAATCCGCCTGTTTCTGACTCCACATCCATAGCAAAGTGGTTGACTTGCAGATGCCCTTTGAAATGGAGCAGTTAAAGATGGGCAGTTAACGCTGACCCAGCCAGTGATGTCCAATCCTCATAGATTCATTTTCAAAATTGTAGATAGTGCGTCAAAATAGATCAAGAAGACTCCAGATTCAGTTCAGCCTTTGCTGGATGGTGTAAGGAGATTGGGACAGTGAAGACTGGCATTGGTTTCGGCGTTAGAGGCTAATATGCTTTCTATATTGTCTTCCTGTTCTCAGCAGCTGTGTGGATTGAGGTGGTGGATGGAATTGGTTAGAATCATAAAATCCTATAGTGCAGGAAGTAGCCATTCAGCCCATCAATTCTGCACCCAGACTCTAACCCCATTTACCCTAAGGGACAATTTAGCATAGCCAATCCATCTAATCTGCATGTCTCTGGAGTGTGGGAGGAAACTGGAGCACCCAAAGGAAATCCACACAGACACAGGGAGAACATGCAAACTCCAG